>JAECWI010000481.1:0-1200000 GCA_018150345.1 Drosophila equinoxialis
ATTTAGGGTCATTCATAACAAGCCCGGGCCTGGTGTCATATGGGCCACTTGTTCGTACTGAGCGTTGTACGACTACGTCTATTAAATATAAATGCACAGATAAAGGAATACTTACAGATGACACGAAATATGACGTCATCATGAACTACCCAGTCCCGCACAATGCGGATAGCGCTAGACGTTTTGTAGCCTTTTGCAATTATTATAGACGATTCATTAAAAACTTCGCCGAATATTCCTTATCTTCGAATAAGGTAAGGTATTCCTTATATTCGAATAAGGTACTATATGAGGAGATAAAGTATTACTAAGGAATGAAACAGGTCATAAGTTAGATTATATATATACTGGTTCGTATAAAGTAAAGGAAATGGGAGATAGGAATCATGTTGTAATAGTTAATGACAAAAACAAAAACAGATAGTTCATAGAGATAGATTAAAACTTTTTATTCTTTAATAACATAAATAGGTAATAACATATATATAAATATTTTAATATTTGCAAAAAAAAGTAAAAATAATAATAATAATAATAATGATGAATCCATAAACATTTGCAAAAATTTCCTTAAATTAAAAACAGGTCTAAACAACCACAAACAAAAAGAAAAAATTTTTTTTAGGAAGATGGGTTCTCAAGAAAACAAAACAGAAATAGAAATGAAGTAAGTAAGTCGTCTCGCCGACTTAGATATACCATACACCATACACCACTAAAACAAATATTTCAAATTTATGATAACAAATGCATTTAGGTTTTTTTTTTTTTTTTTTCAAAAATTCTGATTACATGCTTTTTAGAAGCATATCTCAGTATCAAAAAAAAAAAAAAAGTATATGGCAACATTTTTTTGCAAGAAACTTCTGCGCGCTTACTAAAGGATTAATCTTGCCAAATTTGATGTCTTTATCTATCATAGTCTTTAAGAAAATCTAATTTGTTTAAATTTCGGAGGTGTTGGGTTTGGGTATTGATCCTGATGAAGAATATATATACTTTATGTGGTCGGAAAAGCTTCCTTCTGCCTGTTACATACATTTTGGAGACTTTAATATACCATTTCACCCTATGGGTGTATGGTATAATTAATCTTAGTAGCCATAAATCTGGCTTTGAAAAATAGAATTCTACCCGCCTGGGTACACGAACTATTCGACCAACCCATAGAGACAATTTCTCTGGAAATTAAAACAAAAAGAGGATTAAGAATTAAATAAATCTTGTAAGTGCCTCTCGCAGAATAGAGAAACATCCCAAGACACAGTAACCAAACACACGGAAATAATAATTGAGAATCTCCAAGCTATTAGAGCAGTATTAACCAAACACCATTACAAACTAAAGACATGGCAAAAACCAGCCGCAAATGCGTTCTACAGTGATTGCAAACAAAAAGCAATAACTGTGCTAAACAAACACAATATTGAATTTAAACAAACATCTGATTTGGAAAATTTCAATAGTACTGGAAGAAAAAAAATAAAAGCTAATGAGAATGGAAGAACCCCTGATAATCAAACATAATTCTTGACAAACCAGCAATTCCAAAACAAAACAACAAAATGACTCAAGCAGTCACCGTTTTTTTGAAAATGGCAAACTTAATTCCAGAGTTTGATGGCAAAACAGAAATGTTCATGGGTGCATTGAATTTGGTAAATTCACTAAAAGGCAACCATGAAGAAACAGCAGTATGCCTTATAAAAACAAAACTTAAAGGCTACACCAGAAATCTGATAACCTCTGAACAGACAATAGAAGCAATAATTAACCGTATTGCCACAAATGTAAAAACAGAATCGGTAGCGTGAATAACCGCTAAACTAAAAAACTTACCCCAGAGAAACAAAACAGCAAGCCAGTACGCATAAGAGGTTGAAAAGCTTACTGAATCTCTGGCTTTTATACAAGATGGTGCACCCGTCGAAGTAGCTAAGAAGTATACACTTTCAATCGCTACAGAGGCTGTAACAAAGAATTGCGTAAGTGCGTAACGTTCTAAAAGCCGCCATATTCCATATTCTGCCATATTAAAACCAATAAGTCCCTACAGATATTCAGGAGAAACTGTGAATATGTATACATTCAGCCTTAGCCTTAGTATTTTTTATCAAAATTAAAAATGAAGATACAGGCAACATGTTCAATTTCTTAATAGACATATCAATGTGGGATGTGCATTTGCGATGTGCATCAATCCCACTGTACACGAAGACGAAGACGAGACAACGATCAAAGAGAAGACGTGAGCGTGTGAGAAAAGACGATCAAAAAGGGATGACGAACGAATGAGAGATGACGACGAGAGAGTTGGGTTTTGCGCGTCAAACAAGACGGACGGTTTTTGAGGTCTTTCGTCATAGTCGGATGCAAGGTCAAGTCGAGTACCATAAACGGGTGCTAAAAGCTGTGTGTCAAAATCGGACGCCTTAGTCGAACCGAGCCAAACGTCGATTATCATTCCATATCTTGTAATATTAATTAAGTCGTCTTTTCATACATATAAACCCCATAGACTATAATTAACTCGTAAATAAAACCCCACATCAATATTAAAAGAAAAATTAGATACCTTTGAACATATAGATACTTTAAATGCAATTGAAATATCAGCAATTGGTGAAGGATCAATTATTTCCAAAGGTCTAACCCTTATAGAACTACTAAAAAACAAATTCATAATTCCACATAACTTCCACATAGTAAATGAAAATTTTTCTATACCATTCGATGGATTTTTTCAAAACTTTTAATTGCCAATTAGACTTCAGTGAACCAAACGATTCACTAATATTAAGACCAAATTTTGTTTTTTTTTTAACGTTTAATATATATTGGTTGAATCAACTCTTAAATTAGAGCCTAACAACAAGTTGCAGATATTTTTCTTAATCTAGTACTTAAGATAAATCCAGGGGATAGTGCAGGCGGCCCTAATCACTTATTATTGGGTTGGTCTGTCATTTCTTTTAAGACGAGTTCTATTATTAGTTCGCGTAAGGGAATTGGCAAGAACATTAGGGTGTACATCCAGTTTCGCAGAATACTTTAGTTGTTGACTACCTATTTCAGATTTTACGCTAGGTATATTTAGATCATTTTGAATGTTGTCGTTCCGTATGTACCACGGAGCCCCCGTGATTGATCTTAAAACCTTCGACTGCGCCCTTTGTATAATGTCGACATTGCTGGTACTTGCATTTCCCCATAGTACGGCACCGTAAGTCCAGATGGGTTTCAGTACGCAGTTGTATAGGAGGACTTTATACTCCAGACGTAGATGGGACCGAGGTTGCGGCTGGCATGCCTTAGGCGAAGTTTTGCTGCTGGTGATCGAGTAACCTGACATTCTCTTCTTAGACGTCGTTTTTCCGTTACTAATTGTTCTATCCGCCGGTTCGTAGGCCTGACAGCAGGTTTAGCGTAAGTAGAGGCATGTGGAGTAGATACTCTTGCTGCAGCTACCATCATCGACTCAAGTGTAGAGACGCACATGTCAATGTCCTCTGCAGCGTCCAGTTTCGGCGAACAGTCAATGTGGGCACTCATGTACATTTTAAATTTAAGCCAATTTGTGTTGTTGTTTGTAAGCCTATATGGGAGATCAAGTACTTGAGGTCTTGTTAATAGTGTGAATAGCACTGCAGAGTGATCGGTGGTTAAATCTAGCAGTGTTTCCGCAGTGATTCGATTACGCGGAATCCTCTTGGTTACTGCGAAATCAATCCAGTCAGGCACTTTCTGTGGATCTGTCGGCCAATAAGTAGGCCTACCCGGTGAAACGCACTCCATCTTATTGAGTGGGTTGACTGCGTGGTACAACTGCTGGCCTTTAGGATTTACTAGGCGAGATCCCCAGTGCGTATGTTTGGCATTATAGTCCCCTACTGCAATGAAGCGATCTCCGAGTGTGTTAAAGAAATCGGTAAATTCCTTTTCAGAGATTGAGAAGCATGGTGGGCAGTACAGGGCAACCAATGTAGTGTTGCCGCAGCTGGTTTGGACGGTTATAGCAGTTGCTTGTAGGTGCTGTGTTTCAAATCTGTTGAGGAACGAGTGTTTTATAACGGACTTAACCGCAAACCCTTTTTCGGCCAAAGCATCTGCTATTTCCTGAGTTAACACCGATGGCTCGATCCCTTTTAACACAACCTGAAGCCCTTTTCTGCTTTTTAGTTGGTAGGTATAGAAGTTGATGTTAGCATTACGGAGGTACTTCTCGATGATGCGGAAATTGTCCTCAGTTTGGGTTTGACATTTGCCCCTACTGTTTCTACTAGCTTCGAAATCAGGGCGCTGCAGTTGGCTCCACGGATGTATAAAGGTGGTAGTCCACCCGATTTAACTTTATTTACAGCGCTGGCTTGATCGTCTTGCTGATCGGCAAGAATTTTAAAACGATTTCCGCTTAGAAGTGCTACTCGTTCATTTGGTTTGGTTATTTTCGGCGTATTGCCATTTTTTTTCTTTTGCGGGCTTAGTTTCCGCTTAGTTATTTTAATATATCTATCCATTCCAGTTTGGACAGAAGGCGTTGGGTTTATTGTCGTGGCTGACTCTGGGCGACTTGTCGTTGACGGCTTAAGGCAGGTCAATACTTCGGTAGACGTTGCAGTAGTTGCTGTCAACGAGCTGACGGTGCTGGTCGGTGCAATCGGTGACCCAGTTATCGATATTGATGGAGAAGCACACTGCTCTCTCCACGGTAAATTGCTGTTGATTGCTGAGTGGCTTGCACTTTCGGTGTTATTGCTTACGGTAGCATTTAGTGTGGTCGGAAACACCACCGAAAAGTACGCGTTGTTGCGTTGGACCGAGAGTCGACGCTCACGTTGTTGTTGTACAAGTAGTTCTTGTAGCTGTTGCTGGTGGGGATCAGGAGAGCTTGGGCCCCAAATTGGTGGACATGGCTTTTCCAAAAAAAAGGGCTCGCTTTGTTGTTGCAACTTAGTATTTATTGCTATTAGAACAAACTACTAGCAATTTGATTGTAAATAGGCATCTCTGAGGCGCCTGAGAGCCCTACCCAATTTTTGCAAACGCGGTGTTTTTTATTTTTACACTAAATTTGGCGAAGTGCATTAAAAAACACGTCTGCACACGGCGGCGGTTGAAATATTTGAAATATTAAGACCAAATAACTTAGATTTTCCGATAAACATACCAATATTACACACCTGTGACAGTAATACCACAATACTTCCAGCAAGATCTGAAGTAATCCGACAAATAAAAATTCCAAACGAAAACACAAATATCATCATAAATCAAGAAGTTTATTGGAAATTCGATCTCAAGTCCGAATCAAACATTTGTCCGAATTTTAAACACAACAAAAAGACAAAAATTTTAAATTTGAAAAACGTAAAATATGAACCATTGAAGAATTATGAAATAGTACAGAAAACTGATGACCAAAGAAGTCAAACAGTAATGCAAAAACTGAAGCCTAAAGGAGCTCTGCACCGAGTGTACAGATATATTTGGTCTAGAAAATGAAAATGAATTTCAACCAATAACTTTTACAAACAAGAAGATTGAATGATAAGCAGCCTGTATACAAAAAACAATTATAGAATACCACACACTCATAAGGATAAACTCGATAAACTCATTCAAAACAAAATAGTTAAACCCTCAGTGTCTGAATATAATAGTCCGTTAATACTGGTGCCCAAAAAAGGTTTACCAGGATCAGAAAAGAAACGATGGCGATTGGTAATAGACTATCGTCAAATAAACTAAAAACTGTTGTCCAATAAATTCCCATTACCAAGAATAGACGACATTCTTGATCAACTAGGCAGAGCCAAATATTTTTTATGTCTAGATTTAATGTCCGGTTTCCACCAAATAGAATTAGAAGACAAATCGCGAAGCATTACGCCATTTTCCACTAGCAATGGATCTTATCAGTTTACCAGACTACCATATGGTCTGAAAATAGCACCAAATTCCTTTCAAAGAATGATGACAATTGCTTTCTCTGGATTAAACCCGTCACAAGCATTCCTTTACATGGATGACTTAATAGTCATCTTTGACATATGCAGAAAACACAACCTCAAACTGCATCTAGAAAAGTGTTCATTCTTCTTGCACGAAGTGACATATTGCCAGATGACACCAAATACGACGTTATTGAAAAATATCCAGTACCGAAAGATGCTGATAGTGCTAGAAGATTCGTGGCTTTTTGCAACTACTACAGAGGCTTCATTAAAAACTTCGCAGAACATTCACGTCCGATAACACAACTATGTAAGAAGAACATAGATTTTGTTTGGTCCGAAGAATGCCAAAAAGGATTTGAGTATCTGAAAAAAGCTTTAATAGAACCCACACTGCTGCAGTATTCAGATTTTAGCAAAGAATTTTGTATAATAACAGATGCTAGCAAAAATGCATGTGGAGCAGCTTTGACTCAAACTTACGGTGATAAGCAGTTACCAGTAGCATACGCTTCCCGTTTATTCACCAAAGGTGAAAGTAATAAAAGCACCACTGAACAAGAACTAGCTGGGCTATTATACATTTCCACCCATATTGGGTTGGTAACGCCGAATGGCCAGACCACCTCAGAACAGCTGTTTAACGACGGTGTGGCAAGCGATCCATGTGAGACGAGGTGGCAAAAGACCCCCAAAACGACGATGTGGCAAGGCTGCTACGAGACGACGAGGAAGAAGAACTTTTTAAGACGTGCCAACGACGAGAAGACGTGCATTAAAGAAATTTAAAAGACGAGAAGAAGCGTATAAAAGAAGTAAAGACGTATTAAAGACGAAAGACGTGTAAAGACGAATGAGAAACGACGTTTTCATTAAAAACCTTAAGACGAAACAATTAACATTCAATTCAACCATTTTTATAGTTACTAAAACCTAATTATAATCTAAAATAAAACCTATTACCATATAACTAAATATAAATCTAAATGGGACAACTTATTTCTACGGAACCGGAACCCAGTCCCACAAATATATGGCAAACACTTCTGAGTCAAAACAGACCATAGACCACTAACGTATTTATTCTCTTTGGTAAATCCAAGTTCAAAATTAACAAGAATGAGACTTGATCTAGAAGAACATAAGTTCACAGTAGAATATCTGAAGGGAAAAGATAATTTTGTCGCGGATGCATTATCCCGCACTACGATACAGGATCTAAAAAATACAAAACAACTATCCTGAGAGTCACTACCAGGCAGCAAAGTAGACAAAATAATCTCTGGCCAGATGATAAAAATGAAAACACAATTAGGCACGTACCGAATGATGCTTCTAAGCCCAAAATATATGAAGTACTGTGCAATAATAAAGTACGAAAAGTAGTGACCTCGCATATAACACATAATTTATGTTTCCTTAAACATGGGAAAAAAGTTATAGCAAGAATTGAGATTGGAGATCTGTAGACCAATGGAAATCTCGACTTAGGTCAGTTTTTTCCAAAGGCTTGAAAAACAAGCCGGTATACTCGATATCAAACATCTCAAATTGGCACCGAGTGAAAAGATCTTTGAAACATTTTCAATAAAATCTTTGATAGATATGGGCAATAAGATATTGAAAACATTAGGAGTAGTGACACTTTCATTTTCAATAAAATCTTTGATAGATATGGGCAATAAGATATTGAAAACATTAAGAGTAGTGCCACTCCAACCGGTTACCATTATACAAAAAGAAAAAGATAAAGAAGCAATATTGTGTACATATCATGATGATCCTATACAGGGTGGCCATACAGGCATTATAAAAACTTTGGCCAAAGTAAGAAGACATTATTATTGGAAGAACATGACACGTCATGTAAAGGACTACATTAACAAATGTGAAAAATGCCTAAAGTCAAAAACGACGAAGCACATAAAAATACCCTAAATCATTACCGAAACCCCCATGCATGCCTTTGACAGAGTAATAGTAGACACTATTGGTCCACTACCAAAATCTGAAAAAAATAATGAATACGCAGTCACTCTAATATGTGACTGGACGAAATACTTAGTAGCAATACCAGTCCCAAATAAAAGCGCTACAACAAATGCAAAAACTTTATTCGAATCCTTTATTCTAAAGTACGGTCCAAAAAAGACGTTCATTACGGACATGGGAACAGAATATAAAAATTCAATAATAAATGACATGTGCAAATATTTAACCAGAGGGCCGGGGCTAACTTCGATCGCGTCAAAGCTTGTATACCCTTGCAAATTTTTTGGTAATTCTTTCCTTACCCATATATATCAAAGTGTAAAAACGTTTTATCCAAAAAGTCTAATGTTTGCGAAAGAACGGCCTTCAATCTTAGCATAGGATATAACGAACTTTTTGACAAAAGTCACTGCTTTCGACCGATCGTTCCTATGGGAGGTCTATGATATTTGAAATAGTCACCCGATCTTGATCAAATTTGACACAGTGGTTTATATGTGACCAATATTTAATTTCACGACAACAGCTGATAAAATAACGAAGTTATTGAGAAAAGTCACTGTTCGTGACTTTGCTGCTTGTATGGGAGCCATACGATATATATATCCGGCTGAATCCGAGATATACAAACTGTGCAGAGTATACAAGCCTACATGCAAAATTTCAGTTCTGTAGCTCTTACGGTCTAGGAGGAGTTCGCGTCGATCCAGACGGACGGACGGACGGACGGACGGACATGGCTATTTGAACTCGTCTCGTCGTGCTGATCAAGAATATATATTCTTTATATGGTCGGAGATGCTTCCTTCCATGCGTTGCACACTTCTGACCAAAATTAATATACACTTTTTCAAGGGTATAAAAATTGATTAAAAACCAGAGGGCCGGGGTTAACTTAGACCGCGTCGAAGTTTGTATACCCTTGCAACTGTTTTGGTAATTCATTTTTTACCCATAGATATCAAAGTGTAAAAACGCTTTATCCAAAAAGTCTAATGTTTGCGAAAGAACGGCCTTCAATCTTAGCATAGGATATAATGAACTTTTTGACAAAAGTCACTGTTTTCGACCGATCGTTCCTTTGGGAGGTCTATGATATAGTCACCCGATCTTGACCAAATTTGGCACAGTCGTTTATAGCTACAATAAACTAACTTATATTAAATTTCACGACAATATCTATAAAATTAATGAAGTTATTGAGAAAGTTACTGTTCGTGACTTTGCCGTTTGTATGGGAGCTATATGATATAGTCACCCGATCTTGATTAAATTTGGCACAATTATTTATAAGAACACAAAACTGACAAATACCAACTTTTATTAGAATAGCTATAAAATTAATGAAGTTATTGAGAAAGTCACTGTTCGTGACTTTGACGTTTGTATGGGAGCTATATGATATAGTGGTCCGATCCGGCTGAATCCGAGATATACAACGCCTGCAGTATATACAAGCCTACGTGCAAAATTTCAGCTCTGTAGCTCTTACGGTCTCGGAGGAGTTCGCGTTGATCCAGACGGACGGACGGACGGACGGACGGACGGACATGGCTATTTGAACTCGTCTCGTCGTGCTGATCAAGAATATATATACTTTATATGGTCTGAGATGCTTCGTTCTATGCGTTGCACACTTCTGACCAAAATTAATATACCCTTTTTGCAAGGGTATAAAAAAGTCATAATATTTTTAAGCAAGTTGGCCGCTAAAGGGTCAATAATATAAAAATATATACAAAAAATTCATATAAGAAAATACATATAAAAAAAGAAAGCAATTTATTGTCAAACAAACATACATACACCATACAAAATGTTCCCTACCAAAACTGAATAATTGTTTGGGAAGCAACACGATTTGCATAAAAGGTTAAAGAAGATAGAAGAGTTAGATGCTAGTAAGTTAACTAGCAAGATTCCTAATGAAGTAACTGGAATTCAGAAGCAATGGATTAGTTACCATAGCCAAATGACACAGAGTGGAGTAAACGAACACTACTATTTCACAGATAGGAAGTATTGGGAAGGTTTAGATATGGCAGCCATATTAATAGCCAAAGGAGAGTCAAGCAGGCAGGGCACTGTTGATTCGGAGAGCAGTGAAGCAGAAAGTTAGATGATAGCAAAGGAGAGTCGCGCGAGAATGCGACCTCCAACCAGGAGATATTTTTGGGTAGAGCCCGACAGCTCCAGGAATATTTGGATAGGGTAACCAAAGATTTACGTACTACAGGCAATGGGACATGCATAATATATATTAATAAAATCAATTATTTATGGGAGAAAGTACAGGCGTGCCAGGGTTTGACAAAAGATGCTAAATTTAAAAATGCTATGGATGATTTAGAATTTGATGTCCGGAATTCAGTATTAGCATAAGAAATGAAAATATACAATAAGGAAAGTAAGATTGAGAATGTTACCGTGAGAGGCGAATTACCGGTGCTGCCGAAAATTCAGGTACCCACATTTTCTGGAGAGCCTCGATGGCAATGGGATGGGACTGGGTTTTTGGAATTATTTGCGGAATTAATTGAAAAAAGAGAAGATTTAAGTCTGACTCTTAAAATTCAATTATTTAAAATCCGCGTTAAAGGGCGAAGCAAGGAGCATGAGCTGAGGAATTGTTAACCAAGCGATGTGAAAATAATCGGAGGGTATTTTCCAAACAATTAGGTCGGATCGTTGATTTACCGAAGATCAGCAATGAATCCGCAAAAAGTGTTAAAGGAGTGATTGACATAGTTAATAAGTCAATGCACTTAATTAAAATTAAACCAAATTTGTCTGATGAAGTTGACGTTATATTCGCACAACTCCTACTAAGAAAATTTGACAGAGAGGCTCTACAATTGTATGAGAGTCAGATTAGAAAAACAAGGCAAATTCAAATGCTATCTGATGTCATGGAATACTTGGAGCAAAGATATTACTCGCTAAGTGCCATGAGCAATGAAGAGAAAAAAGAGCTACATACTGTTTTAAATTATGCGGAAGTCGAAGATAAATGTCCGATTTGCAAAATTGCCAGGCACAAAGTTCAAAGGTTTGACACCTACTGAAAGGTTTGAGACAGCTAAAAAAGTGTCTCTTTGCATAAGATGCTTGAACCATTTAAGCATAAAGGTGTGCACTAATGAAATGGTCTGTTCATTGTGCAGTAAGAAACACCATACCATACTCCACTTTGAAGAAACACAGGAGAGAGTCAATACTTGTGTAAAAGCAAAACCAACACTGTTAGCCACAGCTCTAATACAAGTAAAAAATGTCAATGCAGGATATAAGACTCTAAGAGCCCTTATTGATTGTGGTTCACAGAGCACCATTTTGTCTGAAGAGGCCGCTCAAATATTAAAATTACCTAAAATTTAACAATATACAGAAATAAGTGGCGTGTCCTGTATGAAATCCAATAAATCAAAATATAATGTAAAAATAGATGTAAAGACGCGAAATCTCTGGAAAAGACATCTTAAGGTTGAGGCAATTGTGTTGCCAAAGTTAATGAAAGCTCTTCCATTAAAAATAGCAAACGTGGATATGTCAAAATGGCAAACTAACGTTCTAGCTGATCCTACCTTTCATAAACCTGGTAGGATTGATTGGAGTAAATGTATATGCCCAAATCTTAAAAGGGGGAATTACAAAGATTGATGGCCTGCTAGGCCAAAATACTCAATTTGGTTTGATCGTCTCGGGATGCACCAAATCAAATCAGAATAAATCTGTAGTGGCAACAACAATAGATGTCACAGGGTTTGAACAACGTTGGGAGAAGAAAAAACGTAAATTTCAAAATAAATACAACAACAACACTCAAGAAATAAATTTATGGCCCCGGCAGGACCTCACATTGGAGTCAAGTGAAAACTGGGAAAGAAAAAGTATATATCCCAGAGCCAGTACAAATGGAAAATATTCAGATGTCAGATAATGATTATCTAACAAATAATATCAAAATAGATTCCGGTAAAAAATTGTCGCCAACTGTAGTACCAAAAAGGCAGATTTGGAAAAATAATTATAAACGGACAACATTTAATAATAACAAGAATAACCAGCGATATTTCAAAACAGTGGAGCAAAGTTTACATTTAAATTTCCACCTTATAAAAAGGCTAGAAGTCAGCACAGTAATGCACATCAGAAGTGGGTAGATATCCCGAAACAGAAGTTGTGGGGTACAAATAAAAGTATAAAAACCAGTAGAAGCCAACTCAGTAATACATACGGGGAAATTGGTAAGAATAGGAAGTCAGTGACAACCGTAAAGGAACATCAGATTGACTCTTTAACAATAGTTATCTTACTAATGATAATATTAATAATAATTTATATAAGGCAACTAACTAAAAAAAAAAAAATGAAGGCGTAAAGATTCATATGACAATTATTACCTAATACCAAACAAAACATGCATCTACCTCTGTGGAAAAACACTAACCCCCCCCACCCCGGTTTTAAAAAAACAAAAAAATATTTATAAACCAATAAAAACAAAATATTATAAATTTTTTTTTTAAATTTTTATAAAAAAAAAAATTTTTTAAGAAGTGGGGCACACGCGTTCAGTTTGTAGCTATTCTCCCGAGAGCGTAGTTAAGAAATGAGATCTGTAAAAACACGTGGTTTTAAATTAGTGTTTAAAATCATTAAAACAATTACTTCATCGTAAATCTAAGTTCAACAACTTGATAAAGAAAGGTAAGTGAGTATTTAAAAAAAAAAAAACAATGAAAAAACTATTTAGTTTGTTTGTAATAATTTTGTAAATGTAGTGTTGCGTATATGCAACATTGGACTACTGTGGAAATTTTCGAATAATAAAATTTTTTCTGTGAACAGATTCTAAAATGCGCCCAAAAGGTCTAACTCAAGCTGAGATTGTAAAATTTGCCAACTTTGATTGGGATGATTCGGCTGATGAGGAAAATGAAGAAGAAGAAGATCGAAATATGGAGGAAATTATAGAAGTAACTTTGCAAAATTTGGATAACAGAGCTGAAAATGTGGAAGTTAGATTGAGTGACCAACTTATTAGATCCGAAAATGATAGAGAATTGAATGAAAATGAATACGTTGTACAGGAGGTGATGGAACAAACTGATTTGAGGAGTTTGAATTGGAGGAGTACAAAGTTTATGGAAAGTGAGACCACTTGGAAAAGCGAATTACGCAGCAGTGCCGTGAAAAACCCCATAGAATATTTTAGTATTTTTTTTGGCGATGAACTGTGGCAGAAAATATGTGAGGAAACGAACTTATATGCCATTCCAACGAAGGGCGTAGAATTGAAATGCACTGTGCCTGAAGTGAAAAGATTTGTTGGCATACTTCTTTACCTTGCAGTTGTGAAAATACCAACTTATAGAATGGCGTGGGCGGTGGATTTTAAACTAGCGGCCGTTGCAAATGCATTACCGAGAAACAGATTTGAAAAAATTAAACAGTTTTTCCATTTGAACGACAATTCTAATCAGCCTCATAAGGGAACAGCTGAATATGACAAGTTATACAAGATTCGCCCTTTGTTAGAAGCCATAAAAAAAATTCAATGAAATTCCGCAAGAAGAATTTCAAAGTATAGATGAGCAAATGATTGCATATAAAGGTAACTTATTATATGTGAATACATTTCTGAATAACATAATAGTACATACTTTTCTTAGGCCAACATAGTTTAAAACAATACCTTCCAATGAAGCCCCACAAGTGGGGGTTTCAAAATGTTTACGAGAGCTAATGTATCTGGGATTATATACGATTTTACTCTGTACATTGGAGAAGGAACGTGCAAGACATATGGTTTAGGCATTTCATCAGATATCGTGCTATTTTTATCATCTAATTTACCAGTAAACCAAAATTTCAAACTGTTTTTTGACAATTGGTTTTCGTCAATAAGCTTGATGATTGCTCTGAAAGAAAAAGGCATATTGGCCGTTGGTACAATTAGAAGCAACCGATTGAAAAATTGTGCTCTAATCAGTGAGAAAGACCTTCAAAAACGAGGGCGAGGATCAAGCGATTTTAAATATGAAGCAACGCACAACTTGATTGCTTGTCGTTGGTATGATAATAAGAGCGTACAACTAGTTTCAAATTATGCAGGTAAGAACCCGATGAATGAATGCAACAGATGGTGCCGCAAAGAGAAGAAGTTTATAACTATACCTCGTCCAGGTATAGTTGAATGTTACAACAAACACATGGGAGGGGTTGATCTTGCGGATATGCTGCTTGAATTGTACAAAATCAACCACCGCTCAAATAAATGGTACATGCGCATAGTATATTGGTGCATAAATTCAAGTTTAGTAAACAGTTGGTTGTTGTACCGTAGAGACATAACAAATACAGACGGCGAATTGAAGCATATGCCGCTCTTAAATTTCCAATTAAATGTTGCTTCCGAGCTTTTGAACGCAAGTCAAACTACATATTTGTCGCCAAAAAGAGAGGTCGTCCATCATCACTCCTTTTGACAAAGAATTCAACCTCATCATCACCAACTCCATTATCACCAGCTCCTTCATCACCAGCTCCTTCATCACCAGCTCCGTTATCACCAGCCCCATTATCACCAGCCCCATTATCACCAGCTCCAATATCACCAGCTCATTCTACGGGCTCTGAGTCAAACCCCTCTAAAAGAGCTTATGTTGCAGACCCATCAAAGTCACTACGACTTGATGGTTATAATCATTGGCCGGAATGGGGAACAAGAGGAAGATGTAGAGTATGCAGATCGGGATTTCCAAGCTGTAAGTGTAGCAAATGTAATGTGCACTTGTGCTCCAATCCCCAAAAAAATTGTTTCGTGTCATATCATACATAAATATTAATAAACGGCATTTGGAAAAAAAAAAAACAATTTGACTTTAAATATAATAATATTAATATAATATATAATAACACAATTGCCCAATGTTGCATATACGCAACAACCTGTAGCTCTTGAACCAGGACACCAAGGACATTCAAATTTTTTTCAGTTGATATTGAGGTCAAGTCTAGCTTATATGTCAACTCAAAAAAATTTTAGCCACGCCCAATTTAATTCGGGCATGAGAGGGTTAAGATGATAATAGCAGCGCGGTACCAGCGCTGAGCATTAACTAAAAATAATTTTTAACCCCCGACAACGTGGGGCATTAGAACAAGTATTTTTAAAAACAATTGTTACCTCCTAGACCCTACTATAATCCTATATAAACACTGTACTTTTGTAAATAAAATTAGTTCATATTTTGAATTCACCGAATGAAGACTGGGTTATTTTCTTTCTCTTCGGAAATCCCTATTCATTGCGTCTACTGCACACCACCACCAGACCTTAGGTACCGTTGAAAGAAGTCATAGGACATTTAATGAGTACATTCGTTCATTACATATATCAGTAGATAAAACTGATTGGGATATATGGTTACAATATTTTATGTACTGTTTTAACACAAGTCCATCAGTAACACATAAATACTGTCCCTATGAACTTGTATTTGGTCAACAAAACAATTTACCAATTCATTTTAATAGCATAAATAGAATAGAACCTTTATATAACGTAGATGATTATGCTAAAGAAGTTAAGTTTAGATTAGAACTAGCACATAATAGAGCTAGAACAATGTTACAAGAATATAAAGAAAAACTTTTATGGCAGTAAATCAGTAGACTCGAAAATAGAAATAGGAAAACAAAGTTTACAAAAAAAACGAAACTGGTCAGAAGCGTTGATTCAGCCTATTTAGGACCATTCAAAGTTATAGAAATAACCAAAAATAACAACATTAAAATTAGAAACCATAAAAATAAGGTACAAACAGTACATAAGTATAGATTAAAAATCTTCAAAAAAAATAATTAAAAAAAAAAAAAAAATACATGTTAAAAATTTCTATGGATTTAACTACTTTAATTAATTTATCTTAAATATATACATGTAGTGTCATATGGCTACATATGTACTGAGAGATGGCAGCTCTGGATGCGGTGCGACAATGTGGCATCTTCAGTAGTAAGAAGGAGAGGAAGAAAGAAGAAAGACGATAGAGACAAGACGTATAGGCCGAAGGTGTACAAAAGTTGCTTAAGTTGTATTTCAAGTTGTTAAAGTCGTAAAGTTGCTAAAAGTTCCTAAGATACACCGTTACTTTACCTTTATTCAATTATCAATAATCATTATAATAACTCCATAATATTACGTTATTCTCTAAAAAGGGGAGGTGTAGTATATTTATACAAATAATCATTTAATACAATGAGCTCAACTTGTAACACTTTGTTGCAAGTATAAACAATTAAACATATACGCCTTAATATAATTGTGCACTTGAATATATTTATATGTATACATTGATGTATGCGCATAAACATATTCACATAAATATACAGCTAAGCATGATCATATATGTATGTATGTACATTTGTATATGCACATACATACATACATATATTCACATAAGCAATGTATGCACAAGCGTAACATGAGCTAGAGCAAGGCCATCGTGTGAACGCTGACCAAGCACTTTGATGCAGGCGCAAAAACAATATGTGTGTACTGACACTCTCCCTCTCTTTTGTAGCTGTTGCATAAGTCGCAGCATAAGTATATATACATATATAAACTTAGCTTAAGCAAAAAGAATAATTTCCAATAAAGAATCAATCTGAACACGACTATGCATGCATCTTGGCTACATTATTTTTATAAAAGGAACCCGGTCTTGGCTCATATCACAATGCAATACAAAATATCTAATCATTAGGTTGACGATTTTGTATCAAGTTTTGTATCTGAGCAAAAGGCATACGAAGCTCTGAAGTAAAAAGGGTGCATGAATTAGCTCATTATGAACTAAGAGGCTTTGTTTCAAACTCGAAGTGGGTACAGAACAAATTGAATAAAGAAGAGGAAAATAAAACTGATGTTACCAGTAAGTAAAGATAAGAAGGCTGTCGATAAGGTAGTGGGCGTGTATTGGTACAACGACATAGACCAATTTACTTTTGACTTAAAAATGAATCGCGTTTTCCGATTAGAGCTCCACTCTGACACTGGAAAGTCATTCTGTTAACGTGCAGAAATATGTATTATGTATTCAAAGACTCTCATAGCTTGATTTAATCAGATCATCGTAAACATATACAATTTGTGGCTCACCGTATAAACGAAATACTGGAAACAACAAATGAAAATGATTGCCGATGGCTTCCTACAGATTTAAATGCTGCCGATAAAGCCACGAGAACAAAGGTAATGAAGTAAGTAATTCGTCTCGCCGACTTAGGGATACCATACACCAGTAAACAAATGCATTTTCACATGCTTTTTACGAGCTCGCTCACGCAAGCTTACGAGCGCCCTAGCGCTCCCACCAGCCAACGGCCAGCTGCAAAAATGTTTATATGCATAACTTGGCTATTTTTAGTTCGATTTTAATCAAATTTTGCTGGGTATTAGTATCAAATTCAAGTGTGCCAAATTTGATTACAAAAGGTGAAAAATTACGTGAGATAATCGAGTTTTTCCAAATTACGGGGGCTGAAAGGGGCGTGGCAAAATGTTTGCATATACAAAATATGCGCATTTATTAAGCAAATATACATCCTAAATTTGATGTCTTTAGCTATCATAGTCTTTAAGAAAATCAAATTTGTTTAAATTTCGCTGGCGGAGGGAGGCGTGGCAAAAATTTGAAATAAACTTGACCACCGTAGGTAATACACGAGTCTACGTACCAAATTTGGTGACTCTAGCTCTTATAGTCCCTGAGATGTACGTGTTCATACGGACAGACGGACGGATGGATATGGCAATTTTAACTCCTCTCGTCGTGCTGATCAAGAATATATATACTTTGTATGATCGGAGATGCCTCCTTCTATGCGTTACAAACATCTGACCAATTTTATAATGTCTAGATCGACTCGGCTGTTGATCCTGATTAAGAATATATATATACTTTATGGGGTCGGAAAAGCATCCTTCTGCCTGTTACATACATTTCGGCGACTTTAATATACAATTTCAAAAGGTATATTTAACAACTTCTGTTGAAAATAATATTGACCTAAACAGATTTTCTAAGTATTTGAGACTGAAGCGAACAATGGGATAGATACTGAGATTTAAACAACGGATATTAAAACGTCACTGTGATAATGAGGTAACAACACTTTCTTCGCGGGAATTGCAAGATGGAGAAAATACATTAGTAAAAATCATGCAAAAGGAAATCTATCATAAGGAACTAGCTGATATACAATCAAATTCAGGCGTATCAAATGACAGTAGCATCTTCTTTTTAACTCCTACGATGAATGCGGACGGGATCTTTGTGGTCAACGGTAGGCTTGACTTTGCAACATCATTATCACAAAGTTACAGTCAACCTATCATATTACCCAAAAAACACAAATTAACTGATTTAATAGTAACATCGTAATACGAGAGATTCCACCATCAAAACGATGAACTCATTATCACTAAGATTCGTCAAAAATTTTGGATAATATGCTTGCGAGCTGCTATAAAAAGGGCAAAAACAGTTTGCCAGTTTTGTAAAAATAGGCGACTCTGATGAGTCAGCTACCGACCGATCATGTCACTACGGAGTCTTTGGTAAGGCCAAAGACCGTTTTCCTATGTAGGACTTGACTATTTTGGGCCAGCTACTGTAACGATCGGCCGCCGACATGAAAAGAGATGGGTGGCTCTATTTACGTTCCTTACCATACAAGCTATACACTTGGAATTAGCAGAGGATTTGTGTACAGACGCATGTATTTTATGTATTCGAAACAGTATGAGCAGAGCTTGTCCGAAGAAAGGCACAAGAAGACCGACTCACTAGTGCTGACGCCAAAAAGACGTGGGAGAAACCTCGTACGCCTTCGCCAGCAGACAACAGCAGCAACGAAGACAACACCAGCAGCAAAGCACCAACAGCAACAGCAGCGCCAACAAACAGGAGCGTACGAGTAACAAATAATATGCTGCACCTTTTGTAGTAAGCGGCGATCTTTGCGCCACTACAATTAATAAAAAGAAAAACAAGCAAAATACAAATTTTTATATATTTATATATGTATAATCATTGATGAAGTACAAATATGCGGTCATAACAAGCACATGCAAAATATGTGGATCAAATTACCCAACTTAAAAGCATGAGCCACAACAAGAAAAACACATTTCCGACTGATTCAAATTTAATTACCCCAAAATTTTTAGTAATAAATATTATTAATCATTTAAATTTTTACATATAAACAATCCTTCCATTTTAACATACCCTTAACTACTGTCGTCTAATAATAATAATTTTAAGTCCACTACATGCATCAAAATATATATCTATTATTTCGCAATTTCTGAGGAAAGCAAGATTGTAGACCCAAACGCAAATGTACTCAATGAGATACATGTTGCACCATGTTATGCTCAAAATAATCTAAGAACAATTAAGATTTTCATTTTCATGATTGTAATAATACCCCTTTGTCAATTCATATTAACAGTGTATTCCATTCATAGGCGTAGCATAAAGAAAAGATATATGAGTCGAGCTAATCATCTTGACAAAGTGTAGAATTTCCCAATATGACAGATTGGGAACATATCATAAATGAAGCTCGCGATATTAAAGAGGAACTCTACAAATCAATCATGTGCCTCTCCCATGGTAGGAATATATCAGAGGGTACCATAAAAAAACAGTCCAATATTATAAAAGCCCTCTTAAAAAACATCATGCTTCTTTTAAAAACCCATTACGACATCCTTTCGCAATCCCATCAAATAGCAGCTCTAGCCTTCTACAATTATTGCAAGGAAAAAGCAACATTAATAATAAAAATATCAAAGAAGCTAACTTCGGCTATGCCAAAGTTTTTATACCCTTGCAGTCCTTGGCAATAATATTTTTACATTTTATAAATTCCCTCAAATTATCAATACACAAACAAAACATTCAAATTATTACTCTTGGGCTTTCTTGGAGCGCTTCGCGTACATAACACTATAATAGAAACACACGAAGCCATA
Source organism: Drosophila equinoxialis (assembly GCA_018150345.1). NCBI lineage: Eukaryota > Metazoa > Arthropoda > Insecta > Diptera > Drosophilidae > Drosophila > Drosophila equinoxialis. The sequence continues at coordinate 20,002 of JAECWI010000481.1, forward strand.
GCCTTCGAAATTATAAAATCTAAACTAAAAGGTCAAGCCCTAAACTTTGAAACAACGATTGATGAAGTAATCAAAAATCTGTCAGCAATCGTTAAGGGTGAATCATTAGATCTCTTAACAGCAAAAATTAAAAACTTGCAAAGAAATCCCAATAACTGTGTTTCATACACAAAAGAGATTACTGAATTAACCGACGCCCTTAAGAGCGCATATATTTCGGATGGTCTTCCAAACGACCAAGCCATAAAATACACAACCAAAGTTACGGTAAATGCTATGGTAAGCCATACTAAAAGTTAAAGAGTCCAGACATTAATGGAATCAGGAAACTTTGATTCAGCAAATGAAGCCATCGCAAGATTCACCACTCTTTCGGTAGAATCAGGCTCAGACAATTTCCAAAATAATAATATTTTTTATGCCCAGCATAATGTCCACGGTAGACGCCGCAATAACAACAATGGTAACTGGAGAAACAACTCAAACTGGAACAACAACAATACCCACAGAGGCCAACGAGGCAGAAATTATTCACGCGACCAAAGAGGTGGCCGTGGAATAGGATATCATAATAACAGACAGAACTCAAATAACCGAAATACCAATACCAGAGGCGTTCGAGCCCTAACAGGGATGGAAAACACCAATATCCCTCAGAATTCTTAATAAAACAGGAACACACCTTTGAAGTCAAAATATTCATATTCATATTACAGACACTCTAGGACACGTTGTTGTAGAACTACAATTAAATCAAGTTCTCGTAAGGCGATGATAACTTTTCAATACCCAGTGTAGGTATCCTTGGTATTGATTTTATTAAAAAATACAACTGTATTCTTGACCATCAAACTGACGCAGATTGGTTAATATTGAGACCAGACGACTGGCATGAACAAATAATTGTTTGCGTTGCGTTTTTGTGTGTTTGTGTTAATAATTTTTAACAACTTTAATTTCTGTTTATATCCTTTGTTGGTTTTTTTTCTTTATTTCTATCTCTCTCCCACCCTAATCCCATATTTTTCTTTCTTTCAAATCACAAGCAACGCTCATTTGTTGTAGTCTTGCAATTTCTTTGTGTTCTTGTTGCAGTGTTTTTCTTATTGTGATTTCTAACTCACGCGCTCGCGCTCTTTGACTTTTTTCTCTCGTTTTCGTTTCACTCGTCGCCGTTATTTGCTCTTATATTGCAGTCTGTTGTGTGTCTGTAATATAGACTCTATATCTCTTAGTCAGTGCTCTCCTTCTCTTTTAACCCTTATGCACCCTCAAAATCTCTCTTTCTTATTATTTTTGGACCTCAGAGTGAGTTATATATTTTATTACCAAAACATTTCTCATTTTTTTTGTTTGATTACCAATTTTTCTTATTACCTTATAATGCCTGTTTGTTCGCTTTAGAATTGTTTGCACCCCGCCCGACCCCTGAATAGTTTTATTTACTATTGGTTGTGTAAAGCCACAGTACATGTTAAGTGCGCCGGCTTCACATGCAGGGTGAAGGATCTTTAAGATCAAAAAAAGGGTCTCAAATGGGGATGTGAGTCATGCGGGATCGTGGAAGATGAAATGGAACTTTTCATGCGGCAAACAAGGGATAACCTCATGAGTCTGTCCGCCAGTTTTCCTAAACTCTCGCAAGAGTTTAAATCTGTCGAGTCTCAGTTTAGTAGCTTAACGCTACTGACTGAGTCTCGAAAGCGTAAGAATATCGGAGTGCCACTTGTTGCAACTGATGCTACAATTAATGCGGTAGCTGATGCAATACCTGGAATGCCGAAACCATTGGTGGGAGTGCCACCTAAAGAACACATTTTTGTTTCGAGACTTCTCCCTGATGCTACATCGGATGATGTCATGGCCCACATTCGGGCTAAACTGAATGTCTCCAATATATCCATAGAAAAGTTTAAATTTTCATATTCTAGAGAAATTTCATCTTTTAAAATCAGTGTCCCAATTGAGTTCTTTGACTGTATCTGCAGTTCTAGCTTCTGGCCGAAAAGCTTAATTGTGAAGGAATTTACATCCAGAAAAAGGAAGACACGGGGCCAAACAAGGATTCCTTCACCATCTATTCCTCTTTCTTCTTCATCTATTTCCATTCCTTCATTACCTATTCCTTCTTCTACACTATCAAAAAACTAACAACATCCTTCCTTCAGAATGTCAGAGGCCTATTAAGGACTTACTAAACTCTTTGTAGATAGTCTGTCTTTTGATTTTGACCTAATTGTCTTTACTGAGACTTGGTTAAAACCTGACGTTTTTGTCGCCACAGTTTTACCCTCTAATTTCAATATTTTTAGACATGATCGTACTGATCGTAGGGTTGTTGGAGATCTTATTGCTGTAGATTCCACCCTATCATCGGGTCTGATAACAATACCTGTCTCAAGTAGTATCGAATTTAGATATTAAGGTATCTTTTACTCGTTTTTCCATTTTTGTTACCTGTTCTTACATTCCGCCCCAATCGGAATGGCCAACCTACTTACTACACTTAGAATCTATTAAATTTATACTTGAACTACTTTCTGACAGAGACTCATTAATTGTCCTTGGGGACTTTAACCTACACACTATAACTTGGTCAACGCTTAATGGTAGCAAAACGGTGCTGCCCTCTGGGTGTCACGATTTTGTTGATGGTCTGCTTGAGCTTTCGTTGGCCCAGCTGCATTCGATTTCTAATACGTATGACAGATTTCTGGATCTGATTTTTACTTCTGATCCTAGTTTTTGTGAAGTATCTAGAACTAGTCCAATGGTATTACCAGAGGATAGTTTTCATTCAACTTTAGAGTTATCTATTGAGTTTCCCAGCCGCGAGCCCATCTCCGAGTGTGATCCTACGGTACGCACCCGATGTTTTCGTAAGACTGACTTTGTCGCACTAAACAATGCCTTTCTTAATACCGATTGGACTAATTTATACACTTGTATGGATATGAATTCCGCCATTTCTTTATTTTATACCACTGTTGACCCAATCTTTAATGACTGTGTACCCCTAGTGTCTCCTGTGGTGACGCAAAAATCACCATGGCTTATGCGGGGGCTGTCAAAACTGAAGAATCTTAAGTCTAGGTATTACAAAAAGTATCATCGGATCTTTCTCGTTACTTGGTTGCTTAATCGAATTTTATTGTTTCTAATTCTAAATGCTATAATAATTACTTACAACGATGCAAGTTGCAATTCTCCGAAAATCCTAAAGAGTTCTATAGTTTCGTTAACTCAAAGCGCAATTATATCTCCCTTCCAACGTTTGCAGTTTTTAATAAAATTTCGCCCTCTTCTGATCAATCTATTTCTAATTTATTTGCTAACTTCTTCTCGACTACGTACACACCCACTAAGTACAACTCTAGTCAGATATATCCATATCCTATAACGAAATCCAACTGCATTCTTAATCCTATTATAACGGAAAGTTCGGTAGCTAAGGAACTAATGACGATTAAGCCGGTATACTCACCGGGCCCAGACGGTATTCCCGCTTGTGTCCTGAGGTTCTGAGCGGAGTCATTGTGCTCGCCTTTACTTAAGCTTTTGAATTGTCCGTTACGCTGTCCGAGTTTCCAACTATATGGAAGGATTCGTTTATTTTACCTCTTCACAAATGTGGCAATAAATCCGACGACACTAATTACAGAGGAATTTCTAAATTGTCAGCGATACCTAAACTGTTTGAGAAAATTATGACGTCTCAAATACAGCATTTATGTAAATCTATTTTTTCGCCATACCAGCATGGTTTTGTCAAGAATAGGTCTACCACAACTAACCTTCTACAGTTTACATCTTTTGTAACCCAAGGTTTTAAGAAACAAAAGCAAGCTGATGTCATATATACGGATTTCAATAAGGCTTTCGATTCGGTAAACCATGCCTTACTGTTACATAACCTGAATTTAGTTGGCATTCCGGATGCTCTGCTTGCCTGGATTTCACAATATCTAAGCAATAGCAGGCAGAGGGTTCTTTTTAGGTCCTCTCTTACTAAGATCATTTGTGTTGAATCGGGAGTCCCACAGGGCAGTCACCTTGGCCCATTACTATTCACCATTTTTATTAATGATCTCCCCACCGTTCTTTTAAATTCCAGAGTTCTTATGTATGCCGATGATGTAAAAATCGCTAATCGCATCGCTCTCTCTCATGTCATACCTTGCAAGCTGACCTGAATGCTTTTCAGGGGTGGTGGAGGGCTAACTTGTTATCGCTAAACTGTTCTAAGTGCAAAATTATGTCTTTTTATAGAGGTTCTCCCTCTTTTTAAATAATTTCCCGTTAGAACGAATTAATCATACTTCTTTGGTTGTAAAAGATTTGGGGATCTTAATAGACCACAAACTTAGTTTTAATCAGCATATATCGACTACTGTTAGTAGGGCTAAGAGTGATCTTGGCTTTATAAAGCGCTGGTCGAAGGAGTTCAAGGATCCATATACTACCAAAATACCTTTTACTTCTTTAATCCGCCCATATTGGAGTATGGATCTTGTGTTTGGTCTCCTCAATATGAGTTTTATCAAAACAAATTAGAATCTGTACAAAAACAGTTTTTACTCTTTGCCTTTCGTGATTTGCGCTGGGATCCAACTGTACAACTTCCATACACCATGCTTGGTGTAACTTTTCTTTACAAACTTTTGAATGGGCCACTTGTTCGTACTGAGCGTTGTACGACTAAGTCTATATACAAAAAATTAAGACTTAAATCAGATAAACCTACGTATATTAAAAGTTATAGAATCCCACACAAACGTAAAATAAAATTTTCCAAACATATAGACAAATTAGTTCGAGATGACCTATTAGAACCTTCAGCATCCGAATACAACAGTCGAATACTGCTTGTGCCAAAGAAATCTCTTCCGGGGCATATGATAAAAGATGATGGATTACAGAAGCTTAACTAAAAAATTTATTGCAGACAAATTTCCCTTGCCAAGAATTGATGATATTCTTGATCAATTAGGCAGAGCCAAATATTTTTCTCGTCTTGGCCTTACTTCAGCTTTTCACCAAATTGAATTAGATGAAGACTCTAGAGACTTAACGTCCTTTTCCACAGATAGAGGCTCATATCGATTTAAAGATTTAAAAGATGTATACCATACGGTATACAAAGAGCCCTGAATTCATTCCAACGAATGATGACCTTAGCTTTTTCCGGACTACAACCATCCTAAGCATTTTTATACATGGATGATTTAGTTATATTAGGCTGTTCTGAAAAACATTTGTTCAAAAATTTGACTGATGTTTTCGACATATGCCGAAGTGACATACCTAGGTCACAGGTGTACAGACAAAGGTATCCTTCCAATCCATCCAAGACTATCCAACTCCAAATGATCCAAATGAAGTAAAGTCAAGAGTATGACAATCAACAATTACCGATAAATCAACAATTGAACAAGAACTAACGGCAATACACTGGGCTATAACATATTTTAGACCATACATATATGGAAACAAATTTTTAGTATCATCATCAAAACGAAAATTGAATCAAATTCAACCGCCGCCGCGTACAGACGTGTTTTTTAATGCACTCCGCAAAATTTAGTGTAAAAAAATAAAAAGACCGCGTTTGCAAAAATTGTGAAGGGCTCTCAGTCACCACAGAGACGCCTATTTACAATCATATTGCTATTTGTTCTAATAGCAATAAATACTAAGTTGCAACAGGAAAGCCTGGAAAAGCCATGTCCACCAATTCGGGCCCAAGCTCTCTCGATCCCCACCAGCAACAGCTACAAGAACTACTTGTACAACAACAACGTGAGCGTCGTCTCTCGGTCCAACGCACTTACTTTTCAGTGGTGTCGCCGACCCCACTGAATGCTACCGTAAGCAATAACACCGAAAGTGCAAGCCACTCAGCAATCAACAGCAATTTACCGTGGAGAGAGCAGTGTGCTTCTCCATCAACATCGATAACTGGGTCACCGATTGCACCGACCAGCACCGTCAGCTCGTTGACAGCAACTACTGCAACGTCTACCGAAGTATTGACCTGCCTCAAGCCGTCAACGAAAAGTCGCCCAGAGTCAGCCACTACAATAAACCCAACGCCTTGTGTCCAAACTGGAATGGATAGTGTGAGGAACATTATAATTAACTATAATATCCCACACAACAAGCAAACAGACGCATAATCCAGCGATATAAAGGAAGCACCGGATACAAGATACAGCCGAGACACAAACCTAAGTTACGATATACGACCAAGCCTGCTACTGGTCGATCGAACCAAGTCACAGAGAATGGCTTACGATCAAACCGGGCCGATCGAACCACACGTCACCGCTGGCGATTTCGTACAAGCGGGAAGATGCGTGGGAAGCGTAATGCAAAAAAACCAATATACACGCATATGCAATGGGCAGCCAAGTCCAACATGGCTCGATCGAACCGACTCGAACCTATGACGTACGATCGAACCAATTCGAACCTATGACGTACGATCAAGCATGGCTCGATCGAATCACAGGCGACCGCTGGCAATTTCGTACAAGCGGGAAGTTGCGTGGGAGGCAGAATGCACAAAATCAACGATATAAGAGTGAATGGAACCCGGCTGGAGAGCATAATTGCACCCAAACGGGGGCATTGGCCTACTTATGCAAATTAAGAGCACAGAGAGGCAAATATGAACGCATGCATAAGCATACGCTGAATAAGCATACACGCATGTCACACGTACACTATGCGTGAGGGAGAACGCCGATGACCACTCTATGCCTACGTCACGCTCATGAGAACGAAAGCAGTTAGATTGCGAGCAGACAAAAATCTTGTGAGCGAGAGAAAACAAAAGTGAGGGCCAAGCAAGCCCGTGAGACGGGTGCGGGGCATGCATGCTTTGCATGAAGCGATGATGGTTTGTGGATTGGATAGGGGAATATGCGAGCCGAAGGGGGAGGGATGAACAATGGGGAAGCCCTCTATCTAATAGATACGATATACGTATGAAAGTGCATTACATGGAAAATTAAACTATGTTGTGTGTTAATTTAATCAAGATGATTAGTATTAAATAGCTTAAGTTAATACAATTAGTATATATATATATAATGTGGAGAGAATATGTGCGAAATTGGGTATGACAAGTGGATCAAAGGGAGCGACGGGAACGGCAGCGCTGAAAACAGAGAAAGAAAGCAGAGAAAGTCAACGGGATACGTTGGGCGGCCAATAGAAAGGCGACGCCAACATGAGAAGGAGATGCAAGTCAATATGTACAAACGAGCTAGACAAGGACAAGGAAATAAATGGGCGCGCAGCCACAGAGAAAGTGGACATATGCGCCAAGGATTTACGGGACTTTCACCACGCATAGCAACAAGTGGATGCGTGAGTGAAAGCAGAGGGCCGATGGAAATGTACCAGCTGTATAGCGGTACTACACCAACCAATTCCTGAGGCCAGGGGAGCTGCCTATATAAAGGCAACACCCATCAAGAAAGGCATCAAGTCATCAAGTCGTGATCAAGTAACAAGCAATTAAGGCCTTACGAGTAACCTTAAGAGCTTACCAAGGAAACACAAGGAGCAGCAGAAAGCTAGGAACTATACAGGCCTTACGAGTAACCTGTACAGTTCATTCGACAGCAATAAGTCCTTAAATAAGGACAATAAACACCGTACCCAAGCTAGAGTGAGTTGGAGAGAAGCCAAGCATTTCCAGGAGTATCCAAAGTCAGTGGTAGGCACGAGGATATATCCTACTGCCGAAATTCCAGGATCTATACATCCTGAACATTACCAATTGCTGAGGAACATCCTGCTTCGTGATAGTAGCTACGGGATTTATCCCAGAGCCGTAAAGCAAAAGCCATCTCGACAAGCATAGCGAAAGGGGTGCAGAGGTGTGGAGCATCAACCAAGCACACGATACAGGCCGAGACAACAACAGGCAACGGCGGCAGGAGCCAAAGGATGGCAAGAAGGGACGACGAGGGATTCGAAGTGATTCGACGACGCTGTCCAAGTCCAGACCTACCGTAGAGAAACTTGTCATATCCAATCAAGTCCATAAACGATCGCAAATAAACGTATTACAAAACCAAATCAATAAACAAACCTGTTCTGATTTCACCGGGGCACAAAATAAATTTTGTTGTGCCCGAAGGACGAGAAAGGATCGTTACAACTGGCGCCCAACGTGCTATACTGGTGAAATTTAGAAATAAAATTACAGTTTATAAAATCATAAAAAGATCGAAATGGGAAAGGGATGGATTTACCACATGAAGAAGGAGGATTTGGTACAGACAGGCCAAAGGATCGGGATCGAGATAAACGGCACAGTGGAGGAAATGAGGAAACAGCTAGGCGAGTGGATAGAAAGGAATGAAAAGGACCCAGACTGGAAGGAGGAAATATTAAAATAACTAAGCGGAAGCTAAGCCCGCAAAAGAAAAAAAGTGGCAATACGCCAAAAATAACCAAACCTAATGAACGAGTAGCACTTCTAAGCGGGAATCGTTTTAAAATTCTTGCCGATCAGCAAGACGATCAAGCCGGCGCTGTAGATAAAGTTAGGTCGGCTAGACCACCCCCTTTATACATCCGTGGAGCCAACTGCAGCGTCCTGATTTCGAAGCTAGTAGAAACAGTAGGGACAAATAACTTTGTTGTAACCCCTCTCAACAGGGGTAACATAAAAGAAATTAAATGTCAAACCCAAACTGAGGACAATTTCCGCATCATCGAAAAGTACCTCCGTAATGCTAACATCAACTTCTATACCTACCAACTAAAAAGCAGTAAAGGGCTCCAGGTTGTGTTAAACGGGATCGAGCCATCGGTCCCACCCCAAGAAATAGCAGACGCATTGGCCGAAAAAGGGTTTGCGGTTAAGTCCGTTGTCAACATCATCAACAGGAATAAAGTCGCACAGCCGCTCTTTAAAATCGAGCTCCAACCAGATGCAAAGCGGACGAAGCCAAATGAAGTGCATCCAATTGCACAGAAGAATCACCGTAGAGGAGCCCTATAAGAGATACCAACCACCTCAGTGTAAAAACTGCCAGGAATACAACCACACCGCTAACAATTGCAATCTTAGGTCAGTGTGTGTTGGCTGCGGCGAACATCATAAAGATGGCATTTGCCCCAAGGACAGAAACAACGTCGCACTAAGACTATGCAGTAACTGTGGAGGGAACCACACAGCCAACTACAGGGGATGTCCTGTCTTCAAGGATCTTAAATCGCACCTAAACGGGCGTAAACCCCCAACTGGACCAAAAATCACCTTCAACGCCTCCAAAACTACACCGGAGGTATTCTTCGCCAAGGCTGTTAGATCATCTAACATGCCTGCTACAACCAATCCTAGTGTATCCTTCGCTAGTGTACTCCGGACTGGACAGACGGAGCCCGCGAAAGAGACCCCGTCACTCCACCATCTACAGAATCCGCAACCTAGCGCACCAGAACTTGGCCAGCAAACTCCAAGTGGTCTAGAGGCCCTATTGATCTCACTTAATCAAAACAAGACTGCTTTTATGGCGTTCATGCAAAACTGTATGCAGGAACTGATGCGGAATCAAAACCTGCTTATCCAGAAGCTTATCGAGAATAAATAATGGCTTCCCTAAGTCTATGTCTTTGGAATGCTAACGGCGTCTCCAAGCACAAAAATGAGCTGCAACTATTCCTAGACTCAAGTGAAATCGACGTCATGCTGATATCTGAAACACATTTAACATCAAAAAATAATAACTCGCTTCTCAACAGATTCGAAACACAGCACCTTCAAGCAACTGCTATAGCCGTCCAAACCAGCTGCGGCAACACTACGTTGGTTGCCCTGTACTGCCCACCACGTTTCTCAATCTCTGAAAAGGAATTCACCGGTTTCTTTAACACACTCGGGGAACGCTTCATTGCAGCAGGGGACTATAACGCCAAACATACGCACTGGGGATCTCGCCTGGTAAATCTTAAAGGCAAGCAGTTGTACAACACAATAGTCAACCCCCTCAATAAGATGGATTGCGTCTCACCGGGTAGGCCTACTTATTGGCCCACAGATCCACAGAAAGTGCCTGACTTGATTGATTTCGTAGTAACCAAGAGGATTCCGCGTAATCGGATCACTGCGGAAACACTGCTAGATTTAACCTCCGATCACTCTCCAGTGCTATTCACACTGTTAACAAGACCTCAAGTACTTGATCGCCCATATATACTTACAAACAACAAAACAAATTGGATTAAATTTAAAATGTACATGAGTGCCCACATTGACTGTTCGCCGAAACTGGACGCTGCGGGGGACATTGACATGTGCGTCTCTACACTTGAGTCGATGCTGGGAGCTGCAGCAAGAGTATCTACTCCACATGCCTCTACTTACGCTAAACCTGCTGTCAGGCCTACGAACCGGCGGATAGAACAATTAGTAACGGAAAAACGACGTCTAAGAAGAGAATGGCAGGTTACTCCATCACCAGCAGCAAAACTTCGCCTAAGGCATGCCAGCCGCAACCTCTCCAAGGAGTTAAGACAAGAGGAAATCTGGGGTCAAAGGAAATACATAGAAAAGCTCAGTCCATCCAGCACTAAACATCCTCTGTGGAAAGCCCACCCAACTTTAAGCGCTCCTACAGAGACAGTTTCACCAATAAGGGGTCCTACCGGTGGATGGGCCCGCAGTGACGAAGAAAGGGGAATCGGTATTTGCCACACACCTTAAAATGGTTTTCCAGCCAAAACTAACATTAAACTCATTTCTACTTCCCCCTTCGAGCACATTAACGGATAGTGAGTACTCGGAACTCCAATCGGATGAGATCACTGCAGTTATTAAAATTCACATAAAGCCGAACAAAACCCCTGGTCATGACCTAATCACACCGAAAATGATCCTAGAACTCCCTACCATCGCCATACAATACATCTGCAAAATGTTCAACGCTATAATAGGAATTGGCTACTTCCCAAGAGCATGGAAAAGGTCCACTATCATCATGATTCCTAAAGTGGGAAAGGACAAAACCCAACCATCATCCTATAGGCCAATTAGTTTGCTGCCATGTCTTTCGAAGTTTTTTGAAAAGGTCCTGCAGATTCGTCTAAGCTCATTTCTGGCATCGGAGAACACAATCCCTTCACACCAGTTCGGCTTCCGCGAAAAACATGGGACAATTGAACAAGTCAATCGTATAACATCCGAAATAAGAACAGCATTCGAACTAAAAAGAATACTGTACGGCTGTCTTTCTCGACGTTGCCCAGGCTTTCGACAGAGTTTGGCTGGAGGGTCTAATGTTCAAAATCCGGCAGAAACTCCCACAGTACACCCACAAACTCATGGAATCTTACCTTTACAATAGAAAATTCGCTGTAAGATGTAATGGCTCCGTCTCGGCTGACTTTGAAATCGAAGCTGGTGTACCGCAAGGCAGTGTACTCGGCCCATTGCTCTACCTGCTGTACACTGCAGACTTACCAACGAGTTTAGGACTTACAACGTCCACTTTTGCCGATGACACGGCAATCCTCAGCAGATCCAAATGCCCAATACAAGCCTCTGCAAAATTAGAAGAACACCTCAAGGTGGTAGAGGAATGGCTAGCAACCTGGCGTATCCGGGTCAACGAGCAGAAATGCAAACATGTTACATTTACGCTTAACAAAAGAAACTGTCCAGCTATAATGCTAAACAACGTACCAATTCCTCAAGCCGCGGATGTCACTTACCTTGGTATCCACCTAGACAGAAGACTAACTTGGCGCAAGCACATCGAGGCAAAAAAGTTACAGCTTAAACTGAAAGCGAGTAGCTTACATTGGATCATCAATGCTCGGTCCCCTCTACGTCTGGAGTATAAAGTCCTCCTATACAACTCCGTACTGAAACCCATCTGGACTTACGGCGCCGTACTATGGGGAAATGCAAGTACCAGCAATATCGACATTATACAAAGGGCGCAGTCGAAGATTTTAAGATCAATCACTGGGGCTCCGTGGTACATACGGAACGACAACATTCAAAATGATCTAAATATACCTAACGTAAAATATGAAATAGGTAGTCAACAACTAAAGTATTCTGCAAAACTGGATGTACACCCTAATGTTCTTGCCAATTCCCTTACCCGAACTAATAATAGAACTCGTCTTAAAAGAAATGACAGACCAACCCAATAATAAATGATTAGGGCCGCCTGCAATATCCCCTGGATATATCATAAGTACTAGATTAAGAAAAATATCTCAAACTTGTTGTTAGGCTCTAATTTAAGAGTAGATTCAACCAATAAATTAAACGTTAAAAAAAAAAATCATCAAAACTATCGAGAATGAAGCTAGATTTAGAGGAATATGACTTCACTATAGAGTAGAAGGGAAAAGAAAACTACGCAGCCGTAATACAAAATGGCGGCTGTAGAATAGTTCCAGCTGCTTGTATGACTGCTATATCAGGGATGGCGGCTATAAAACTCAAAATGGTGGCTGTAGAATGGTTCAGCTGCTTGTATGGCTGTTATATCAGGGATGACGGCTATAAAACTCAAGATGGCGGCTGTAGTATGGTCCAAGATGCTTGTATGACTGTTATATCAGGGATGGCGGCTATAAAACTCAAAATGGCGGATGTAGAATGGTTCCAGCTGCTTGTATGACTGTTATATCAGGGATGGCGGCTATAAAACTCAAAATGGTGGCTGTAGAATGGTTCAGCTGCTTGTATGGCTGTTATATCAGGGATGGCGGCTATAAAACTCAAGATGGCGGCTGTAGTATGGTCCAAGATGCTTGTATGACTGTTATATCAGGGATGGCGGCTATAAAACTCAAAATGGCGGATGTAGAATGGTTCCAGCTGCTTGTATGACTGTTATATCAGGGATGGCGGCTCTAAAACTCAAAATTACGGACTTCAAAATTAAAGGACACAAAATAAAAAAATTAAGTAAAGCCCTCACTTCCAGATTGAAAACCATTATTAATGATGACGAAAAGCTTGCATTAACGCATTATTTACGCAAAATATCACGATGATCCCGGACTTTTAGCCAGGAGATGATAAAGTATGAAAATTGTCAGGATCGGACTACAATATCATACAGCTCTAAAACAAACATTTTTGCAAAAATTGGATTACCCCCATGAACTTTACCAATACGATAGTATTGGATAAAAAATCTCAGATCCCAAAATTTGAATCTGATCGGATGAATAGAACACAAGTTACAGTCATTATAAATCAGATAAAATCTGCCTGCTGCCTACTACGTCATCATCAAATCAACAGAGCACATGCATACACACTCACACAGACGCAGCGCTACATAAACTGTATGTGTATGCGTGCCGTTCTTTGCTTAGGGAATGATGCAAGAAGAAGAAACAATTGTAGTAAAAAGAGAAATAATTTGAATGAGGGAAATAAATTTTTAAAATGTAAAAATATTATTGCCAGGGACTGCAAGGGTATAAAAACTTTGGCATAGCCGATGTTAGATTCATTGATATTTTGTATTATCTTTTAAAATTCGTGTTATTTCTTCATTCGTATCTTCATGAAAAATTGGGCCCGATATGTTCAGCATCCGTTGTATACATTGATGTATGCACATAAACATATTCACATAAATATACAATTAAGAACATATATGTATGTATAAAGAAATAGAAAATATTAAATGTAATAAGATAATAGGTTACATATAAAAAGAAAACAATAGGTTTAAATAAAAATGAATTACAACTAATCACGAGCGAGGAAGGACAAGATCGCAGTTTTTATAACCGGAAGCGATGTTTAGGAACCGATAACGTGCCAAAGTCCGTTGTAGTCACTATAGAGTATACGAAAAGGTTCATGCAGAGAAAAGTTAGTTGTGCAATTGGGAAGTATAAGCGGTGTGAAATTGCGGGTAATTCTAGATGGAACAGAAATTTTAATTTGGCTCAACAGCTCGGAAGAGTCAATCTCATCATTCAAAAGTTTGTAAAAAACAGTTACACCAAGCATAGTTCTACGATTAGTTAAAGAAGGTAGGTTGATTAACTGAAGTCGACTAGAATAAGATGGAAGTTGTACAGTTGGATCCCAGCGCAAATCACGAAAGGCAAAGAGTAAAAACTTTTTTTGTACAGATTCTAATTTGTTTTGATAAAACTCATATTGAGGAGACCAAACACAAGATCCATACTCCAATATGGGCGGACTTGAACTCCTTCGACCAGCGCTTTATAAAGCCAAGATCACTCTTAGCCCTACTAACAGTGGTCGATATATGCTGATTAAAACTAAGTTTGTGGTCTATTAAGATCCCCAAATCTTTTACAACCAAAGAAGTATGATTAATTCTTTCTAACGGGAAATTATTTAAAAAGAGGGAGAACCTCTATAAAAAGACATAATTTGCACTTAGAACAGTTTAGCGATAACAAGTTAGCCCTACACCACCCCTGAAAAGCGTTCAGGTCAGCTTGCAAGGTATGACATGAGAGAGAGCGATGCGATTAGCGATTTTTACATCATCGGCATACATAAGAACTCTGGAATTTAAAAGAACGGTGGGGAGATCATTAATAAAAATGGTGAATAGTAATGGGCCAAGGTGACTGCCCTGTGGGACTCCCGATTCAACACAAATGATCTTAGTAAGAGAGGACCCTAAAAAGAACCCTCTGCCTCCTATTGCTTAGATATTGTGAAATCCAGGCAAGCAGAGCATCCGGAATGCCAACTAAATTCAGGTTATGTAACAGTAAGGCATGGTTTACCGAATCGAAAGCCTTATTGAAATCCGTATATAGTCATATATCCAACAGCAATCCCCAATAACTTATAAATTTTTCGCCCCCTAAAATTTATAACTTTAAACATCCGTTTTATTCACAAACAATTGGACACTTGCAATAACAATTGTCCCCCTCAAAAACTTCCACCGCGAGAACGCAATATTATAAACAAATCTGTCCCCAAAAATTCCTATAAGCGTGAGAACGCTTAGTATGCAAAATCAATAAGCCAATCAAATATCAGATCAAGACATCATCCGATAAAAAGCTCCCACTAGTAGCATAAAAAGCTTTCAACATAATTGTAAACATAAAAAGCTTTCTAACCGAACTGTAAACTTAATTGTATGAATACTGATAAGTTAGTTCTTAAGATACATCCTTTCAATAAAGATCGTTTCTTTTGAGTTCAATAGATCCAAGTTTTCTTTTTTTTAACCTATAAAGGAAGCGGATTTATAATTATATATGACATCAGCTTGCTTTTGTTTCTTAAAACCTTGGGTTACAAAAGATGTAAACTGTAGAAGGTTAGTTGTGGTAGACCTATTCTTGACAAAACCATGCTGGTATGGCGAAAAAATAGATTTACATAAATGCTGTATTTGAGACGTCATAATTTTCTCAAACAGTTTAGGTATCGCTGACAATTTAGAAATTCCTCTGTAATTAGTGTCGTCGGATTTATTGCCACATTTGTGAAGAGGTAAAATAAACGAATCCTTCCATATAGTTGGAAACTCGGACAGCGTAACGGACAATTCAAAAAGCTTAAGTAAAGGCGAGCACAATGACTCCGCTCAGAACCTCAGGACACAAGCGGGAATACCGTCTGGGCCCGGTGAGTATACCGGCTTAATCGTCATTAGTTCCTTAGCTACCGAACTTTCCGTTATAATAGGATTAAGAATGCAGTTGGATTTCGTTATAGGATATGGATATATCTGACTAGAGTTGTACTTAGTGGGTGTGTACGTAGTCGAGAAGAAGTTAGCAAATAAATTAGAAATAGATTGATCAGAAGAGGGCGAAATTTTATTAAAAACTGCAAACGTTGGAAGGGAGATATAATTGCGCTTTGAGTTAACGAAACTATAGAACTCTTTAGGATTTTCGGAGAATTGCAACTTGCATCGTTGTAAGTAATTATTATAGCATTTAGAATTAGAAACAATAAAATTCGATTAAGCAACCAAGTAACGAGAAAGATCCGATGATACTTTTTGTAATACCTAGACTTAAGATTCTTCAGTTTTGACAGCCCCCGCATAAGCCATGGTGATTTTTGCGTCACCACAGGAGACACTAGGGGTACACAGTCATTAAAGATTGGGTCAACAGTGGTATAAAATAAAGAAATGGCGGAATTCATATCCATACAAGTGTATAAATTAGTCCAATCGGTATTAAGAAAGGCATTGTTTAGTGCGACAAAGTCAGTCTTACGAAAACATCGGGTGCGTACCGTAGGATCACACTCGGAGATGGGCTCGCGGCTGGGAAACTCAATAGATAACTCTAAAGTTGAATGAAAACTATCCTCTGGTAATACCATTGGACTAGTTCTAGATACTTCACAAAAACTAGGATCAGAAGTAAAAATCAGATCCAGAAATCTGTCATACGTATTAGAAATCGAATGCAGCTGGGCCAACGAAAGCTCAAGCAGACCATCAACAAAATCGTGACACCCAGAGGGCAGCACCGTTTTGCTACCATTAAGCGTTGACCAAGTTATAGTGTGTAGGTTAAAGTCCCCAAGGACAATTAATGAGTCTCTGTCAGAAAGTAGTTCAAGTATAAATTTAATAGATTCTAAGTGTAGTAAGTAGGTTGGCCATTCCGATTGGGGCGGAATGTAAGAACAGGTAACAAAAATGGAAAAACGAGTAAAAGATACCTTAATATCTAAATTCGATACTACTTGAGACAGGTATTGTTATCAGACCCGATGATAGGGTGGAATCTACAGCAATAAGATCTCCAACAACCCTACGATCAGTACGATCATGTCTAAAAATATTGAAATTAGAGGGTAAAACTGTGGCGACAAAAACGTCAGGTTTTAACCAAGTCTCAGTAAAGACAATTAGGTCAAAATCAAAAGACAGACTATCTACAAAGAGTTTAGTAAGTCCTTAATAGGCCTCTGACATTCTGAAGGAAGGAAGTTGTTAGTTTTTTGATAGTGTAGAAGAAGGAATGGGTAATGAAGGAATGGAAATAGATGAAGAAGAAAGAGGAATAGATGGTGAAGGAATCCTTGTTTGGCCCCGTGTCTTCCTTTTTCTGGATGTAAATTCCTTCACAATTAAGCTTTTCGGCCAGAAGCTAGAACTGCAGATACAGTCAAAGAACTCAATTGGGACACTGATTTTAAAAGATGAAATTTCTCTAGAATATGAAAATTTAAACTTTTCTATGGATATATTGGAGACATTCAGTTTAGCCCGAATGTGGGCCATGACATCATCCGATGTAGCATCAGGGAGAAGTCTCGAAACAAAAATGTGTTCTTTAGGTGGCACTCCCACCAATGGTTTCGGCATTCCAGGTATTGCATCAGCTACCGCATTAATTGTAGCATCAGTTGCAACAAGTGGCACTCCGATATTGCTATCACTAGAATCCCTGTTGGCAAAATCCATGGGTGTAGATTCTTGCCCAGACAAAACGGACACTACAGAAATCGTCTGCGGAATTGGAGTTTGCATTGGTTGAGAAGGGGTCGGAACCGATTTAGATGTAGAGACCGGCAAACGCAAGGACAAATCAGGAGTCTGTTCTCCCGCCTTCTTACGCTTTCGAGACTCAGTCAGTAGCGTTAAACTACTAAACTGAGACTCCGCAGCTTTAAACTCTTGCGAGAGTTTAGGAAAACTGGCGGACAGACTCATCAGGTTATCCCTTGTTTGCCGCATGAAAAGTTCTATTTCATCTTCCACGATCCGGCACGATTCACATCCCCATTTGAGACCCTTTTTTTGATCTAAAAGATCCTTCACCCTGCATGTAAAGCCGGCGCACTTAACATGTTCTGTAGGGGTGGGGCGGGGAGCAAACAATTTTTAAGCGAACAAACAGGCAATAAGAAAAATTGGTAATCAAACAAATAATAATGAGAAATGTTTTGTTAATAAAATATATAACTCACTCTGAGGTCCAGAAATAATAAGAAAGAGAGATTTTGAGGGTACACAAGGGTTAAAAGAAAAAGAGTGCACTGACTAAGAGATATAGAGTCTATATTACAGGCACACAACAGACTGGAATATGAGCGTAAATAACGGCGACGAGTGAAACGAAAACGAGAAAAAAAGTCAAAGAGCGCGAGCGCGGGAGTTAGAAATCACAATAAGAAAAACACTGCAACAAGAACACAAAGAAATTGCAAGACAACAACAAATGAGCGTTGCTTGTGATTTGCAAGAAAGAAAAAAAATGAGATTAAGGTGGGAGAGAGAGAAAAAAAAGAGAGAAAAAAGAAAAAACCAACAAAGGTTATAAACAGAAATTAAAGTTGTTAAGAATTATTAACACAAACACACAAAAACGCAACGAGTGATACGGTACAAGTTAGATTTACTAACAAATTAAAATTTCGATCGCGATGCCGATAAAACAAAATAAAAAAAATGTAAATCAGTTAAAAACGCGGGAGCTTAAAAAAAACATGTCCGTCTTCTTCGAGAGCGTTAATGTAAAGATGATATATAAGATAAGATTGATGTATGCACATAAGCACTGTATACACAAGCGTAACATGAGCTAGAACCAGGCCAGCGTGTGACCGCTGACCAAGCACTTTGATGCATGCGCTCCAACAGTATGTATGTATGTACTGACACTCTCCCTCTCTTTTGTAGAATATAAATGCAAACATAGGCTAAGCAAAAGAATATTTTCTGAATAAATTTCAATTGGAATATTACCACAAAGCGACACTGACGTGTTCGACTACTCAATTTATTATCCAAGTGGAACCCGGTCTTTACATGGCGACCGTGACATGGTCCTAAAGGACCTACGAGGACTCTGCAAGGAGAAACTATTCTCTTATGGAATTATATGTATATATATACAAGTATATAAATACTTACTATAATTATTTTGCATTGGAGAGTAACTTGAAGGTACTAACCAACAAAAAAAAGCGTTTCCTTTTTGACTATGCAAATATTATTCAGCAAAACAAGAAAGCAAACAAATTATGATATAAAACAAAAAAAATGGAAAGAAATTTTTTTTCCAAGTCAATAATACAACAGCAACAATGACATCAAAAAAAAAAGGAAAACAAAACCAACAAGAAATACGAATGAATGAAGATATTCCCTTTGCGGAATCTGGTCCTTTCGAGCAAAGGAATGCACCGACGCTAGAAGAAGCGTTAGAGCTGTATCCCAACGATGGACCGCGCCCACTCACAATAGCTGAGTACCGGGCCTGCAACACAAAATCTACAAATCCAAAGAAGACCAAAGAGGAGGCCAAGTACGTAAGCGACTCCAGCAGAAGAGGTTGGAAGTAGACTTACTGGCCACTTTGAAGACGGAGGAGGACCGTCAACGCTGCATAATGCGTATTGACATCATAAAAGCTGAACTTCGCCAAAGAGCGAAGAAACGCAAGGGGGGCCGCAGAAATGCGCAAGCCTTAACTTGCCTTTAATTTAACAATTCTAATTATAAGCTTAATAGCAAATTCAAGCACGCAAGTTCAAGCAAACATATTATAATATAAAACAAAAAAAGGAAAGAATTTTTTTTTTCAAAGTCGATAATACAACAACAACGACATCCAAAATAAAAGGAAAACAAAACCAAAACCAGTGAAGATATTCCCTTTGCGGAATCTGCTCCTATCGAGCAAAGGGATGCACCGACTCACAGGGGGACCTTTTGGCATTTTACATTGCAAAAATCAGAGCTTCTAAACCAATAAAGCGATTTAAAAAAGCATATGATAAAGAGTACCTTAAGCTTCAAAATAAATGTTTGACAAAAGTGTTGGGTGTTCGTGGTGCTTTAATATTCAAGTTCAAAGTCAGAAAATATTTCCAAGCATGTTTTTCCTTTGAATTTGGAGCGAAACCCGGTTTTTTTCAATCACAAATGGAATTTTTTATTGTTTTAAACGACTATGTAACACTTTTTAATGTTTTAATTTGATTTTTTAACATAATTACAAAAAGAAAAAAAATAAAAATTTTTGAAATTTTTTTTACGTTAATTCTGAAAATTTGCTATTGACGGCTGATTTTCTTCAAAATAATTTTCAATATTTACATCGACATCTATTAAACTCAACATTTCGGGACTATAGTTGCTAATTTCCAAATCCTGTCGTGATCGCACGTGTCTCAGTGATGCAATAAGTGGGTCCGAAGAGGCTGCTAGCATGCTAAAAAAATTTAACATTGTAGAAAGGCATATATATAAACAGGTAGTATTTGCAAAACAGCATTACGCAATATTATAATTTAAATACAAAAAAAGCTACAGGCCAATACGCATGCGCTCTTCTTCTTCCGTATACCTGCAGCTCATTTTTAAGAAGAGGTTTCGTTAGTTTTAGGGCTTACGCATCGGTGTCGCAGGTCTCCGCATATTGGGACCATATACATACATCTGATAGGTAAATATTTCACCTACCTAGTGTATGTAGTCCGGTAGTGATACTAGGTGATACCAAGTTCACCAAAGTTCAAAAATGGCAATATTTAGCACATTTTTTAAACGCTTCTAGTTGAATAACGATTTAAGTAATTATTACAATTTATAAAACATGCTATTAATAAAGAACATACTTTTCAGATAAAAATCCAAATCCAAGATCGATTATTGAAATCGACCAATATTCAGTTTTAAAGTTGCCATTTTTTTTTTTAAATTATCATTTTTTCCTATTTACTAAAAATGTCCCAACTTTGGGCGCCTCTAGCGCCCATGAATCTCAACCGATTTCAAAATTTTTTGGATTCATAATCTCTTAAATATTCCCTATCGATTGCATATATCATTTTTGCCAAACGCGATCATGAAAAAACTGATTTTTGCAACGCTATCCGAGCAGAGGTGCAGCTGTGCGACGCTAGAAGAAACGTTCGAGCTGTATCCCAACGATGGACCGCGCCCACTCACAATAGCTGAGTACCGGGCCCGCAATACAAAATCTACAAAGCCAAAGAAGACCAAAAAGAGGAGGCCAACTACATAAGCTACTCCAGCAGAAGAGGCTGGAAGAAGATTTACTGGCGGAGGAAGACCGACAACGCTGCATAGAGCGTATTGACATCCTAAAAGCTGAACTTCGCAAAAGAACGAAGAAACGCAAGGGGGCCGCAGAAATGCGCAGCCTTAACTTGTCTTTAATTTAATAATTCTAATTATAAGCTTAATAGCAAGTTAACGCACGAATAATGTGGTTGGAGAATTTTTTTTTAAAGTAATTTCTAAACAACAAATGACATGTATACTTGAATTGTGAGCCAACCACATGCTCTATAATTTTTCCACATCTCTGGCTCGCTGTGCAAGACACAGTTGAGCTAAACTTTTTTCTATTCTTTTGTTCTCAAAACAAATTTTATTTTAAATAAATTTTTTAAATTTAAATAAATTAAAAATCCTTCAATATGAATGAATCCATAGCTATTTTTTTTTATATATCAAATAATATTTGTATTCAAGCAAATAAGACCAAAGCTTGAAATACTTAGTAATTTCTAAACAAAAGGTTTTTATGGGCTTTTGTTTCCTTAAAAATAAACGATAATACCATAAGTAAATTTGAAGATATATCTCTTATACCTACAATGGGGTTAATAGAAACAAAATCAGTGGACTACACTGCGAATGTTATAAATAAACTTTAATCAGGAAATAGTGACATGAGATTAACGAACCTATTGTTAATAATAAATGTCGTAATAATGTGCGCATATGTTTTATATAAAGCTTAACCATTACACAATAAATGTGTAACTAAAAGAGCCATAAGCCAAGCTAATGGCCTAGATACGGTCTAAAAATACATATGCACACACGCGATTAAAGATTGAAAAAAAAATTTTTTTTGAAAAACAATGGCCACTCTTGATAATTATTTTGCAAGAATAAACGCTAGGCATCCCAGTATTGTCCAAGATTTAATTGAGGTTTTTAGAAATAGGCAAATCAATTCACCACAAAACTCAATAGACTTGGTACAAATTAGGTCAGCTTACCTTAATATAACGGAAGTAGATTTCCCAGTTCAAGAAGGCACTAGGGTACAGATGAGTTTCATCCTCACAGTACCATATGTATGCTGTTTTTCCAATGCAGCAGGCACATATCGTTTCTACCTAATGGAGGAACCAAGGCAGTAAGCCTAAATGACCCTTTTAAAAAAAAAAATAAATAAATACATCCGTATTAATAGACCTAACAAGTTAGTGTAGAATATGAATAAAATAGAAACAAAAAAGCTACAAAAATATTAACCTGAAATAATCTATTTATTTAAAGAGAAAGAGAACGATTAGTTCGTATTGTGTGGATTTAATTTTTGTTTGTTCTGCGCAGACAACTTGTTCGTTGCGTTGCCGGAAGAGAAGAGAGAGAAACCGTCTTCTGTCTATCGAGAACTTATCGCTAACCATCGATACTTAAAACTAACAATCGATACTTATTACTAACAATCGATACTTATTACTAACAATCGATACTTATCACTAACAATCGATACTACAATACTGGTTTCGGTATATGCATGAGTATTTAACAGACCTTGTAAATAATTGGAATCTTACAACTCGGCCGTCCTGACGAGGAATCGACCTCGATTCCAATTGTTAACAACGGAAAAGGGGAGGGGAGGTAAATAAGAACCTTAAGTGGCTGGTGTCGCCTTTGTTTGGTTATCAGAAGTGCAATCCTGATCAGGGGCAACCCATAGCTTTAATTTGGAGGCTTCTAGGACCCCGTCATATGGTAGTTGGGTGATTTGGGAACCTTCTACATCCCGGATAACGTATCGGTCATTCGGAAGTTTTTTATGAACCACATACGGACCACGATATCGCCTGATAAGCTTTTTGTTTGTGCCTGCCGAAGTATCCACATTCTTAATAACTACGAAATCCCCTTCCTCGAAACTAACGGCGGGGTGGTGATGCTTCGAATAATATTCCGAATTATATTCCTGGGATTTAACAATGTTACGAAAGGCTAATCTCCGGACGTCTACCTCTGAGGCATCGACCTCCTCCGTTCTCTCACCCAACCGTTCGGTTAGTTCATCCACTACCACACCTCGTTGTTCAATACCGAATAGAAGTACGGAAGCGGCAAATTTGGTTGTGGAGTGGACGGAGTTATTCAACGCAAACTCTATGTTCGGCAGTTGTTGGACCCAATCTGCGTGGTCCACAGGTTCCGTTAGTTTCCCCAACATGGGGCCCAAAACACGGTTAACCCGCTCGACTTGGCCGTTGGCCCGGGGTGAGGCAGTGGCATTCAGCACATGAATTATATTATTGGCCTTCAGAAACTCTTCAAACTCGGAGGAAGTAAAGCAGGTACCTCGATCGCTGATGATTCGGCGGGGCCTACTGTAATTTGCGAAATACTGGGACTCTAATGCCTGACATACTTCACGTGAATTGGTCGTGGCGGCAGGGTACAGCTTCACGAATTTAGTAAAAGCGTCAATGACAACCAGAAGATACTTTTTCTTAGAGCGTATGGACGGAAGGGGGCCCAGATGGTCAATATGGACGGTATCAAACGGAAGGGGCACTTTCGGAATACTATGTAACGTGACACGGTGGTCCGAAGCGGACGCGGAGTAGTATATACACTTGAGGCAATTTTTAATGTAATTGTTAACATAAGACTTCATACACGGGAACCAGTAATGCTTCTTGATCTGTGTACAACATTTCTCCGTGGCCATATGGCCAAGCTTCTCGTGCACTACTCGTATGACATGATTTATCATTTCGGAAGGGACATAAAGTTGGGGTACACTCGTTGAGGACAGGCGGTACACTACGCCATCTCGCAGTTCGAAATCTGCTATCTCATAATTCTCCAACTCCTCTCGGAGTTTGACAATCTCAGGGTCCCGGTTCTGGGTTAACTGCAGTTGGAAGTCGAGGTTTAGATCATCAACGTAGGCGGCAGTTTCTATTCTGCTTAGAGCATCAGCATGGGGCATACCAACCCCCGAGCGGTGTACAATTGTGTAGTTATAGTTTTCCAACAGCAGGGCCCAGCGAGCAATCTTGGCGGAGTGTCCACCATTTCTCAGTGTCAGCGCAAGGGAATTACAATCGGTCACGATTTTGAACGGGATGAACTTAAGGTATGTCTCAAAACGTTTTAAGGAATACACGATAGCTAACGTCTCTAGCTCATAACTGTGTAGTTTCGATTCAGCGGCGGAGGCCATCTTAGAGAAGTAGGACACTGGGTGTAATTTACCGTCTGTTTGTTTCTGGAGGAGCACTGCTCCGAAACCGATTGAACTAGCATCGCAGTGTAACTCTGTTTCAGACTTCGGGTTGTAAATAGATAACACGGGGGGATTCGATCAACTTCAACTTCAGTGTTCGGAAAGCTTCAAGGCATTCCTCGGAGAAGACATAAGGGGTATCTTTTCTTAACAATCGAGACAGCGGACACGCAATCTTAGCGAAACCTGATACAAATCGGCGGAAGTATGAGAATAGGCCTAAGCAACGCTCTAATTCCTTGCTATTTCTTGGGATGGGCAAATCCCGTATCGCCTGAATATGAGCTGGTTTAGGTGTGATACCGGCGGAATTGGCTAAGTAGCCCAAGTACTCTAGTTCCCTATACGCAAAACGGCATTTGGTCAGCTTCAGGCCTAGCCCGTTCACTCTTAACACATACAATATTTCCTTCAGAATCTCAAGGTGGGTTTCAAAGTCATGCGATGCGACTAGGATGTCGTCCATATATATCACTAGTTGGCCTTGGTTTATAAATTCCTTAAGGACGAAATAAACGAATCTAGCGAACACGGAAGGGCCATTACAAAGTCCGAAGGGCATGCGTACATATTCAAACTGGCCATCAGGGGTTACAAAGGCAGTATATTTGATCGAGTCTGGGTGCATTTTCACATGGTGGAAACCGTTCTTCAAGTCCAAGATAGTGAAGAATGATTTGCCACCCAGATGTTCAATGCAATCGTCTAACAGAGGAATTGGAAAATGGTCTCGAACTGTAATTTTGTTTAACGGCCGGTAATCTACACATTTCCTCATTGTGTTGTCCTTTTTCCGGACAGGGACAATAGCGGCAGCGTAAGGCGAACTACTGTGGCGAATAATACCAGCTTTCAAGAGATCGTCACAAATCTCACGCACCTCGATGCGTTCGTGGTGCGACAGACGGCGGGGGCGGCAGAAAATCGGAGTTTGGCTAGTCAATTCTATTTTCATCTCATAGTTCATGGGCTTGACTAAATCTGGATTAACTTGTACGTACGAAGTGGAAATAATAGACTTAAGG
The DNA here is from genome assembly GCA_018150345.1 of Drosophila equinoxialis. Classification (NCBI taxonomy): domain Eukaryota; kingdom Metazoa; phylum Arthropoda; class Insecta; order Diptera; family Drosophilidae; genus Drosophila; species Drosophila equinoxialis. Next base: position 45,318 of record JAECWI010000481.1, read on the forward strand.
GCTGCGGTTTGCTCTTCCCGTAACGTGGGCTCTATATCAAAGTCTAACTCACTGACCGCCGGAAGCTCAATGGCATTTATCGTCATAAGTGCATCATTCAGTGTTTCCGAAGGTACAGCAGAAGTTTCTAGAAGGGGAGAATCAGACAACAACTCGGCAGACACAATCTCATTCCTGTCGTGCGGTAGTACCGCTAGATCTTTCCTCAATATATTAAAAGACTTCAGAACAGCAGTAAGTTTTGGATTTATACATTCAGTCGGTTTATTTATGAGTATCAACGATTCTTTTTCATATTTCAGTTCTTTCATTTTACAGAGTCTAATATTAATTTTATACAGGAGATCTCTGCCTATGATCATCGGCAGTTCGGTTGCTTGGTTCGTTAGGACTTCAAACGTATGTATTGTATGCGTGTTGCAGAGGTTAATTCTACATCGGACTTGGCCTAATGACATAAGTTGGCGATTTCCTAACCCACGGCAGTTCAATTTATGGGGTCTAAGACGGCAGTTGGAAGGGACTTCAGAGTGACGTATAAAACTCTTAGGGCTGCCCGAATCAAGGAGAGAAAACATATCTATAAATTTCCTATCTTGCACTTCATCACAAACAAAAGCGACACTCACCCGTTGTAGATGGTCTAATCGATTTCCTGCGTCATCAGCAGCGGCGGCAGCAGTGCTATTGGTGGCATTCCCAACCCGAGACGGGCAGTTTTTGTAGATGTGGCCCACTATGCCACACTTGAAACACGAATTCGGAGGTCGAATTGGTTTCGGGCATTGACTCTTGAAATGCCCCCATCCCGAGCAGTTGTAACATCGGGTCTCACTCATGGGGGAGCCAACCGATTTGATTCCAGCAGTTGTTGTTGGCTGCGCCTTCCGCTGCTACTCTGTTTGCAGGCGACGGCCTGCACGCGGAGGCGCTCGTAGCGTTCCAGGAGGGGCTTCAGTTCAGCCACCGTCCGAGCTGAGTACAGCATTCCGACTCGCGTGGAGTTATCGCGCAATCCATCGATAATCATATCGACCAGCTCATTCTCCGGAATCGGAGCACTCATGGCAATCTCTTGCATTTCGATTGCAAATCGTAGACATCCCTCGCCTGCCTTGATGCGCCGGTTCCGCAGAGCGTGGTACACTTCCTCAGTGCTACGCGAGCGTCCAAATTCTCGCAAGAGGATTGCTCTTAATTCTCCATAACTGTGCACCGACACTGTCCGCAGCAGCACCGCCGCCGTCCCTTCTAGCATGCGACGGCATGCGACCAAACGTAAGCGATCGTTTAGCTGGAGGATTTCAAAAGCGTCCTCCAGGTCGTTCAACCACTTCTTTACGTCGTATGCGGTATCCGCTGAAAATGGAGCCACCATGCTCTCAATGACGCTCACGTCGCTGACCTGCTGCCTCGGTGCTCGGAATTCGTCCATCTCTTGCTGCAGTTTCTGGATTTGTTGCTGCAGCTGTAGCAACTCGCGTTGTTTCCGCAGCGTCACCAGTTGCTCATCCAGGCTGGGGGAAACGGAAGCGGCCGGTGTGCTGGCGGCCGCGGCTGACGACACGGAGGGCACTAACGCAGGCATCCCTTCCCATGGGTCCGCGTCGGGACCGGTGACGGGTGCGGCGAGTGAGGCCGCCGCCCGCATGGCAGACATATAGACAGTGGGCACAGCGTCCGCAGGTTCAGCGGACATGGCAGCGGCAGCGGGTACAGTAATGGATGCGGCGGCGGGTATAGCAGTGGCAGCGGTGGTGGGTACAGCAGTGGCAGCGGTTACAGCGGTGGCAGCGGGTGCAGAGGCGGCGGTCGGCAGAGGTGGCTTGCAGGCGGAGGACACAGCAGCGGTGGGTGCAGCAGGAGCGGGTGCGGCGACAGCGGTTACGGCATGGGCGAATATAGTAGCGGCGGGACCGGCAGGGGCGAATATGGCAGCGGTTGGCCCAGCAGGGGCGGATGCAGCAGCAGCGGGTTCGGCAGGGGCGAATGTGGCAGCCGTTTGCCCAGCAGGGGCGAATGCGGCAGCAGCGGGCCCGGCAGGGGCGAATGTGGCAGCAGCGACAGACCCGGCAGGGGGGATGCAGCAGCAGCGGGCCCAGCAGGGGCGAATGTGGCAGCGGTTGGCCCGGCAGGGGCGGATGCAGCAGCAGCGGGCCCAGCAGGGGCGGATGCAGCAGCGACGGGCCCGGCAGGGGCGAGTGTGGCAGCGGTTGGCCCGGCAGGGGCGGATGCAGCAGCAGCGGGCCCAGGAGGGGCGAATGTGGCAGCGGTTGGCCCGGCAGGGGCGGATGCAGCAGCAGCGGGCCCAGCAGGGGCGAATGTGGCAGCAGTTAACCCAGCAGGGGCGGATCCAGCAGCAGCGGGCCCAGCAGGGGCGAATGTGGCAGCGGTTGGCCCGGCAGGGGCGGATGCAGCAGCAGCGGGCCCAGCAGGGGCGAATGTGGCCGCGGTTGGCCCGGCAGGGGCGGATGCAGCAGCAGCAGGCCCAGCAGGGGGCGAATGTGGCAGCAGTTAACCCAGCAGGGGGCGGATCCAGCAGCAACGGGCCCAGCAGGGGCGAATGTGGCAGCAGTTAACCCAGCAGGGGCGGATCCAGCAGCAGCGGGCCCAGCAGGGGCGAATGTGGCAGCGGTTGGCCCGGCAGGGGCGGATGCAGCAGCAGCGGGCCCAGCAGGGGCGAATGTGGCAGCGGTGGGCCCAGCAGGGGCGAATGTGGCAGCGGTGGGCCCAGCAGGGGCGGATGTGGCGGCTGTTGGCCCAGCAGGGGCGGATGCAGCAGCAACGGGCCCGGCAGGGGCGGATGCAGCAGCGGGCCCAGCAGGGGCGAGTGTGGCCGCGGTTGGCCCGGCAGGGGCGGATGCAGCAGCAGCGGGCCCAGCAGGGGGCGAGTGTGGCTGCGGTTGGTCCAGCAGGGGCTCGTATAGCAGCCGTTGGCCCGGCGGGGGCGAGCATGTCAGCAGTTGGCCCAACATGGGCGAGTATGGCAGCCGTTAGCCCAGCAGGGGCGGGTGCGGCAGCAGCGGGCCCAGTAGGGGCGGATGCGGCAGCAGCGGGCCCAGCCGGGGCGAGTGTGTCAGCCACAGAACCCGCAGGCGCGCGTGTGTCACCAGTTGGCCCAGCAGCGGCGGGCCCGGCAGGGGCGAGTGTGTCCGCGACGGGACTCGCAGTGGCACGTGTTTTAGCAGTTGGCCCAGCAGCGGCGGGCCCGGCAGGGGCGAGTGTGTCCGCGACGGGACTCGCAGTGGCACATGTTTTAGCAGTTGGCCCAGCAGCGGCGGGCCCGGCAGGGGCGAGTGTATCCGCAGTCGGCACAGCGGCTCTCGACACTGCAGCGGCAGGTGCAGCAGCGGCGGCTCCAGTGGCCGCTGGTACCTTAGCAGTGGTTACAGCCGTGGGTGCATCAGCAGCGGTGGGCGTGGAGGCAGCCGTCCTAGATGTGGACCGCGTGACCTGCCGTGTCCCGAAATATGTGTCTTTTCGGGTGGTCATCCCACTTCTGAGTTGAAATAATCTATTTATTTAAAGAGAAAGAGAACGATTAGTTCGTATTGTGTGGATTTAATTTTTGTTTGTTCTGCGCAGACAACTTGTTCGTTGCGTTGCCGGAAGAGAAGAGAGAGAAACCGTCTTCTGTCTATCGAGAACTTATCGCTAACCATCGATACTTAAAACTAACAATCGATACTTATTACTAACAATCGATACTTATTACTAACAATCGATACTTATCACTAACAATCGATACTACAATACTGGTTTCGGTATATGCATGAGTATTTAACAGACCTTGTAAATAATTGGAATCTTACAAACCTTTCCTTGATTTCGTTATACAATCAGGTGAAACAAATCACAAATATAAGGAAATAAGGTATTGGATAGCCCACAACTACAAATTTAAAAAATATTGTAGATCTTATGGAAAAATTCCATAAAAGTAGCTTATAGTAGATTGTTAGCTAAGACTCCTTTAAGAAAAGACGTTCCCGGATGGGTCCACGAATTTTTCAAGGACTCAATCGCGCTGATAAACATATTAGAATCGAGTACAGAACGAGTATAGAATAAATAGATTTAGCAGACTGAGATGTAGAAATCATAGATATAGAATAGTAAAACCATAAACATTTTCAAAAATTGTGTTAAATTAAAAACAGGTCTAAACAGGTCTCCTTTAAAAAAAGACGTACCCGGATGGGTCCACGAACTTTTCAAGAACTCAATCGCGCTGATAAACATATCAGAATCGAGTACAGAACCAATAGATTTAACAGACTCAGATGTAGAAATAATACATATGGAATAGTAAAACCATAAACATTTTCAAAAATTTTGATAAATTAAAAACAGGTCTAAACGACCAATTTTTTTACTAGCCATCTTACTAGCCATAAATCTGGCTTTGAAAAATAGAATTCTCCCCGCCTGGGTAGACGAACTATTCGACCAACCCATAGAGACAACTTCTCTGGGAATTAAATCAAAAAGTGGATTTTTTTTAACAAACTATGGTTACTTGGGATGATATATGTCAAGATACGGATTTGTTGGATACATTTATTACAGATTAAATTCTGATAGAAATAATACACATTATATCTTGAATTTTGGTTGGTTTTATCTGAAAAGTACGTTCTTTATTAATAGCATATTTTATAAATTTTAATAATTACTTAAATCGTTATTGAACTAGAAGCGTTTAAAAAATGTGCTAAATATTGTCATTTTTTGAATTTTTGGTGGAATAAAACTAGCACGGATCAACGAGTATCAATACCGGACTACATACACTAGGTAGGTGAAATATTTACCTATCAGATGTATGTACATATGTAGTCCCAATATGCGGAGACCTGCGACACCGATGCGTAAGCCAAAAACTAAGGCAACCTCGCCTAAAAAATGCGCTGCAGGTATAAGGAAGAAGAAGAGCGCATGCGTATTGGCCTGTAGCTTCTTTGTATTTAAATGATAACATTGCGTAATGATAAATTGCTAATTACCTGCTTTGGAAAAACTGACAAGACAGGAAAATGTTATTTAAGTTGATTAAAAATTTGTCCTAGTTGTAGGTTGGTGGTTTTTATTTCCGTTTACCTAATTGGATGTAAATATTAAGTTTTTTACCTAATTAATACAAAAAGGGCAATACCTATTTTTCGTTCTACCTATTTAATTCAAAAAATATAACATAAAGAGCTAATTATTCCTCTTGTTTGCGACAGTTTATTTTATTCTTTTTATACATTGTCACATATGAGATGACCTATGTATTTAACTTATTCCACTCCACATAATAATGAGCATTGGAGTCTTGTACCATCTGGAACTGGGCAGGTCAAACATAGTTTTAAGTTTGGAAAAAGAATGCTATTTTTAACAAAGGTTTATATTACTTCGATGTAGTATCGATACATCGATATTTTTTCCTGAAAAACATCGAAACATCGATTTGGCCAAACATCGATGTTTCAACAGCTCTAGTGGAAACACCTTAAATCAGGACTGAATAGTATTTGTCAATATAATTCAAGACGTTTTATTTATTTGTGCAAAAATGTTTCATTCGAAAACGCTAGTACGGAGCTTAAGGTAAGTATCAACTATGTATACGCAATATAACTTAAGACGAAAATGGATCGCAAAAAAAGCTTCTGAAATCTGGCATATTTCGTGAAAAAAATAAATGGTGAAAGACTGCTCAATTTTTGACTGAATTGTATCCGCAAAAAAACTTACCCCAACGGTACATAGGATTTTGGCTCACGAAAAGGATTTAATAGAATATCAGTGTTTACTACTTGGAGAGCTATCCGAAAAAGCACAGGAATGTAAAAACAAGGACTACAAAAGGTTCAGATACACTGTTTAAGAATAAACATCGTGTTCATCTGAGCTGGCTTCACCAAATCAGATGCACCAATGAAATATACAATTCGAAACAAAAACATAAACAAAAGTAAGTCATAAAATTCATATGATAATTATTGCTTAATACCAAACAAAACGTGCATCCACACTTTGTGGAAAACACTTAAGATTATAACAGCGGCGCGGTATCAAGTAACCAGCGCTGGGCATGAAATATAAACAGTTTTCAACCCCCGAAAACGTGGGGCATTAGAATAAGTATTTTTAAGAACAATTGTCGCTTCTTAGAGTTTAAGAGTTTTCAAATAAAATCATGTCATATTTTGAATTCAACGAATGAAGACTGGGATATTTTCCTTCTCTACGGGAATCCCTATTCATACACTAATACATTAAAAACTTCTCGTCTTAGACAAAATGAAGACCTTTTTAGCATGCTAGCAGCCTCTTCGGAGCACTTATTGCTTTCTGACTTTGACCTTGAATATTGGAGCACCACAAACACCCAGTACTTTTGACAAATATTTATTTTGAAACTTAAGGTATTCTTTATCATACGCTTTATATTTATATTTTTGAAATCGCCCTATTGGTTTAGACGCTATGATTTTTGCAATTCTAAATGCCAGAAGGCCCCACTGTGCGTCGTTGAGATACTAAACGATCGGGTAGGTCTTCTACAATGTAGCGATCGTTTCTTAAAACTTTCGTTACGACGTACGGTCCTTTAAACGCTGGATCTAGTTTATGAGTGTCTCCTGTAGCCATCGGTAAATAGTCAATGACTACTAAATCATCTTATCAAATTTTTGAGGTTTGGCATGCTTCAAGTCAAATCTTTTTTTCCATTTTTCCTGTTCAGCCTTTATATTTTCTTGATGGTAATTTAGTTGTACATCCGTTTCTTCAAACTGGTCTTCTGTCTTCTGGCTTGTATAATTCGAATATACAATACATCTTTGGGATTAAAATTAAATACCAAATCGTTCGGAGAAAATTTTGTCGTTGAATTCACGTTTGTATTCATACTCCACTGTATGTTGAACAAATGTTCATCCCAATCCTTGCTTTTATCCGTACTTGTTTTCACCGCGCTTAGTAGTGTTTTATTCATTCTCTCAGCTTGACCGTTGGCGCGTGGTGTGCGCACTGCTGTTTTAATATGTTGTATGCCATAGTTTTGCACAAAATCTTTGAATTCCCTTGATGTAAACGAAGTACCTCTATCTGATATGATACGTAATGGTTGTCCAAAAATACCAAACATTTGCGAAAGCCCTTTAATAACTGGGATGGTATTTGTGTTGCGTGTTGCGATTAATATGGTGAACTTTGTGAATGCGCATACCAAAATGTAAATATTTCCGCTCTTGGCATCGGTATTATGTCCTGCAAGTGCATTTCTCCATCTGGTTTTCCTCCTTTTATTTTATTGATACAACATTCGGGACATGAGTCTATGTATGACTTAATAAATTTTCTCATCCTCGGGAACCAAAAATAACGACCAATTCGTTCCATTGTCTTCTGAGCACTGTAATGATCTACATCATCGTGGTTGCTTTTAGTAATTCTCCAACGAACTGCTTGAGGAACTACTAATTTATCGCTTTTATCTGTTTTACGTAGTAATCTGCTTTTAGAAATGACATAATCGTTTTTTTACTTGCTTCCAATCAGCACTTTTATCTTTCATTTTAAATATTTCAAAAATTTGCTTTAGCTTTGGATCTTGCTTTTGCATAGTATACACCCAGTCATCATCTATTGGAATGACTTTAAAAATGCCATTGTCTGCCCGGTCGGTGCTTACATATGAAGTCCAATGCTTACGCGCAATAGGCGGCTAAAGAGCGATTGAGTTCTTTAATGTTGCTACAGCGTTGCAATCCGTTATTACTGAAAATTGAGTTCCAAGAAGGTATACCCGGAATCTTTCCAATGATTCGACTATAGCTAAAACTTCCAGTGCATGGTTTGAATACCGACTTTCAGAATCCGTACAAAGTCTACTGAAGTCAAATGCCTTGATATCCTCCTCTTCCTGTTGAAATAGTATTGCTGAAATTCCTATGGTGCTCGCATCCGTATTCACTTCATGATATTTCGTTGGGTCGTATAGCGTTAAGACTTGGTCCGTTGTAATAGCTTCTTTTTAACGGCTGAAAGCCTCATTTTGATCAGGTGTCCATATAAAGTTTTGGTTTATTTTCAAAAGCATACTCAATGGTTGTGCTACTATGCTATAATTTGGAACAAATTTACGGAAGAATCCAGTAATTCCCAAAAATCTCCGTATTTCTGTTTCATTCGTTGGCTGTGGATATTCAGTTATACATTGTGTCTTTTCTTTCCCTGGTTGAATTCCTTTACCAGTTATAATATGACCTAGAAATTTGACTTCTTTTTTCATGAACTTGCACTTACATGGACGTAGAGTTAGTCCCTCGGATATAACTGCTTCTAAAAATTCATTTAGAATAACTTTTCCTTTTTGATGAAATAAGAACTTCATCAACATAGCTTATTATATTTCTTTGATATTTTAGGTTTCGTATGATATCTGCGATGACTTTTTGGAATACCATTGGCGCATTAATCAAACCAAAAGGCATGACATTAAACTCAAATAATCCGTCTCATTTGTATTTGATAATATCCAGACTTCACATCCAGCGTTGTAAAGAAATGATTTGCTGCTAACTTTGCCAATTGCTCTTCTACGACTGGCATCGGGTAGTGTTACTTTACTGTGACTGCGTTGAGGGCTCTGAAATCAACACATAAGCATCGAGGATGCTGCATGTGGTGATTTGCATCTGCCAATATTTGAAAAATCTTCGGCAAAGCATTTTGTATAAGCGTTCAATAGATCACTCACATGTTTGCGCTGAGGATCGTTAACCTCAGCGCCGATGTCAAACTCGAATTTTACCTCCATTTACCATTCCATTACCAAATTAGTTGACTTCGTTTCGACCCTTGTCTCACCCTCTGCAAACAAAATATCCCTCCCAAAGAGGACTGCATGATTAAGTTCTTTATCTTGAACTACGTAGATGCATACATCGATTCGCTTGTTATCCCAAACGATCCCCGTTAGCAGGTATCCCTTTGACTCAACAATTCCTCCTCCATAACCTGTAGAACTGCGTCCCTCGGCACCTGAGACTTTTGCATGAATGTATCGTCACTGCCTGTGTCTACAAATGCCTCATATTCATGTCCTTCAATAAGTATTTTCTTCAAGGGGGACGCTTTTTATCCTTTATGCTATCAACTTTCGACACCGTTGACCGCTTAAGTCTGCAATCTTTTCCTTCATGTCCTATCTTAGAGCAAAACGAACATCTTGGCCCTTTCGATTCAACCGGACACTTGGCTGCGATATGTCCAATATTATGAAAATTAAAGCATTTTGGACCCTTAGCATTATTATCCTTGTTAACCTCCATGGTCTTTGCGGTATCTGACGATGCGCATTCCGCCGTGCGGTATGACTGCCATACGGATGAAGAATTCATATTCTCCAGTGATCGAAACAATTCTGCACATGTACATAAATTCATGGCTAGTAAAGCTTTTGTTGACTCTTGTTGATTTAATCCGTTGATAATATATGAGTTGATATATTTATCGTCTATATTAGCTTTTCGACCCATCTGATATATTAATTACACTTGGAAAATCCTTTAGTAGAGAATCCTTAAATTGACTCGAAGTGATATACTCTTTTTGAATCCAGCCAGTCTTTCGCTACACCTCTAGCTTGTGCTGTATAGCAAATAATATGGTGGTATCTCTCCATTTATACACGATCTGTAACTGTTCTACTTTGTCCTAAAATTGTTGCGAATTCACTGCTCCTTTTATTGGGTCAAATTCGGGAAGCATTCCTATAACATCTTTTATCGATGTATTACTGTTGTAGTCCCGTGGACTTATCCGTTGTCCCATAGCTTGTTGCTCGACTTCGTCGTGCTGATGGTTTTCCTCCCACCTTGCGGATTCAATTACACGCTCTTGTCGTTCCATCATCAGATGTTGTGTTCGTACGTTGATCGTTGATACAGCTTGCGATAAATCTGCTACCATTTGTTCCACCTCATCCATTTGTCTCTGCATCGTACTATTTTGCTGGTTGAAATCGTATTCGTCGGTGTTTATTTGGTCCGTTCCTAGAATTGTCGTAATTTCATCAATCTTGGCTTGTTTGTTACCATTTACATGAATATTATTTGTCTGTAAAATAACATCCAACTACGCCACTCGTAGTGTAGATAATTTAACCAACATTTTCTTAACTTTTTTTTTCTAGTCAATTATCTCTTTACTTTTTTTCCGTGATCTGGCCCTTTCCCTCGATCGGTTTATCGATAAATGCTATCGATACATTCGATAGTTAGTTATGGACTTTTCCGCCTCTTCTGTGATTGCCTTTCTCGTGGAGATTTCTACGTCGATGTTTGCTTCGTCCGTTATGACTTGCCTTTGTCGATGTCTTGCCTCCCCATGAAATCCGTGCAAACCTTTTTCGTTACTTTGGGAATTCGTGGCCGTCTTGCGAATTGTGCCGTGGCGTCTTTTCCCGCGTTCCAATTGATCTATAGTTGTCTCTTTCACAGCTTTTCTGTTAATTTTGGGAATTCGTGACCGTTTTGCGATTAATGCCGTTGCGTCTTTTCTATCTTATCTTATCTTATTTCTTATCTATCCTTGACTTTTTACAGCTTTAGAAGTTTTTTGACCGTTTTGCTTCTTTGCCGTTTTGTCTTTCTTCCACTGTTTCGTTGACCTTTAGATATCCCTTTTACTCTTTCGGGAAATCGTGATAGTTTTGCACTTTTGCCGTTTGTCTTTTTCCCTTGTCTCGGATTCTTAAATTTATTTCATCACTTATAAATATAAATTATTCCGTCTTTTCCGAAAGCCGTGTGTCTTCGTATCCCATTTCTGATTTGTCAAGATACCGATTTGTTGGATACATTTATTACAGCTTAAATTCTGATAGAAATAATACAAATTATATATCTGTATATGGTGTTCTTCCAAAGACGTCCGATCGTCGCGGCTTCTCCAACAAGATTCCCGTACTCCCTCCCTCTAGGTTCTCTCTATCCTCTCTCTCTCTCTCTCTCTGTCTCTCTCTTTATAGTCTTTGTCATTCTTGATTTGTTAAGATATTGATTTGTTGGATACATTTATTACAGCTAAAATTCTGATAGAAATAATACAAATTATATATCTGTATATGGTGTTCTTCCAAAGACGTCCGATCGTCGCGGCTTCTCCAACAAGACTCCCGTACTCTCCCTCTAAGTTCTCTCTCTATCCTCTCTCTCTCTGTATAGTCTTTGTCATTCTTGACATATAATAGGAAAAGCTAGAATACACAGTGTTTAAATTGCTATAGTCGAATTAGCAAAAGTCATAAATTTTGTGCTATTCATTGCTGTGACTGTTTAGCAAATATGAAATCGAATATGTTGTGTTGATTTTGCTTCCGAAAAAAAGCGAAATAAGAAAATCTGACAGCAAAAGCAGCAGCAAATAACCGAAATAGAAAATTCGGAAAAACAGCAAAAATCCGAAAGCAAAAAACCCGACAGCAGCAGCAAACAGCAAAAACCCGAAAGCAAAAAACCTGACAGCAGCAGCAATAGCAAAAAGATTGCATTGATAGCAACAGCCAACTTATACATTTTAATACTAGGAACTGTTCCGACTGTTGCTTTTGGCCAATTTCGGAAGTCGACGAAAGCAGCAGTCGGAAAAATAGTCGCAGCAGAACTGATTTTTGGCGTACTTTGATTTATCCTATACATACATACATACACATGAAAGTACACATACTAAAACATACACAAAACAACTAATGTACAATTGTGCGGCATTAAAAGCTGACCAATTAGAGTGTGGACTGAAAACCACACACAAAAATAGACAGGAATATATGTAAAAAAAAATAGAAAAGAAAAACACTGTTTTTATGCTAACAAAAATTTACAACAAAAATTTTCATATTTCTACATTTAAAAAAAAAAAAAAAATTTTTAAATTTAAATTTACAAATTCTAAAAAAAAAAAAAAATTTTAAATGAATAGAGGCAAAATTTTTTTAATAAATATAATTAATACATAATAAATTTTTGAGAGATCATATTTTATAAAGGTTTTACAAATATTTTTTTTTTTAACAATGTTCGTAGCGGGGCGGAAGGATCCAAATAGGTCACAAGTGTTTGGCGGGTGCCAATTTCTTCAGGGGTCTAGTGAGTGAGGAATGAAATTGAAACGCGCGCAAAACTTCGTTTATAATTAATTTTGGTTTATTTATTTTCTTTACAAAATGTCCCGACACACACGAAAATGTTTCGGGTTGGAAAAATACAATATCGAAAAAAAGCACAGTGAAAGAACGGGTGTTCGGGTTAGATGCTCGTACTGGATTGAATATGGCGATTTACTGGAGAACCCTTCGTCACCTTCCTCAGTATGACCGAATTCGGTTTTGGAAAAAACCCTACCCCTCACACTCTGCTGTTCACCCGGTGGCGTGAGCATACCACCCCCCCTTGCAGCAAGTTGCAATTGCCTCGCTGGACATGTCTAAGAATGGGGGATGGCAGCGTTCTGGATCGCCAAGACACGGGTGGAGATGGAGGGGGAACTTTGGATGTAGATGGTGTAGGCGGCGCGATGACTGATGACCTCTGGATAGAAGTCCGAATGAAAGGCGGGTGCCTTTCGGGTCTTTGCTCTTTGGACGCTTTGGGTTGGATGTACGCGACTGAGCTGCCGATGTGCAAGAGCGTGTGGTGTTGCTTGCCACATCGATGGCATCCTGCTGTGCTCCTGCAGGAACCATTGGAATGCTCATGAGCCAAACAGTTTGGGCAGTATCCGTTGCTCAGGACTACCCGTAGCCTGTCGTCAGCTCGTAGTCCTCGAAACTGTCGGCACTGACGGAGCGCGTGTGCCCCTTGACAAACGCGGCACCTGAAGCAATTGGAACTGCGTTCTAAATCGGATGGTGCTGCTGTCTTTAGAGACATCTTCGGACTGCTGGAGGAGGTGGACCGAGACCTTCTGGGTTTTCCAGTAACGGATCCACAGAGAACCCATCCGAACATCGTCTCGATCCCCACGAAAGAATCACCAACATTCTTGATGATTCGTTCCCCGAGGATAGTGGGAAGGAGCTCGGCTCCAAGCACCAAAACCACATTAGCTTTTTGGTGAAATTGCGGATCAGCTAGCGGAAGGTCAAGCGAATCCTGCTTTACCTTATTCGGGACGGCGCAGGACGGAAGTGCTTCAGCTACACTAGGCAGCACCACGGCGACTGCTTCGAACTGTCGCAGCGGTTCGTCAGGAGGAGAAATCTGTAAGCGGCACACTTTGTCGCCGCTACCCGCATCGCATTGCCCAATGCCGCGAATGCTAGTTGATACCTTGCAGCTTGGAGGATTAATCAATTCAAACATTCTTTGGGAAATAAAGGATGCTTCGGATCCCATATCAATCAAAGCGCGGATTTGAAACTGCTTGCCGCGATGATGAATAGTTACCCTCGCAGTACCCAGGAGGCCAGTGTTGCGAGTGGATGCGAAGTAACTTCCCACGTTTACATGGGGGCTGCTGGAAGAATCGGAGGACGCAGGATTCGGAATTATACAAGCATCAGGTGCTGAGCTCTCTTGCACTTGAGTGGAAAAGGCCTGAGTTCGTGCCGTAGGTTTTCGGCTCACGGATGGAAAGGCCTGACCGCTAGAGCTTGGTTGAAGGACATCTGTGGCCTCTAGTACACGGTGGCGATCAGTTAGGAATCGATTCAGGTCGTCCCAGGATGAGACGGCGGTCTTATTTGGAACGGACTGTTCCCACAACAGAAGGGTGGCTTTGGGCATTTTGCTCGTGCAGATTGCTATGAGAAGGATATCCCAATTGTCTGTACGAGCCCCGGAAAGCTCAAGACCGGTTAAGCAACTTTGAATTGACGTCTGCAGTTCTCTCAACGCTTTGCCAGACTCTTGGGTTACAGCTGGGATCTGTAGAAGCTGCTTGGCTTGGCTCATAATCAATAATCGATTATTTTCGTATCGCGCAGTGAGGTTATCCCACGCGGACTGGAACCCTTCATTGGTCAAGGGTGACCTAGAAACAATGGCTCTGGCTTCACCGCGAGTTTTGCAACTTAAGTGGTACAGTTTCTCCACTTGTGTTAGGCTTGGATTATGGATAAAAATCGCGGTAAACAAATCACGGAATGTAGGCCAAGCCAGGCTGTCTCCGTTGAAGATTTCGACTTCACACGGGGGAACTGTGTGGCTTTGATGGGTGGAATCGACGGAGAGTCTGACTGGTGGGGGAACCGTTTTCGCTGACAGCTGCTCGATTCGCTCTCCAAACAAAGTCCCGCCTCGAACATATACCATATAACGATATTCATGTTTAGCTTTAATTGTAGCTATGTGCTTCGGACTATCTTCCTTCTTTTGAACCGTCAAGGCCTTATAACATCGTGAAAACTCTGCCTCGACTTGTGCCCAAAGCGACTTAAGCTGGTCTAAGTGTATTTTAATGGAGACGAGTGGCACATCGTCCGGAACGCCGTTAATGCCTCGCACACGGCAACAAAGTCGGAAAGAGACATCGTAGAGTGTTCTCTGAGCTATTACGAATCAATTGGAAACAAAAAACTGCTTGGAATTAGAGCTCTCAAGCGAGGAGATCGAAACGAAGCTGTAAGTGGACTGTATAATTTAAGGATAGAGGAGTGAGAAGGAAAAATGTCTCCTCGTTTTAATGAACACAATGGATAAATGAAATTAGAAGAATTTATAATTTTCCTCGCAGTTGTGTGAATAATTATAGGGATATATAATCACTTGGATATTCAAATTTATACAATGTGGAAATTTGTTGAAATTTATAAGAGTATAAAAAAACAAAAATATGGAGAAATTGAGATCAGTAGGATTACTTTTCAATGGAGGGCAAAAAACTCGGAATTAATTTTCATTAAACGGACTAGATAAATTTCATGGATCTGTGAGGAAAAAATCAAAAATGCTCCAAGACAAAATACTAATTCCATATAAATAAAATTGTACTTATTTTTCATTAGAAAATATTTTGCGAATTAAATTCAATCAGTCGATTGAAATATTTTTTGCACAATAAGAAAATCACGATGGAAAAATGGATGTCGTGACCGAGTCACGGCTTGGCTCAAGTGTCAGCACTGATGAGACTTGAGTGTCAGCACTGATCGGGAGTCAGCTGTTCTGCCGTTGTTTATGTTTTATGAATTTAATTAATATTAAATTGTTTAACGAAGATCACGATTTCCTGCTTTAATTATGTAGGTTTCGAATTATTAAATTGCGGAGAGCCAATCGGAGTGGCTGCAATTTATTTTGTGTGGGTGAAATCAAATTGTATGTGGACATATGTATATAAGTATGTCGTATGAGTGTGCTTACCGTGGCGAAAATTATTACATATGTATGTATGTATTTACATACATATGTATGTATGCATATACAAAGTATTTGGCATAAATAATTTATGCCGCTGGACTAATGATCAGCCCGTGGAGTGTGTTTTACACTTTAAGGAAAGGTAAGTGGTAAACACTTTTACTTGCAGGTTAGAAAACAGCTGTTTTTACATGTACGTGTATATATATGTATACATACATATATGTACATACATATGTATTGTTATGCAATTGGACTTTTAGACATTCAGAATTTCAAAGAATGGAAAAAAGGCACTTCATAAACCATGTAACCTTTGGAACAGGTCAGGTATGTACATACAAGTGTACAAAAGTGTGTAGGTCGCTATGGAAGAGCGGGAAACCTCACACTTTTATAAGTTTGCAATGGGGTATAATGTGGATGAGATTTTTATTAAGAAATGTTGTAGTTATCAGGAATTACGCCGATGCAAGCTGGAAGAGCGGAAGGATATCCGGCTCGAAGGACCAATGTTCGTAGCGGGGCGGAAGGATCCAAATAGGTCACAAGTGTTTGGCGGGTGCCAATTTCTTCAGGGGTCTGGTGAGTGAGGAATGAAATTGAAACGCGCGCAAAACTTCGTTTATAATTAATTTTGGTTTATTTAGTTTCTTTACAAAATGTCCCGACACACACGAAAATGTTTCGGGTTGGAAAAATACAATATCGGAAAAACAAAGCACAGTGAAAGAACGGGTGTTCGGGTTAGATGCTCGTACTGGATTGAATATGGCGATTTACTGGAGAACCCTTCGTCAACTTCCTCAGTACGACCGAATTCGGTTTTTGGAAAAAACCCTACCCCTCACTCTCTGCTGTTCACCCGGTGGCGTGAACAATGCAAATTAGAAAAAGAAAAAAAAGAGAATATTTTTTTTTGTTTTGTATTACAACACACAACAACAAAAACTTGTCAATAGCGTGAAGTTAATGGACGCTAGCGCGATTAAAAAAAGAAAAGAAGAAGAATAGAGAGCACCAACACCACACAAACAAGAACAAACTATGAACTGCAAATTGAAAGCGCGGGTGGGATCAAAAATTAGAACGAAATCAGAAACTAAGCAGCGCAACAACAAAATTATATTTGCGTTTTTTAAAATTTTGATATTGATATATTTAAAATTTATATTGCAAAGTAGCCTAATATTTTCGGGCCAGACGTCCGCAAAGTAGTCCTGTTTGGTGGTGCAGGGTCTAAACAGTATGTCGCCCAGAATATACGGAATACCACCCAAATGACCCTGCTAATAATTGATTCAGGACAAAGTATTAAGTCCCAAGAACCAAAGGTGACCTGAATTTAAGTATCAAATAATTTGAAATCGAAAGATTTTAATTCTTAGTTGTCACTGCTATTTTTATCATCAGCTCAAACTGCCCTTATTTTACTATCTTGCTCATTTCTGAAAATGGGAGACCATTTGTTTAGTCCAAAATGGTTGTAGTTTTATTATAAATAAATATAGATTATAAATTTTAAAAAATATTGGTGAGTTTGTGGTCTCTTTAATATGATTTATCAACTTTGAAGTCAAAGCTCAAGGGCACTGCTAATTTCGTGAACACAGCTGTACAATAATATTCATCGAACAGGTTTATTTTTGTCGTTTGTCATTCCGAAAGCGAGGCAGCAATCTAGTAACTGGTCGAGAAATTGGCCAACCTTTTTGGCGACCGTTACAGGACGGAAACTTGCTGTTAGATAAGTTTTTGTTCAATTGCAACCAAGTTGTTGTTTCATAATTTCTTAAGCCGCCACAAGTTTCCGAAAAAGGAAAGTGGTTGCAAGAGGCAAACAATCATTAAACGAAGGTTTGGACATCTAGGAAAGAAGAATGACACCATAAACTCATAAGACCACTTTTAAACTCCCCACATACTGCAGTAAAGTCATTGGAATAAAACCGCAAATAAATACTGTATTCGCAAATGTACAATAATAGAAACCAAACAGTTATATCTCCGTCGTTTGTCATTCCACTGTTTACGCACACAAAGACACGAGCGTGAGTGCCTGTGCCAACTGTACAGTTAGTACAGTTCAATTTGCGAACATACATATAAGTTATGAGATGTTCCCGCAGTAAGAAGTAACAGCAAAAAAAATGATCGTTTATTGGTCAAATCCATACTTAAATTGTAAATGACAAAACATTCTTATATCGCTTACTCAGCGATTATGTTGAACGGATTATGTTCAACGTCGCAACAGCGCATGTGGCTGTGGCGTGGTGTGGAGTTTTGCATGGTTGGCATTAAATATTATTGCAGCTTTGCTGATCATGTAGAACTGCAGTCGTTGACTCTGTCTGACCGGATGTGATAACTCCTCCCTCACTAGTTTGAAGGCCGTCCTCGGTTTTCCTCACGGTGTCAATGATAGCTCGTATCGATATTTGTTGTTTGTTCTTTTTGCCTTTTTGGTAGATCCTGAAGACGACGAGACCGATGATCAGGGTGACAAAGGATGCTGCAAACATCATAGGCCATATTGACACTTTTTTCAATGTTGCCAATATATTGGAGATTTTCAAAGTTCAGCCTCTGAAGATAGGGCATGCTTAAAATCTCCCGGTGCCCAGTTATATTTAGGGTAGCCGACATTACTGAGCCTGGATGTACTGTAACTGTAGTCTCGTTGATAATCATGATAACATCGTCAATTACTGTCAGCGGCTGTAGATGGCTGGAGAGAGTCTTACAATGCGCTATATCTCCAGAATGTAGTTGTTGCGCACATGTTATTGATTGCAGCTGTTTGCAGAATGTAGTGGTGAGGGTAGCGGTGCAGTTTCCAATTGCTAAGATATTGTTACCACAGTCTGCGACGTTGTCAAGTGTCAAGTGTTGTTCCATTTTGTTGACCAGGAAACATGGTTATTTTTTTTACTCTAGGAATTGGGTACTTAATAAGGAAGTGTACAAAATTATGATCTAAAAAGACTTTTACATAAGCTGTTTCGATTAAATCTGTAGAGTGCTCATTTAAAATTTGGCCTAGGTCATTAGAGTCAAGTAATGTTGGTTTGATAATTTGAATCTTTGCGAGCGTAATAGATAACATTCATTAATGTTTCGAGTTCTATTTATTCTAATAATAAAACAGGATGCGTGTGGTTGGTTGTGCAGTTTATTCGTGACTGATTTCTATTTGTCACTCATTGAGTCATTGTTCTCTTTAACGCATCTCGTAAGAGAGCATACAAAGTTACATATATAAGTATATTCATATGTGTGTCATGCATGCATTGAGTTGAGAGAGAATTATTTCAACACTTTTTCTTGTGAGTAACTCTTGGAAAAGGTTTCTTGTGTCAATCTGTTTTCCTTTTGCAAATCTAATTATTTTATTTACGGTTTCTGTTAAATCATTAATTTTTTCTTGTACCTTTGTATTTATAACTGCCTGTTGCTTAATTGAGTCAGTTAGTTTTTGCTGGTGAAATTTCAGATGTTCGAAGTCGTCAAAATCGGGAGTTCCTGCTACAATCTTTAAAGCTGTTCCTAGAATATTTATACTTCTCAGTAGAGACCTACTAACTATACAATTCTGTTGCTCTCGAGTTCGAATCCAGACGTAGGTGGCTTTTCCCCCCGATGAAGCAATACTGAAAGGTAGTTCCGTCGGGGATAATGGAAACGATTGGGGTAAACGAATAATTTTTTTTTTTTCATATGTGTGTGATCATGCATGCATTGAATTGAGAGAAAATTATTTCAACACCCTTTCTCAATGCAAGTATGTCCCCAAATTTATCTTATACTTAACAAATTCGTAAACTCTACATGCTTCTTTTTCGCAAGATTCTTGGTTAGGATATCAGCTATCATTTCATTAGTAGACTTATAATTTAAAATAATCTGACCATCATTAACCACTTGTCTAACAAAATGATATCTAATGTCCACATGTTTCGTCCTTGACTGGTGTACCGCGTTCTTAGCCAATTGCTGCGCGCTGATGTTATCGCCATACAAAACGGTAGATGTATCTTCTTCTCCGCAACCAATCTCGATAATTAATCGACAGAATACAATAGCTTCTTTGCACGCTGTTGATAACGCCATGTACTCTGCCTCGGTACTGCTAAGAGCAACACTCTGCTGCTTCTCCGATTTTCATGATATCGGTCTGCACAGCTGGAAAATATACATATCCTGTGTAAGACTTGCGATCAATCTAATCGCCTCCCCTATCTGCGTCCACGAAACCAGTAAATGCCGCATCCGACTGCTTGTAATGAATCTTGGAGGCAACTGTCGAAGCCAGATATCGTAAAACATGCTTTATGGCTGCAAGGTGTTCATTACAGGGCTCCTTGTTACGTTGAGCCAATTTCGATACTGAGTGGAGTATATCTGGTCAAGTAGTCAACGCAAGCCACATTAGCTCGCCTATCATTGACTGATAAAGAGTTGCATCAACCCTTTTACACTCCATTTTATCGCAGGCTACCTGATACCCTGCTTCTAACGGTGTTGCAGCTGGACTGCACTGAGCATAGCCATATCGCTCCAGTAGATCCTTGATGTACTGTGAATGACCCAATGATATTTCGCCAAGTTCGCCATCACGGTGAACCTTCATGCCAAGGAACAAACGCACAGGTCCCTGGTGAACACATTCAAACGCTGCCATAATAGATGACTTCAGCCTGTCAAGATCCGATATCTCCTGGCATCCTATAAGAAGATCGTCTACGTAGACAAGGATTAGTGATAGATTACCTATTGCTTGCTGTTTGTATAGACATGGTTCATTGTCGCAAGGTATAAAAACATTAGCTCGCAAAACACTATCGAGTTTGGAGTTCCACTCCCGTCCAGACTGTTTGAGTCCATATAACGCCTTTTTCAACAGAAGTACCTTGCTTTTGTCTTCAGTTACGTATCCAGTGTGGTCGGATGTCGCCAAGTGGCATATTAAAAGGCTGCAAATAGCCCAAAACAAACTATTAAAAATGATATTCAAACTCCCTTGGCACCATCCCACCTCAGACATTCATAACAAAGCTAAAGTCGAAATGATAACAGACAGATTATACAGATTGAATGCCGACTTCAATGATAAATGCAGATACTCAACCTATAATCACATAAACGAAATAATTATGTAAATATAGATGTAAGTAGTATTAAGTTTTATCTTAAGTAGGATGGGGGTTTTTCTTGCAAAGTTTTCCCCTAAATTTAATTTATTATGATAACAATCAAATTGTAGAATATTAATATCCCCACATATAACATAGCTGAAAAGGTCCATAGACCTGAACTCTAATGAAATTGTATATTAGAAGCATACTCTTATTATTATAACAAACATATGCAAAATAAATAAATAAAAAAAGGTTGTTGTTATTGATGTTGCCAATGGATTTAATAGCTGATAGGGAGTCGGAGCATATTATGAAGTTACCTTTCTTGCTTCTTGTTAGCTTAATTGCTTCCAGAATGGCTATCGTTTCTGCGGAGAGGATTGGCGAATGTGGCAGTTTTATGTTGTAGGGAGTCGTCGGTGAATATATATTTGTGTTGATTGTGTTTGTCTCTATGTTTTAGTAACATTTTTTGGTATATTTTTGGTGTTGTAATTGGCTTACTAAAATTGTGAAGAGTGTTGATGGTGGAAGGTTAGAAGAGCCATGGGGGTGTGGTTGTTTGTTTGATGGGTGGTGGAAGGTAGGGAGTGTCAAGTTCTTTGCAAAAGGATATGATTTTTTTCTAATGTGGATTTTAGCTTCTTATTGTTTTGGTGTTTTATTTGATTGGTGAATTTGTGGATTGGAGAGTTGGCACTATGAAGGATTGTTTTGAATGCTTTGACTGATAAGATCTAGATCTAGATAAGATCTAAAATACATATGCACACAAGCAACTTTAAATCAAGAAAATTTCGGTATCGACGATACCCAAAGCAAATAATACGACCAATGTGGTCAATAATGTTAAAATTATTAAAACACAATATGGCAGAAATAATTGAGAAAATATGTAGTGAGCATCCAGATTTCAGGTTAAACTGATTGATAATATTGCAAAAGCATAGGGAATTTATTACAATATATAATTTCGAAAACGAATACATTGACATTGAACAATGGAATGGAGTACACTAGCAAAAATCGTACAAATGTATTAACAAAACAATAAGGAATGATACATTAGTATACCATGCGACAATAATCACAGCACAATTTAACAATATTGTAATTGCAATAACCGATGTTAATGAGAAATTAACTCAAGAACATAGGTTTCAATGTAACAAAATAAAACAAACATTGAAGACAAGATTAAACAATATCGCAATACGTTCGATGAAGACCAGCTAGAAGGTTTAGACGAATCTAAATTAATGATAGGCATTGCTACAGAAATTGATAGCGAAATCGAAACATTACAGGAAAATACAATGCCTGACCAGGTTACCCTAGATAGGGAATATGTAAAGCAAGTTTCCTATTCCATTCCTGAATTTGATGGCAACAAGTTGTCATTAAATAGGTTCTTGACGGCATTAAGAATTGTCGAACGAACCAAAGGTAACCATAAAGATTTGGCAGAAATCGAAAATAGTTGGAACAATTCATTACAGGATACAAAATGAAAACACAATTATAGGCATAATCAATATACTAAAGGGTAACGTCAAATGTGAATAAACCGACGTATTAGAAGCCAAACTGTTAAATACAAAACAGAAAGACAGCGTGCGAAAAAAACTTGAGGCTGCCTATATTGACGATGGCCTAGATAATGCCGAAAAAATCTCAACAAAATATGCCATATCTGCCATGGTTAAGAACTGTGAGCATGAAAAGCTAAAAACGTTGCTAGAAGCTGGTAACTTCGTCACTTTTATTGATGCAATGGGTAAATATATCCGTTGCAGCACTGAAATAACTGGAAGTGCTGGCACAGTATTATTTCAGCGCTTACGAAGTAATAGAGGAGGTAGTTACTACACTCAAAGAGGTAGAGGCAATGGCCGAGGTAACTACAACTCCTATGGTAATAGCAATTACTACAATGAAGGAAGAAACAATAGAGGAGGACGAGGTTTTCGCCGAGGTAGTTATAACTCAAACCGAAACAACAACCAGAACATGAACGGCTATAATAGTAACAATGGCAATAATGTCCGAATTACCCAGAGCGACCAGGGAAACGGACAAGAACTATCTTCAGCAGAAGATAACATTTTAATTCCGAATCATGAAATTAAGCCGGGCGTTTATGTTGCAAACACTATTGCAACAGCCCAAAGTACTTTTGTCCGATTTTTAAACACCACAGATAAATGCCAAATAGTAGGCTTTAACAATTTAAAAATTGAATCACTTTCGAACTACGATATAGTTCAAAATACCAAAGATATAAGAAAAGAATCAGTAATTCATAAATTGAAGAAAAATTTCATAATACTATTCAAAGACAAACGCGAAAAGTTATGCACTGAGTATAGTGATGTGTTTGGACTTGACACAACAAATAATTTTTACAAACAAAAATTAAGACTTAAGGATGATGAACCGGTATATGTGAAAAATTACCGGAGTCCGCTTAGCCAAATAGACGAGATTCAGCGACAAGTTGGAAAGTTAATTGAACAGGGTATTGTTGAACCGTCTGTTTCGCCTTACAATATCCCACTCTTACTAGTCCCAAAGAAAACACTTTCGGGATCTAAAGAAAAAAATTTGGCGATTAGTAATTGACTATCGTCAAATAAACAAAAAATTGCTGTCAGATAAGTTTCCGCTCCCCAGAATTCATGATATTCTTGAGAGCAAAATAGTTTTCTTGCCTTGACTTAATGTCAGGTTTTCATCAAATTAAACTAGAAGAAAAATCAATATATATAAAGTCGTTTTCAACGAGCAATGGCTCATATCGCTTCACACGATTACCCTTCGGTCTAAAAATAGCACCTAATTCATTTCAGAGAATGATGACAATAGCATTCTCAGTGCTTGAGCCTAGCCAAGCTTTCCCCTATATGGATGATTTAATCGATTTTGGTTGTTCTGAACAACAAATGATTAAAAATTTAGTAGATGTTTTTAAACTTTGCAGAAAAAACAATCTAAAACTGCATCCAGAAAAATGCTCATTTTTTATGCATGGGATGACATTCCTAGGTCACAAATGCACAGACAAAGGAATCTTGCCAGACGACATAAAATTTGCCGTCATCAAGAATTATCCAGTCCCACATGATTCAGAAAGTGCTAGACGTTTCGTTGCATTTTGCAACTACTAAAAAATACTTTCATAAAAAATTTCGTCGAATATTCCCGGCACATAACAAGACTATGTAAAAAGAATGTTTTATTCGAATGGACAGCAGAATGCGAAAATGCATTCCAATACTTAGAAGTAAAAGCAAAGTTAGAGAAGAAAAACTCGTTCAACCTAATCTATTGCAGTACCCAGATTTTATCAAAGAATTTTGCATAATCACAGATGCAAGCAAACAAGCATGTGGAGCAGTTTTAACACAAAAGTATAATGGACTCCAGCTCCCAGTTTCATATGCATCAAGAGCGTTCACTAAAGGTGAAAGCAACAAAAGTACTGCAGAACAAGAGCTAGCAATACATTGGGCAATAACACATTTTCGACCATACATATATGGAAAACATTTCACAGTGCGAACAGACCATAGACCATTAACATATTTAATCTCCATGGTCAACCCGAGTTCAAAACTAACACGCATGCGGCTAGAATTGGAAGAGTACGACTTTACAGTAGAGTATTTGAGAGGTAAAGATAATTTTGTGACAGACGCCTTATCGCGGATAACTATATCCGAATTAAAAGATATGAGTACAAAAGTCCTGAAAGTCACTACCAGGCAACAAAGTAGACAGAAAAACTGCGCAGTTAATAAAGAAGAACTTTTGCCAAGGCAAAAACTTCAAAATGCTTCTAGGCCCAACGTATACGAAGTCATCAATAATGACGAGGTACGGAAAGTAGTGACCTTGCGAATAACAGAATCTAAATGTTCACTGAAACGTGGAAAGAAAGTTATGGCAAGAATTGAAGTTAGCGATTTGTATACCAATGGAATTCTCGACTTAGGTCAGTTCTTCCAAAGGCTTGAAATGCAAGCCGGTATACTTGAAATCAGCCAACTAAAATTGGCACCGAGCGAAAAGATCTTTGAAATTATTTCAATTGATTCTTTTAAAAATATGGGCAATACTATATTGAAAACATTAAGAGTAGCGCTACTCCGGCCGGTGACCCTAATAGCAAATGAAAAAGAAAAAGAAGCAATACTGTCTACATATCATGATGATCCAATTCAAGGAGGTCATACTGGCATTACCAGAACACTGGCAAAAATCAAAAGACACTACTATTGGAAAAATATGGGACGCCATATCAAAGAGTACATAATGAGATGTCATAAATGCCAGGTGTCAAAAACGACGACACATACGAAGACACCCATGATAATAACAGAAACACCAGCGAAGGCTTTTGATAAAGTTATAGTGGACACAATAGGTCCGCTACCAAAATCAGATAATGAAAATGAGTATATTGTCACATTGATATGCGATCTGGCAAAATACTTAATAGCCATTCCATTTGTATCTAAGAGTGCAAGTAATGTTGCTAATGCTGTATTCGAAAATTGTATACTACAGTACGGTCCAATGAAAACACTCATTACGGAAATGGGAACTGAGTATAAAAATCAGATTATTTATTTATTTATTTATTTATTTTACGTCAACTAAGTCAGCAGTCGACGAAAAAGCTTAAGCTAAAATACAGATAATAATTAATTCATGAAGGTAGCTTAGCTATATGCACAACATCCCCGACCCGGTGGAGGTGTTTTATTTGCAACAAGGTGCCAGCTATGCCCCGATTCACAGCCAATGTGGTCAGGGATGAGTTGCAGCCAATCCAATATCCAGTCCAGAATACTTTCAGTGGTTATGCTGTAGATAATTAAAAAGTATAGCGCGAAGAGAAGTGACAGATAGATGAGGAGTAATAAGGTGAGAAAGGTTGTTAAAAGATTGGCAAAGAACACGAAGAGAGTAGTTAGTCAGACATCTACTAAGGTGAAGAGGAAAAAAGTTTCTGGTCCGACGTGAGGGAACACAAAAATATAGCGTATCTAGTAAATTGGTAGAAATGACTTCGCCGTTGACTAGCTTATGGAGAAAGAGAATGCCAAATACGAGCCTACGGTTGTAAAGTGAAGGAAGATTAATAAGAAGAAGTCTGTCAGAATAAGAAGGTAGGCGAAGATTCGGGTCCCAATTAAAACCGCGTAACGCAAACTTAAGGAATTGCTTCTGTACCGATTCAATACTACGCTGGTGATTATCATATTGAGGGTTCCACACTGGTGAGCAATATTCTAGAGTAGGGCGAACTAACGAAGTGTATAAAACCTTTGTCACATATGGATCATCAAATTCTTTGGCCCAACGTTTAATGAAGCCAAGAAGACTGCATGCTCTATTAACAATTGAAGATATATGAATATTAAAAAGAAAGCTTTGGGTCAAACATAACGCCTAAGTCTTTAAATGATGGTACACAATCTAACAGAACAGACTTAATAGGGTAATGAGCTAGGAACGGCGACAAACGACTGAAAGTCATAAAAGAGCATTTAGAGGCATTAAGGTGTAATTTATTAGCGTGACACCAAACACAGAACGCATCGATATCTGATTGCAAGTACTGTTGGAAAGAAGGATCATTATATGAATAACAAATCTTGACGTCATCCGCAAACATGAGCACGCATGAATGAGCCAAGGCCAAAGGCAAATCGTTTATAAACAAGGTAAATAACAGTGGGCCCAGATGACTGCCTTGGGGGACACCTGACGTAACTCGAACAGTTTTAGATATCGAGGAACAAAAAGACACCTTTTGGGTTCTGCCAATAAGATACGACTTTAACCAAGCCAATAGTTTCGGGGAAAAACCAATGATGTTAAGTTTCATGAGAAGCATAGAATGATCAACCGTATCGAAAGCCTTACTAAAGTCAGTATAAATAACATCAGTTTGACACTTTTTTCGGAAGCCATGGTGTACAAGGGTAGTCAATTCTAAAAGGTTGGTAAGCGACGAACGACCTTTCATGAAGCCATGCTGACAAGGAGAAATAGTGGATCTGGATAGGTGTTGAAGGGAAGACGTAATAATTTTCTCAAACAGCTTAGGTATTGCCGAAAGTTTGGCAATGCCACGGTAGTTAGAAATATCCGATTTGTTACCCTTTTTAAAAAGCGGAATAATAAAAGACTCCTTCCAAATATCAGGGAAGCGACAAGTCTCACTCGATATAAAAAATAACCGAGATAAAGGCTTAGATAGGGAAATCGAACACATTTTAAGGATGCAACTAGGTATATTATCAGGCCCGGGTACGAAGGAAGACGTCATAGATGACAAGCTAGAGATAATACAGTCTTCAGTAATATTAGGAAAAAACATACAATTTAAATGTGGAATTGTGAAGGGATAAGGTGTGGGATCCGAAGCAGTAGAAGAATAAGTCGACTGAAAGAATTTAGCAAACAGATCTGCAATATCTGAATCACTATTAGCAGTCTGGTCATTAAGTCTGAAGGTGGAAGGTAGTAAATTAGATCGTCTTTTGGAATTAACAAAGTTATAAAATCTTTTAGGGTTCTTATAAAATTCAACCTTACAGCGAACGATATAATTATTGTAGCATTGAGTATTTAAAAGGCAAAATTGAGATTTGGCTACACAATAATTTGCATAGTCAAGTCGCGAACCAGTTTTTTTAAATCTTTTAAAATATCTCGATTTAATGTTACGGAGATTAGAGAGCCTACGTGTGAACCAGACTGGCGCACTGGAGACGGTAGAGACATTCACATAAGGAACGCATTTATCAATTAGAGAATTAAGAGCAGAGTAGAAAAAATTTACTGCACAATCTATATCACAGCACTCAAATAGAAATGACCAATCAAAAGAGAAAATAAGGCTGTTAAGAAGATTGAAATTTGTTTTACGAAAACATCTACGACGAGAATTTGAGATGTTATTGAATGAATTATTAACGGAATTGTAAGAAATAGTAATTTCAATGGTAGGGCGATAAGTATCTTCAGGCTTCACTATGGGCTGTGTTTGTGATACAGCACTAACAGTGGGATCAGAGACAAAAACAAGATCGAGGATTCTTTTAGAAGAGTTAAGAAAAGAATTCAACTGATATAGCGGACATTCAAGTAGGATATCAAGAAAAACATGTTGAGATGAAGGAATTAAGAAAGATAGATTATCATCAGCAAGCCAAGAAACATTAGGCAAGTTAAAATCACCTAAAACTATAAAAAAATCACGATCTTTAAGACGACTAAAAATAGTTCGCAAAGCATCAGCATGGTGCATGTAGATCATGATATCAGAAGTTGGAGGAATATATGAACAAGAGATATATAAGCTAAAGTTAGAACATGTAACTTCGACGCAAATAAACTCAACACCTAAGGGGAGATCAATCGGCACAGCACTTGAACACAGATTCGAGTTGACAGCAATGAGTACTCCACCGCCACGTCGACCAACACGATCAAGCCTATAAGAAATAAAGTTATTAGAAAGAATTTCATTATCCAAAACAGAGGAATTAAGCCAAGTTTCAGAGAAAGCTAATATGTCAGCCGAAAAGGTTAAGCTATCACAGAATAATTTAGAGAGCTTGGTAAGAAGTCCTCTTACATTTTGATAGTGAATGCAAAGACTAGACGTTATTAGTTTTTTGAAGCAGAAGATGCATTAGGAAGGTGGACAGGCAAAGGGCGGGAGCGCTTATTGGGCGCAAATTCGTGTACAACTATGCCCTCTGGCCAAAAGTAAGTGTCAACCATATCTGAGAAATACTCATTTGGTACAGTAATTTTAAAAGAGGAGATTTCGCGAGGCCTAGAAAACTTAAACTTTTGAATTAAAACCTTAGCAGGGCATATATTACCAATGTAAGCTGCCACAGACGATTCAGAAGTATCTGGAGCAAGCCTAGAGATAAATAATTGTTTACGATGGGGCACTACAGTTAGTGGAGGCGGAGGAGCATTGGGATCCGCAAGTGATTGAAAGCCAGCATGATCAGAGTTCCCGTGAGGGATAGATTGAGGTACACCAGGGCTTGTAGTGGGTACATCAATCTGAAAAGAAGAGCATAAAGAGGGACAAGAAGATGGTGTAGGCGAAAGTAAAATGGGAGAAGATGTAATAGAAAGTGCGGGCGACTGCTTATGAGGCAACTCAAGGGTACATTTCTTGGGCAATTCCTTAGAAGGTGAACCAAACTTGAATTGCGACAATAAATGTATGCTAGAGTCACACTCATTAGACAGCTGTTTGGCCATTTTATTAAGAGAAAGAAACTTTAAACGAAGATCCCTATACATTCGGCTAAAATCAAGCTGCTGGCTGGCACAAGATGGGCAAGTCCAGCGCATTAAGCCAAGCTCAGGCTTAGATACAGACAAACCAGAAAATTTGTCGTAATCACGGCCGTTGAGGCCAGCACATTTCAAGTGAATAAGATTATCGCAAAGCCAACACGATATTGCTCTATACTGATCGTCAAAACGATCAGAATGCTTGCAATTGGGTAGACAACAAGCCATTGAAAAGCCAAAATAAACACAAGGCAAAAAAAAAAAAAAAACAAGACAAAAAAATATATAGAAAAATTTAAATAAACAGCACAAAGATAATTATTGATATAAAATCAATAATTACAAAGAAAACAAAGAGACAGCTAGAGCACACAGCACAAGAGAGAGTGCAAGAACAGTTATAAGACGAGCTTTGAGAGGCGGCTTTACAAAAGTGATTACGCGGGAGCGAAGCTGAGTACAAGCACAAAGCAGAGAGAACAACAAAACCACTAACACTGATGGTATGATGGGGGCGATGAGGGGAGCAACTGCAGAAGCAATGGCGAGAGAGAACAATAAGAAAAAATAAAAACAATTTAAATGCACCAAACACTAATCACGAAAAAGAAAAAAAAACAAAACTGTTTACTTTTTTGGCGAATTATGCAAATAAAACACAAGGGTTTCAAGCAAACACCAGCGAAAACGAAAACAAACTAGGCACAATTGAAAATTGAGAGAAAACAATATATTTTAATAAAACTCAGGAGCTAAGCAAAAACACGACCGTCACGTCAGAGAGCAGAAACTTTTTTTTTATAACAGATATATGCAAGTACATGAAGATTAAAAATCTAACATCTACAGCATACCACCACCAGCCTTTAGGGACAATAGAACGAAGTCATAGAACATTCAATGAATATATTCGTTCATACATATCAGCAGATAAGTCCGATTGGGATGCTTAGATACAATATTTCAGTTATTGTTACAACACAACACCCTCGGCAGTACATGAATATTGTCCATACGAATTAGTATTTGGAAGACTACCAGTTCATAGATTTTAACAAAATAGATAGAATAGATCCAATATACAATATAGACGACTACTCTAAGGAAATAAAATATAGAATAGAAATAGCATAAAAAATAGAGGGGATAATGTTAGAAAACCATAAGTTTAAGAATATGAAATACTACGACGAAAGTACTTCCGATTTTGATTTAAAAAATAGGAGATAAAGTCTTATTAAGAAAAGAAATAGGTCATAAACTAAATGCTAAATATATATCGCCTTATAAGGTAGTGAGTATATAAGAAAATGATAATATGTATATTAATAGCAGATGATAAGAATAAGAACCAGAAAGTTCATAAAAACAGATTAAAGCCATTTATAAAATAAAAATCGGAATGATCGACCGTAAAAATAATAACGAATATAAAAAAAAACCATACATTTTATAATTTTCATGATACTTAAGTAATTTTACAAAAAAAAAAGAAAATAAAAAAATTTTATGGATTCAACTACTATAATTACGTCATCTAAAATATATACATACAATTCAACAGAAAGTCAAAAACAAAAGAATAAAAAAAAAAACTAAACAAAAAAAAAATACAATTTTTCTAATATACTCCTTACCTTACCTTTATTTTATCTTTACACAATTATCAAACAATTATTAATAACTCCATAATATTACGTTATTCTCTAAAAAGGGGAGGTGTAGTATATTCATATAAATAATAATCCATTGTAGCTGTCGCATAAGTCGCAGCATAAGAATATATATGCAAACATAGGCTAAGCAAAAAAATATTTTCTGAATATATAATTACCACAAAGCGACACTGACGTGTTCGACTACTTAATTTCTCATCCAAGTGGAACCCGGTCTTTACAGTTTGAAGTTGAAGTTGATGATTCGTCCTGATGCTGATGGTTTTTTATACCATTTTATTTTTAGCTCGTTTCCTCGTCTGTGTATTGATGAGTCTAGATATGTCAATTTGTTGTCATTTTCCAACTCTATTGTGAACTTTATATTTCTGTCAAATGAATTTAGGTTGTCAAGTGTATTTTGGATCTCGTCTAGCAAAAAGGTCATCTACATATTTCGTCATAATTCTAGTCTAGTCTAGTAGTTCTTCCATAACTATGTCTAGTAGTCCTTCCATAATTATGTCAGCTATTATTGGTGACGCTTACGAATGCCAATTGGCATTCCTTTCAGTTGTGTGTATATGTTGTCCTTATATTTAAAATACCTGTTCTCTTGTATACAAAAACGTACTATTTCCATGAATGTTTATTTTGGAATGTTTGTATGCGCTTTAATTTTAATCCATTTTTTTCTAATAGTGTCAAGTGCCAATTCTATTGGAATACCTGGAAAAAGTGATACTACGTCAATTGATATCAATCTTTCGTCTCAAATGTATGTGTCATTAATTCTTGTCTTAACTTCTGAGGCGTTCTTTACGTTGTATGTTGAGTCTGCCGTTATGTTTTTTTATATGTATGTTGACTATGTATTTACATAGTCCGTAGGATGGAGAACCAATTGATGACCAGATGGGCCTCAATGGTGTGCCTTCTATATGAATTTCAGGTATTCCGTATATTGGTGGAATTGATGTGTTTGCTATAAGCCTATTTTGTTCGGTTCTTGAAATAAGTTCATATTTGTATAATTTTTCTACCAATTCGTTGTTTTTGGTCTGTAGTCTGGTTGGGTCCTTCCTTAAAGTTCTATATGTATGTATTTAAGTCGTTAAGTATACTATCCATTTTTTTGTCATACTCAGTCTTATCCATTGCAACTGTCTTATTCAATTTATCTGAAGTTAAAATTAATATGTCATTATTGTGTCTAAGAAATTTGCTTGTTTGTTAAACTCTGTCAAGTATTGCACGATCAGCGGCATTTTCTTTGTTAGATGTGTTGTGGTCTTTTATTAATAAAGAGAATTTTGTGCGTGCTTCCTCTTGTTTTTCTTTGTCTTTAAGAGTCTGTACTAACTCCTCTCCGCCTGCTATGTATTTAAAGAGAGGGAATTTTCTCTTCTCCACTGGGACTGCGAACTTTATACCTTTTGCCAGTAACGGAAATTCTACATTCGTATTGTTGACAAACCAATCGTTTGTGTTGTTGTTGTTCTTGTTTAAGAGAACGCTGTTCCCTTGATTTCGTGGTCTCTTATGTTTGGATTCGTGATGTCTCTTCAAAGTTGTTGGGTAATTTTTCGGCTATCGTGTTCTCACTCTTCAAAAATGTTTTAAAATCATTTTCCTCCAGCTGTTCTTGTAACTTTTTTGATGCTTTTTCCTTCTCTTTGTTTTGTTTGGTTAGTATGTTTATGTTTTATTAACGAGCTCAATATCTTGATGTGAAAATTATGAGTATGTCTTTCTAATAATTGGCGATTTCCGAAGAAAAAGAAAATAACACAGTCTTCATTCGTTGAATTCAAAATATGAACCTATTTTATTTAAAAACTCTTAAACTCTAAGAACCGACAATTGTTCTTAAAAATGCTTATTCTAATGCCCCACGTTTTCGGGGGTTGAAAAATGTTTATATTTCATGCTGAGCGCTGGTTACTTGATACCGCGCCGCTGTTATAATCGTAAGTGTTTTCCACAGAATGTGGATGCATGTTTGGTTGCTATTAAGCAATAATTGTCATATGAATTTTATGACTTACTTTTGTTTATGTTTCGTTTTTGTATATTTCTTTGGTCAATCTGATTTGGTGAAGCCGTTTCAGATGAACACGATGTTTATTCTTAAACATTCTGCAAAGGGCCGCCAAATGCGGCGTTTTGGACTTTATCTTTATAGTTAGTTGTCTTATCCAAATTATTAATAATATTATCATTAGTAAGAAAACTATTGTTAAAGAAGCATGACCAGTTACATCAAGGACGTTCAACCTAGCCAATCTGATGTTCCTTTACGATTGTCACTGACTTCTCATTCTTACCAATTCTCCCGTATGTATTACTGAGTGGGCTTCTACTGGTTTTTATAATATTTGGCATATTACCTAACGATTTCTGTTTTGGGATATCTACCCACTTCTGATGTGCATTACTGTGCTGACTTCTAGCTTTTTTATAAGGTGGAGAATTAAATAAATAACTGCCTTTACTTTTTGACTTGTTCCCAAGTGATTTTTGCTCCACTATTTTTAAATATCGCTTGCTAAAATTGCTAAAATTTGATTGGTTATTCCGGTTACCATTAAATTTAGGCCTTTTATAATTATTTTGCCAGATCTGCTTTTTTGTACTACAGTTTCGGACAATTTGGTACCGGAATCTATTTTGATATTATTTTTTGCCGTCTGAATATTCTCATTTTGTACTGGCTTTGGGATATATATTTTTTCTTCCCCAATTTTCACTTTACCTCCAATGTGAGGTCCTGCCGGGGGCCATAAATTTATTTTTTGAGTTTTGCTGTTGTATTTCTTTGGAATTGTGTTATTTTTATTTTGAAATTTATCTTTCTTTTTCTCCCAACGTGGTTCAAACCCTGTGACATCTATTGTTGTTGCCACTACAGATTTATTCTGATTTGATTTGGTGCATCCCGAGACGATCCAACCAAATTGAGTATTTTGGCCTAGCAGGCCATCAATCTTTGTAATTCCCCCTTTTAAAATTTGGGTATATACGTTTACTCCCATTATTATATCAATCCTACCAGGTTTATTAAAGGTAGGATCAGCTAGCACGTAAGTTTGCCATTTTGACATATCCACGTTTGCTATTTTTAATGGAAGAGCTTTCATTAACTTTGGCAACACAATTGCCTCAACCTTAAGATGACCTTTCCAAGGGTTTCGCGTCTTCACATCTATTTTTACCTTATATTTTGATTTATTAGATTTTATTGAGGACATGCCACTTACTTCTGTATATTGTTTAATTTTAGGTAGTTTTTTAATAAGGGCTCTTAGAGTCTTATATCCTCCATTTATATTTTTTACTTGTATTAAAGCTGTGGCCAACAGTTTTGGTTGTGCGGTTACACAAGTATTAGCTCTCTCCTGTTTTTCTTCAAAATAGAGTAAGGTATGGTGTTCCTTACTACACAATGAACAGACCATTTCATTAGTGCACACCTTATTGCTTGAATGGTTCAAGCATCTTATGCAAAGCTGCACTTTTTTTGCTGTTTCATACCTTTCAGTAGGTGTCAAACCTTTAAACATATAGCACTTATACGCTTTGTGCCCGGCAATTTTGCAAATCGGACATTTATCATCGACTTCCGCATAATTTAACACAGTTTTTAGCGGTTTTTTCTCTTCTTTGCTCATGGCACTTAGCGAGCAATATCTTTGCTCCAAGTATTCCATGACATCAGATAGCATTTGAATTTGTCTTGTTTTTCTAATCTGACTCTCATACAATTGTAGAGCCTCTCTATCAAATTTCCTTAGTAGGAGTTGTGCGCATATGACGTCAACTTCATCGGAGAAATTTGCTTTTATTTTAATTAAGTAAACTGACTCATTAACTATGTCAATCACTTCTTTAACATTTTTTGCGGATTCATTGTTGATCATCGGTAAATCAACGATCCGACTTAATTGTTCGGAAAATACCCTCCGATTATTTTCATACCGCTTGGTTAACAATTCCCAAGCGGCACTATAGTTATCAGCTGAACCTGACAATAGATGGGCTACCATGCTCTTTGCTTCGCCCTTTAACGCGGATTTTAAATAATTTGAACTTAAGAGCAAGACTTAAATCCTCTTTTTTTCAATCAGTTCCGCAAATAGTTCTACAAACAGGTCCCATTCTCTAGGTTCCCCAGAAAATGTGGGTACCTGTATTTTCGGCAACACCGGTAGTTCGCCTCTCACGGTTACATTCTCAATCTTACTTTCCTTATTGTTTATTTTTATTTCTAACACTGATACTGAATTCCGGACATCGAATTCTAAATCATCCAAAGTATTTTTAAATTTTGCATCTTTCAACACAACCTGGCACGCCTGTACTTTCTCCCATAAATAATTGATCTTATTAATATATATTATGCATGCCTCATTGCCTGTTGAATTATCTAAAGTGCGTAACTCTTTGGTTACCCTATCCAAATATTTCTGGAGCTGTCGGACTCTATCCATAAACATCTCCTGGTTACCACCACCGTTTTCATGACTGGAGGTCGCATTCCCGCGCGACTCTCCTTTGCTATCATCAAACATTTCTGACATATCCGCTTCTGCTTCAACTAACACTGACTTACTAGTGCCTGTTTTTTCTGACTCTCCTGTAGCTATTATTTTGGCAACTATCGTTAAAACCTCTTCATGTACTTTATCTCGGTAGTACTGATGATCGAAAATACCCTGCTGGAGCAATTTTTCATGGTTAGGCATCCATCGGCTACTAATCACTTATACTTCCTCGATTACCTTGCTGGTAACGTTTCTGGGATCCAGTGCTTCCAACTGCCTTAACCTGGTATGCAACTCTACCTGCTTCTCTAACAATTTAGCAGTCTTATTACTGAATATTTTATATGTGACAATCAATTGATTCTTTTTTTTTTGTAATTTTTTTTTTTATATTTTGGTTTTTAAATGTTTGTTTTTTTTTAGTGTTTTGTGTTCTTTTTTACATATATCCCTGCCTTTTTTTTGCGTGTGGCTTTCACGCCACACTCTAATCGGACAGCTTTTATTGCCGCACAATTGTACATAGTTTGTTATAATTATGAAAAAAAATATGCATCGCAGTGCATTAAAAAAAATGTGCGACGCAGCGTATAGTTGTTTATTTTGGTGGGCGCTCTTTGTAGCGCTATCGGTCCGGACGTTGAGCAGCTTTCAAGTTGCCGGTGCTGGTCTTCGCACAGGCTGGTGGGGGGCCGATGCTGGTTTCTCAAATCTCTTGGCTCCCGGGTCTAGCTTGTCACGCTAGACGGTGCCGGTGCTGGTCTGCGCACAGAAGTAATTCGTAATTAGGTGAGTCAACTGGTCCAGGGCAGTCCTTGGGACCCGTCTTCCCCGGTGTGTTTTTTTTTTTTTTTGCTGTGTCGTTGCTCAGCTGCTGTTGTCCAGGGCCTATGGGCTCAGGCGGTACCGGTACCGATCATCGCACCAGATTTTCTCCTATTAGCAACCTCTTCTCTGCAACTATCTTGTTGCTGTTTTTTGTAGTTGCTGACTTGCAACTACATATACACTTTTAACTTTAACTTTTTTTTTCGATATTAGGGCTTCGAATACGCCGCACACAAAAACTCCCGCCGCCGATATTACTACAGTTGCTCCACTAGCCAAACTGTCTTTAAAATCGGACGCACGCACTTTTCAAGTATTAAGCAATATTGCTTTTTTTTATATTATACTCTGTCTCTTACCACTGGTGGGGAAAACAAGAGTTAATTTATTTTTGCTACCTTTATATGATCTTAGCATTTACACTTGCTTAAGAATTCAGACTTCAAGGAGCTGATTCACTCTCTGAGTTTCTTACCACTGGTGGGGGAAAACTACAGAGTTCCTTTTTCTCGAAGGACCAAAATGAATCCATCCGGCTCGAAGAGCCAAAATGAATAGGGATTTCCGGAGAGAAGGAAAATAACCCAGTCTTCATTCGTGGAATTCAAAATATGAACTGATTTTATTTAAAAACTCTTAAACTCTAAGAAGCGACAATTGTTCTTAAAAATGCTTATTCTAATGCCCCACGTTTTTCGGGGGTTGAAAAATGTTTATATTTCATGCTGAGCGCTGGTTACTTGATACTTGGCCGCTGTTATAATCTTAAGTGTTTTCCATAGAATGTGGATGCATGTTTTGTTTGCTATTAAGCAATAATTGTCATATGAATTTTATGACTTACTTTTGTTTATGTTTCGTTTTTGTAGATTTCTTTGGTCAATCTGATTTGGTGAAGCCGTTTCAGATGAACACGATAGTTATTCTTAAACAGGGTAATGTCTGGATATGTGTCGGTATATTTTGTGAAAATTCTGTTGTATTTTGAATTGTTGCTAATAAATTTTGAGACTAATTTTGATTTCTTACATTTTAAGAGAAATTTTATGCTAGACTTAAGTTTTACTAATTTTTTTGTTGTTGACTGATACTTGTTAATCACCGTCCTGTATTTATTATAGTTGGACTTAATTTCTGCATAAGCCTGGTGTTGAGATATGCGTTCGGCATGCCTTCCGTTAAAATTATTTGTTGATTTTAGCGACCTGTTGGTTGTTTTTGGTATGTTTGGACGGCTCGAGGTCAATTTTTTTTTTTTTTTTTTTGATATATGGAAATATTAAAAAACAGATTGTTTTTGCTTTCCTTTTCGATATATTTCGACCACTTATAACGAACACGTGGGTGTCGAAGTGCACTCTCTGTCTTTCTAACAAGTGGCTGGGCTGATCTCAGGGAAAATGGGGGGGTTCTTGTGCTCTCCCAACACATGCGCTACATAAATAAAACGAAGACAGAGATAAGGAATGAAGGAGTACACCTAAATAGAGATCTTTGTGCAGAGGTAATGGGTGTTATTTGAAGGACCTAGATGTCATGGGATTCTCTTTATCCTCCCAACCTTGTAAAAACTAAGAAATCTCGGTATTACCCATATTGTGGCCGTGAAATCTCTTACGACAGGTGCCCAAATAAACTAACTCAGCAATTCATCATTTCATACATATGTATATTCAATTCAAAGAAAAAAATGGCATATGCCTTTAAGATAGGAAGTTAACATCGGATTTCGTATCCCATTTATATAATGATAGTATAAACAATAATTTCAAATATATGTAATCCTAACTAATTCGATGATGAGTATGAAATTGATTTTAACTAAATTTTACGTTACGCATTCATTTCAGTTTCAAAAATTACAAAAAAAAAAACAAACTAACTCTGTGGTCACGGCAAGCGGATATATTTTTCCAATAGATGTTATGTGGCTAGCCTTACTTACAGTTGTAAGTACAGAGCACTAGAGGCTGTTAAAATTATTAAGAGGGGTGGCACTGAAATATAACTTGCTTCTGATTACCAACAATAATAACTTTAAACATCTGCTATATAGAAAGTTAATTATAAATTGGAAGCTTTTAAATTTTAACACATGTTTGTACGATACTTAAAAAAAGAAAGGCTGTTTGAAGGCCAACTACGGGCTGGGGGTAAGGTTAGGTTTCCTCAACGACGGGTTTGGAGTCTGTGACAATGTCTTCCACTAGAAATCTCCAGTAATGGTGGTGCGGAGCTATCACGTGTCCTAAGGTGAATCATCCCCTCCAACGAGGGTTCGCGTAGGAATTAGTCTGGCTGGCTACGCTCCCCACATCGATATGTGTGAGCACTT
The DNA here is from genome assembly GCA_018150345.1 of Drosophila equinoxialis. NCBI lineage: Eukaryota > Metazoa > Arthropoda > Insecta > Diptera > Drosophilidae > Drosophila > Drosophila equinoxialis. Next base: position 83,520 of record JAECWI010000481.1, read on the forward strand.
GTGGCCAAATAGCTCTCCAAAAGAAGAAGTCATAGCCTACATCCAGGGCAAAGTTCAAGCACCAAACATTGCTGTGGAAAAGTTCCGTTTTTCATAAACTCGGGAAATTTCGTCCTTTAAAATAAGTGTCTCCCCAGATCTTTTTGGCCAAATATGTCATAAAGATTTTTGGCCGGAACACCTTGTTGTAAAAGAGTATACAACAAAAAAGAAGAATCGGCCTCCGATTAGCCTGCTACCTGCCTCTGTGAATGACGTTCCTTCCGACTCGTCTGCACCTGTTGCCGAGTCAAAAAACTAATTTCGTCCCTAACTCTGGCCTATCAGAACGTGCGGGGACTAAAGTCTAAACTCTCTAGACTCTATGTAGATAGTTTAGCTTTTGACTTTCATATTCTTGCCTTTACTGAGACTTGGCTGAATGCTTCAATTTTCCCCTCAAAATATTTAAAACATAGACATGATCGGACTATCCGTAATGGTGGTGGTGTTTTGATCGCTGTTGATTGAAACAGTCTGAAATTGTACAGTCTTCCAATGAGGAGATTGAATTTGTTTGTGTTAAAATTTCTCTTAATTCTTTTTCTGCCTATATTACTTGTTCGTACTATTGTACTATTGTTCGTAGTATTGTACTACTGTACTTGTTCGTACTATTGTACTATTCCACCACAGTCTGACTTGGCAGTATACATTCACCATTTAGAAGCTATTCAACTTGTTTCCTCATATATCTCTGACAACGACTTGCTCGTTGTTCTGGGAGATTTTTTTTGCCCTCATCGTCACATTGTTTCATAGATGGTCTATTTGAATTATCCCTAACTCAAATAAATCTTGTCCGGAATAGTCGGAACAGATCACTAGATCTGGTATTTGAGTTGGATTCTTCCAACTGCGATATTTCCAGGACTGATCCCTTAGTTATCCCTGAAGACAACTTTCATCCAACTCTGGATGTAACCATGTCTCATGTCTCGACATAATAACTCGACGCCTCCAATCTGATGCTTTCGCAAGACAAACTTTACTAAACTTAAAAAACTCTTGTTAACTAATGATTGGACATATCTGTATACTTGAACGGATATGGACTCTGCCATTTCTGTCTTCTATCAAACTCTTGAGTCGTTCTTTGATGTTTGTGTCCCAGTGACTCAAGGATGGTCTAATAAACCTCCTTGGTTCTCACGTGAGTTATATAACTTGAAGAACGTAAAATCGAGATGCTATAAAAGATTTTAAAGATCCGGTAAAGCATCGGATTTTTCCGTATACGTAGTTGCTCGATCAAATTTTATGGTGCTAAATTCACAATGCTATAACGATTATCTTCAGAGATGTAAACTTAGGTTTTCTCGCGATCCTAAGCAATTTTATAAATTCGTCAATGGAAAACGTAAGACATCAGTGCACCCGTCTTACTTGTCTTTTGAAAACAATAAAGCTGACAATGATCAGGCAATCGCGGATATGTTTGCTGATTTTTTCAAGACAACTTATTCCTCTTCGATTTATCAAGCAAATCCTCCTTGTCCTGTGTTTGATGAAAGTTCGCTTCTTAGCGTGCTTAGTTCCGTCAAACCAATATATGCAAACCTGGCCCCGATGGAATACCAGGCTGCGTATTAAGGTTTTGCGCAGAGGCCCTATGTAAGCCAATACTTAGGTTGTTTACACTGTCCGTTACATCTTCCGCCTTCCCGTCCATCTGGAAGGAATCATATATTATTCCTCTTCATAAAAAGGGGAAAAAGTCCGAAGCCTCCAATTATAGGGGTATTTCTAAACTGTCTGCCATACCCAAAGCATTTGAGAAAATAATAATGTTCAAAAGCAATTTTTGCTATTTGCTCTTCGCGGTCTAAATTGGGATCGCATTGTCAATTTGCCATCATACTCCAGTAGGCTTCTTTTAATCAATCTTTCTTCATTAATTAATCGTAGAGTAATGCTTATTGCTATCTTTATTCATAAAATTTTAATAGGTGAAATAGACGCTCGTGAGCTATTGAACCAATTAAACCTATCTGTACCCCGTAGACCTACTAGAAATTTTATTCCTCTATCCTTAAAACATTTGCATGAACCTTTTCGAGTCCTATATTCTAATTACAATCTTCTGTATCCGTAATCAGATCAGAAGTTTCTCCTTCTCTTGTAAAAACCTCTATTTTAGCTCATTTAGCTCGTAATTAGCTGTAGTTATTCATATTTTTAATTGTTTGTCCGTTATATTTGTATTTGTCCAAGCGATCGTGCCGTCCGATATACGCCTGCGCCCCACGGTCGGTCGGGCGGGAGGTGGAGAGCGCTCTGCTTGGGCTCGCGCGAAACAGGCTATGTCCTGGTGTCGTATGGGCCACTTGAACGTACTTCGCATTGTACGCGTCAACGTCCAGACAATATAGGAAAAAAAAATTTATCCGCGCTTGCATTTAAGGAAGGCAAGACCGCACTGGCAGTGGCGAATTAATTTTTTTGATGTTCCTTCATTATAGTTGGAACTTGAGAAAGAGGCGTGGACTTAGGTAATGTCCACGAGGGGTACGGAGTATTACGTAACTCCACGTACATTTCTTGCACTTGCGATTTTTCTTTCGCTTTCTCCCTCCTCTTCTTAGCACGACTGCACTCTAGCTCAGACCATTCTAGACTCCCCGCACACTATTCAAGCCCATTCTTTTGCTATGAGCTTTTCTGTGGAAGTGGATCGTGTAAGCTCGGTTCCAAAAAAAAGGAATTATAAATAGTGTATGTCAAATAAGTTCGTCTATCTAGAAGATTTATACAATTTAATGTTTGAAACAGCGCACCCTTACACTACAGATTTGAATGACAGGCCCTAATAAGTGGAGGATCAAGGCTGAAAAAAATCAAAGGGGGCTAAGCTGTTTACCAAAGATCCTTGGCATGGAAAGTTCCGAGCTCTTTTCTTGAAAGCTTTTCAACTACATACAAATAATTTCAGAGTTTTATCTTGATCTTGACCTTAATTCCGACTAGCGCTAAGTTAGCGTTAAAACTATTGGCTAGGTTGCTGAGTTTGAAGTTACGCTTAGTGAGTGTTTGGCCCACTTCGAAGTTGCGTATTTTACTCCTCAAGTTATAAGTCCGTTGATTTGCATCATAAGCTTTGTCTAAATATTTTTGAATATCAGATCTTATTCGTACGAAATTGTCTAGTCTATCTAGCCGAACCGTAGCTTCATTCAGTAGATTGAGGTTGGTCAGTAATTTGTAGTCTTTTCCATGGGTTATCATGTTTTGATCAATTATGATCGGTTTACTCGCTCAGCCTCATTGGCCTGTGGAGAGTCCGCAGCGGTAAATAAAAGCTGCACTCCATAATCCCTAAGAAATGTTGCGAATTCCTGGCTTTTAAACTGAGTGCCATTATCACTGACTATATACTGTGGCACTCCAAAGCAGCTAAAGATATTATCCCTTAAGATAAATATTATTAATTGTTAATTTTTAGGTTTTAAGAATGTAAATTTACTTAAGTGATCTAGAATGATGAAAATTCTAGTATTTCCCTGTTTTGTGCGAGGGAAGGGACCTATAAAATCCACATACAGTCTTTGGAATGGACGTTCGCTTATGGTTTGGTTCCCCATAGGTGGTTTTAGTTTACATGTTGGGTATTTGCAAGTTTGGCATATCTCACACTGTTGCATGTACTTTCTAACGTCTACAACTAATCGTGGCCAGAAAAACTTACGTCGAATACGCTCTAAACATTTTGCTACGCCGCAATGGGCTCAGTTGGGCGGGTCGTGGGCTGCTCTAATGACACTATCACGGAGTTCTTCAGGCACTAGCAACTGCCACAATCGATCCTTATCCGCTAAAATCCCAGTCATAAAGTCAGTGCGATGATATATATATTGATCAACAACTTGAAAATCCGGTAGATTTGCCTTAACATAATTTGTCTCTCAGAATTCTATATTCTTCGGATTGAAATGCCGACGAGCACAAGTCATTCTCAGGAAGTATTTCAATTTATAGGAAGGCTATTTCATTCTCAAATGATCGCGACAAAGAGTCCGCAACAACATTTTCACTGCCTTTCCGGTGATCTATCTGAAAGTTATACCCCTGCAGTTTCGTTGACCAGCGGGCTAATCGACCGCTTAGTTCTTGTTGGTTCATTAGCCCCCGCAAGCTAGCGTGATCAGTCACGACTTTAAACTCATGGCCTTCGATATACATCCGAAATCTTTTAATAGCCAAAACTACAGCAAGACATTCGAGTTCGGTAACCGAATAGTTACGTTGCGCTTTGTTAAGTTTTTTAGACATAAACGTGATGGGTCGTTCGAATCCGTTCTCACCAACTTGGGCTAAAACCGCACCTATTCCAAGCATACAGGCATCACATTGCACTACAAACGGGTTCTTATAATTTGGGTGTGCTAAAAACGGAGCAGTGCTAAGTTTAGACTTGATGTTCTCAAAAGCACATTGTGCTTCTTCGTTCCAAGAAAAAGAATTGCCACGCAATAATTCTGTTAATGCAAAGGTGATAGGTGATAAATCGCTGCTACCATCGTGTCATTCCTAAAAATCTCTTAAGCTGTCGCTTGGTTTTCGGGACTGGGAACTCGGATATGGCTTTGACCTTGTCTGGGTTAACTCTCAACTCTTACCCTCTCCGACTATATATCCTAGGTATTATACTTTTCGCAGACAAAATTGGCTCTTGTGGATGTTAATGGTTAGCCCCACCCGTTTCAGACGAGCAAATATTTCACTGAGATGTACGAGATGTTCATCGAAATGATTTGATAATATCAATAAGTCATCAAGGTAGACTGATACTTGAGTTTTGAGCTGATACGGAATAACTTGCATTACACAGTTCGAATGGCATTCTCCTAAATTAGTACAATGGGCGGTTGGGAACTGTAAATGCTGTCTCTCCTTTCGATGATTTTTCAAGACCGATTTGCCAAAAGGCATCTTTAAGGTCTATCTTGGAAATACAACGCACAGGGGGAAGTCTACTTAACAAGCCTTCTAGATTAGGCATTGGATATTCGTCTTTAACTGTAACATCATTAAATTTACGAGAATCAAGGCAGAATCTCACTTTACCTGGTTTTAATAACAAGACGCAAGGGGAAGACCAGGATTGGACGTCTGATTGGACGTGAGAATTTGAAACCAAACGTTCTCCAGAAGTCCATGCCACAAATTACATTTTGAGTAAGAGTCGGTACTATGAGAAATTCTAAGTTAGCGTTTTTCGAGTTATAAGTGAGATTGCTCTTAATTGTACCAACAACCTGTTGCGATTGTCCATCGGATATCCTAACGTTACCGCTCGTTTTGGGGCAATATTGCTTGGTGGTCAGAAAATTTGTTGCTAATTCTCCTCCTACAACACTTTTGTTAGCACCACTGTCTAGTAGAGCAGTATAAATTTGTCCACCTATTGATAAATTAATAAAAGGTCGTAAATCGTTCTCCGGGTTAATTATGGCTGATATGGTAATTTTCTTTAGCTTGTGTCTATTCGTCCAAAACATTCGCAATCGTTGAATCGCTGCAGCGCACCCTTACACACTCATCGGTAGTCGTCTTCAGGGCAACTATAAATAACATTGAATTGTGATTGACATAATATTAATATAACAACAAGAAAACACCTACTGAGTTTTACACGTCCGCACACTGTGACGCGGAGCTACACACTAATTTGTCCCTAGTAAATGCCTGTATAAATGTGCGCAGTTGTCTGTATCTTAGTTTTATAAGGTTATAATTAAGTGTTATATTAGTTGGGGTATTTATTATGTGCAGCATCTCTAAAGTATAACGTGTATTGTAGTTTTGTTCTTGGTCTATTATGTTTGCTGCGTCAAAATTCGGTGAATGTCCACTGGCGGCACAGTTGGCCATAAGTGCCGTTTTTTGTATGCTGGAGTGTTTACGAAGTTTTTAGTCAGAACTGTGTTTAGTTTTTAACCTCGATTTGGTTGTCCCTATATACATTTTATCACAGTTTTCTTCATTGTTCTCGTTACATGGTATTTTATAAACAACGTTGCTTTTGTCCATTATATCAATCTGGCTTTTTGTCCTGTTGAATATACTCCGTTGTTTGGAGTTGATGATTCGTCCTGATGCTGATGGTTTTTTATACCATTTTATTTTTAGCTCGTTTCCTCGTCTGTGTATTGATGAGTCTAGATATGTCAATTTGTTGTCATTTTCCAACTCTATTGTGAACTTTATATTTCTGTCAAATGAATTTAGGTTGTCAAGTGTATTTTGGATCTCGTCTAGCAAAAAGGTCATCTACATATTTCGTCATAATTCTAGTCTAGTCTAGTAGTTCTTCCATAACTATGTCTAGTAGTTCTTCCATAATTATGTCAGCTATTATTGGTGACGCTTACGAATGCCAATTGGCATTCCTTTCAGTTGTGTGTATATGTTGTCCTTATATTTAAAATACCTGTTCTCTTGTATACAAAAACGTACTATTTCCATGAATGTTAATTTTGGAATGTTTGTATGCGCTTTAATTTTAATCCGTTTTTTTCTAATAGTGTCAAGTGCCAATTATATTGGAATACTTGGAAAAAGTGAGACTACGTCAAATGATATCAATCTTTCATCGTCGCAAAGCAAAAGCAAAGTCGATATAAAAAACAAGACCAATGTAGATTATAAAAAACCATGTAACGGGACCAATGAAAAAAAACTGTGATAAAATGTATATAGGGACAACCAAATCGAGGCTAAAAACTAGACTATCACAACACAGATCCGACTACAAACACTCCAGCATACAAAACTGTTTTTTAATATTTTCATCTATTATACCTACTTATTGCTACAATATCACGCCATGGACAGTGCATGAGCAATGTCCCTTCGAATTAATTTTTGGAAAAATACCCATCCCCTACAGTTTCATGACGTGGTAGCCCTGATCGTTTTCGCTTCAGATTTAGTATGTATCGAGCTGAATACAACCCTACGTTAAATTAAACATCCGATAATTAGCACAATATGACGGTCGGAGGCCATGGGCCTTAGGGCTTAATATATTGATCAACTTTATAATTCGTTGTACCTAAGAAACACCATCATAATCTATACAAAATTTGTAATAAATAAGTTAAAATTTTCTCTTTTTATATTGGTACAACTTTCGGACGTTAAAGTACCACGTGGTCGACACATTCTTGACGTTAACAACCAAGCTATAGCAACAAATGCGTTTTCCAAATTCAAAAAATTGAAAAAAGTTCTGTAGAAATACAAATTGATAAATATTTAGCAACGACTAAATCTTGTGACACAAATATTATCAATTTCTGAAAAAACAACAATGCTCTACAAAGTTTGCAAGCATTGGCTGTAAATATATCAAATAAACCAGTATGTTCGGCAACAACCGAGCAATTTTTTTTTACTTGTATTGTCTGGACATTGACGCGTACAATGCGAAGTACGTTCAAGTGGCCCATACGACACCAGGACATAGCCTGTTTCGCGCGAGCCCAAGCAGAGCGCTCTCCACCTCCCGCCCGACCGACCGTGGGGCGCAGGCGTATATCGGACGGCACGATCGCGTGGACAAATACAAATATAACGGACAAACAATTAAAAATATGATTAACTACAGCTAATTACGAGCTAAATGAGCTAAAATAGAGGTTTTTACAAGAGAAAGAGAGGCTTCTGATCTGATTACGGGATACAGAAGATTGTAGTCAGAACATAGGACTCGAAAAGGTTCATGCAAAGAATAGTTAGAACTACAATGTTTTAAGGATAGAGGAATAAAGTTTCTAGTAGGTCTACGAGGAACAGATAGGTTTAACTGGCTCAATAGCTCAGGAGAGTCTATTTCACCTATTAAAAGTTTATGAATAAAGATAGCACCAAGCATTACTCTACGATTAATTAATGAAGGAAGATTGATTAAAAGAAGCCTACTGGAGTATGATGGCAAATTGACATTGCGATCCCAATTTAGACCGCGAAGAGCAAATAGCAAAAATTGCTTTTGAACAGATTCAATTTTACTTTGGTGCGTCTCATATTGAGGTGACCGTATGCAATCCGTACTCTAAGATAGGACGGATTAATGAATTATACAGAAGTTTGGTTGTGTACGGATCGTCAAACTCTTTTGACCATCGTTTCACAAATCCAAGAAAATTCATAGCTTTACTAACTGTAGCAGAAATATGAGGATTAAAGGTTAATTTATGGTCCATAAGAACACCTAAGTCATTGATAATATCTAACCTCTCTAAGGCAGTGTCGTTAAGATAATAAGTTGCTAAGTATGGAGTGCATCTATAAAAAGACATAACTTTACATTTAGAGTTAAGGTTTAATAGGTTGTTTTCACACCAACTCTGAAGATTATTAAGATCCGATTGAAGTAGGCAAGAAGACGATATGTCTTTAAAACTGAGGTAAAAGCTTAACATCATCCGCGTACATAAGCACCCGAGAATGTGACACTACCAATGGAAGATCATTGATAAAAAGAGTGAATAGCAATGGACCCAAATGACTACCCTGAGGTACTCCAGAAGTCAATTGGATGGTCTTAGAAAATGAAGACTTAAAGAGGACCTTTTGTGTACGCTTAGAAAGGTATTGAAGAATGCAATCAAGCAAAAGGCTGGGGATGCCAAGTGCATTTAACTTATATAAAAGCAGAGTGTGGTTAACAGAGTCAAAGGCCTTGCTAAAGTCAGTATAAAGGACATCAGTTTGCACGGCAGTCTTAAACCCTTTGATTGAGTGAGATGTAAATTCTAATAGGTTAGTAGTTGTCGATCTACGTTTTTTAAACCCATGTTGGGATGACGAAATGATTGAACTACAAAAATGCTGCAATTGAGACGTTATTATTTTCTCAAATGCTTTGGGTATGGCAGACAGTTTAGAAATACCCCTATAATTGGAGGCTTCGGACTTTTTCCCCTTTTTATGAAGAGGAATAATATATGATTCCTTCCAGATGGACGGAAAGGCGGAAGATGTAACGGACAGTGTAAACAACCTAAGTATTGGCTTACATAGGGCCTCTGCGCAAGACCTTAATACGCAGCCTGGTATTCCATCAGGGCCATTGGTTTGACGGAACTAAGCACGCTAAGAACCGAACCTTCATCAAACACAGGGTCTAAAATGCAATTAGACGATTGCAAGTGATAAGGATAAGGAGGATTTGCTTGATAAATCGAAGAGGAATAAGTTGTCTTGAAAAAATCAGCAAACATATCCGCGATTGCCTGATCATTGTCAGCTTTATTGTTTTCAAAAGACAAGTAAGACGGGTGCACTGATGTCTTACGTTTTCCATTGACGAATTTATAAAATTGCTTAGGATCTCGAGAAAACCTAAGTTTACATCTCTGAAGATAATCCTTATAGCATTGTGAATTCCAGCAGCACCATAAAATTTGATCGAGCAACTACGTATAGGGAAAAATCCGATGCTTTACCGGATTTTTTAAATCTTTTATAGCATCTCGATTTTACGTTCTTCAAGTTACATAACTCACGTGAGAACCAAGGAGGTTTATTAGACCATCCTTGAGTCACACGCGGGACACAAACATCAAAGAACGACTCAAGAGTTTTATAGAAGACAGAAATGGCAGAGTCCATATCCGTGCAAGTATACAGATATGTCCAATCATTAGTTAACAAGAGTTTTTTTAAGTTTAGTAAAGTTTGTCTTGCGAAAACATCGGATTGGAGGCATCGAGTTATTATGTCGAGACATAACCCCAAAAGGAAGGTCAATGGTTACATCCAGAGTTGGATGAAAGTTGTCTTCAGGGATAACTAAGGGATCAGTCCTGGAAATATCGCAGTTGGAAGAATCCAACACAAATACCAGATCTAGTGATCTGTTCCGACTATTCCGGACAGGATTTATTTGAGTTAGGGATAACTCAAACAGACCATCTATGAAACAATGTGACGAGGAGGGCAACAGTAATAAAGAATCATATGAGAGGGTCCAGGCAATCTCAGGTAAATTAAAATCTCCCAGAACAACGAGCAAGTCGTTGTCAGAGATATATGAGGAAACAAGTTGAATAGCTTCCAAATGGTGAATGTATACTGCCAAGTCGGACTGTGGTGGAATATACGAACAAGTAATATAGGCAGAAAAAGAATTAAGAGAAATTTTAACACAAACAAATTCAATCTCCTGATTGGAAGACTGTACAATTTCAGACGAGAACGCCGAATCAACAGCGATCAAAACACCACCACCATTACGGATAGTCCGATCATGTCTATATATTAAATATTTTGAGGGGAAAATTGAAGCATCGGCAATATCAGGCTTCAGCCAAGTCTCAGTAAAGGCAAGAATATGAAAGTCAAAAGCTAAACTATCTACATAGAGTCTAGAGAGTTTAGACTTTAGTCCCCGCACGTTCTGATAGGCCAGAGTTAGGGACGAAATTAGTTTTTTGACTCGCCAACAGGTGCAGACGAGCCGGAAGGAACGTTATTCACAGAGGCAGGTAGCAGGCTAATCGGAGGCCGATTCTTCTTTTTTGTTGTATACTCTTTTACAACAAGGTGTTCCGGCCAAAAATCTTTATGACATATTTGGCCAAAAAGATCTGGGGAGACATTTATTTTAAAGGACGAAATGTCCCGAGTATATGAAAAACGGAACTTTTCCACAGCAATGTTTGGTGCTTGAACTTTGCCCTGGATGTAGGCTATGACTTCTTCAGAAGTAGTATTGGGATCAAGCCGCGAAATAAAAATTTGCTTTTTGGGTGGAACTACAACAAGGGAACTAGAAGTGCCAGGCACAGCACTAGCAGCAACAGCAGATGCAGCAACAGCAGATGCAGCAACAGCAGATGCAGCAGCAGCTGAAGCAGCCAACACTTTACTAGCTCCTCTTGTAACTACTTTATTAGCAATATTCCTGGAAACTTATGTTTGCCCGGACGGTTCGGAAACTACAACCGATATCGTGATAGTAGGTGGGATACTTTCACCAGGGGAAATGGGAAGAGACTCCACACCTTCCAAAGCCGGACTCCTAAACGATATCAGCTGCTGTATATTTGGTGACATAGGGTCAATGTCGGAAGTCGGAACTGGTAGAGAACGATATGCCGACGGACTGAGGGACGCGCCCTGAAACCTGGCCCTCTTTCGGGTCGGAGATTCAATCAAAAGTTTAGAACTTCTGAATTGAACCTCCATCGCCAAAAGCTCTTCTTGGAGCTTATGAACGCCAGCTGACAGGGTTTTAAACGCATCCCCAGTCCGTTTCATAAAACTTCGCATCTCGAGCTCCAAGCCACGACACGAATCACAGCCCCATTTAAGGCCGCCACCCTGTGCAATACTATCCCGCACCTCGACTGTATAACCAGCACATTTAAAATCACACAGCCAACAGTAAAGAAAGTCTTCACTGGTCTTGCTGGGATTATTGCAATTATATTTGCAACAGACAGACATTATTAAATAATTCATTTATCACAAACAAATTATAAATCAATATGTAAATAAAAAGGGAAAAATGTATATATTTTAAGAGAGGTGTATACAAACCAATGCAAAAGCTAACTGCAATATGCAAATTAGAAAGAGAAAAACAAGAAGAAAAAAAAAAGAGAACATTTTTTTTGTATTACAACACACAACAACAAAAACTTGTCAATAGCGTGAAGTTAACGGACGCTAGCGCGATAAAAAAGAAAAGAAGAAGAATAGAGAGCACCAACACCACACAAACAAAAAGAAACTAAGAACTGTAAATTGAGAGCGCGGGTGGGAGCAAAAAAAAAAATAAAACGAAATCAGAAACTAAGCAGCGCAACAACAAAATTATATTTGCGATTGTTAAAGTTTTAATATTGATATAAGTAAATGTTAATAAATTTAATCAAACTTCGCGATGAGTATAGCGTTATTAAAAATTGGTAAAGGCAAAGGCAAAAAAACACGACCGACTTCGATGAGTGACAATATACCAATGAAAATATATGGCATAATTTTAAATAAAAAACGAACACGAGCAGTAGCAATTCAGATAAAATATTATATTTATATAAAACTATGCACCCACTCTTATGAAACTTTTTAAAATTTATTCAATATCATTAAAAAAAACTTGTTTAAGTTTATTAAATAGCATTAATAAAATACTTGAAAATACAAACAAATTCGGTTAAATTTATTTTTTATAAAAATCCCTGTGGCAATTCCGTTTTGGGCCTCAATTTTTACCAGCCGTGCTTGGCAGTGCCAAGACTTAAAACGGTAGCCCTTGCCCATTTCTAGTATGATGCATGTCTAACAATCTAATAGAGATTGAAAATGTTTTCTTTACTTGGTGCATTGAAGACAGAAGTCGGCGAGACGCCTTACTTACTTGATTATAATATGCACCCATAGGGTAAAATGGTATATTAAAGTCCCCAAAATGTATGTAACAAGCAGAAGGAAGCTTTACCGATCCCATAAGTAGATATGTATATGTATATATTCTTGATCAGCATCAACAACGTCGATCTAGATCTAGACATAGATCTCGGAGACTATAAAAGCTAGAGCCACCCAATTTGATATATAGAATTGTGTAGTAGTGATTAAAATTTTTTTCAAGTTTTGGCACGCTCCCTTCCGATCTGGCAATTTAAAATGAAGTAAGTAAGTCGTCTCGCCGACTTAGGTATACCATACACCAGTAAAACAAATATTTCAAATTTATTAAACCAATGCATTTTCACATGCTTTTTATTACAAGCATATCTTATAATCTCCCTCACTCAAGTATACGAGCACCCTAGCGCCCCCACCAGCCAACGGCCAACTACGGCCTTATGGAAAAACGTTTATATGCATAACTTGGTTGTTTTTTGTCCGATTTTGATCAAATTTGGTGTTTTGCTGGGTATTAGTATCAAATTCAAGTGTGCCAAAATTGATTACAAAAGGTAGAAAATTACGTGAGATAATCGAGTTTTCCCAAATTACGGGGGCGGTAAGGGGCGTGGCAAAATCGTTGCATATACAATATATGCGCATTTATTAAACAAATACACATACAAAATTTGGTGTCTCTAGCTATTATAGTCTTTAAGAAAATCAAATTTGTTTAAATTTCGTGGGCGGAGGGGGCGTGGCTAATTTTTTTTGCAACAAATTTGTGCGCGCTTACTAAAGGATTAATCATACTAAATTTGATGTCTTTAGCTATTGTAGTCTTTAAGAAAATCAAATTTGTTTAAATTTCGTGGGCGGAGGGGGCGTGGCAAAAATTTGAAATAAACTTGACCACCGTAGGTAATACACGAGTCTACGTACCAAATTTGGTGACTCTAGCTCTTATAGTCCCTGAGATGTACGTGTTCATACGGACGGACGGACGGACGGCGGACGGACGGACGGACGGACGGACGGACGGACGGACATGTCTATATCGACTCGGCTGTTGATACTGATCAAGAATATATATACTTTATGGGGTCGGAAAAGCTTCCTTCTGCCTGTTACATACATTTTGGCGACTTTAATATACCATTTCACCCTATGGGTGTATGGTATAAAAAGTGTTTTTGGTATGTATTGTATACATATATGATTGGTAAATGCGCACAATTTGTATGTGTAAAGAAATTGCCACGCCCCTTTTCGCCCCTGTAACTTAAAAACACATGATTATCTCCCGCAATTTTCTACCAAATTTGAGACACTTATATTTAATAATACTACTAAATAATTAATAATAATATATAATAATAACAATACACAATAATAATAATATATAATACTAAATTTCATCAAAATCGGACAAAAAATATCCAAGTTATGCAAATTACGATGTTGGGTCCGTCCACTGGTTCCTGTTGGGGATAGCCGTTATAGAATCCAACTTAAAGGACAATTTAGGTAGATTAGGGTGAGATACGATAAAGTATCTGGATCACTGTTCTTGTGGATCAGCAATATATTGTAACGTGTTTTGCCTTTGTGGAACAAAATAACGCCACCCGTGGCCGAGCGGTTGGTTTACGGTTGGGCGTTCGATCGTCAGGCCTCAGATTATTCGGCAGAATCGCAAAGAAAACAGAGATGATTAGTTTCTTTCGTTTATTCAATTTCTTTATTTTTCTTGCCTTGGCGGCAGCGAAAACTTTCAAGCCCTCTCTCTTCTTCTCCTCTCCGTTAAGTTGGCCGCGCTAGCTCAAAAAAAAACTATCCCTCCCTGTGGCGCCGTTTTTAGTGTGCCCAGCCGTAGAAAATGGGACCGCTAATTAATGGGGACAGTTTGCCTACTACCCGAGTTACTACGTTACATTACCCCCTCCTTAGACTCGAGGCTCCGGCCCGAGTACCATGTCGTTGCGATGATCGGGACGGTAAACAGCCAAACGGTTCACATGCACGGTTCTGGTAACTCTTTTTCCAGGGGGTCGAATTTCGTATACAAGATCCGAAGTCCGACGTACTATTGTAGCGGGCCCAATCCAATCGGATTGTAGCTTTGGGCAACATCCTGCTCTTCGGCTAGGAGAATAGAGCCATACTTCGTCGCCAGGACAGAATTCCTGAGGATGCGATTGTAGGTCGTAGCGGGTTTTGTTAGTCTGGGCAGCCGTTAGCAGTTGGCGGCGAGCGTTCGCATTTACCACCCGCAGTTGATTTTGCAGCTTAGCCAAGAATTCTGGGACTTCCGTAGGGACAGGAGCTGGTGTTCCAAATAGTAAATCGTTGGGCAGCCTAAGTTCTCTTCCAAACGTTAGCATTGCGGGCGAATAACCGGAGCTTTTATGAACCGCTGACCTGTAGGCCAATAACGTCATGGGCAGCAGCTCATCCCAATCATGCTGGCTAGTAGTTACAAACTTTGCCAGGTAATCTATCAACGTGCGATTGAAGCGTTCCACCATGTCGTCTGACTGTGGATGCAGCGGCGTGGTACGTGTCTTTTCAACAGTCACCAGCCGCATACAGGCCTGGAATACCCCCGCTTCGAAGTTGCGTCCTTGATCAGAGTGTAAGACGAATGGAACGCCGAATCGACAGAAGACTTCTTGTACCAATGCTCGAGCTACAGTTTCGGCTGTGTGGTCCGGTATGGCTGCACATTCCGGCCACTTGGTAAAATAATCCATAACGACCGCGACGTAGCGGTTCCCACGTGGCGTAGTTGGTAGAGTGCCTAGAATGTCAATCGCTAGACGATCGAAAAGGGCTCCCATTAGGCTTGGTTGCAGGCGACCGATGGTTCTTCGAGGTGGTCCTTTGCGTGCGTTGCAGATGGTGCAGCGTCCGCACCAGAGGGTTATGTCGGCACTTTGGCCGATCCAGTAAAAACGTTTCTTCGCTTTGGCTAAAGTCTTCTTAGCACTGAAGTGACCTCCAGATGGAGAGTCGTGCACGCCTCGAATTTACCAGTGAGCGAGGCATATGGACTACCGGTATATTCTCCGAGATGCCACAAAGCTCTAATTTCTGGGCTCTCGCCCCACAATGTAGTTTTAGACGGTCGTTCGGACTTGTTCATCCAATAGCGCACCTTACCGAGGGTCTCCTTTCCGCTCGACTCTTTCGCATGTGGGACAGTCGCTACAAGGTCGGCGAGAGAGGCGGTCAGCGTTACCATGTTGTGTACCACTTCGATGTTGAATCTGCATGTCGTACTGTTGCAGACGTTCTATCCATCGTCCCATCTGCCGTTCTGGTTCTTTGAAGTTGTACAGCCACTATAAAGATGCATGGTCGGTCCGTACGAGAAACGGACGGCCATACAAATAATGATGAAAGTGTGTTACACAATAGTTAAGTTCTACTGGTTGGAAACATTTACTATAATACTCGATTACTCGTTCTTGTCCATCTTGTAGTTGATGGAGTGCCGCTCCCGCCCCAGAATTCGAGGCGTCCGTGTCTAGAATAAATTGACCGGTGTCACTAGGAAAAGCCAAGACGGGGGCTGTCGTTAGACACTGCTTCAAGGTGTCAAAGGAGTGACTGCAGTGAGTGTCCCATACAAAGCGTCGAAGTTTCTCAGTCAGCTGGTGGAGCGGTCGAGCGATAGTAGTGAAATTGGGGATAATCTTGCGGTAGTACGAGCAAAGCCCCAAAAAGGATCGCAATTCCTTGGTATGTCGAGGTGTAGGCCAGCTCAGCACTTTATCAATCTTGTTGGGACATGCCTGTAATCCATCACGACTCACGATATGGCCTAGGTAACTAACTTGTTTCTTAAAAATGCTGCACTTTAAGTTTAGTATCCGCTTTGTAGGTCCATCGTCGAAAACCACTGGGAGCCGTACAACGTTGATAGGATGTCGTCCATTTTAGGCAGCTGATATGTGTCCTTGACGGTTATCTCATTCAGGCGCCTATCATCCACACAAAATCGTGTCGCTCCATCCTTCTTCTTGACTAGCATCACCGGCGACGACCATGGACTGACGGACGGATGCCTCTGTTCTCCATGTCAGCAAGCAGTTGCTTCACCTCAGCTTTGCGCGCAAGAGGTATTCTTCGGGCCATCTGTTTAATAGTGCGTGCCGGCCCAGTATCGATGTGGTGAGAGGCTAAGTTGGTTTGACCAGTCTCGTCATCTTTTCGGGTAAAAATAGGCCGATAGCGATTCAATAGTTCCCTTAGCATTAGTTGTTTTGTAGGCGGCAGGTCCACTTCCCCGAATCGGTCCCAATCGACAGAATCTGAGTTCGCATCTTCGCATCTGTCGGGTAATACCACTTCTACGGTTTCTAAGTCGCCCAATATTAGTGTGGGTGGCAGCGTCCTCTCGTGTACGCTTAGGTTCCTGGCAGAAAATTGGCCAGCCACTGGTTGGACGACGCCGGTGCTCAGGACGATATCGTTCGGCAGCTCTATGTAACAGTCTTCCTTCGGTAAGCTTGGTAACGCCGGCTTAGTCGTCGCACATTGCAATCTGACATGCGTGTCGGAGCGTGGCGCCAAACAGACGGGAGTCATCAAGTATATCGGATTTTGTGGCGCTTCGGAGGCGCGGAGCAAGGGCATGGTACCCCAGTGGAATCATAGATGCATCTTATCAAAGTCGATCACGACCTTGTGTTTTAGCCAAAAATCAGTACCCAGCAGTGTAGGCGTAGAATCATTCACCAGGACAAATCGATGAATCAGGGGCTTGCGCAGCACTTGCAACTCTACCATCGTTTCTTCAGTGGAGGTGAGCGTTGACGACGCCATACCATACATATTTACCTGGCATGGTGATGTTCGTATTGGCTGATGCACATCTCGCCAATTCAACACAAAGGTTCACGAAACAATCGCGCCAATACGGTTTCTTCGTTCAAGCCAGTGTTCTCGCTTTCAAACGCGGGCTCTTTCCATAGTGACTCGTGCAACGGCGTGGTTGGCTGCCTGCTGCTCTGGTCCGTGAATGGCTCCAATGTGGTAGGAATGCTCAAATGTGGCAGGCCGCTCAACTCCATTAACGATGGAAACGTTAGAATGGCGAACGTTCCTGGTACTGGTGGCTAAATTTCAGGTATCTGGACGGACGATAGGGCCAGAATATTGTCTCCAGCCGCATCGTCGCATCGCTACGTCCAATGCCTCTTGTAGCTGAATCGGTCGACTAGAAATTACTAATCCCTGTAGCGGAGTTCCGCGCATACCGTCAATAAATTGTTGCACCAGAATCTGGTCATACATATGTCCGGGCATTCCACTAAAAGCGCATTGGGCCAAGCGTTCCAAGCGTTGACGCAACAGTTGATAGCTCGACCGGCAATCTAGAATGAATCAACGACGCATGGCGGCACACAGTGCTGAGTAGGTAATAGTAGGTTGTGTAGGCAAGGTGCCACAAAATGTTGAGGCGCGACCGCGCAGATTCAACACCACTGCCAAACATTTCTCATCCTCTGCCCACTGATAGTAATTCATCACCTTGTCCAACAGTCGCTCAAATTCGCCCCAAGATCCAGTTTCATCAAACAACGGCAACAAACCTGGATTAAATTGCGGGACGGGGGTGATCGCGCCCACGCCGATCCGTAGGTTTTTTTTTTTTTTTTAATTCGTTTATTTAGATGATAGAATATAGTATAGTAAGTTATAGAAATTTAACAATAAATATTACAGGTAATAACATAGGCTACATAGGTAAAAAAGAAATAAACAGAAATATAGAAAAGGGAAAGTTTGTTACTGCTGGTGGCTTGTGCATTTGGGTGTAGGGAACATTACTTTCGGGACTAGCCAGTGGGCCATTGCATCGAAAGCACAGAAATTCCCTACTTACCCTACCCTAGCCCTCTCGCGTTCTAGCCTGCGAAGCTCAGCTGCTGTGGACGCCGCATAGTCGCTGCATGCTCTCCAGTTAGATTCGCTTTCTAACATAATCGAGATTAAATTGCCCAGCTGTGTTCCCAGCCGAGTCCGCTGCTCCGCAAATCGGCCACAAGTAAATAGTGCATGGCTAGCATCCTCCTCAATGTCTTCGGTGCACCAAGTACATAGCGCACTGTTGTTGATCTTGAAACGATGCAGATAGCTGCGAAAACAACCGTGCCCGCTTAAGAATTGTGTCATCGGGAACGGCACTTGGCCATGATTTCTTCCTATCCAGCCTCTTATATTTGGAATTAGCGAGTGAGTCCATCTTCCGTTCAATGCCTCATCCCATCTCCTTTGCCATCTATCAATTGTGCGCTGTCTCGCTTCTGTGCGAGCGACCCTTCTAGTTGCGTTGTTGCTGCGAACTGCCAAGAACACTTCCTGATCCTTTAGGGCTAGTAGATCAATTGGTGGCATGCCCGCAATTACCAGTGCTGCATCCGTGGATACCGTCCTGAATGCACAGCAGACTCGTAGGGCACTCAGCCGGTATGTCGCTGCAAATCCTCTGGTGTAGCTAGGTGTTGCTGCTGCTCTGGCCCATATGGGCGCGGCATATAAAATTACGGATTTAAGAACCGTCATGAGAAGCTGCCTTCTCCATTGTTTGGGGCCCCTGGAGTTGAGCATAATACGTGAAAGTGCCCTGCAAGTGCCTGCAGCCTTTGTGTTAGTCATCGCCAAATGTTCCCTGAAACTTAGCCTGGTATCAATTATCACTCCAAGGTAACGCAGTGCTCGCTTAGACGCAACCGTTTCATCCGCAATTCTAATTGATGCTGTCTCCACCTTTTTTCTGCTACTGACTAGCACAGCCTCCGTTTTTTGTGCCGCCAGCTCCAACCCCATACTGTCCAGCCAGCTTTTGACCGTCAACACTGCCTCATTGCATTTAGTTTCTACCAGGCTCAGATGCTTCGCCACTACCACCAGTGCAATGTCGTCGGCGAAGCCCACCATCGTGCATCCTGCCGGTAGCGTCAAACGAAGAATGCCGTCATACATTACATTCCATAATGTCGGCCCTAATACCGAGCCCTGAGGGACTCCGTCTGTGATGTGATGCGTTCTGGGCCCGTCATCGGTACTGTACAGGAGAGTCCGGTTGCTGAGATAGCCACGTATAATACGTGTTAAGTACGTGGGCACTCCAAAGCCTTCCAATGCAGCTAGAATTTTATTCCAGCGGGCAGAATTAAATGCATTTTTAACGTCAAGCGTGACTATCAGGCAATATTCCTTGTCTCCGCCTTTCCATCTTGTGCCTTCAATTGCATTTGCCGCTATGTCTACAACTGTTTTTATGGCATCGACAGTCGAGCGTGCTCTGCGAAACCCGAACTGAAGCGGAGCCAAGTCCCCTACCTCCCTTATGGCCACTTCCAGTCTGCTGCAGATGACTCTTTCAAACACTTTGCCTAGAGTGTCGAGCAGGCAAATGGGCCTATATGCTGAGGGATCATCTGGTGGCTTATCAGGCTTGGGAATAAGGACCAGTTTCTGGATTTTCCATCTGCTTGGGAAAATGCCTGACCTCATGCATAGGTTGAAGAGTTCTACGAACGCCTCGGGCTGCAGAGACACCGCTAGCTTAGTGGCGCGGCTTGGTATACCATCTGGGCCTGGCGCTTTGTCGTCTGCGATTTTCCTTGCAGCATCAATTACCTCTCTCGCCGTAATCTCTACATCATATTCTGCTGGTGTCGCCGATGGATCTTGCGTTTCTGCTGGGTCATGCACTGCCGGGAAAAGGCTGGAGACGATGCTGCCGAGTTTCTCGGAGTCTGTCGGAGCTTGCTGCTTGTGCCCGTGAAGCTTTTTTACAATTGTATTATATGCCTTTCCCCAAGGATCTGTGTCGGCCGAGTCACAAAGTTCGAGGTATAGCTTACGCTTGCTCTCTTTGATTGCTCTTTTGAGTATTTTTCTCTTAGACTTATACTGCAGCCTCAGTGTTTCCGCAGTATCGCTGCCTCCTGACCGAGAATATTGGCGACGCGCTATGTGGCAGTCTCTTCTAGCTGCGGCGATATCGTTAGACCACCAATACACGGATGTGTGGTGTCGCCGATATGTGCCTCTTCTTGCCATACTCCTGTTACATGCTTCTGTGAGGCAAGTTGTCACCGCATCTGCTGCAGTCTCAGGGTCATTTGTGGTATTAATGACCAGCGATTCGGCGAATATCTGCGGGTTTAGCGTCTCAGCTTTGTACTCTTTGAACGAGTTGCGCGTACTTGTTGCTCTGTTGCTATTGGCTCCTATGTCGCACAGAATGCCTTCATGGCCACTGCCGGTGTAGTGGTTGCTGACCCTCCATTTTATACTGTTGAACAGCCCGCTGCTAGCAAATGTCAGGTCAATTATCGATGCTGCACCGCCCCTGTTAAAAGTGTGTTGCGAACGCGTCCAGAACGGCTCTTCCCCTCCAGTTTGTGCTTGCGCATCCCCAATCCACAGACCAGGCGTTATAATCGCCTGCTATGACCACTTTTTCGTGGCCTCTGGCGTCGTCAATTAGGGCATCTAGAATGCTATAATAATCATCGGCATTTAGGCTGGGGGCCAAGTAACAGCTATATATTCGTACACCAGATAACTCTGCTCTTACAAATCCAACAGCTGCGTAATTATTTTCCAGTTGAAATTGCGAACTTTCACATGCCCAAATTGCTGATCCTCCATCCAGCGACTGAATCCAGCCTCCACTGCTCATGCGTCGGTAAGGCTCACTTATCAATGCAGCCGCTACCCGTAACTCCCTGACTGACTGAGTCAGTAAGTCATGGGCGGCCCTGCAATAATTGAGGTTGAGCTGCAGTGCTCTAAATATCCCTGATTTTGTTTAAGGCCTTCAGGAACGCCGGACACACCCTGCTTAGCGTTTTATGTGAGACATTTTGCCCCCCCGCTCGGGTACAGAGGATGCACGATGGTTCTTCGCCACATTCGCTAGCACGATGTTGCTCTGTGCTGCCACAGTTGAAGCACTGCTGAGATGCGTGAAATTGGCTGCCACATTTCTTTGCTAAATGCCCGAATTCCAAGCATTTGAAGCATCTGAGTGGTTCTACCTTCATCCTCACCCTACAGACTGACCATCCGATTCGAATAGTACCCTCGCTAAGTAGCTTTTTGGCCAGTTCGGCTGGTAGTCGTTGGGTCGCTGTCTGCGTGTTGCCGTATGCCTTTCGTAGTCTTGGCACTGCATCTGCTGGAATATCTCCGTCTTGCGATGCGAACACTGCTTTGAGCACGTCGTCTGGCGTGTAAGCCCTCAGGATGTCCTTAATCTCTACAAAAATCGCCTTTTTGGGAACTCGGACTACTGCTACGGATGCTACGGACTTTCTCTCTGTACTTCTGCAGAGAAACGTTTGTTGTGATCAGCTCTGTGACTTGCTGCTGCCTGGCTTCATCCTCGCAGTTTATAAATATGACGTCTGGTCTTGGTCTCTTGTTTTTCTGGCCTACAGTCTGCCATTCCTGCTGGGTGCGTTGACCATTCAAGGCCTTGTTAGCCGTCTGAGACACAGGAGCAGCTACCGCGTCTCTCACAGTATCGGCATATGACGGTCTATCGTGCGCCCGCCGCTTCTTGATTGGTGAATTTCTATTTGATGGCTCGCGGGGCCTCTTCGGAGTGACTTTATTGCCATTTTGTAGGCACAGGTCCACATTGGGCTGATTTCGAGTTGGCTTCGGCTTTTTGAGTTCCACTTTGGCGGCCTCGGGGGACATTTGCGTCGCTTTTTCGCTCGTTATGGGCTTGCTTGCGAGTTTGCCGGCAATCGCATTTTGACAGAGCTGTCTTTGAAGCTCGTACATTCTCGTAATCGCATCCTTGTTAACTGCAGTTACGTGCCGAGTTGGTGGCTTGCCACCTTCCTTTGTGGTGAAGGTTTTGGCCAGTGCATAGAGCACCTTGCCCAGCTCATCAAGTTCCGGAATATCGAAGACTTACGGCCGATTGGGACCCGCTGCCACTTCTTCCATATTGGTGACATCAGACACCAACTCTCCGCTTCGTCTGCAATATCTGCCTCCATGGCCTTACTGCCAAAAATTTGGGGAAAGCCGGGTTTTCTTTGCTACAAGTCTCTATTACTATTTTTTGAATTTGAGTTTGAATTTAAATTTGAGAAAAAGAAGGGCGGGAACGGAATAACATAGCGCTCGCTACGAGATCCCCTAAGCGCCAACTGTCGACTGCACCCTCCTGGGCTTTAGCGCTGTCCAACACTGTTGCTGATCAGCTGGGTGGCCCAGTGGAGAAGAAGAAGCAGAGTCTTGCAAGTTGCAACAACAAGAAAATGTGTTGACCTGGAGAAATTAAATAGAATTCCACACTCACACAGCAAGAGAATAGGGGGCGAGTATGGAAAAAGGCGGGAGAAAGGCAGCGGGGCAGCCCCCCTCTCCCACTACTCGGAGTCCAGGTGACCAAACAAATCCAGTCCCGGGGCCCAAAGCACGCCGGAATCCAGTGCAATCTGCAGAGGTATGTGACGAAAACACTGCTAGGCTCCTCTTAAATAGTCTGTTCCTTTTTGCAGGATCGTAGGAGTCGATTCTTAGAACTTTTCGGCGGAGCAAACTAAAACAGCACCGCACTTGTAGGTTGGTTATACCGGCCGTCACGCCGATCCGTAGGTGGTGGAAGCGGTCCGTGGCAGCGCGTCCTGCCTTGGTTGGGGTAACCCATCCCACGTGGTGTGTTCCGGCGGCGAAACGGGCCCTGGCACCGCTGTGGGCTGTGCGCTTATAAAGGATCGTTGTAAGGCCTCGCACATTCGGTCGATCTTTTTAGTCACCGCCTCCACTGATTGTGCTATAGCCATAATAGAACTGCCGCTGTCCTCCTCCATTCTGCTGTTCCGAGTCTGCGTCGATTTCCTAGGCATTTTACACGTGGTGAGGTTCTTCGCAGTAACCGAATATAACCCCACACCTGACACCAATGTAACGTGTTTTGCCTTTGTGGAACAAAATAGCGCCACCCGTGGCCGAGCGGTTGGTTTACGGTTGGGCGTTCGATCGTCAGAATCGCAAAGAAAACAGAGATGATTAGTTTCTTTCGTTTATTCAATTTCTTTATTTTTCTTGCCTTGGCGGCAGCGAAAACTTTCAAGCCCTCTCTCTTCTTCTCCTCTCCGTTAAGTTGGCCGCGCTAGCTCCAAAAAAAACTATCCCTCCCTGTGGCACCGTTTTTAGTTGCCACCAAGGCCGTCTAAGTTACAATATTAAAGATTATAAAATGTGAAAACGGCCAAGTGTCGGAATAATGTATCTATATTGTTTAAGCGATTATACAAAACTGAATATATTGAAGGAAATAAAAGAGAACTAAATTTGAGTACATAAATGGAAATTTGAATCTATAGCTAAATACATATAAAGCAATTATTATTATAAGTATTTATGTTTTTATGAAATTCGTCACATTGACGTTGCAGCTGCACAGATTGTCCCAACAAGGGGAACTTCAAATCACCAATTTGGATGAATTTTTGATATGTAGTAGAATAGCTCGTCATTTTAAGCTGTGTGAAATATTTCGGCGCGCTATTCTACATTTTCCTTATAAATCGCGTTTAAGGTTATAGCTTTGGTGACTTATAGGTAAATCGCCGATTGGACATCAAGCAGCTCGTAGGTGTAAGGGGGAGAGGTCCTGAATAAAGCTGGTTTAACCCCCGCCCAAAACTAGATAGTTTTGGATTTTAATTTTTTTGCCTTCTTAATAATTATTTTTTAAAAAGCAATATAGGGCATTTGATGATTTTTAATTGAGTTAATTTTTTATGCCTTTACAAAAACATAACTGTAATATGCTTATGCCCGACGGGCAACACAAGGGTTAAGGAAGGCGGGAGTTTTCACCTCGCGCCGCTCTCCCTATGATGCCCATCGGTCTCCGCACGAAAAGAACTCCCCACACTTCGCTCCAAGCGAGGCTTTGTTCCCCGCTCTTAGTTAAGCTAGAGTTAGTTCAATTTTATCAGTGAATAAACGATACAGTAAAGACAAATTGCGAAGGAAAATTAGAGGAAGAAATTCATATACCAACCAAGAAAGAAGTTCAACCCCCTACAAAACATTGGAACAGTGGTTGCGCTTGTAGCGAGTGAGCGGCCAAAAATACTTCCAGTAGACATATCGAGCTAAAATTTTTACTGTAAGGTTTATCGATGATTGTTACTGTAATATATTAAATTGGATAGATTTGTGTACGCGCACTACCATCTATGCACCCACATGCACCCACAGAAAATATATATATTTTTTTAAATTGTTAATATTATTTTTTTAATTGTGTCTTCTAATAAATCGATAGCAGACTTAAAAAGCGTTGAACTGTGTTTATTGGAAAGTTTTCTGAATCCTGAAATTAACGGATCTGCGCTTAAAAGTAGTCTATTAATTAAGTCAGTATTGGTTATAACTCTTGAAAGTTTACGGGTGTGCTTCATTTTGCTTTTTCAGAAAGCTCTTCATAAACCAAGCAATGTTTTATGACTTCAGAGCCGTGAATCAATACCTAATGGACAGTCGGAGGAAGATAGTACCAACGATATTCAGTGACAAGCAGCTTAGCGTTTTCAAAGCCATAGTCCCTAAAATTTTGTTCATTTATTTTGTATCCTGAAGACATGGCCTGAAGAATTGTTGACCATCTTATAATCAAAGCCTCATCGAGACATGTAATGTTGGCAGATTCATGTGAATTCTTGAAAACTTTTTTGCTGTGTTGCCATCATTAGAAGTTTCAATTCCACCAGCTTTGGGTTTGTCGACTACTAATCCCATTACATTTCAAAAGTATGTCTGAATTTGTTGTTTCCTTTTCAGTAGCTTCCGCTTTTCTTCATGTGTGCGGATTTGCCAGGCTTTTTGGTCTAACCGGTACGAAATATGAAGAAAATATTCGAAGAAACGCATACATGAATGTAATGGGGAGAGTCCAAATCTATAGCTTTCATCCCGAACCGTTTTTCCCATACATTTAATGTTTTTTAATGAACTCCGCAAAATTTAGTGTAAAAAATAAAAAGACCGCGTTTGCAAAAATTGTGTAGGGCTCTCAGTCACCACAGAGACGCCTATTTACAATCATATTGCTATTAGTTAAATACTAAGTTGCAACAGGAAAGCCTGGAAAAGCCATGTCCACCAATTCGGGTCCAAGCTCTCTCGATCCCCACCAGCAACAGCTACAAGAACTACTTGTACAACAACAACGTGAGCGTCGTCTCACGGTCCAACGCAACAACGCGTACTTTTCGGTGGTGTCGCCGACCCCACTGAATGCTACCGTAAGCAATAACACCGAAAGTGCAAGCCACTCAGCAGTCAACAGCAATTTACCGTGGAGAGAGCAGTGTGCTTCTCCATCAATATCGATAACTGGGTCACCGATTGCACCGACCAGCACCGTCAGCTCGTTGACAGCAACTACTGCAACGTCTACCGAAGTATTGACCTGCCTCAAGCCGTCAACGACAAGCCGCCCAGAGTCAGCCACGACAATAAACCCAACGCCTTCTGTCCAAACTGGAATGGATAGATATATTCAAATAACTAAGCGGAAGCTAAGGCCGCAAAAAGAAAAAAAATGGCAATACGCCAAAAATAACCAAACCTAATGAACGAGTAGCACTTCTTAGCGGGAATCGTTTTAAAATTCTTGCCGATCAGCAAGACGATCAAGCCGGCGCTGTAGATAAAGTTCAATCGGCTAGACCACCCCCTTTATACATCCGTGGAGCACACTGCAGCGTCCTGATTTCGAAGCTAGTAGAAACAGTAGGGGCAAATAACTTTGTTGTAACCCCTCTCAACAGGGGTAACACAAAAGAAATTAAATGTCAAACCCAAACTGAGGACAATTTCCGCATCATCGAAAAGTACCTCCGTAATGCTAACATCAACTTCTATACCTACCAACTAAAAAGCAGTAAAGGGCTCCAGGTTGTGTTAAAGGGGATCGAGCCATCGGTCCCACCCCAAGAAATAGCAGACGCATTGGCCGAAAAAGGGTTTGCGGTTAAGTCCGTTGTCAACATCATCAACAGGAATAAAGTCGCACAGCCGCTCTTTAAAATCGAGCTCCAACCAGATGCAAAGCGGACGAAGCCAAATGAAGTGCATCCAATCTACAACCTTCAGCTCCTATTGCACAGAAGAATCACCGTAGAGGAGCCCCATAAGAGATACCAACCACCTCAGTGTAAAAACTGCCAGGAATACAACCACACCGCTAACAATTGCAATCTTAGGTCAGTGTGTGTTGGCTGCGGCCAACATCATAAAGATGGCATTTGCCCCAAGGACAGAAACAACGTCGCACTAGACTATGCAGTAACTGTGGAGGGAACCACACAGCCAACTACAGGGGATGTCCTGTCTTCAAGGATCTTAAATCGCACCTAAACGGGCGTAAACCCCCAGCTGGACCAAAAATCACCTTCAACGCTTCCAAAACTACACCGGAGGTATTCTTCGCCAAGGCTGTTAGATCATCTAACATGCCTGCTACAACCAATCCTAGTGTATCCCCGTCACTCCACCATCTACAGAATCCGCAACCTAGCGCACCAGAACTTGGCCAGCAAACTCCAAGTGGTTTAGAGGCCCTATTGATCTCACTTAATCAAAACATGACTGCTTTTATGACGTTCATGCAAAACTGTATTCAGGAACTGATGCGGAATCAAAACCTGCTTATCCAGAAGCTTATCGAGAATAAATAATGGCTTCCCTAAGTCTTTGGAATGCTAACGGCGTCTCCAAGCACACAAATGAACTGCTACTATTCCTAGACTCAAGTGAAATCGACGTCATGCTGATATCTGAAACACATTTAACATCAAAAAATAATTTTCAAATATCAAAATATGCCTTCTACGCAACAAACCATCCAGACGGAAAAGCTCATGGCGGGACTGGTATCCTAATCAAAAACCGTATAAAACACTCGTTTCTCAACAGATTCGAAACACAGCACCTTCAAGCAACTGCTATAACCGTCCAAACCAGCTGCGGCAACACTACGTTGGCTGCCCTGTACTGCCCACCACGCTTCTCAATCTCTGAAAAGGAATTCACCGGTTTCTTTAACACACTCGGGGAACGCTTCATTGCAGCAGGGGACTATAACGCCAAACATACGCACTGGGGATCTCGCCTGGTAAATCTTAAAGGCAAGCAGTTGTACAACACAATAGTCAACCCCCTCAATAAGATGGATTGCGTCTCACCGGGTAGGCCTACTTATTGGCCCACAGATCCACAGAAAGTGCCTGACTTGATTGATTTCGCAGTAACCAAGAGGATTCCGCGTAATCGGATCACTGCGGAAACACTGCTAGATTTAACCTCCGATCACTCTCCAGTGCTATTCACACTGTTAACAAGACCTCAAGTACTTGATCGCCCATATATACTTACAAACAACAAAACAAATTGGCTTACATTTAAAATGTACATGAGTGCCCACATTGACTGTTCGCCGAAACTGGACGCTGCAGAGGACATTGACATGTGCGTCTCTACACTTGAGTCGATGATGGGAGCTGCAGCAAGAGTATCTACTCCACATGCCTCTACTTACGCTAAACCTGCTGCCAGGCCTACGAACCGGCGGATAGAACAATTAGTAACGGAAAAACGACGTCTAAGAAGAGAATGGCAGGTTACTCGATCACCAGCAGCAAAACTTCGCCTAAGGCATGCCAGCCGCAACCTCTTCAAGGAGTTAAGACAAGAGGAAAGCTGGGCTTAAAAGAAATACATAGAAAAGCTCAGTCCATCCAGCACTAAACATCCTCTGTGGAAAGCCCACCCAACTTTAAGCGCTCCTACAGAGACAGTTTCACCAATAAGGGGTCCTACCGGTGGATGGGCCCGCAGTGACGAAGAGAGGGCATCCGTATTTGCCACACACCTTAAAATGGTTTTCCAGTCAAATCCAACATCAAACTCATTTGTACTTCCCCGTTCAAGCACATTAACGGATAGTGAGTACTCGGAACTCCAATCGGATAAGATCACTGCAGTTATTAAAAACCACATAAAGCCGAACAAAGCCCCTGGCCATGACCTAATCACACCGAAAATGATCCTAGAACTCCCTACCATTGCCATACAATACATCTGCAAAATGTTCAACGCTATAATAAGAATTGGCTACTTCCCAAGAGCATGGAAAAGGTCCACTATCATCATGATTCCTAAAGTGGGAAAGGACAAAACGCAACCATCATCCTATAGGCCAATTAGTTTGCTGCCATGTCTTTCGAAGCTTTTTGAAAAGGTCCTGCAGATTCGTCTAAACTCA
Source organism: Drosophila equinoxialis (assembly GCA_018150345.1). NCBI lineage: Eukaryota > Metazoa > Arthropoda > Insecta > Diptera > Drosophilidae > Drosophila > Drosophila equinoxialis. The sequence goes on from JAECWI010000481.1 coordinate 112,252, forward strand.
TTTCTGGCATCGGAGAACACAATCCCTTCACATCAGTTCGGCTTCCGCGAAAAACATGGGACAATTGAACAAGTCAATCGTATAACATCCGAAATACGAACAGCATTCGAACTAAAAGAATACTGTACGGCTGTCTTTCTCGACGTTGCCCAGGCTTTCGACAGAGTTTGGCTGGAGGGTCTAATGTTCAAAAATGTTTGAAATCGAAGCTGGTGTACCGCAAGGCAGTGTACTCGGCCCATTGCTCTACCTGCTGTACACTGCAGACTTACCAACGAGTTTAGGACTTACAACGTCCACTTTTGCCGATGACACGGCAATCCTCAGCAGATCCAAATGCCCAATACAAGCCTCTGCAAAATTAGAGGAACACCTCAAGGTGGTAGAGGAATGGCTAGCAACCTGGCGTATCCGGGTCAACAGAAATGCAAACATGTTACATTTACGCTTAACAAAAGAAACTGTCCAGCTATAATGCTAAACAACGTACCAATTCCTCAAGCCGCGGATGTCACTTACCTTGGTATCCACCTAGACAGAAGACTAACTTGGCGCAAGCAAATCGAGGCAAAAAAGTCACAGCTTAAACTGAAAGCGAGTAGCTTACATTGGATCATCAATGCTCGGTCCCCTCTACGTCTGGAGTATAAAGTCCTCCTATACAACTCCGTACTGAAACCCATCTGGACTTACGGCGCCGTACTATGGGGAAAAGCAAGTACCAGCAATATCGACATTATACAAAGGGCGCAGTCTAAGATTTTATGATCAATCACTGGGGCTCCGTGGTACATACGGAACGACAACATTCAAAATGATCTAAATATACCTAGCGTAAAATATGAAATAGGTAGTCAACAACTAAAGTATTCTGCGAAACTGGATGTACACCCTAATGTTCTTGCCAATTCCCTTACGCGAACTAATAATAGAACTCGTCTTAAAAGAAATGACAAACCAACCCAATAATTAATGATTAGGGCCGCCTGCAATATCCCCTGGATATATCATAAGTACTAGATTAAGAAAAATATCTCAAACTTGTTTTTAGGCTCTAATTTAAGAGTAGATTCAACAAATAAATTAAACGTTAAAAAAAAATTCATTTCCGTAGGCTTCGCGCCGCAAATATAACACTTAGCAGAGGATGTTTGGTTTAAGGCATTGCATATCTTTCCATCCACCATAGTGAGCTGTAGTGAGTGTTTTATTTTAATGTTCTTCTTTATTTCACTTTCCAATATTGTGGGTCAAAGCATGTTAATTTTATCTTTAAAATATTTTTCCTCATCGATTGACAATTGTGAGGTTTCTTTTTTAAATTGAAATTGAATGGGCCTACCAAAACGGGTGGATGGTCGTGGATTCTTCCAAATCATTTTAGACTCATCGGATTCACAGATTAATCTTAGGGGCACGTACGAGGTTACAAACAAACTGCTATCTGATAAATCAATACCTGTAACCGTTTGTTTGTACTCTCAACACTTTCCAATCAGAATCAGGTCATTGGCCGATTCGTCCTTTATATTTTGAATAACTTCAGCCTGAAGTTCCAATATGGGAGAGGCAGTGTGATCGAGCAAACTTTGAAGTTCAACTTCAGCATGGTATTCGGTCCCCATAATTTCCTTAATTGCCTTTTCCCATAATTGCCTTTTAAAATTTTTTCATAGCTGGGAAATAAATCGCTTGAAGTTTTCAAATTTACAAATCCGCGAATTAACATGTATTGGTGCTTTGTTAGGCTTTTCCATGAAAAGCGATAAAACTTCATCAATACTTGCTTCCGAACATAGTACATTCGATTGATTTTGCGTACAACTGAAGCAGCAGATTCATCATGTTTTTCTAGATCGGCTATTCTGCGTTGTTTTCTCCTTTCAGAAGACTCGATGAAATCTTTTTTCGGCCTTCCACGATCTGTTGTTTTGTTTTTTGATTGAAATATTTTGTGGGCACAGCGCAATGAAATACTTTCCTTCTAATTCAGCCAAACAATTTGAACCCGGACCACTAAAGATTTCGTGCGATTGTACTTTTGCCAAATCGTTTGCATATGTAAGCAATTCGCGTTGATGCATCCTCCAGTTCGGTAAGGTAGCCGTTCTTTTCAATTTCTTCCTGTAAAATGTCATTCAATTTCTTCAATTTTTGTGCATTGGTTCCATTTTCTGTACACCAAAGATCAAAGATATATTGGCGAAAAAAAATATACTTATAAATATTGTCTGCCAAAATCGAATTCAAATAAAAAAAATTAATAAATAAAACAATGAATGATATTCCAAATTCAAACACAACCACAAACGACTAGGACAGAGCATGAAATAATGGCACAATGCGCCAAACAGATGTTTTGCAGGGCAAAGCTAACCTTAAAAAATGTAAGACTACGTCACTTTATTGAGGTTAATACTCACATTGGCAAATTTTGTCACCTAACTTAACACATTAAATACCTTAAAAGCCAGACAATTTCAATGATATACAATTCAATTTTTGGCATTTTGTTGGATCCCAACTAAAACTCCACCTAAACATGAAAAAAACGTTCACAAAACACATAAAATATATTGAATCAAATAAATTGAATTCACAAAAACAATTTGATTAGCTGAGTAATTATTTATATTAGAATTTAAAGTTAATACTCTTCAAAATTCTTGCTTCAGAATTTGATTTGGAACGCGTACACTGACGTCTGACCACGTTGCCATCAAGAAGTTCGGACATTAATGAGACAATTTATGTGCAATTTTTTTAAAAAAATATCAAAGAAGCTAACTTCGGCAATGCCGAAATTTATATACCCTTGCAGTCCTTGGCAATAATTTTTTTACATTTTGAAATTTCTATCCCTGCAACTGAATTCATCAATACACAAACAAAACATTCAAATTATTTCTCTTTTTATAAAAATTTTTATAAAAAGACTAATTAAAATAACACAGTTTCACAACTTCCCAGTGTGCGCAAGCGAACAAAAGTCGATGAACTCTTCAAGAGGCCTCATCTACTCCAATGACCTGCGGAACGTTGATGAAAAGAAAATATTAGAAGAACTGAGTACACAGAAAATAACATGTGTACAAAAAAATGCAAACCGTTGAAGTGGTTGAAACCGGGCTTGAGACGACAAAACTTCCAACTACAATGATGATTGTACATTCCACTACCTCTTAAATGCAAAAAATGCTTTAAATTAGGATATACAACAAAAAACTGCCCAAAAGAAAAACAACATTGCCAAATCTGCTCCACAGACATGCACAAAGAAGGTGAAGTATGTACCAAGCCTAAATTTTGCATCAACTGCAAATATGACATAAATGACGAATTCAACCATAGCCCGTTAGACAAATCTTATCCTGCGCTCGTAAAACAAAAAGAAATATTGGCAATCAAAATAATAGAACGAATCGATCACAAAACGGCTACCCGAATTTATTTCACACGCCACCTACATCAACCTACGCCTTACTCAAAGATTGCATCAACGCAGTCAAACATCTCCAAAGACAAATCATATCAACCAGCAAGCATCAGCCCAACACCACAGAATCAAAATAAAGCCCAACCTCGCCAAGTCAAAAGATACGATGACATAATGAATAGCTACCCAACACCCATTACCGGAACAACACAACGCACCCAAGATGACATGGAAGTAGACCCAACATTGAGAAATGACCATCCAAGAAAATCGATACCGTAATCAGATCGTAAGCTGAGAAGTCACTCAAAACCTAATCCTCTTACAAAACTCCTAAAAGCTAAAGACAAATCTGATAAACTAGAAAGTCAACTTAAAAATAAAACTAACCAACTAACAAATTCGTAAAATTTTTATAAATAACATATTTAGATAATGATAATAATTCAATGGAATTGCAATGGTTACGTAAATAATTACCAATAAAGATAAAAGCTGTTAGCCCAAAAATTATCTGCCTTCAAGAAACCCACATCCACTCCCAACCCAATATCCCTATCCCACTTAACTTCACAATAATTCACAAAAATTCATCAAACAACTCACACGGAGGAGTAGCTATGCTAATCCAAAAATCTCTTCAATATGACTCGCTCAAAACAAATAATGATTTCGATGCCCTTGGAATAATCATTCATATAAATATAAAATCCAAATTATAAACACATACATCCCACCAAATAAACAATTCAACAAACACATTTTAGAAAACATGTTTGGTAGCCCGAGTATTAATACCATAATATGCGGAGACTTCAATAGCTGGCACCAAAGCTGGGGATCACCAAAAAACAATGTTAAAGGGAATATTGTATTCAAATTTATTTCCCAGTCAATCTTCATTACCCTAAACGTCGGCACACCAACTCATTACTCTACGCACCATACGATGACACATGTAGATCTCACTCTGACGACCCCGAATCTGCTACCACATCTTAAGTGTAAAGCAGACACAGGCCCCCATGGGAGCGACCACTTCTCCATCTACATAACTATTTTTGGCAGTACAAACTATGAACACCAAGATAGACGTCCTAAATTTAGACTTGATCTGGCGGATTGGCCAAATTTTGCTACCCAAATTGAACTCTTTCACTTAAAGAGGCCAAATAGCAATGAAGTAAACAAAGAAACAGCGAATTTAGTCAAAATAATTAGACAAAGTGAAAATATAACCATACCACAGACATGACCAAAATTCAATAAAAGATTCTCAGTCCCGTGGTTTAGCAACAATTCAATTAAAGATTCTCAGTCCCGTGGTTTAGCAACAAGTTAGAAGAATTAAAAACTAGCAAAAACAAGGCATGGAACAAACTTAGGAAAAATATAAACACTGAAAATATAGTAGAGTTCAAAAAGGCTAAAGCACTCTTTAGAAGAGATCAATCAAAAAGGCTTTCATTACAAAAATTCACTTCTGAAATTAACCCAACATCAACCCCTTTAAAAATTTGGTCAAATATCAACACTTTCTGTGGCAGAAAATTGAGAAACGGAATTCACAGTATAACCTCACCAAATGACCCAACAATAAATGTCATTAATAACACAGACATAGCACAGTTGTTTGTAAATCACTGGTCTAGAGAATCCTCTGACCACTCATTCAGCGCCCCGTTTAGGAATCACAAAAATCAATCTAAAACAATTACGCCCTCCTACGAACCTCCCCACGAAGCGCTCAGCATTGAATATGAGATTAAACTCATCGAATTCAGGTCAGCATTAAATAGTCTTAAAGGTAAGAGCCCAGGGCTCCACCGAATCTCTTACCCTATGCTAAAAAGCTTGTCCAGCGAGGTCTCAGACCGGATAATAAAACTGTATAACATGATTCTTAATTCTCATATCCCACAAAACTTCAAAAACAGCGTAGTAGTCCCTATCCATAAACCAAATACTCCAAAAACTGCAATAAACATACCGCCCCATTTCACTAAACCCTTGCATGGCTAAACTTTTGGACAAAATTGTAGCAAACCGACTATGGTGGCTTGCTACCAATAGTAAGCTTCTGGATAGTCGGCAATTAGGCTTTCGAAAGGGCATGTCAGTGTCGGAATGTCTAACCCTCTTAGACTACCAGACTACTTCCGCCCTATCCACAAGAAACCATCTCTCAGTCATGAACCTTGACTACGAAAAGGCCTATGACAAAATAGGAAGCCATACAATCATTGATGAGTTATTTAATTGGAAAATAGGACCTAAAATATTAAACTACGTCAAAAATTTTCTGACAAATAGATACATCAAAATTCAAATAAGCAATCAAGTTTCGGAAAGTAAACCGCTTGAAAATGGCATACCGCAGGGATCACCTTTATCCGTAATTCTTTTTCTCATAGCTTAGAACAAACTGTGTCGCACCATCTCAGTACACAAAGGATTTGACTTCGTTGCATACGCCGACGACTTCACACTAATTAAAAAAATTTTAAAAACACTATAATGGTAAACATAAATCCTCTTTTCACAGATATTCTAAACTGGTGGGAATACTCGGAAGCAAAACTCTCTGTAAATAAATGCAAACACATGCACATTTGCAGAAAAAAGAAATGCAATTTTCAATTAAGCTCCCAATCTTACAACCTCAACGCAAGTATTGCCATAAAAATCCTCAGTCTGGTTATAACAAAGAGATACAGATGGAAACAACACATTGACAACTTAACAGTCTAAATTGCACAAAGACTTAACATAATAAAATGGTTAGCCAACCAAAAATACATTAGACATTAGACATTACTGACATTAGATCACTAAAAATGCAAATAAAGCTTTGATCATGTCAAAAATAGACTTTTGTTTACCTTTGTACGGCAATTGCCCCCCTTAATACAAAATAAAACTCAAATCCATCTACCATGACGCATTGAGGAAAATTTTCGGAGCCTTTCGGTCTACCCCAATTACATATTAAAACCCCCATGGCCCTCAGTAAAGAGTCAGTTAATCTCTCTGTTCACTATACGACTAAGTCATCTACACCCCCCATAATATATCGCAAAAAATGCTCGTTAGCCTCAAAGAGAGATATGATAGGTATAAATTTATTTACACGGAAGGATCAAAATCAATACAAGGAGTCTCATACAGCATCACAACTGAGTCAGACATAGTTAAAACGGCTTTGCTTCCACGTCACATATCGAATTACACAGCGGAAGCAGTAGCTATACTGGCTGCTTGCAAATATGCACTAAGAGAAAAACAGCATTTTGCAATTTGTTCAGACTCACTGTCAGCAATACAGGCAGTAACCCAGGTCAACAACCAAAATCCGTACATCTCTCATATACGTGACATAGTAACTCACCAATACCCCAAAATAATTTTGATATGGGTACCAGGTCACACTGGCATTCAGGGCAATGAAACAGCGGACAGAGCCACGAAGATAGCTTACAGTGTCCCATATATAGTTGAGCAAAACATTAACCACAAAGACACAACAAAGTACATAAAGGGCATCATCCTTAAAAAATACAAAAGCAAAGTTTGGAGGAATACATCAGACCACTACAAGACGACTAATATGAACCAAACATCGATAAGAGACTCACAGATAAAAATAGACAGCAACGTTAAACGCACAGACGTCATCAAATTTCAAAGAATACGATTTGGACACACAAAACGAATTCATATTCAAAAAAGGAACCACCCCCTATCATCACTATCTCCCAATTCTTTAAAGAAATAAACCTATACCACCTATTATAAAATATTAACCAAACTCATGTAAATATAGGTTAACAAAATAAATGTAAATAAGTTATAAATATAAAGAAGTAGAGTAGAGTAGTAGTAGAAGTAGTAGACATATTTTACAATTAGCTTAAGACCATAGCAGTTATAGCTAGTACATAGATTAGAGGTAATTTATAATTACCTACTAATCATAGTTTAAATAAAAAACTAAATAAATAAAAAATTTTTTTCCCAAATTATATGTATAATATGAGTACATGTACATACATGCCTCCAGCATCCGTACCCTTACTCACATACATATAATTGTTTCCCTTGATTTTCCAAATCAAATTAAAATAAATTTCACGCAAATTTCCTTTTTATAATTCGTTTTTCCTCCTCAAAGGAGAACATTTGTTGGTCCCCAATTTTTTCATACATATATATGTGTCCAGTACATAAGGCGCCATATTTGTTCGTCCACTTCAAGATTTTTCCTCGCAATTTGGCATATATATATGCCAAGTATATAAGGCGCGATATTTATTTGCCTATTTCCAATCTATAATTTTTCACAATTTCTAAAATGTTAACACATACATATGTATGTATGTATTGAAACAAATGCAGTTCACTCCTGGGAAAAGTGTGTGCGGGAAGTAAAAGGTGGTTCCAACAACAAGTTAGTAAAGGTTAAAAAAAAAAAAAAAAAGTGAACCAACCTCTCACATATAAAGGCCATATCAGCTAGACACATCAAAGGAAATATAACAAATTATTAATTTGTATATAGAAATCCGATCCATTCACACCTCTGCATATTTCCATATTTTTTTATATTTAAAAAAAAAACAAAAAAACATATACATATATATATATTAATATATGGATAGATAAGATACTCGATCAAACATTTTTACATATCCATACACATACATATATATATATATTTTCCAAACATAAAATTTGACATATTCATATCCATATCCCACAAAATTTTTATTTCTTCGCACACAAATATATATTTTTCCATCACCGCCAACAAAATGCCGCTACACCTTGCAGCCTATATACATATGTGCGTCAGAGGAGTATCAGTCCCACTACTTTTTCTTAACAAGCGCTTCAGACCCTTTCTAGTCCATTAACTCTCGCGTCCGCACCATTAAGCACGACTTCTCGGCAATCCACATCAGAGCCACGTCGAACAAGCCAAAAAATTGTCAAGCCATTGGTACCACCTCCACAGATGTAAGTAACCGCCCCAAGAGTCACTCGGTCCGAATCCAAAACGGCTTTGGTAACTTCCACCGTGGCTTTGCAAAAGTTTATCTCGATCGGCGATAAACTGATACAATTTGAAGTCGACACCCAAGTCACTTCACTGTCCGAGGTCAGCATTTTTACGCTCCAAGTCCGTCGTGATCGAGTTCGAGCGTTGTGGGAAATGTGAGGCACTCCCAGATGGTAAAGACGGTAGCTCTGAAAATTTAGCCATCCAAGCTAAATATGACAAATGCTATCAAGCATACGAGCGATGCACATCTCGATTAAGCGAGCTGATCCACGAAGCGTATGCTCGCACTCCTCTGAACCGTCATGGGTCTACCTCTGCACCAGCAGAACGAGGCTGTCGACTGCCACCCACTGACACAGAAGTCTTTACGGGATGGCCAACGTTCGTGATTTGTTTACGATTCGTGAATTTCCGCCGTTGAAAAGCTGTACCATCTCCTAGCGAAAACGAGGAGTGAAGCCAAACTCATTGAAGCAAAATTCCCGCTTACCAAAAATGGTTTTGAAACGGCATGGAACGCACTCAAACAGTGTTTTAAAAATAAGCAACTTATCGTAAACAGCCAATTCCGAGCACTTGTTGACTTGCCTCAAATTTTCCATAAGTCCGGAAAGGCATTACAAGATCATCAGAAAGCTCTCGATTCGTGCTTTTGAGCACTGGGGCCTGCCAGTCACTACGTGGGGTGGCATGTTCGTATTTTTCTGTTTCATCAAATTGCCGTAGATCACCCTTTCACTGTGGGAACAAAATCTCTTGGAGACAAGACTGCCATTCCAGAGTGGCAAACGATGGACGATTTCTTCACCGAGCGGTTTCGTACGCTCGAAGCGGTTGAAAATACAACTGCAATGGCTATTTTGGTTCCCACATCGAAACCTCCGCGAAATCCACTTCCAGTCACCCGAAAGGCTAATACATTTGAAGCCAAGGTTACCACCAAACCAAAGTCCTGCGATCTCTGTATGAAGGAGAATAACTCGGTGCGTCGATGTCCACGCTTCTTTCAGATGTCGGTTCCAGAGAGGGTGGCATACATAAAGAAAAAGTCCCTTTGTGTGAACTGTTTTGCAAGAGGGCATCAAGTAAAAGATTGCATGAGTCAAAAAAATTTTTAAAAAAAGGAGGGCCGAATGGAGAATACTCAAACGCCGGTCCCAACGCAGCCCAGTTCTCACAATATTGGCCGGACATACGTTACCTCTAAAACAAGGTTCTCACGAGATAAGTTGCTAGGTACATCCATGGTGGACTTTTGGCACAAGGGCACTACTTATCTATCACGGGCGTTATTAGACCCGGCTTCGGAAGCCAATTGTATATCGGAAAGAATGTTCCGGCTCATGAAGTTACCATTTCAAACTGTCAGGGCCGAAGTGACTTTTGTCCTGTCCTAAGTTGGCTATGGTTTGCCTTCATGCACGATAGCCCAATCTACACTGGAAAGAATGCCCAAAATTCCTCTAGCCGACCCCTCCTTCAGATTAAAGGCGAAGATCGACCTGCTTCTTGTTAATGATGTCATACCAGCGGTGAACCTTTCCGGCATCCAAACCGAAGTGTGCGGATTCTTAATGGCTCAAGTGACGAGATTCGGTTGGATCATTTCAGGCCTGTTGCAAGGGGTCCCCGTGAGTTCGTGTGCCGCGTTCACCACGAGGGACGCTGTAAGCAGAGAGGAAGCCCTTGAAATTCTTCTCACAAGGTTTTGGGAGGTGGAGGATCTACCGCTCAAATCGGTAGAATATTCTATTTTCGAGATTTCCAGAAGACCACAAGAAGAGATGTTTCGGGGCGATATATGGTCTCACTTCCGTTTAGAGACCCAACCAACATCAGACTCAGTTTCCAAAAAAAAAAAAAATGAGTGACTTAAAAAATAAAAAGCCGTCATCCACGAGTATTTGGACTTGCGCCATATGCGTCAGGTGCCATTTGAGGGCAGTAATAACAACTTTTACTTGCCACACCATGCAGTTTTCAAGCCCGACAGTACCACAACAAAAGTACGGGTAGTCTTTAACGCCTCTAGCAATTCCACTAACGGAGTAAGTCTCAATGACATACTTTACCTCGTCTGGTACTTCAGTCTGATCTCACTACTCAGATTCTCAAGTGGCGTTTTTTCCGAGTAGTTTTCAATGCCGACATCACAAAAATGTACCACCAAGTTATGGTCGATGCAATCCATACGCCATTTTAGAGGATCCTGTTCCGAAACAAGGAGGGGCAACTTAGTGATTACGAGCTTAATACCGTCATGTTTGGCATTAACTGTGCTCCGTTCTTAGCCATCCGAGTACTTCAGCAACTCGCATGTGATGTACAATCCAAATTTCCCTTGGCTAGCGATATTATCAAGTCTTATATTTATGTCGATGATGTCCTGGCAGGGGCTCACAATGAAGCAACTGCAATCGTAATGGACAATGAACTTCAAGACGCTCTTGGTTGAGCTGGCTTTCCTTTGGGCAAATAGACATCGAATGTCAAGAGCGTGCTCAGTTGCATCCCATTTGCTTTTCCTCGATATCGAAGAGGCTAGCTCAGCAAGTTTTACTTTGTCATCTCACCCCAAGATATCAAGTCAGCTTATACTATGCGAGAAATCCTCGGTCAGATCGCCAAGTTATTGGATCCAGCTGGCTGGTTGGCTCCCTTTGTAATTCAAGCCAAAGTGTTTATGCAAGAGCTTTGGCTACAAGAGCTAGGGTGGGATGACCCAGTGAACTCCATCACAGGTGTCAGAATTTTACAAAGAGCTACTCCTTCCTTGACCAGATCCGAATTCCGCGGTGGGTTCTTCATGATCCAATTTCCGACATTCAATTCCATTGTTTTTGCGATGCGTCACAGCGGGATTATGGTGCCGCAATTTACGTTCCCGTTAGCAATGACCAAGACATGTCGTGCTAGGGTAGCCCCAGTTAAATCGGTTTCATTGCCCCGCCTTGAATTATGCGGAGCCACTCTTCTAGCTGAACTGACAGCTGCAGTTCTTCCACAACTTTCAGTTGATAATGCTGAGGCATTTTATTGATTCCACCGTCATACTGTGGTGGTTAACTTATCTTGGAAAAGCGGGTAGTGAAGGTCCACGTCGCGATCGCTCAGCCAGCCAACGAGATACTGTCTCGTTTTTCCAAGCATATGTGGTCCGTTTCGGCAGAAAGTGTCGAAAACTTCCGAATGATTACGGAAGGGAGGTGACGTCCAACAAGATCAATCAAGTACTCCAGGCGTCGATCTAAGTCACTCAGCGTGACTACATCCTGACGGGACATCGGTGTCTACAGCAGAAGAAATCTCTGCCCACGTCTAGCACCATTCTTAATTTAAATCCGTTCATTGACGCAGCAGGTGCGATCCGAGCATGTGGACGCGTGCAAAAAGCAGCGGCACTCAGTTACGGTGAGCGTAACCCCATTCTGTTGCCAGTCGTAAGTAAATTGTCCCGGCTGTTGGTGCTTTTCACGCATCAGATCTCTCTCCATGGGAGCAGTCAACTGGTAGTCCGTCTCATACGACAGAGATACTGGATTTAGATCTGCGGAATCTAGTCCGCGCCTGTCGCATATCTAAGGGATATGTGTGTGTCTTTGTTTGTTTTTTCACCAAAGCCATTCACCTTGAGGCAACTTCGGATTTAAGTACCGAAACATTTCTGGCAGAATTCGCTCGCCTCGTATCCGACAACGGTAAAAGCTTCGTAGGTGCATCCAGAGTGCTTGAAAAAGATTTCCTAAGGTATACCCAGCAGAAAATCTTATCCCACTATAACCACCAGAATCTGTCCTGGCATTTCATTCCTCCCGAGGCACCACACATGGGAGGGTTGTGGGATGCTGGAGTTAAGAGTTTTAAAACTCTGGTCTATAAGGCCACTTTCAACCAAAAGTACACTTTCGAGGAGTTCTCTACTCTGCTTGCTAAGAGAGAGGCTTGTCTGAATTCGCAACCGATTTCTCCAATGTCTGAAGTACCTCACCGATTCTTTGGCTTTGACCCCGGGCCATTTCCTAGTAGGCGGTTTATTGCTATCCGTCACGGAACCTAAAATCAAGGATCAGGTTCCGTTCATCATTAACCGGTGGCAGTGTCTGAAGGTTGTGAGTCAGCATTTCTGCACCCGATGGAAAGAGGAATATCCGATGGAGATACACAAGCGAAATAAGTGGCGATTCCCTTGTAAAAATCTTGAAGTGGGCGACCTGGTGGTACTCAAGGATGACAGTCTTCTATTTAATGAATGGCGTCTCGGGCGAATCCACCAAACGTGCCCTGGCAGTGACGCCAACGTCCGTGTCGTCGATCTACTTACCGCTCGCGGTGTTGTGAAGCCTCCAGTCGCAAAGCTGATCTTTCTTCCTCCAGAAAAAAGAATTCAAACTCATTACGTAAAGTTACAGTAGTGTCCAGCAGTTGTTCCTTCCTCCCAAATAGAAGGACCGAGTTGCCAGTAGTAATTTATGTATTGTACAGTCCTACATTAATCCGCTTTCTTTGCTATTTGTCCCGGCAGCTTACTGATATCCTGATTTACATCCCGTTTCTATGGCTCCGAGACCACGTTCAGAACAGGCATCGAAGGAAGAGCGCAGATGTTCGCGAGGAACTGAGTCTTTCCGTTGCCGAGTCTGTCGCGGAATCCAGCCTCTGAAGCGATGTTGTTGATTCCTGCGGCTGAACGTGGAGAAAAGAATGCGCCAACTGCCTGGCCCATCAACACTCCGAAGGAAGCTGTCTGAGCGGTGGTAGGTGCCGCATATGCAAGGAGGACCACCACACGTTACTCCATTTCCACGAGGAGCCATGTCGACGCACTCCACTATTCGTCGTACGCCGAGTCACCCCTGAGTCCACCAGACGAAGGATCGCACCAACGCCAGCGTCCGACCCTAGCTGACACTTGCAACACCGCTACAGCACCCAATCCACATTTGATGCCAACGACGATGGTCCGCCTCGAAACGGGAAGGAAAACCTTCGATGTGAAGGCTTCGTAGAATCTCTCTCGGCGGTATCGTCGATGGCGACGTCGCTGGCCACAGCCTTTAAATTGACAGCCATCAATATTGGGGCGCAGAAAGCAGTGCCAGCAGTTATCCGGTCCCCTATCAGCGAAGGATGGCGACTGAAGGCGATCCTGAAGGTGGTCGTCCTGGACCCCACACTACGCTCCAAGAGGGGCTTGGTTCCCCGTTCTTAGTTAAGCTAGAGTTAGTTCAATTTTATCGGTGAATACATGATGAAAGACAAATTGCGGCGCAACCTTCCATTTTATTGCGAACGAAAATTAGAGGAAAAAATTCATTTAGCTGCCAAAACCAAGAAGGAAGTTCATCCCCCCTACAAAACATAATACATATATACGACGTAAAATACACCAATTACCTTCGGTGTACACATTTTTTGTTGTAATATACATCATAAAAATATGCATTACATACATTTTTTCAAAAACATCAACATGCTTAAATGATGCTTTTGTCCAAAAATATACTGTTTATGCCCAACCGGGCAACACAAGGGTTAAAGGAGGCGGAAGCTTTCACCTCGCGCCGCTCTCCCGATGGTGCCCATCGCTCTCCCCACGAAAGAACTCCCCACACTCCGCTCCAAGCGGGGCTTGGTGCCCTGCTCTTAAGTAAGCTAGAGTTAGTTGAAGTTTATACCTGAATACATCAAGTGAAGTGAAAATACTCTCTGCGTGTCAAACAATTTACTGGGAGGAAGAAAAAGGGAAAAAATTCATCTAGCTGCCATCAACCAGAAGGAAGTTCGACCCCCTACACAAACATTTGGTCCTTCGAGCCGGATACTAAGATCCTCTCGAACCACTAGCATCGGTGGAATTTCATCCATATTTCAAGCTAAGTAATTTTTTTTTGCAAATTATAGGTATATGAGTACATGTACATGCCTCCAGCATCCGTACCCATACTCACATACATATAATTGTTGCCATTGATTCTCCTAATCCAAGTAAAAATTACTTTCGCGCAAATTTTTTCCTCCTCAAAGGAGAGAAAATTTTGGTCCCCAAATTTTCATACATATATATGTGTCCAGTACATAAGGCGCCATATTGGTTCGCCCACTTCAAGTTTTTCTCGCACTTTGGCATATATAGGCCAAGTATATAAGGCGCCATATTTTTATTTGCCTATTTCCAATATATATATTTTTTCGCAATTTCAAAAAAATATTAACACATATGTATGTATGCAGTGAATCAAACCTACGAAAAAAGTGATCTCCTACATATAAAATATATATATATGCAAGCAGAGTGTGTGAATGTGACAAAAATTACAAACATATCCAGTGCTACATTAAATCCAAAAATAAAGGTTTTGTGCAAATACAGTCCACTCCTGGGAAAAGTGTGCGCGCAGTGAAAGGTGGTTCCAACGAAGAGAAGAAAATTTTCAATACGAATAATAAAGATTTTTTAAAAAAAAAAAAAACGAAAGTGAACCACCCTCTCACATATAAAAGCCACACTTAGACATTTCTGGTGACCAGACACCCTATAAAGTTGGGGGCATATCGGTTAGACACAGCAAAAGAATTCATATAAAAAAAAAAAAAAAAAAACCATTAATTTATATAAAGAAATCCGATCCATTCACACCTCTGCATATCGCCATTCCATATTTTCATATTTAAAAAAAAAAAAAAAAAAAAAAAATTTTTTAAATACATATATATATACTCCAACATTTTACATATCCATACACATACATATATATACATATTTTTCCATACATAAAATTTTACATATATATATTCATATCCATATACATATATATACATATTTTTCCATACATAAAATTTTACATATCTATATTCATATCCATATACATATACATATTTTTTCCCATACATAAAATTTTACATATTGATTCTCATATACATATCCATACATATATTCCACAAAAATTTCTAATTTTTTCGCACACAAATATATTTTTCCATCACCGCGAACAAATCCCGCTACCCCCTTGCAGCCTATATACATACATACATACGTGCATACATAAGTACCGCTTAACTGCAGTATATCAGCACAGCTGCAAACTCATGTGCCAAAGACCGGCACAAAGCAAACGACCAAAAGTAGCTGTGCTGTATACCCTAGGTTGGCAGGCACTTTGTGGGGTATATATGTTGAAGGGTCACGTTGAGGAAAAAATCGAATAATATTTAATTGGTAACAATTTGTGTTCCGCGTTTTTGTTTATTGTATTCCCACGTGTTCCAAGTCGTATTTTTGGAGTTATATTTCAATTCCAAAGTATTCCCACGTGTTCCAAGTCGTATCTTTAGTTTATTTCAATTCCAAAATATTCCCACGTGTTCCAAGTCGTATTTTTGGAGTTATATTTCAATTCCAAAGTATTCCCACGTGTTCCAAGTCGTATCTTTGGAGTTATATTTCAATTCCAAAATATTCCCACGTGTTCCAAGTCGTATTTTTGGAGTTATATTTCAATTCCAAAGTATTCCCACGTGTTCCAAGTCGTATCTTTGGAGTTAGATTCCAATTCCAAAGTGTTTCCAAGCGTTTCAAGTCGTACCTTTGGTTCTATTTCAATTCCAAAGTATTCCCACGTGTTCCAAGTCGTATCTTTGGAGTTATATTTCAATTCCAAAGCATTCCCACGCGTTCCAAGTCGTATATTTGGAGTTGGATTCCAATTCCAAAGTGTTTCCACGCGTTTCAAGTAGTATCTTTGGTTCTAGTTTCAATTCCAAAGTGTTTCAACCCGTTCCAAGTCGCATCTTTGGAGTTATATTGCAATTCCAAAGTATTCCCACGCGTTCCAAGTCGTATCTTTGGAGTTAGATCCCAATTCCAAAGTGTTTTTACGCGTTTCAAGTCGTATCTTTGGTTCTATTCCAATTCCAACGTGTTTCCACGCGTTTCAAGTCGTATCTTTGGTTCTAGTTTCAATTCCAAAGTGTTTCAACGCGTTCCAAGTCGTATATTTGGAGTTATATTTCAATTCCAAAATATTCCCACGCGTTCCAAGTCGTATATTTGGAGTTAGATTCCAATTCCAAAGTGTTTCCACGCGTTTCAAGTCGTATCTTTGGTTCTATTTCAATTCCAAAGTGTTACAACCCGTTCCAAGTCGCATCTTTGGAGTTATATTGCAATTCCAAAGTATTCCCACACGTTCCAAGTCGTATCTTTGGAGTTAGATTCCAATTACAAGGTGTTTCCAAGCGTTTCAAGTCTTGTCTTTGGTTCTATTTCAATTCCAAAGTGTTTCCACCCGCTCCAAGGCGCATCTTTGTAGTTATATTTGAAGTCCAAGGTGTTCCAAGCCGTTCTTAGGGTTTTTTGGCAGTGTTCCAAGTCATTCCAAACGTACCAGCTCGTTTTCTGGTTTTTTCAATCTATTTCAAGGCGTTTCAAAGCCGTTCTTCAAGTGGTTTGGTAGTGTTCCAGTTTTTCCCAAACGTTCCAGTTCGTCTTTTTTGGCTAATTTTCAAGCCGTGCCAAACCAGCTCACCACTTTATAACCGCCACTCTCTGGGGTTATGAGCACGAGCCCGTCAAAAGACGAGAAAGCAGCTGAGAACACTGCATCCCCGAGCAAATCCACAATTGCTGCTCCAGGTCAGCGCCAGAGGAGTACCAGCCCTACTACTCCTCCTTCCCGAGCATTTCAGACCCTCTCTAGTCCATTAACTCTCAAGTCCGCACCATCGAGCACGACCTTTCAGCAAGCCACGTCAGAGCCACGACGAGCAAGCCAAAAAGAGGTCAAATCATTGGTACCACTTCCACAGATTTTGGTAACCGCCCCAAGAGTCACTCGGTCCGAGACCAAAAGGGTTTTAGCTGCTTCCACCATGGCCTTGAAGAAGTTTGTTTCCATTTGCGATAAATTAATTCAGTTTGAAGTCGACACCCACGTCACTTCACTGTCCGAGGTCAGCGTATTTACGCTCCAAGTCCGTCGTGATCGAGTTCAAGCATTGTGGGAGAAGGTCGAGCAGGAATATGAGAAATGCGAGGCACTCACAGATGGTAAAGACGATAACTCTGAAGATTTAGCCATCCAAGCTAAATATGACAAATGCTACCAAGTTTACGAGCGATGCACGGCTCGATTAAACGAGCTTATCCATGAAGGGTCTGCTCCGACTCCTCCGAACCGTCATGCGCCTACCTCTGCACCAGCAGAACGAGGCTGTCGACTGCCACCCATTGACACAGAAGTCTTTACGGGAGATTATTTAAAATGGCCCACGTTCCGTGACTTGTTTACAGCCATCTACATAAGCGATTCGCGAATTTCCCCCGTTGAAAAGCTGTACCATCTCCTAGCAAAAACGAGGGGTGAAGCCAACCTCATTGTAGCAAAATTCCCGCTTACAAATGATGGTTTTGAAACGGCATGGAATGCACTCAAACAGCGTTTCGAAAATAAGCGACTTATCGTGAACAGCCAATTCCGAGCACTTCTTGACCTGCCTCAAATTTCCCATGAGTCCGGAAAAGCATTACAGGATCATCAGAATGCTCTGCAGGCATCCATTCGCGCTTTTGAGCACTGTGGCCTGCCAGTAACCACTTGGGGAGGCATGTTCGTATTTTTCTGTTCCATCAAATTGCCAAAGAATACCCTTTCATTATGGGAACAATCTCTGGGAGACAAGACTGCCATTCCAGAGTGGCAATTGATGGACGATTTCCTCACTGAGCGGTTCCGTACGCTCGAAGCAGTGGAAAATACAACTGCAATGGCTATTTCGGTTCCCACACCGAAACCTCCACGAAATCCGCTTCCAGCCACCCGAAAGGCTAATACATTTGAAGCCAAGGTGACCACCAAACCAAAATCCTGTGATCTCTGTATGAAGGAGAATCACCCGGTGCGTCGATGTTCCCGCTTCCTTCAGATGACGGTGCCAGAGAGGGTGGCATACATAAAGAAAAAGTCCCTTTGTCTGAACTGTTTCGCAAGAGGACATCAAGTAAAAGATTGTCCGAGTCAGCACAATTGCTTCACGTGCAAGGGGCGTCACAATACGCTCTTGCACAAGGACGCCCGACCGGAGAATAATCCAACGCCGGTCCCAGCTCAGCCCAGTTCGCACAATATTGTCCGGACTTACTTTACCTCTGAGGCAAGGTCCTCACGAGATAAGTTGCTAGGTACAGCGATCGTGGACTTTTGGCACAAGGGCACTACTTATGCTTCACGGGCGCTATTAGACCCGGCTTCGGAAGCCAATTTCATATCCGAAAGAATGTTCCGACTCATGAAGTTACCATTCCAAACTGTCAGGGCCGAAGTGACAGGCATTAACGGAAAGGTCAATAGAACCTTGAAGGTCTGTCACATAAGCATTCGGTCATCGCATGGACCTCCAGTCCAGATCGAGATAGAAGCGTTTGTCTTGTCCCAAGTTGCTGATGATTTGCCGTCATGTACGATAGCCCAAGCCACACTGGAAGGAATGCCCAATATTCCTCTAGCCGACCCCTCCTTCAGATTAAAGGCAAAGATCGATCTACTCCTTGGCATTGATGTAATACCAGCGGTGACTCTTTCCGGCATCCAGACCGAAGTGTGCGGATCTTTAATGGCTCAAGAGACGAGATTCGGTTGGGTCATTTCAGGCCCGTTGCAAGGGGTCCCCGTCAGTTCATGTGCCGCGTTCACCACGAGGGTCGCAGTTAGCAGAGAGGAGGGACTTGAAACTCTTCTCACAAGGTTTTGGGAGGTGGAGGATCTACCGGGCAAACCGGTAGAAGATTCTGACTCTGTTTGCGAGGTCAATTTCCAGAAGACCACAAGAAGAGATGTTTCTGGGAGATATACGGTCTCACTTCCGTTTCGAGATCCAACCAACATCAACCTTGGTCATTCCAGACCAGGGCCATTGGCTCAGTTCCTAAAAAACGCAAGCCGACTCCTTAAAAATATTCCGGCAAAAACTGAGTATGACGCCGTCATCCAAGAATATTTGGACTTGGGCCACATGCGTCAGGTTCCATTTGACGGCACTAATAACAATTTTTATTTGCCACACCATGCGGTTTTCAAGCCCGACAGCACCACAACAAAGGTACGGGTAGTTTTTAACGCCTCTAGCAAGTCCACCAACGGAGTAAGTCTCAACGACATACTTTACCCTGGTCCGGTACTTCAGTCCGATCTCACTACTCAGATTCTCAAGTGGCGTTTTTTCCGAGTAGTTTTCAATGCCGACATCACAAAAATGTACCGCCAAATTATGGTCAATCCAATCCATACGCCATTTCAGAGGATCCTGTTCCGAAATAAAGAGGGGCAACTTGGTGATTACGAGCTGAATACCGTCACGTTTGGCATTAACTGTGCTCCGTTCTTAGCCATCCGAGTACTTCAGCAACTCGCAAGTGATGTACAATCCAAATTTCCTTTGGCTAGCGATATTATCAAGTCCTATATGTATGTCGATGATGTCCTGGCAGGGGCTCATAATGAAACAACGGCAATCGCAATGGTCAATGAACTTCAAGGCGCCCTTGGTTCAGCTGGCTTTCCCTTGCGCAAGTGGACATCGAATGTGAAGAGCGTGCTCAGTTGTATTCCAAAGAGTCATTTACTGAATGCTGATTTCCTCGACATCGAAGAGGCCAGCACAGCGAAAACACTGGGAATCCGATGGAAAGCGACTACGGATGAGTTTTATTTTGTCATCTCACCCCAAGATGTCAAGTCAGCTTATACTAAGCGAGAAGTCCTCGGGCAGATCGCCAAGTTATTCGATCCCGCTGGCTGGCTGGCTCCCTTTGTGATTCAAGCCAAGGTGTTTATGCAAGAGCTCTGGCTACAAGAGCTAGGGTGGGATGATCAATTGCCCAGTGAACTCCATCACAGGTGGCAGGATTTTACAAAGAGCTACTCCTTCCTTGACCAGATCCGAATTCCACGATGGGTTCTTCATGACCCAAATTCCGACATCCAATTCCATTGTTTTTGCGATGCGTCACAGCGGGCTTATGGTGCCGCAATTTACGTGCGCGTTAGCAATGACCAAGGCATATTATGCTGCCTTCTTGCAGCGAAATCTAGAGTCGCCCCGGTTAAAACGGTTTCATTGCCCCGCCTTGAATTATGCGGAGCTACACTTTTAGCGGAACTGGCAGCTGCAGTTCTTCCGCAACTTCCAGTTGATAATGCGGAGGCTTTTTATTGGTCAGATTCCACCGTCGTACTGTCGTGGTTAAATAAGCCACCCTGCACATGGACAACGTTTGTCGCAAATCGGGTAGCAAAAATTGTGACGGCAACAAATGACGCCCCATGGAATCACGTTCATTCAGAGGACAACCCAGCAGATCTCCCTAGCCGCGGCCTGAGTGCGCAGGAACTGGTACACAAGGATTTGTGGTGGCACGGCCCACCATGGCTACGGGAACCACAAGAGTCCTGGCAGCGAGCGACACCACTCCCACTAGACACTACCTTGGAGAAGCGGGTAGTGAAGGTCCACGTCGCGATCGCTAAGCCAGCCAACGAGATATTATCTCGTTTTTCCAATCTGGCACGTGCCTTACGAGTGATAGCATATGTGATCCGTTTCGGCAGAAAGTGTCGTAAACTTCCAAACGATTACTCCGGGGAGGTGACCTCTAGCGAGATCAATCAAGTACTCCAGGCGTTGATCCGAGTCACTCAGCGTGATTACTTTCCGACGGAACATCGGTGTCTACAGCAGAAGAAATCTCTGCCCACGTCTAGCACCATTCTCAATTTGAATCCTTTCATTGACGCATCAGGTGTGATCCGAGCATGTGGGCGCGTGCAACAAGCAGCGGCCCTTAGTTACGATGAGCGTAACCCCATTCTGTTGCCAGTAGTAAGTCCGTTGTCCCGGCTGTTGGTGCTTTTCACGCATCAGATCTCTCTCCATGGGGGCAGCCAACTGGTAGTCCGTCTCATCCGACAGAGATACTGGATTCCAAGACTGCGGAATCTAGTAAAATCGGTGGTCAATTCATGCAAAGTCTGTGTGATTTATAAAAGAAGGCTGCAATCACAGCTAATGGGCACCCTTCCGGCCCAGCGAACTACTTTCGCACGACCTTTCACGACCACCGGGATAGATTTCGCAGGTCCTTTCGACATCAAGAGTTTCACCGGCCGCGCTTGCCGCATATCAAAGGGATATGTGTGTGTCTTTGTTTGCTTTTCCACCAAAGCCATTCACCTTGAGGCAACTTCGGATTTGAGTACCGAAGCATTTCTGGCAGCATTCGCTCGCTTTGTATCGAGGCGAGGGTGTCCCCAGCAAGTGCAGTCCTAAGTTCTACCCAGCAGAAAATATTATCCCACTACAGCCATCAGAATCTGTCCTGGCATTTCATCCCTCCCGGGGCACCACACATGGGAGGGTTGTGGGAGGCTGGAGTTAAGAGTTTTAAAACTCTGTTTTACAAGGCCACTTCCAACCAAAGGTATACTTTTGAAGAGTTCTCTACGCTGCTGGCTAAGGTAGAGGCGTGTTTGAACTCGCGGCCGATTTCTCCTATGTCTGAAGACCCCACCGACTCTTTAGCTTTGACCCCAGGCCATTTCCAAGTTGGCGGTCCATTGCTATCCCTGACGGAACCTGAAATCAAGGATCAGGTACCGTCTATCATTAACCGGTGGCAGCGTCTGAAGGCCGTGAGTCAGCATTTCTGCACCCGATGGAAAGACGAGTATCTGAAGGAGCTACATAAGCGCAATAAGTGGCGATTCCCTTCTAAAAATCTTGAAGTGGGCGATCTGGTGGTACTCAAAGACGACAATCTTCCATTTAACTTTAAATCAATTTAAAAGAAACAATCCAAATAAAAATTTCAATATTTACATCAAAATCTAATAAACTCAACATTTTAGGACTATAGTTGCTATTTTCCAAATCCTTTCTCGATCGTACGTGTCTCAGTGATGCTATAAGTGGGCCCGAAGAGTGGCCGAAAACAAGCAATGGAATGGAGAGCCAAAGTAAGGGCTATGCATGCCAAACGGGGTTTTTTTTTATATTCATTTTTATTTACAACCAAATTAGATTTACATTTACTTCACATACGACAGTTTTCTAACATATGAGGCATCAGGTTATCGATGGTAATGCGCGTACCGATCCGGGACTCCAATTCGCGTCTCTGTGCGTCATATCGAGGGCAGTGAAATGCTATATGCCTTGCGTCCTCGACGATGCTGGCGCCGCACTACGTGCATTCGTCGGATGCCTCGTGCCCAAAACGCTTTAGATAAGCTCTGAAGCAGCCATGGCCGCTCAGAATTTGTGTCAGGTAGAACGTCACTTGCCCGTAACTGCTGCCTATCCACTGTTGAAGGTCTGGGATAAGGCAGTAAGTCCAAAGGCCCTTCGCAGATTCCGTCCATCGTTGTTGCCATCGAGCCACATGTTTGCCTCGTATTTCTTGCCGTATACTGGCTAAGGGCAATCGCTCGACAACCGGTGGTGTGGAGTGTAGCGCTCTGTACACCGCGTCTGCTTCTCACACTAGATCACTGATTGGAGACAGACCAGCGATGACATGCGCAGCATCGTCTGAGATTGTGCGGAACGCACTGCAAATTCTCATTGCGCAGAGTTTAATAACCGATTCCAGCCCTGGCCTATAATTTTTCACCCGAAGCGCACTAGCCCAAACTGGAGCAGCGTACAAGGAAATGGATTTTGTCACGCTAGTTAACAACAGCCTTCTCTCTTGTTTGGGGCCTCTTGTATTGAGCATGATCCTTGCCAGCGCGCGTGCAGAGCACAGTGCCTTCTGGCACGTATACTCCAAGTGCTCACGGAAACAGTGTCGTAAATCCAGCATTACACCTAGGTATTTGATAGCCCTCTTAGATGTAATAGTTTTGCCACCAACTTCTACAGAGGCGGTGTCGACTTTCTTCCTGCCCCTATTTAAAACGGCTTCAGTTTTGTGGGCTGCCAATTCCAGACCTGTAACAGCCAGCCAGCGGCCAATAGTTGCAATGGTGTTGTTGCATTTTTGTTCCGTAGCTGCAAGCTCTTTTTCTGTTACCACCACCGCGACATCAACTGCAAAGCCGATTATGCGTGTGCCCGGATCAAAATTTAATCTGAGGACTCCGTCGTACAAGGAATTCCGCAGGAGAGGGCCCAGGACTGAACCCTGTGGTACTCGGAGGTGCCTATTTGTGAACTAGCTGTCCACTATGTGCAGCAGATTACCCTGAACGCCGAAAGAAGCCAGACTGCCCATTATACGACTCCATTCAGCTAAGTTAAATGCGTTTCTGATGTCGAGTAATGTGCAGTATTGTTTGGTTCCCCCTTTCCATCAGTTACCAGATATGGCGTCTCTGGCTGTGTCCACAACTGTGTTTATCGGGTCTATCGTTGATCTTGCCTTTCTAAGTCCATATTGGTAAGGATAAAGTCCACCTCCTTGCTCAATAGCCATGTTGAGCCTACGCGCTATGAGCGATTCCAATATTTTCCCTGCTGTGTCTAGAAGGCAGATAGGCCTATATTATGAGGCTTCGCCGGGGGGCTTGCCAGGTTTTGGTAGGAGTACCAGAATATGCCTTTTCCATCGTGATGGGAAGGTTCCTTCTGTCAGGCATGCATTGTACATTTTTATGAACACATCAGGGTGCAGATTAACTGCCAGCCTTAAAGCTCTGTTCGGTGTGCCGTCGGGGCCAGGAGCTTTCTTATTATTATGTTTATAGACGATTTCTAACAGTTCTGTTTTCGGGCACGCTGCTATTACTATTTCACTGCTTCGAGTTGCCAGTGGTAGCTGGATCTGTTTTTGTGGGAAAAGTGAACTGACAATTTGGTTCAGGCTCGCTGCATCAGATGGTATTGATGTTTTTCCGACATCAACGTGGATCTGCGCTTTGACGAAGCCATCGTATGATCGCACATTAACCAGACGTACTTGGAGTGCACTGCAGGTCCAAATAGAGTCCTTGCTTGTAAAGTCTGAGATCCTGTCTCCAATACTTTCCATTCTATATGGTTCGCTGAGAATTGCAATATCTGCTGATACTTCGTGGATTGTTTGGTGCAAAAGATCTTGAGCCGCAATGCAATGGTTCAAGTTCAGCTGTATCACTTTTATTTTAGGCGTCATCTTAATTTCATCAACATTGTCGTGTTTAGCTAGTGCTTCAATAATATGGCAAGGCTCAGCTATGTCATCCAGATTCCGAATAATTGCGGACTTAAATTTCCTGAGAACTTTGACCACGGCTGAGTCGCATAGAACTTGGGAAATTTCGTCCATCAGGCCTAGGGAAGCGCTTTGGGCGTTGCCTAATTCCAGCAGAAGCCCATCTTTGGAAGTACGCTTGACTCTGCTTACATGGCTGCGAACATGATCCAGTCACCTCGCCGGGTAACCAATGCCAGAACATCGCTGTAGCTAACTCCAGAGCTCGGTTCAATCAGCAAGGCGTTTGGTTTTGCTCTTCAGGACTTTGCCTCCTTTACGCGGGTCTTACGTTTTGGGCCTACTTCTTGCCAGCCTTGGCTAGACTCCCTATTGCTTGTCCGGATTGCGTTTTGACCTTCATCTTCCCTCTGATCCCTTTTTTGCACCGAAGGGGCTGGCATCATCCGATGCCTTTGTTGCCGCTGCAGTTGTGGTATACTCTTCGTATTCTTTGAACTTTTTTGGCCCGCCTGAGAGGGGTTATTTGAAGTCGAAGATGACGCGGCATCAACTTCTGACGCAGCACTTAATGGGGGATTCATGCATTCACATGTACAGTGGCACCTCCTGGATTGAATTACATCCGATACCGTTGCACTTTCTGCATCCGTTTGCTGCTATCTACTTGCTCGCTGCGGCGGGGCTAGCCTTGGACTTGCTGTCTCCTCTGGTGCAACGCCCTTGCCCAGGAAAATCAAAATCAGATCTGCATGCAGTTTCTGAAGTTTCGCCACGTTATCCCTAAGCGGGTTCCTAATCGAGCGATTTCGCCCATCTTTGCATCTTACCGTCTGCATTGAGATGGACTCTAGCACGAGTCCCAACTCGTCTAGCTACCTACCCACTGGCTGCACTTTTACTCTTTTCAACGGAACACTCCTAGATTAAGGGCTACTGGCAGGACTCGGGGTGCCTCTTGCTCTTTTTAGGGTGTCAGATGATTGAGTTTTCGACTCCTCAGAGACTTGGTTCGCCATTAGACTGGAACTGGTGGTTATCAGTGCGCAGGCGGGACTCAGATCCAGACTTGCTCCATTTTTTTGGCTGTCTACTTCATTTTTGCTGACTCCCTGCTGTAGCGGAGACCGCCGTCGTCGTCGCCCGAACGCCGATTCGTACTCAGCGTCCAGAATGCCTTCAGTATGCCTTGGTCTACGTACGCAACTCCTTCGGTGACCAAGAATTTCCTCCTGACGACGGCTGGGAGATATACCGCCCCGACTCGGTGGCCTAAATCCAAGCTAGTATAAAACTAAAAGCGTTGACCAGTAGACCAAGCTTACTTCAGCAAAAGTGGGAATCACTTTCACTCGTTGCAGAGAACGGACGTGTTTTTTTTGCGCTTATCAACTTTTATTTTTTTCTCGCGATTAACTTCTTTTCTATAACTTATTAATAAATTCATTACCGGCTAATATTTCCAGCATCCGAATTTTATTTTCATTTCGCGAATTCTTGCTGTCGCTTTTGTGTATTTGTTTAAATTTAAATAAAATCAAAACTTACAGCAATACTTGCGTTAGCGGTGTTGTTGTTTTGTTTATCTCTTTTTGCTTTTGTGTCGTTACCGTTTTAACTAACTCTCGCGCTCTTGCGTACAAATTGTTATTGCATGTGTTCAATTTGACGCGCTCTCCCGCTCTTTCCTATTCTTGTTTGATTTGCGCTCTCGTCTTTTGCCTACCCGCGACTCTGTGATACGTGTTTTTGTTTTTGTGTATTTTTGTAATTTCTTTTCTTTAGTTGTGAAGGCTTACTCTGCACATTAACCCTTGTGTCAGAACTGGTCAGTATATTCTTATACACAGATTTTTAACCTTTAGAATTTTTTTTTTTTTGTATTTTCCTTTTTTAATTAAATTAATTAAATTTTGATAAAATGGTTGTCTGCTCAAAAAATAATTGCATAGTGGCCACTAATCCGGTTGACTCCCATGATTATATTCTTTGTTGGCTGTGTGACAATGCGGTTCACGTTAAGTGTGCAGGTTACACAGGCAGAATCAAGGAGTCTATTGCTAAAGGCGGTGGCTTAAAATATGGATGTGATGCTTGCCGTGGGGTCGAGAATGAGATGCGCTCTTTCATGAGGCGGACTAGAGATAGTTTTGACACTTTAAGGGCAGGTTTTAATAAACTCCAAGCGGAGTTTAATGCGGTGGAGACTCAGTTCAGGAGTTTATCGCTTATGAATGAGTCTCCGAAACGTAAAAGGACCAGTCCTTGGGGTGTTTCAGTATCTGTAGATCCGCCAGCGTCTCTTATCGTCCCCGACCGGTCTCATGCACCGTCCACTCCTAATGTACAGCAGTTGATATCGTTTAAGAGCCCGGTTGTGAATGCTATTAGTAAGGAATTACCGGTATCACCTGGGAATGATCTCTTAAAAACGATGCCTATTGTAGTGTCCGATGTGTCCGGGCAATTACCCATTCCAATGGAAATTGCCGATAGTTCTAAAAGTATTGAGGGCCCCGTAAACAAGTTGACTGCTGCAGTGGGTGACTTGTCCAACGTTACTGCTACGGCTGACGCTTCGGGACCGCGGCCTCTCGTTGGCATACCACCAAAGAAACATATATTTGTTTCTAGGCTAGACCCTGTTGTCACATCTGATGATGTAATAGCCTATATTCGGAAGAAAGTTAACGTCTCGAATATTGCGGTGGAGAAGTTTAAATTTTCTTATTCTCGGGACATTTCGTCCTTTAAAATTAGTGTTTCTGCCAATATCTTCGACACTATATGTCGAGAAGATTTTTGGCCGAAACATATAATAGTTAAGGAATATACTGTAAAAAAGAAAAATCGGCAACCGATTCGCTTGCCAACAACAACAACTAATACTATTCCTGCCACATCAGCATCTGCTGGTGTGTCAAAAAACTAGCTTCGTCCCTTAACCTGGGTTACCAGAACGTTAGAGGACTGAAATCCAAACTTCCTAATCTCTATGTAGATAGTCTTTCTTTTGAGCATAACATTCTAGCTTTTACAGAGACGTGGCTAAAACCTGATATTGCTGATGCATCGGTGTTTTCCACAAACTTTTCTATATTCAGACGTGACCGGATTTCTCGCATAGGTGGTGGCGTTCTAATAGCTGTTGATGCTGCTTTATCATCTGAAATGATTCAATTTTCTAGTACCCAGGAGATTGAGTTTGTCGGTGTTAAAGTAAATTTTAAATCTTTTAATGCTTTTATTACTTGTTCCTATATTCCACCATTGTCAGACATGGTGGTATATTTAAATCATTTAGAGGCAATTCAGTTTGTCTCCTCTTTAGTTTCCAGTCAAGACATGCTCATAGTTGTAGGTGATTTTAATTTACCCGCTTTAGTATGGTCACTAACAGATGAATCTACCATGTTGCTGCCCTCTTTGTCACATGACTTTATTGACGGCCTTCTAGGCTTATCTTTATCCCAAGTCAATCCTGTCTTAAATTCTAATGGAAAATCGTTAGATCTTATTTTTGTATTGGATACTTCTTATTGTGAGGTTTCTAGGATCGAACCATTTGTTCTTCCAGAAGACAAATTTCATCCTACATTAAATTTAAAAATTGATCTGCCCTTGCTTTCACCATTACTTGGTTCAAATGAGTTACCTCTAACTAGGTGCTTTCGTAAGACTGACTTTGTCACCCTTAATGAAAACATTACTAATACCGATTGGTCTTATCTGTACAATTGTAGAGATATGAACTCAGCTGTTCGTTTTTTCTATGATACTCTGAATTCACTCTTTGATATTTGTGTGCCTCTTGGTAGGCTGGAGCGGCTTAACAAACCTCCCTGGTTCTCTCGTGAGTTATCCAATTTGAAAAATGTGAAGACACGATATTATAAGAAGTTTCAAAAAACACGTCGTTCATCAGATTATGCTCTGTATACAGTCGCTCGTTCAAAATTCATGATGCTTAATACACAATGCTATAAGAATTATCTTCAGCGGTGTAAGCTTCAGTTTTCTTCTGACCCTAAACAATTTTATAATTTTGTCAATTCTAAACGTAAGACCTCCGTGCACCCATCTTTTTTGTCTTTTCAAAATAAAAAAGCGAGCACTGATCAGGCAATTGCCGATATGTTTGCGAGTTTTTTCAAAACAACTTATTCCTCAACGGAATATCGAGCAAGTCCGTATCCTTATCATTTAAAAAAGGCTAATTGCATTTTCAATCCAGTGTTTGATGAAAGTTCTATTCTTAGCGAACTTAAATCAGTTAAACCTGTTTATTCTCCGGGGCCAGATGGTCTTCCTGGATGTGTACTCAGGTTCTGTGCAAACGCATTATGCAAACCCATTTTAAAATTGTTTCTATTGTCTGTCGAATCTTCCTCTTTTCCATCTATTTGGAAGGAGTCGTATATCATACCTCTGCATAAAAATGGCAAAAAGTCCGAAGCCTCTAACTATAGAGGTATCTCAAAATTGTCCGCTATTCCGAAAGCTTTTGAGAAAATTATAACTTCTCAATTGCAACATTTTTGCAGTTCTATTATTTCGCCATCCCAACATGGGTTTGTGAAACGTAGATCTACAACCACTAACCTTTTAGAATTTACATCAATAATTATCAAGGGGTTCAAAAATAGTAAACAAACTGATGTTATATACACTGACTTCAGCAAAGCCTTTGATTCCGTTAATCATACCCTATTACTTTCTAAGCTGAGCGACATTGGGTTTCCACACCTTTTCCTCTCTTGGGTTCGAGAATATTTAACAAATAGAAAACAGAAGGTACTTTTTAAGTCTTCTTTTTCCGATTCCATTCCTGTGACTTCTGGTGTACCTCAAGGTAGTCATCTTGGCCCTCTGCTTTTTACACTATTCATTAACGATCTTCCATCAGTCATTGTTCATTCGCATGTGCTTATGTATGCTGACGATGTCAAGCTTTGTCTTACTTATAAAGATACAGATTCATTTAGTCGGCTACAAGCTGATCTTAAAAACTTTCAATCCTGGTGCCAGTTTAATCTACTAAATCTTAACACTACCAAATGTAAGGTAATGACTTTTTTTCGTAACTCTCCTCAACTGGTCACTTATTTTCTAAACAATAGTCCTTTAGAACGTCTAAATAATATGAATGATTTGGGCGTACTTATGGACCATAAGTTAAATTTTAACACCCATATTTCCACCACGGTCGCAAAGGCCATGAGTGTCCTGGGTTTCATTAAAAGATGGTCAAAAGAATTTGATGACCCCTATACAACTAAAGTTCTTTTTACTTCGCTTGTCCGTCCTATTTTAGAGTATGGATCTTGCATTTGGTCACCTCAATATGAGTCCCACCAGATTAGACTTGAATCCGTTCAAAAGCAGTTCTTGCTATTTGCTCTTCGTGGCTTAAGCTGGGATCGCAATGTCAATTTGCCTTCGTATTCTAGTAGACTTCTCTTGATTAACCTTCCTTCCCTAACTAACCGTAGAATTATGCTTGGTGTTATTTTTATGCACAAGCTCCTAATTGGTGATATCGACTCGCCTGAGTTATTAGCTCAGGTAAATCTGTCGGTACCATGTAGACGGAGTAGACATCCTTTGATACCTTTATCCCTTAGTCGTTGTTCTTCTAACTATGCCCTGCATGAACCTTTTAGGGTCCTCTGCTCTGATTACAACCTTCTATTCCCTGTAATTGGCTCAGAGCTTTCTATTATTATGATTAAAACTTCTATCCTATCCCATTTAGTTAATAGATAGCTATATTATTTTTTAGTTATTTGTTTGTCTGTTTATTCTATTGTGTATTTGTCCACGCGATTCGTGCCGTGCGTTATACGGTTGCACCCCCGTCGGTCGGGTGGGAGGTGGGCAGTTATCTGCTTGGGCTCGCGCGTAACAGGCTTTGTCCTGGTGTCGTAGGGGCCACTTGAACGTACTGCGCATAGTATCGTCAACGTCCGCTATTTAAAAAAAGAAGGAAAATAAATAGGTGTCACGCAGGATTTGAACCTATATCTCTACCGATCCTTTAGGCTTGGCCTCTAATCGCTCCGCCAGAGGCGAGTCCGCGCCGGGCTGGCACAGACTGTATGCAATGCGGAAAATTGGTGCTGACTCAATTTAAATTTATATCAATTTATTAAATTAAAAACAAAAATAAAAAATATATATATTTAGATTTTTTGAGCCAACAGGAGATTTTAGCAAATTCCTTCGCCGGGATTTGAACCATGAAATTCGGCTCAAGCAACTGAGGTGCTACCCCCGGCGCCACTGGGTGCTGCAACTAGGTGGCGGCTAAAACTTTGTTTGAAGGTGCCCTTACAGTTTCCGTGTTATGGAGGCACTCCCGCTACACCCGAATTGATGACCAAACCACTGGTTCTCCAGTGCTCCAAAACCACAACAAGCACCTTGCTGGGGCACTATTACGTTATCAATATCACTGTCGAACAGGAAAAACACAGGAAACTCCCTTGGCGCAGTTTTGGGATCTGGTTTAGTCCACTTAACTACGATTTTTATATAAATTACGAAGCTAAAAAAAAAACGAGACCGCACTGGAGAATTTCTTTCACATAGTATATCAAAACGGGGGGTAGTGGGGGCTGTGTGCATACCAAATCATACAAATATAGTCGATCGAGTTCGAAGGGCAAACGGGGGTTACGCACAAGCCGAGGAAGAGTCTTGGGGATGCCCTAAATATGAGGCGAATATATTGATGACGTAGAAGAATGAATTAAATTAATTTAGCCCTTGAGTTAGTTGAACGAGAGAAATGAAACTCAATATATTATACATATGAAACTAAATATCTATGTATAAAGAAAAGAGCAGCAATCGCCC
Source organism: Drosophila equinoxialis (assembly GCA_018150345.1). Lineage (NCBI taxonomy): Eukaryota > Metazoa > Arthropoda > Insecta > Diptera > Drosophilidae > Drosophila > Drosophila equinoxialis. The sequence continues at coordinate 143,791 of JAECWI010000481.1, forward strand.
AAAAATTGATGGAACGAGCGAAGCGAAGAAGGACATGGAAAAAAGCAGCGTCAGCCTAGCAACCAAAGGGGACATGCGACCAACAAGGAGAAATCAAGAACTGGAGAGAAAAGAATGGAAGCCCGCATAGCAACAGAGGCGCTATGTGGTAAAAGCAGAGCAACTTTCACCACGCATGGCAACAGCGTGGATGAAAGCGATGGGACGATGGAAAGTTACCGGCTGTATAGCGGTATCACACACAGTGATTCTAGAGGCCCCAGGATGCCTATATAAGGCCAGCAGCAAATTATGAAATCATCAAGTCGTCGAGTCAAGATCAAGCTATCAAGTCATCGAGTCCTGATCAAAAAAAAAAAAGAAACGAAGCAACAAATCTCTTTTGGCCTTACGTGTAACCTTAAGAATATTTGGCGCCTAGCGAATTAAAAGTACAAGCAAGTCATCGAGTTTATTAGGCCTTACCAGTAACCTTATGAACTGTACGAGCATCAACAAATCTGAAACGTAAAACAAATAAACACGCATTTTCCATTTTTTACCATTTCCCTGCAATTTATAACATTCAAAATAACAGCCAACCTTTTAATGACCTCTAAATTATTTGGAAAACGATTTAATGTTAAAAAGTTTAATTTGTTAATTCCTACCTTAAATAAATTAAAAAACTTTTGAAAGCAGTATTAGGTTTCATTGTTTGTTATATTTTATGACAATCGATTAAAAACTTACGAGCTTTAGAGGGTTAAGGCGTTTTCACTTATGAAGTTGAAAATAAACTGTCGCAAACGAGAGGAATATTTAGCACCTTATATTATATTCTTTGAATTAACTAGGTAGAATGCAAAATCGGTATTATTTGTATTAATTAGGTATAAAACTTAATACTTACATCCAATATCTAGGACCAATTTTTCAAAAACTTAAATAACACTTATCTACATTGCCAGTTTTTCGAAAGCAGGTAATTTGCAATCTACCATTGTCTAAAGGCATATATATAAAGAGATAGTATTTACAAAACAGCATTATGCAGTGTTATCATTTAAATACAGAGAAGCTACAAGCAAATAGGCATGCGCTCTTCTTCTTCCTTACACCTGCAGCGCATTTTTAGGCGATATTTAGTGTATTTTTTGAACGCTTCTAGTTCAAAAACGATTTCAGTAATTATTAAAATTTATCAAACATGCTATAAAAAAAAAAAATTTTCAGAAATCCAAGATCGATTGTTGAATTCGCCCAATATTCAGTTTTGAAGATGAGATTTTTATAAAAGCTATCAATTATTCCTATTTACTTTGGCGCCTCTAGCAGCGAAGTTTTTATTAGCTGAATGCACTGGGTTTGCGAAGTCTTGCAATGCTTCTAACATCTTTTTCCACTGTCGCGACCTAACTATTCAGCAAAATAATTTAATGGGTCAATCCTCAAGTCAGTTATTATATGGCCCGATTTTTGGACTAACTTGAGTTGGGTTTGCAAAGGTAGCTGGGAAATTGGCGACTGTATGGATGATGATGGCGATGGCGTTATTTGTTTAGACAAATCCCATTAAAGCCACCAGAAGATGGTAATGATACGTAAGTTGTATCTTCGAAAACTGGCAACGGCGATCCAAGCCTTTTCACCGTTTTTTGGGTTGGCTCATAATTCTGCACACTATTTTCAATATTTTCTGGACTACTACAAATAAAGGATTGTAATGACCGGTGTTGGTGTTTAGATTACATAAAATAAGATAACATTAAGACAATTATAATATAGAACAAATGGAAATGTATGCCAATATAAGTATGTAACCCGATTATAGATATCGATGGCTCATCAGTCATAAGTAGATCTGATATGGTCAGCAGTTAACAATAAAGACCTATTTCATCAAGTTGCTATAGTTAGCTATTATCAATAAAGACGTATTTTGCTGACTTAACACTATGTCGACCTATGCACTGGTGAGCTCTCTAGTTTTACTATAAAAGAAATGCATTATTCTTTGTAAGATCAGATACCAATTGTAGCTACATCGGGTGTGCATCGCTGTGTCTTTGGCCCCCATCTCTACCTTTGTAATCTCGCTCCGAAGTCCACCCAATTTATGTGTTGGTTGCGACGACTATTAGTCACTGGTTTATGTGCTAGTGCCTATTTGATTATAAATAAATAAACAATAATAAATCAAGAATACTACGAATCCACTGTGACAACGACAAAATGAACTAGGCGACTACTTTCTTTGCACGCTTTGGACACAGAACAATCCTAAGCGAGGGCACAAATTGATGAACATTTCACATCAATCTGGGGTCCCGACTAAAAACATCGCAATTGATTAACTTGGCAATCGTTGCGTAGCCACTTTGGCGACTAAAACAATTTATTGGAAAACTAGGAGTTAGTTTTCCGCAACGGGGTAGCAATTCATACCCATTGAATAAAAGTTGATCAACTAGGTGATCACTTTGGTAAATACAATTAACACGATTTGTGTCAACGAGGCGACCAAATCATAAAAAAGTTATTTAAAATAAAAAGTTTGATCAACTTATAAACTATATTGCATTCCCTGGCGTCAGCAATCTCTGACCTAGTTAACTCGGTCAGTAACCCAGGTAGTACGCACGAGTATATAGTTTGGCATTGGTCAGCAATTTTTAAAAATATATAATAAAGAAAAGAAACTCAAAAAAGAAACTGGTTTCACTGTCGTGGCGTTTATCAGTGTAAAAGAATAGGTATACTGGAAATAAAAATTAACTATTGGTAACGCAAAAATCAAAAGACGACTTCGATTTATTTCTTATTCTTATTTGTGCTACACTTGACCAATTTTAGGAACGAGTCGGAGCGTTCCCTGTCTTTGACAAAATAAATAAACTCCCATCGGGTCAAGTACTAGTACAAATAAGCAAATACATAAGAATATAAAAACATGGAGGAGTTTTATAAGCAGCAGACAGAACGAGGAGAAGCAATTCAGGCTTTCATCCGGAATACAAAAAAGGATTCGTTCGCCAGGAAAATGAAGCCCTCTTATTTCGAGGAGAAACTTGAGCTCCTGGAATACATGTGGGAGAACTTCGAGAAAAGTCATAAGGAGTTATTGGACAAATTAAACAACGTGCCAACAGAAGATGACTACTTTGTAACGGACTATTTCAGCAAAATGAAGGCGGTTGTAACTAACATAGTGGAAGATTGGAAGGACCATTTGGCAAAGATAAAAATAGAGAGACAAGCTCGCCAACGAGAAGAAGAGCGAGCCGGGATCAAACCACTGGTTCGCAAACAAAGTGCGCTGCTGGATTCATTGTCCAGGACATTAAGTCAAATTGTGCCTGAAGAAAAAATGAACTACAAATCAGTAGTCGACAAATTATGGAGGCAAATAGAAGAAATCCATTATGAGATTCATCGGCTAGCGGAAAATCCAGCCGAAGCAGGATATAATATATCTACGTTTGTAGCCGCAGAAAATACAATGCTAAAATTCTGTGTGGCACCAGTAGAAAATGTATTAATACAATCACCGCCTGTATTGCAATCATTGCAATTACCCAAAATTCCCATTCCAAAATTTGATGGGGATTACCTAAAATGGCAACAATTTCATGACATCTATAAAAAGGTGGTTCATGAGTCAAATGTATCCACAATAGAGAAAATGTGGTACTTAAAATCAAACCTTTCTGGAGAAGCAGAGAGATTGATACGGCACCTGGAATTAACAGAAGCCAATTACAACACTGCTTGGTCAGTGTTGCAGGAACGATTTAATAATAAAAGAGTTCTAGTAACAGCCATACTGGCAAAGCTGTTTGATCACCCAAATGTGGGAAATGACGCAGCTTCTATAAAGAATTTGCATGATAATATTTTTGAATCATTGCAAGCTTTAAAAAATGTAGGCGTTAATATGGAATCGTCAGATGCTGTCATAATGTTTCATATGACAAGGAAATTGGATAGATTCAACCACGCACTATATGAGCAATCTCTGTCCAACACCAGGGAGCTACAGGAAGTAAAGGATTTCCTATCATTCTTGGAACAGCGCTTCCTAACATTAGAGGCGATTGGGAAACCAAGAATTGACAATCGCAGCATTGAAAAACTAAACCCAAGGAAGACATGCGCGGCAGCATTTGGGACAAACAGTTCCTTGTGTGCTTTCTGCGAGAAGGCAAAGCACAAACTCTTCCAATGTGAAAAGTTTAAAATGAAATCCGCAGCAGAGCGGCTTAATTGGGTACAGAGACACAAATTGTGTGTCAATTGCTTCAAGCCGGACCATATGGCTAAAAATTGCTCTTGGAGGGGATGCTTCAAATGCGATAAAAAACATAACACAATGTTGCATTTAGAAACAGGCAACCAAGTTGCTACATCTGCGTCTGCAGTTTCTGCTTATGGAATTAGCAGAAAATACACTCTATTGGCAACGGCCAAGGTAGTGGTGAAAGGGATCAATGAAAGGAAAGGAGAGTTTCGAGCACTCCTAGATAGCGGCTCACAAGTAAACCTCGTCTCAGAGAGGCTAGTAAAGAAGTTATCGTTAAAAATTAACGAGACTCATGTGCACATAAATGGAGTGGGTGGTCAACCACAGATAAGCAAGGCGCGAGTAAGCTTGGTTGTACGGTCAAGATACAACAAGTTCGCAATGCTAGTTGAGGCATTTGTATTGCCACACATAATAGGTGACCAACCTACAGAACAAATAACGCAGAAAGTCAAATTGCCAGACAACATTCAATTAGCTGACCCAACATTTGATAAACCAGGAAAAATTGATATGCTGTTGGGAGCTGATAATCACTATGCTATACTGCTACCAGAAAGAAGACGGGGCAATCGAAACCGTCCAACATTACAAAATTCAGAGTTTGGATGGATTATTGCTGGCAGAATTAATATGTCAACGTCAGCTTCAATCACATGTATGGTAGGCATGACGAATCCAGAGGAATCTCTAGAAAGATTCTGGCAGCTAGACACACTAGAGCCAATGAAACGGTACAAGAGTCCGGAGGAAGAGTATTGTGAAAAATTCTTCCTCGATAACCTACACACGGCGGCGGACAATCGACTAATTGTAAAGCTTCCATTTGCTGAAGAGGCTTCATCTCTTGGAGAATCTCGGGAAGTAGCCATAAGAAGATTCATGTCGTTAGAGAGGCGAATGAGCCCTGACATAAAAAAGGAGTATGTAAAATTTATGTCAGAATATGAACAGCTCGGACATATGAAGCAGGTAATGGTGGAACAAATTCCCAAAAACCATTACTTTATACCGCATCACTGTGTACTAAAGCCAGAAAGTACCACCACCAAGTTAAGAGTGGTATTTGATGCGTCCTGCAAAACGTCGTCAGGAAAATCACTAAACGACATTTTATATCCTGGACCAGTTGTACAGAGTCAACTCTTCTCAATTCTTCTGCGGTTCAGGACACACAAATATGTGTTCACTGCCGACATTGAAAAAATGTATCGTCAAGTTTGGATAAACCCTGCCGATCAATTCAATCAGATGATTGTGTGGAGAGAGGATCCAAGTCGAGAACTAAAGTTTTATCGTTTAAAAACGGTAACTTATGGAACCACATCAGCCCCATATCTAGCGACGAAGTGTCTGGAATATTTGGCACTGAAAAACATGGAAAAATTGTCGTCTGGAGCATTAGCATTAAAAAATGACTTTTATGTTGATGACTGTCTCACAGGAGCAGACAGTTTACTAGAAGCCCTGCAAATAAGACAAGAGCTGCTAGAAATCTTGAGACCTAAGGGTTTCAATCTACGAAAATGGTGTTCAAATAGCAGTCAGCTTCTAAAGGAAATTCCAAAGGAAGATACCATTGCTGACATCAATCTCGGTGACACACTGGAACAAACAAGTGTCAAAACATTGGGAATCATATGGGCACCCAAAGAAGATCTATTATGTGGAAAGGCTCAAAAACTTACAAAAGGAATAACCAGAAGAGTGGTACTATCTGAAGTCGGTCAAATCTTCGATCCTCTAGGACTGTTCGCACCGGTAGTGGTAAGAGCGAAAATATTTCTTCAACATGTTGCTACCGAACGAATTGAGATGGATGGTGATCTGCCGCCGTATTTGGAGAAGCAATGGGAAGCCTACCGAGAGGATATACAGGCACTGAACCACATGAAAATTCCAAGGCATATTTTTGATGGCAAGGTCCCCACTTCAAAGGAACTGCATACATTTGTTGATGCATCAGAAAAGGCTTATGGAGCGGCAGTTTATGTCCGATCAACCTTTAAAAATGGCCAAGTTTCGGTCAGATTGTTGTGCGCCAAGTCAAGAGTGGCTCCCCTTGAAAAGCAGACACTGCCCCGGCTGGAACTATGTGCAGCTGTACTTGGAGCTGAACTTACGGATAGAGTACGACAGGATCTTCAATTAGGATCGGAAAGTATTGAAACATTTCTCTGGTCAGACTCAACAGTAGTACTCTCTTGGATTAATTCACGGGCATCACATTTCCACACTTTTGTGGCTAATCGGTTGACCAAAATACATGCAGTATCACATCCAAGGCAATGGCGTCATGTGTCATCAGCGCTCAACGCAGCAGATGTTCTGTCTCGAGGCATATCAGCAGCCCAGCTTAGCACACATACATTATGGTTATATGGACCACTATTTTTGCATGGACCACAACGTGGCTGGCCAGCACCATTTAAGCCTACAGAGCACACAATGGATACCGCTGAAAGGAAAACCAAGGTATTCAGCATGGTGACTGCCACTGCCAACAACACGAGTGAATGGATATATACGGTAAATCACAGAAATTCATTTTACCGGCTACAGCGGATAGTGGCGTATGTGCTACGGTTTTGTTACAAGCAGAACAAGAGACCAACGGCTCATTTAGAGTTGGAAGAGTTAGACCAAGCACGTAGAGTAATTATTAAGCAAATTCAAGAAACAGGATTTGCATATGAATTACGACACTTAAAGAAACGACCTGATCAACCGCTAGATCGGAAAAGCACGGTGGCAACATTGCCACTAATACTGGATGAACATGCAATCATACGAGTAGCAACTCGGCTGCAACAAGCACCAGTATCAATGGAAACAAGGAATCCATATCTTTTGCCGTATAATGATCCAGTGGTAAAAATGATACTACGGAAACTTCATGAAGAGAATCTTCATTGTGGACATGAGGCATTGCGCGGAATAGCTCGGCAACAGTACCACATCATCAAGGTGAAACCAATGGTCCGGAATGTAATCCAGGGCTGCGTAGTATGCACCAAGCACCGGCCTCAGTTCTTCAAACAAGTCATGGGCGACTTACCTGAGCATCGGGTATCTCAGACTAGACCCTTTCTCAACGCCGGAGTAGACTATTGTGGACCATTCTGGATCCACCATAAGGTTCGGGGAAAACGTCCCGACAAAGCTTACATTGCAGTATTTGTATGCTTTGCAACCAAGGCGGTACACTTGGAGTTGGTTGGAGACCTGTCCACCTCCTCATTTGTGGGCGCCCTTCAGCGCTTTATCGGGCGCAGAGGAAGATGCCAGACATTATACTGCGATAATGCAACAAACTTTGTTGGAGCAAACAACCAACTTAAGGAGTTGACCGATACAATACACTCAGAAACGGCATCAGGTAGTATTAAGGAATTTTGCAATCAAAAAGGAGTGCAATTTAAGTTCATACCACCACGGTCTCCACATTTCGGAGGATTATGGGAAGCTGCGGTAAAATCCGCTAAGCATTTACTGTTGAAAAACGTATCGACAGCAAACTTAACGTTTGAGCAACTGGCTACCATCATTGTCAATGTTGAAGCAGTGTTGAACTCTCGTCCATTAACCCCAACCTCAGACGATCCCAATGACTTGACAGCTCTAACCCCAGGCCATCTATTGATCGGAGAACCATTAGTAGCCCAACCAGATGCAGAGCCAGTAACACAGCGATCAATTCCAGAGCAATGGGAATTAGTGCAACGGCTTAAGCATACATTCTGGACACAATGGTCTCAAGAGTACCTACAAGAATTGCAGGGTACATCTAAATGGAAAAAACCCTATAACAATGTCAAAGAAGGCATGATGGTAATTTTAAAGGAGGATAATGTGCCAATCTTACAGTGGCCAATTGGACGCATTGTTAAATTATATCCAGGCCTGGATGGATACGTCCGCGTGGTTGACGTTAAAACAGCCAGAGGTACCTACAAGCGGGCTATCCATAAATTGGCTCCCTTGCTTAGAGAGACGGGGATAAAACGTAAAATCGAGGCAGATGACATAGGATCGAATTCCCAAGAAAACACTGGTATCGAGGACAAAGCAGAACCAAAGACAAAAAGACGTTTGTCGATCGGTCTGCCACCATTAGCAATGACGATCTGCCTAATGCTGTTGTTACTTCCTCTGGTATTTGCTCAAAGGACTAACATAACTCGATTCAACCCCAAACCAGGCATATACTATGAAAGTATTGGCACAGGAAGGATGGCAACGTCTGACTGGACTATAGTGGCATTTTACGATCTCGAACCATATTGGGCCGACCTGAAGACATTTTCAGACGGATTAGTAAAGGTTGGAGAAATATGCGTGTTAATGAAGGTTCCAGAGGCATGCACCGCAATGCAGAGGCACTTTGAGCATGTCAACTCAGAGCTCCGGACGGGAAATGATCTCCTTCACATAGAACGCCAACGACGATCGCCGTTAGATATAATTGGGAACATTGCGAACGGCTTATTTGGTGTGCTGGACTCAAAATATGCAACAGAGATGTCAGGCACCATAAGAAAGGTTAAATCGAATGAAGACTACTTATTGAACTTGCTGCAAAACCAGACATCTGTAATTGACTCAACGATAAATATCATTAAGCGAGAAGAAGCCACGATTGAAAATCAGATGAAACTAATGGAACAACAAATGAACGACATGACCAAGGTCCAGGACAATGCAGTAAAGGCATTGCAATGGTACATCACGCTAACTACTCAGATGACAGTTATTGCAGGAAATTTGCAACGAATTCAAACCGAAATATCCCGAGTATTTACAGATGCCCATCATAGCAAAATAAGCCCGTTACTACTATCACCAGGCCAGCTTCGGGAACATCTGCACCAACTTAAGAGACATCTTCCGTTTGGTTTGGATTTGCCAGTTCCAGATAACGATGTCTTGCAATTATATGGCCTTATGAAGGCACAAGGCACAATCGCAAACAATCATGTGATATTTAAGGTCACGTTTCCATTAGTGGCAACGCAGGCAGTGCAACTGTATAACCTGGTACCCATTCCAGCAATTGGAACTCATGGGATTGTAATAATGAACATTAAAATTCCCTTCATTGCTGTCAACAAGGAACAGAATCAATACATTGGGCTCTCAAGAGCTGATTTGGAACAATGTCACCAGCTCAACAACGAGCAATATATCTGTTTTGATAAACAAACGACGTTTACGGCTAATAGCAACTGTGAGTTCCAGCTATTCAAAAACACAAAATCATCAACATGTCAAATACAACACACAAACAGGTCATTTGTTTGGTACGACATGTATCACAAAAATCAGTGGATTTTTGCCACCACCAGACCAATTGAACTCGCAGTAACCTGTGACGATAATATACAAGGTGTCACTATCAAGAAGACTGGATTGTTAACTCTAGACCCGAAGTGTACAGCAAGGAGTTCTGCTATACGAATAACAGGTCACCGTATTACTACGACAGACACAATGAAATTATCATATGTCCGATTTGGCAACTTCAGCATTGGCCCAACAAAAGAAGCGCCAACAACAACACAATTCACGAAGATGCAACTAAGCTACGACGAATTAAGCAACATTCAAGGAAAACTGGAAACTAAGCAAAACTGGAAGTTACCAGAAGACCCCAGCCAGCCGGCACACCATGTTATCGTTTCCTACGTAGCACTAACTATACCATTGGTTCTTGTGATGGTATATGGAATAAGGAGATGCTCCCAAACCCCAAGGCACAATGGTCCAGAGCAGACAACCGTGAGGATCGTCAATCCTATACCGACTCCCGCTGCAGCAAACCCAGCCCCCAGCAATTTTGCGGTCAACGTTGGATAACGTTGAACAGGTGTTCAACGGCCGGGAGTATGTTGGTGTTTAGATTATATAAAATAAGATAACATTAAGACAATTATAATATAGAACAAATGGAAATGTATGCCAATATAAGTATGTAACCCGATTATAGATATCGATGGCTCATCAGTCATAAGTAGATCTGATATGGTCAGCAGTTAACAATAAAGACCTATTTCATCAAGTTGCTATAGTTAGCTATTATCAATAAAGACGTATTTTGCTGACTTAACACTATGTCGACCTATGCACTGGTGAGCTCTCTAGTTTTACTATAAAAGAAATGCATTATTCTTTGTAAGATCAGATACCAATTGTAGCTACATCGGGTGTGCATCGCTGTGTCTTTGGCCCCCATCTCTACCTTTGTAATCTCGCTCCGAAGTCCACCCAATTTATGTGTTGGTTGCGACGACTATTAGTCACTGGTTTATGTGCTAGTGCCTATTTGATTATAAATAAATAAACAATAATAAATTCAAGAAATACTAACGTCTTTCATTGAACAACCGGGTTCCTTTGGTTCAAGAGTTTAAGAAAAGAACACGTCTGTTTCGCTTTGTAAGATTCCGATTGATTTTTATTCCCAAAAATATTCTTTTGCTTAACCTATTGTTACATATATAATCTTATGCTGCGACTTAGACCACAACTACAAAAGAGAGGGAGAGTGTCAGTACATACATACATATTATTTAGGGCGCTTGGTCAGCGTTCACACGCTGGCTTAGCTCTAGCTCATGTTACGCTTGTCAAATAAAGCTTATGTGAATATATGTATGTCCACATATAAATGTACATGCATATATGAACATGCTTAGTTGTGTATTTAATTGAATATGTTTATGTGCATACATTAATGTATTGCTTTAAATTCAACCGCCGCCGCGTGCAGACGTGTTTTTTAATGCACTCCGCAAAATTTAGTGTAAAAAAAAAAAAAAGACCGCGTTTGCAAAAATTGTGAAGGGCTCTCAGTCACCGCAGAGACGCCTATTTACAATCATATTGCTATTAGTTCTAATAGCAATAAATACTAAGTTGCAACAGGAAAGCCTGGAAAAGCCATGTCCACCAATTCGGGCCCAAGCTCTCTCGATCCCCACCAGCAACAGCTACAGGAACTACTTGTACAACAACAACGTGAGCGTCGTCTCTCGGTCCAACGCAACAACGCGTACTTTTCGGTGGTGTCGCCGACCCCACTGAATGCTACCGTAAGCAATAACACCGAAAGTGCAAGCCACTCAGCAATCAACAGCAATTTACCGTGGAGAGAGCAGTGTGCTTCTCCATCAGTATCGATAACTGGGTCACCGACTGCACCGACCAGCACCGTCAGCTCGTTGACAGCAACTACTGCAACGTCTACCGAAGTATTGACCTGCCTCAAGCCGTTAACGACAAGTCGCCCAGAGTCAGCCACGACAATAAACCCAACGCCTTCTGTCCAAACTGGAATGGATAGATATATTCAAATAACTAAGCGGAAGCTAAGGCCGCAAAAGAAAAAAAGTGGCAATACGCCAAAAATAACCAAAGCTAATGAACGAGTAGCACTTCTTAGCGGGAATCGTTTTAAAATTCTTGCCGATCAGCAAGACGATCAAGCCGGCGCTGTAGATAAAGTTAAATCGGCTAGACCACCCCCCTTATACATCCGTGGAGCCAACTGCAGCGTCCTGATTTCGAAGCTAGTAGAAACAGTAGGGGCAAATAACTTTGTTGTAACCCCTCCAACAGGGGTAACATAAAACAAATTAAATGTCAAACCCAAACTGAGGACAATTTCCGCATCATCGATCAGTACCTCCGTAATGCTAACATCAACTTCTATACCTACAAACTAAAAAGCAGTAAAGGGCTCCAGGTTGTGTTAAAGGGGATCGAGCCATCGGTCCCACCCCAAGAAATAGCAGACGCATTGGCCGAAAAAGGGTTTGCGGTTAAGTCCGTTGTCAACATCATCAACAGGAATAAAGTCGCACAGCCGCTCTTTAAAATCGAGCTTCAACCAGATGCAAAGCGGACGAAGCCAAATGAAGTGCATCCAATCTACAACCTTCAGCTCCTATTGCACAGAAGAATCACCGTAGAGGAGCCCCATAAGAGATACCAACCACCTCAGTGTAAGAACTGCCAGGAATACAACCACACCGCTAACAATTGCAATCTTAGGTCAGTGTGTGTTGGCTGCGGCCAACATCATAAAGATGGCATTTGCCCCAAGGACAGAAACAACGTCGCACTAAGACTATGCAGTAACTGTGGAGGGAACCACACAGCCAACTACAGGGGATGTCCTGTCTTCAAGGATCTTAAATCGCACCTAAACGGGCGTAAACCCCCAGCTGGACCAAAAATCACCTTCAACGACTCCAAAACTACACCGGAGGTATTCTTCGCCAAGGCTTTTAGATCATCTAACATGCCTGCTACAACCAATCCTAGTGTATCCTTTGCTAGTGTACTCCGAACTGGACAGACGGAGCCCGCGAAAGAGACCCCGTCACTCCACCATCTACAGAATCCGCAACCTAGCGCACCAGAACTTGACCAGCAAACTCCAAGTGGTTTAGAGGCCCTATTGATCTCACTTAATCAAAACATGACTGCTTTTATGACGTTCATGCAAAACTGTATGCAGGAACTGATGCGGAATCAAAACCTGCTTATCCAGAAGCTTATCGAGAATAAATAATGGCTTCCCTAAGTCTATGTCTTTGGAATGCTAACGGCGTCTCCAAGCACACAAATGAACTGCTACTATTCCTAGACTCAAGTGAAATCGACGTCATGCTGATATCTGAAACACATTTAACATCAAAAAATAATTTTCAAATATCAAAATATGCCTTCTACGCAACAAACCATCCAGACGGAAAAGCTCATGGCGGGACTGGTATCCTAATCAAAAACCGTATAAAACACTCGTTTCTCAACAGATTCGAAACACAGCACCTTCAAGCAACTGCTATAACCGTCCAAACCAGCTGCGGCAACACTACGTTGGCTGCCCTGTACTGCCCACCACGCTTCTCAATCTCTGAAAAGGAATTCACCGGTTTCTTTAACACACTCGGGGAACGCTTCATTGCAGCAGGGGACTATAACGCCAAACATACGCACTGGGGATCTCGCCTGGTAAATCCTAAAGGCAAGCAGTTGTACAACACAATAGTCAACCCCCTCAATAAGATGGATTGCGTCTCACCGGGTAGGCCTACTTATTGGCCCACAGATCCACAAAAAGTGCCTGACTTGATTGATTTCGCAGTAACCAAGAGGATTCCGCGTAATCGGATCACTGCGGAAACACTGCTAGATTTAACCTCCGATCACTCTCCAGTGCTATTCACACTGTTAACAAGACCTCAAGTACTTGATCGCCCATATATACTTACAAACAACAAAACAAATTGGATTAAATTTAAAATGTACATGAGTGCCCACATTGACTGTTCGCCGAAACTGGACGCTGCGGGGGACATTGACATGTGCGTCTCTACACTTGAGTCGATGCTGGGAGCTGCAGCAAGAGTATCTACTCCACATGCCTCTACTTACGCTAAACCTGCTGCCAGGCCTACGAACCGGCGGATAGAACAATTAGTAACGGAAAAACGACGTCTAAGAAGAGAATGGCAGGTTACTCCATCACCAGCAGCAAAACTTCGCCTAAGGCATGCCAGCCGCAACCTCTCCAAGGAGTTAAGACAAGAGGAAATCTGGGCTCAAAGGAAATACATAGGAAAGCTCAGTCCATCCAGCACTAAACATCCTCTGTGGAAAGCCCACCCAACTTTAAGCGCTCCTACAGAGACAGTTTCACCAATAAGGGGTCCTACCGGTGGATGGGCCCGCAGTGACGAAGAAAGGGGAATCGGTATTTGCCACACACCTTAAAATGGTTTTCCAGCCAAATCCAACATCAAACTCATTTGTACTTCCCCGTTAAAGCACATTAACGGATAGTGAGTACTCGGAACTCCAATCGGATGAGATCACTGCAGTTATTAAAAACCACATAAAGCCGAACAAAGCCCCTGGCCATGACCTAATCACACCGAAAATGATCCTAGAACTCCCTACCATCGCCATACAATACATCTGCAAAATGTTCAACGCTATAATAAGAATTGGCTACTTCCCAAGAGCATGGAAAAGGTCCATTATCATCATGATTCCTAAAGTGGGAAAGGACAAAACCCAACCATCATCCTATAGGCCAATTAGTTTGCTGCCATGTCTTTCGAAGCTTTTTGAAAAGGTCCTGCAGATTCGTCTAAACTCATTTCTGGCATCGGAGAACACAATCCCTTCACATCAGTTCGGCTTCCGCGAAAAACATGGGACAATTGAACAAGTCAATCGTATAACATCCGAAATACGAACAGCATTCGAACTAAAAGAATACTGTACGGCTGTCTTTCTCGACGTTGCCCAGGCTTTCGACAGAGTTTGGCTGGAGGGTCTAATGTTGAAAATCCGGCAGAAACTCCCACAGTACACCCACAAACTCATGGAATCTTACCTTTACAATAGAAAATTCGCCGTAGGATGTAATGGCTCCGTCTCGGCTGACTTTGAAATCAAAGCTGGTGTACCGCAAGGCAGTGTACACGGCCCATTGCTCTACCTGCTGTACACTGCAGACTTACCAACGAGTTTAGGACTTACAACGTCCACTTTTGCCGATGACACGGCAATCCTCAGCAGATCCAAATGCCCAATACAAGCCTCTGCAAAATTAGAGGAACACCTCAAGGTGGTAGAGGAATGGCTAGCAACCTGGCGTATCCGGGTCAACGAGCAAAAATGCAAACATGTTACATTTACGCTTAACAAAAGAAACTGTCCAGATATAATGCTAAACAACGTACCAATTCCTCAAGCCGCGGATGTCACTTACCTTGGTATCCACCTAGACAGAAGACTAACTTGGCGCAAGCACATCGAGGCAAAAAAGTTACAGCTTAAACTGAAAGCGAGTAGCTTACATTGGATCATCAATGCTCGGTCCCCTCTACGTCTGGAGTATAAAGTCCTCCTATACAACTCCGTACTGAAACCCATCTGGACTTACGGCGCCGTACTATGGGGAAATGCAAGTACCAGCAATATCGACATTATACAAAGGGCGCAGTCGAAGATTTTAAGATCAATCACTGGGGCTCCGTGGTACATACGGAACGACAACATTCAAAATGATCTAAATATACCTAGCGTAAAATATGAAATAGGTAGTCAACAACTAAAGTAATCTGCGAAACTGGATGTACACCGTAATGTTCTTGCCAATTCCCTTACGCGAACTAATAATAGAACTCGTCTTAAAAGAAATGACAGACCAACCCAATAATAAATGATTAGGGCCGCCTGCAATATCCCCTGGATATATCATAAGTACTAGATTAAGAAAAATATCTCAAACTTGTTGTTAGGCTCTAATTTAAGAGTAGATTCAACAAATAAAGTAAACGTTAAAAAAAAAAAAAAAAAAAAAAAACGTAAGCATATTCAAGTGCACACTTATATTTTATTGCGTACATATTTAATTGTTTATACTTGCAACAGTGTTACAAGTTGAGTTCTTTGTGTTGAATAATTTTTGGTATGAATATACTACACCTCCCCTTTTAGATAATAACGTAATATTATGGAGTTATTTATTGATTACTGATAATGATAGTTAATGATTAACCAATGGTAATGTATGTATGTATGTTAGAAAAATTGTTTTATTTGCGTCCAGCCAGACAAATTTTCTTTCTTCTATTATTTTTTGAAAATAATTTTTAAGTGTATGTATATATTTTTAATTTAATAAATTAGTTACAGTATGGAATCCATAAAAAAAATTTTTTACATATGCATTTTTTGTAAATTAAATTTGAAGATTTTTAATCTAGCCTTATGTACTGTTTGTATCTTATTTGTCTTATTTCTAATTTTTTTGTTGTTACTTTTAGATATTTCTACAACTTCGTTTTTTAAGAAAACTTTATCGCCTAGTTCTATTTTAAAGTCTACTGATTTACTATCATGAAAGTTTCTCTGTTTTTATTAATGTTTTTCTAACATGATTCTAACTCTATTGTATGCTAGTTCTCATCTAAACTTAACTTCTTTAGCATAATCGTCTATGTTATATAAATGTTCTATTCTTTTTATGCTATTAAAATGGATTGGTAAATTATTTTGTTTACCAAATACAAGTTCATAGGGACAGTCTTTGTGTGTTACTGATGGGGTTGTGTTAAAACAGTGCACAAAATATTGTAACCATATGTCCCAATCAGTTTTATCTACTGATATATATTGTCGAATGTACTCATTGAATGTCCTATGACTTCTTTCAACGGTACCAAAGTCTGGTGGTGGTGTGCGGTAGACGTAATGTTATCTATTTTTAAATATTTTCACAAGTCATTTATTATTGAATTTTTGTATTCGGTTCCCATATCCGTAATGAACGTCTTTATTGGACCGTAATTCAGAATGAAGGATTCAAAAATATCTTTTGAGATTGTCGTAGCGCTTTTATTGGCAACTGGTATTGCTACTAAGTATTTCGTCAAGTCACATATTAGAGTGACCTGCATGTATGGGCGTTTCTGTAATAACTAAAGGTGTTTTTATGTGCTTTGAGGTTTTTGACATTACACTTTTCACATTTATTAATGTAGTCTTTTACATGACGTTACATGTTTTTCCAATAATAATGACTTTTTACTTTGGCCAAAGTTTTTGTAATGCCTGTATGGCCACCCTGTATCGGATCATCATGGTGTGTAGACAATATTGCTTCTTTATATTTTTCTTTTTTTGTAATGGTCCCCGGTTGGAGTAGCGCTACTCTTAATGTTTTCAATATCTTGCTGCCCATTTCTTTAAAAGATTCTACTGAAAATGTTTCAAAGTTCTCTTCACTCGGTGCCAATTTGACGTCGAGTATTCCGGCTTGTTTTTTGTTTTGAAAAAACTGAGCTAAGTCGAGATTTCCATTGGTATACAGATCTCCAATCTCAATTCTTGCTATAACATTTTTCCCATGTTTGAGGTAACAAAAATTATGTGTTATATGAAAGGTCACTATTTTCGTACTTCATCATTGCAGAGTACTTCATATATTTTGGGCTTAGAAGCATCATTAGGTACGTACTAGACATCTGCATGAGTTGCAATAAAGTGACATTCGAATGTACAACAGCTTAATTGAGTTGGGTGAATATGAATACAAAGCGGAGTGAGTATGAGTGAGTGAGTGATTTCGCAAAGCACTCGGACGCACAATGTTGAAGCAGTGAGTACGAGTGAGGCAGGCGAAAATGAGAGGATAGGCTTTGAATGTATTCGAATGTCAAAACGGTTGTTGTTGTTCTTTTTCTCTGCAGAAAAACGAAATTGACTTTGCCAATTTATCTGTGTGTGTGTGTGACGCAGTGGCTATTTTTCTCTCCTTCCATTTTTGTGACTGTTAAACTTCGGCACTCCACACGAAATACAATGAACGTTCTGTGATACCCGAGTAATTAGAATGTTTTCAGCATGTCTCATTCTCACTCAATTCACTTTGCATGAGTGTCAAAACATACCACTACTCTATAGACATTCATTCATTGTGTGCTTCTCACTCATTCAATTCTATTCCATTCAAATGCACTCAATTTTGCGTGTTAAGTGAGTGGAGCCATGCAGATGTCTAGTACGTACCTAATTGTATTTTCATTTTTATTCTCTGGCCAGAGATTATTTTGTCTACTTTGCTGCCTGGTAGTGACTGTATCGTAATGCGGGATAATGCATCCGCAACAAAAGTATCTTTTCCCTTCAGATATTCTACTGTGAACTCATATTCTTCTAGATCAACTCTCATTCTTGTCAATTTTGAACTTGGATTTACCATGGAGAATAAATACGTTAGTGGTCTGTTTTGACTCTTCTTTTGCTAAAAACTGGATACTGCAGTAGTGTGGGTTCTATTAAATCTTTTTTCAGGTACTCAAATCCTTTTTGGCATTCGTCAGACCAAACAGAATCTACGTTTTTCTTACATAGTCATGTTATTGGACGTGAATGCTCTGCGGAATTTTTAATAAAATGTCTGTAGTAGTTGCAAAAAGCTACGAAACTTCTAGCACTATCAGCATTTTTTGTACTGCGTATTTTTCAATGACATCATATTTGGTGTCGTCTGGCAATATACTTTTGTCAGTACATTTGTGACCCAAGTCACTTCGTGTATGAAAAATGAGCACTTTTCTGGATGCAGTTTTAGGTTGTGTTTTTTGCATATGTCAAAAATATCTTTTAGGTTTTTGAGCATGTGTTTCTCAGAACAGCCGACGGATTTAATACAGAGAAAGCAATTGTCATCATTCTTTGAAAGAAATTTGGTGCTATGTTCAGACCATACGGTAGTCCAGTAAACTGATAAGATCCTTTTCTAGTGGAAAATGACATAATGCTTCGCGATTTGTCTTCTAATTCTAGTTGGTCAAAACCGGACAATAAATCTAGACATGAAAAATCTTTGGCTCTGCCTAGCTGATCAAGAATATCGTCTCTTGTTGTTAATGGGAATTTATCGGACAACAGTTTTTTGTTTACTTGACGATAGTGTATCACCAATCGCCATTGTTTCTTTTCTGATCCTGGTAAACCCTTTTTCGGCACCAGTAGTAACGGACTATTATATTCGGACACTGAGGGTTCAACTATTTTGTCTTCAATGAGTTTATCGACTTGTCTAGTTATTTCTTCTTTGTGAGTGTTTGGTATTCTCTATTTTTTTGTGTATACTGGCTGTTTGTGATTCAATATTAGTTCTTGATTGTAAAAATTATTTGTTGTAATTAGTTTGTTTTCTAATCCAAATAAATCTGTATACTTGGTGCAGAGTTCTTTTGGTACGTTTTTGAACATAGACTTCTTTGCTCATCAGCTTTCTGTACTACTTCATAATTCTTTAATGATTCGGACTTGAGATCGTATTTCCAATAAATATTCCGTTTTCGACTTGTTCATTTCAGCTGAGAATATTTGTATTTTCGTTCGGAATGCTTATTTGTCGGATTACTTCAGATCTTGCTGGGAGGATTGTGGTATTGCTGTCACAAGTGTGTAATATTGGGATGTTTATTGCAAAATTTAAATTATTTGGTCTTAATATTAGTGAATCCTTTGGTTCACTGAAATCAACATAACTGGCAATTAAAAGTTTCGAAGATATCGAGTCCTACAATTCCATCAAAAGGAAAATGTTTAAGATCAGCTTGTAGCCGACTAAATGAATCTGTTTCTTTATAAGTAAGACAAAGCTTAACATCGTCAGCATACATAAGCACACGCAAATGAATAATGACTAATGGAAGATCGTTAATAACTAAAGTGAAAAGCAGGGGGCCAAGATGACTACCTTGAGGTACCCCAAATGTCACAGGAATGGAATAGGAAAAATAAGACTTGAAAAGTACCTTCTGTTTTCTGTTTGTTTGAGCTGCAAAAATGTTGCATTTGCGAAGTTATAATTGTCTTAAAAGTTTTCGGAATAGCGGACAATTTTGTAATACTTCTATAGTTAGAGGATTCGGACTTTTTGCCACTTTTATGCAGAGGAATGATATACGACTCCTTCCAAATAGATGGAAAAGAGGAAGATTCAGCCGGTGGCTATTGGCCGAAGGCCATAATTAGCTACTCCATGGCGAGACAAAATGGTGTTTGACCGGTGTGAAAGCCCCGCCCACCTGCTGCTGCTGACGTCGTCGTCGTCGTCGTCAGTGTGTAACAACAATTTTAAAATGGGTTTACATAATGCGTTTGCACAGAACCTGAGTACACTTCCAGGTAGACCATCTGGCCCCGGAGAATAAACAGGTTTAACCAGTTTAAGTTCTCTAAGAAAAGAACTTTCATCAATTACTGGATTAAAAATACAATTAGCCTTTTTTAAATGATAAGGACACGAACTCGATATTCCGTTGAGGAATAAGTTGTTTTGAACAAACTCGCAAACATATCGGCAATTGCCTGATCAGTGCTCGCTTTCTTATTTTGAAAGGACAAAAAAGATGGGTGCACACAGGGTCATACGTTTAGAATTAACGAAATTATAAAATTGTTTGGGGTCAGAAGAAAACTGAAGCTTACACCGCTGAAGTCTTCACATTTTTGAAATTGGATAACTCTCGAGAGAACCAGGGAGGTTTATTAAGCCGCTCCGGCCTAACAAGAGGCACACAAATATCAAAGAGTGAATTCAGAGTATCATAGAAAAAACAACTGCTGAGTTCATATCTCTACAGATAAGACCAATCGGTAGTAGTAATGTTTTCATTAAGGGTGACAAAGTCAGTCTTACGAAAGCACCTAGTTAGAGGTAACTCATTTGAACCAAGTAATGGTGAAAGCAAGGGCAGATCAATTTTTAAATTTAATGTTGGATGAAATTTGTCTTCTGGAAGAACAAATGGTTCGATCCTAAAAACCTCACAATAAGAAGTATCCAATACAAAAATAAGATCTAACGATTTTCCATTAGAATTTAAGACAGGATTGACTTGGGATAAAGATAAGCCTAGAAGGCCATCAATAAAGTCATGTGACAAAGAGGGCAGCAACATGGTAGTTTCATCTGTTAGTGATCATACTAAAGCGGGTAATTTAAAATCACCTACAACTATGAGCATGTCTTGACTGGGAACTAAAGAGGAGACAAACTGAATTGCCTTTAAATGATTTAAATAGACCATAATGTCTGACGATGGGCAACAAGTAATAAAAGCATTACAAGATTTAATATTAACTTTAGCACCGACAAACTCAATCTCCTGGGTACTGGGAAAATTGAATATAGAAAAGTTTGTGGAAAAGACCAATGCATCAGCAATGTCAGGTTTTAGCCAAGTCTCTGTAAAAGCATGAATGTTATGTTTAAAAGAAAGACTATCTACATAAAGATTAGGAAGTTTAGATTTCAGTCCTCTAACGTTTTGGTAACACAGGTTAAGGGACGTAACTAGTTTTTTGACACGCCAGCAGATGCTGATGAACGATATCAGTTTCTGTACATTGGGAGAGGACTGTGCCTGAGGCTGGTTGGGCACGATAAGAGACACTGGCGGATCTACAAATAAAGAAACACCCCAAGGACTGGTTCTTTTACGTTTCGGAGACTCATTTATAAGCGATAAGCTTCTAAACTGAGTCTCCACCGCAGTAAACTCCGCTTAGAGTTTGTTAAAACCTGCCCTTAAAGTGTCAAAACTATCTCTAGTCCGCCTCATGAAAGAGCGCATCTCATTCTCGACTTCCCGGCAAGTATCACATCCATATCATTAAGTAATAGACTCCTTGATTCTGCTTGTGTAACCTGCACACTTAACGTGAACCGCATTGTCACACAGCCAACAAAGAATATAATTATGGGAGTCAACCGCATTAGTGGCAACTATGCAATTATTTTTTGAGCAGACAACCATTATATAAAATAATTTAATTCAATTTAGAACAACAAAGGAATAAGATTAAGAAATGAAAATATAATTAGAATATTAAAAATTTTAATTGAACCGATAGTGTTATGATAAGTTATTAATCACGAGAAACAAATAAAATTTGATAAGCGCAAAAAAAAAAAACACGTCCGACCTCTGCAACGAGTGTTTTTTCTACTATGGATCTTTCTTTCAAGTAGGCTATCCTTGATTTAAATTTTCTATTATGGATTGTAGATTGTAGTATTTGAATTCTTTATATTTTTGATTGGTTTCACCTCTGATAAAGTGGAAGTCTAGAAATGGAACGTATTTGTTTAAATATTTAATTTCTACTTGACCCATTTTAAAACTGTATTTAGTCCGCCTGCTCTACTCTGGTATTTTTTCTTAATTATCTTATTATGGATTGCATATAATTTCAAAGCCAGATTTATGGCTACCAATATTAGAATACGTAACAATAATATCCCTATTTCTTCTAAATTTTACCTATGATCTATTATTTTTACGCTGTTGACGACATTAGCCGTTGGATGATCTATTTTGGATTCTTGGGAACCCATCTTACTAAAAAAAATTTGCTTTTTGGTCGCTTAGACCTGTTTTGATTTTGAATATGAATACAAAGCGGAGTGAGTATGAGTGAGTGAGTGATTTCGCAAAGCACTCGGACGCACAATGTTGAAGCAGTGAGTACGAGTGAGGCAGGCGAAAATGAGAGGATAGGCTTTGAATGTATTCGAATGTCAAAACGGTTGTTGTTGTTCTTTTTCTCTGCAGAAAAACGAAATTGACTTTGCCAATTTATCTGTGTGTGTGTGTGACGCAGTGGCTATTTTTCTCTCCTTCCATTTTTGTGACTGTTAAACTTCGGCACTCCACACGAAATACAATGAACGTTCTGTGATACCCGAGTAATTAGAATGTTTTCAGCATGTCTCATTCTCACTCAATTCACTTTGCATGAGTGTCAAAACATACCACTACTCTATAGACATTCATTCATTGTGTGCTTCTCACTCATTCAATTCTATTCCATTCAAATGCACTCAATTTTGCGTGTTAAGTGAGTGGAGCCATGCAGATGTCTAGTACGTACCTAATTGTATTTTCATTTTTAATCTCTGGCCAGAGATTATTTTGTCTACTTTGCTGCCTGGTAGTGACTGTATCGTAATGCGGGATAATGCATCCGCAACAAAAGTATCTTTTCCCTTCAGATATTCTACTGTGAACTCATATTCTTCTAGATCAACTCTCATTCTTGTCAATTTTGAACTTGGATTTACCATGGAGAATAAATACGTTAGTGGTCTGTTTTGACTCTTCTTTTGCTAAAAACTGGATACTGCAGTAGTGTGGGTTCTATTAAATCTTTTTTCAGGTACTCAAATCCTTTTTGGCATTCGTCAGACCAAACAGAATCTACGTTTTTCTTACATAGTCATGTTATTGGACGTGAATGCTCTGCGGAATTTTTAATAAAATGTCTGTAGTAGTTGCAAAAAGCTACGAAACTTCTAGCACTATCAGCATTTTTTGTACTGCGTATTTTTCAATGACATCATATTTGGTGTCGTCTGGCAATATACTTTTGTCAGTACATTTGTGACCCAAGTCACTTCGTGTATGAAAAATGAGCACTTTTCTGGATGCAGTTTTAGGTTGTGTTTTTTGCATATGTCAAAAATATCTTTTAGGTTTTTGAGCATGTGTTTCTCAGAACAGCCGACGGATTTAATACAGAGAAAGCAATTGTCATCATTCTTTGAAAGAAATTTGGTGCTATGTTCAGACCATACGGTAGTCCAGTAAACTGATAAGATCCTTTTCTAGTGGAAAATGACATAATGCTTCGCGATTTGTCTTCTAATTCTAGTTGGTCAAAACCGGACAATAAATCTAGACATGAAAAATCTTTGGCTCTGCCTAGCTGATCAAGAATATCGTCTCTTGTTGTTAATGGGAATTTATCGGACAACAGTTTTTTGTTTACTTGACGATAGTGTATCACCAATCGCCATTGTTTCTTTTCTGATCCTGGTAAACCCTTTTTCGGCACCAGTAGTAACGGACTATTATATTCGGACACTGAGGGTTCAACTATTTTGTCTTCAATGAGTTTATCGACTTGTCTAGTTATTTCTTCTTTGTGAGTGTTTGGTATTCTCTATTTTTTTGTGTATACTGGCTGTTTGTGATTCAATATTAGTTCTTGATTGTAAAAATTATTTGTTGTAATTAGTTTGTTTTCTAATCCAAATAAATCTGTATACTTGGTGCAGAGTTCTTTTGGTACGTTTTTGAACATAGACTTCTTTGCTCATCAGCTTTCTGTACTACTTCATAATTCTTTAATGATTCGGACTTGAGATCGTATTTCCAATAAATATTCCGTTTTCGACTTGTTCATTTCAGCTGAGAATATTTGTATTTTCGTTCGGAATGCTTATTTGTCGGATTACTTCAGATCTTGCTGGGAGGATTGTGGTATTGCTGTCACAAGTGTGTAATATTGGGATGTTTATTGCAAAATTTAAATTATTTGGTCTTAATATTAGTGAATCCTTTGGTTCACTGAAATCAACATAACTGGCAATTAAAAGTTTCGAAGATATCGAGTCCTACAATTCCATCAAAAGGAAAATGTTTAAGATCAGCTTGTAGCCGACTAAATGAATCTGTTTCTTTATAAGTAAGACAAAGCTTAACATCGTCAGCATACATAAGCACACGCAAATGAATAATGACTAATGGAAGATCGTTAATAACTAAAGTGAAAAGCAGGGGGCCAAGATGACTACCTTGAGGTACCCCAAATGTCACAGGAATGGAATAGGAAAAATAAGACTTGAAAAGTACCTTCTGTTTTCTGTTTGTTTGAGCTGCAAAAATGTTGCATTTGCGAAGTTATAATTGTCTTAAAAGTTTTCGGAATAGCGGACAATTTTGTAATACTTCTATAGTTAGAGGATTCGGACTTTTTGCCACTTTTATGCAGAGGAATGATATACGACTCCTTCCAAATAGATGGAAAAGAGGAAGATTCAGCCGGTGGCTATTGGCCGAAGGCCATAATTAGCTACTCCATGGCGAGACAAAATGGTGTTTGACCGGTGTGAAAGCCCCGCCCACCTGCTGCTGCTGACGTCGTCGTCGTCGTCGTCAGTGTGTAACAACAATTTTAAAATGGGTTTACATAATGCGTTTGCACAGAACCTGAGTACACTTCCAGGTAGACCATCTGGCCCCGGAGAATAAACAGGTTTAACCAGTTTAAGTTCTCTAAGAAAAGAACTTTCATCAATTACTGGATTAAAAATACAATTAGCCTTTTTTAAATGATAAGGACACGAACTCGATATTCCGTTGAGGAATAAGTTGTTTTGAACAAACTCGCAAACATATCGGCAATTGCCTGATCAGTGCTCGCTTTCTTATTTTGAAAGGACAAAAAAGATGGGTGCACACAGGGTCATACGTTTAGAATTAACGAAATTATAAAATTGTTTGGGGTCAGAAGAAAACTGAAGCTTACACCGCTGAAGTCTTCACATTTTTGAAATTGGATAACTCTCGAGAGAACCAGGGAGGTTTATTAAGCCGCTCCGGCCTAACAAGAGGCACACAAATATCAAAGAGTGAATTCAGAGTATCATAGAAAAAACAACTGCTGAGTTCATATCTCTACAGATAAGACCAATCGGTAGTAGTAATGTTTTCATTAAGGGTGACAAAGTCAGTCTTACGAAAGCACCTAGTTAGAGGTAACTCATTTGAACCAAGTAATGGTGAAAGCAAGGGCAGATCAATTTTTAAATTTAATGTTGGATGAAATTTGTCTTCTGGAAGAACAAATGGTTCGATCCTAAAAACCTCACAATAAGAAGTATCCAATACAAAAATAAGATCTAACGATTTTCCATTAGAATTTAAGACAGGATTGACTTGGGATAAAGATAAGCCTAGAAGGCCATCAATAAAGTCATGTGACAAAGAGGGCAGCAACATGGTAGTTTCATCTGTTAGTGATCATACTAAAGCGGGTAAATTAAAATCACCTACAACTATGAGCATGTCTTGACTGGGAACTAAAGAGGAGACAAACTGAATTGCCTTTAAATGATTTAAATAGACCATAATGTCTGACGATGGGCAACAAGTAATAAAAGCATTACAAGATTTAATATTAACTTTAGCACCGACAAACTCAATCTCCTGGGTACTGGGAAAATTGAATATAGAAAAGTTTGTGGAAAAGACCAATGCATCAGCAATGTCAGGTTTTAGCCAAGTCTCTGTAAAAGCATGAATGTTATGTTTAAAAGAAAGACTATCTACATAAAGATTAGGAAGTTTAGATTTCAGTCCTCTAACGTTTTGGTAACACAGGTTAAGGGACGTAACTAGTTTTTTGACACGCCAGCAGATGCTGATGAACGATATCAGTTTCTGTACATTGGGAGAGGACTGTGCCTGAGGCTGGTTGGGCACGATAAGAGACACTGGCGGATCTACAGATAAAGAAACACCCCAAGGACTGGTTCTTTTACGTTTCGGAGACTCATTTATAAGCGATAAGCTTCTAAACTGAGTCTCCACCGCAGTAAACTCCGCTTAGAGTTTGTTAAAACCTGCCCTTAAAGTGTCAAAACTATCTCTAGTCCGCCTCATGAAAGAGCGCATCTCATTCTCGACTTCCCGGCAAGTATCACATCCATATCATTAAGTAATAGACTCCTTGATTCTGCTTGTGTAACCTGCACACTTAACGTGAACCGCATTGTCACACAGCCAACAAAGAATATAATTATGGGAGTCAACCGCATTAGTGGCAACTATGCAATTATTTTTTGAGCAGACAACCATTATATAAAATAATTTAATTCAATTTAGAACAACAAAGGAATAAGATTAAGAAATGAAAATATAATTAGAATATTAAAAATTTTAATTGAACCGATAGTGTTATGATAAGTTATTAATCACGAGAAACAAATAAAATTTGATAAGCGCAAAAAAAAAACACGTCCGACCTCTGCAACGAGTGTTTTTTCTACTATGAATCTTTCTTTCAAGTAGGCTATCCTTGATTTAAATTTTCTATTATGGATTGTAGATTGTAGTATTTGAATTCTTTATATTTTTGATTGGTTTCACCTCTGATAAAGAGGAAGTCTAGAAATGGAACGTATTTGTTTAAATATTTAATTTCTACTCGACCCATTTTAAAACTGTATTTAGTCCGCCTGCTCTACTCTGGTATTTTTTCTTAATTATCTTATTATGGATTGCATATAATTTCAAAGCCAGATTTATGGCTACCAATATTAGAATACGTAACAATAATATCCCTATTTCTTCTAAATTTTACCTATGATCTATTATTTTTACGCTGTTGACGACATTAGCCGTTGGATGATCTATTTTGGATTCTTGGGAACCCATCTTACTAAAAAAAATTTGCTTTTTGGTCGCTTAGACCTGTTTTTGATTATTAAGAAAACAGCTTAATTGAGTTGGGTGAATATGAATACAAAGCGGAGTGAGTATGAGTGAGTGAGTGATTTCGCAAAGCACTCGGACGCACAATGTTGAAGCAGTGAGTACGAGTGAGGCAGGCGAAAATGAGAGGATAGGCTTTGAATGTATTCGAATGTCAAAACGGTTGTTGTTGTTCTTTTTCTCTGCAGAAAAACGAAATTGACTTTGCCAATTTATCTGTGTGTGTGTGTGACGCAGTGGCTATTTTTCTCTCCTTCCATTTTTGTGACTGTTAAACTTCGGCACTCCACACGAAATACAATGAACGTTCTGTGATACCCGAGTAATTAGAATGTTTTCAGCATGTCTCATTCTCACTCAATTCACTTTGCATGAGTGTCAAAACATACCACTACTCTATAGACATTCATTCATTGTGTGCTTCTCACTCATTCAATTCTATTCCATTCAAATGCACTCAATTTTGCGTGTTAAGTGAGTGGAGCCATGCAGATGTCTAGTACGTACCTAATTGTATTTTCATTTTTAATCTCTGGCCAGAGATTATTTTGTCTACTTTGCTGCCTGGTAGTGACTGTATCGTAATGCGGGATAATGCATCCGCAACAAAAGTATCTTTTCCCTTCAGATATTCTACTGTGAACTCATATTCTTCTAGATCAACTCTCATTCTTGTCAATTTTGAACTTGGATTTACCATGGAGAATAAATACGTTAGTGGTCTGTTTTGACTCTTCTTTTGCTAAAAACTGGATACTGCAGTAGTGTGGGTTCTATTAAATCTTTTTTCAGGTACTCAAATCCTTTTTGGCATTCGTCAGACCAAACAGAATCTACGTTTTTCTTACATAGTCATGTTATTGGACGTGAATGCTCTGCGGAATTTTTAATAAAATGTCTGTAGTAGTTGCAAAAAGCTACGAAACTTCTAGCACTATCAGCATTTTTTGTACTGCGTATTTTTCAATGACATCATATTTGGTGTCGTCTGGCAATATACTTTTGTCAGTACATTTGTGACCCAAGTCACTTCGTGTATGAAAAATGAGCACTTTTCTGGATGCAGTTTTAGGTTGTGTTTTTTGCATATGTCAAAAATATCTTTTAGGTTTTTGAGCATGTGTTTCTCAGAACAGCCGACGGATTTAATACAGAGAAAGCAATTGTCATCATTCTTTGAAAGAAATTTGGTGCTATGTTCAGACCATACGGTAGTCCAGTAAACTGATAAGATCCTTTTCTAGTGGAAAATGACATAATGCTTCGCGATTTGTCTTCTAATTCTAGTTGGTCAAAACCGGACAATAAATCTAGACATGAAAAATCTTTGGCTCTGCCTAGCTGATCAAGAATATCGTCTCTTGTTGTTAATGGGAATTTATCGGACAACATTTTTTGTTTACTTGACGATAGTGTATCACCAATCGCCATTGTTTCTTTTCTGATCCTGGTAAACCCTTTTTCGGCACCAGTAGTAACGGACTATTATATTCGGACACTGAGGGTTCAACTATTTTGTCTTCAATGAGTTTATCGACTTGTCTAGTTATTTCTTCTTTGTGAGTGTTTGGTATTCTCTATTTTTTTGTGTATACTGGCTGTTTGTGATTCAATATTAGTTCTTGATTGTAAAAATTATTTGTTGTAATTAGTTTGTTTTCTAATCCAAATAAATCTGTATACTTGGTGCAGAGTTCTTTTGGTACGTTTTTTGAACATAGACTTCTTTGCTCATCAGCTTTCTGTACTACTTCATAATTCTTTAATGATTCGGACTTGAGATCGTATTTCCAATAAATATTCCGTTTTCGACTTGTTCATTTCAGCTGAGAATATTTGTATTTTCGTTCGGAATGCTTATTTGTCGGATTACTTCAGATCTTGCTGGGAGGATTGTGGTATTGCTGTCACAAGTGTGTAATATTGGGATGTTTATTGCAAAATTTAAATTATTTGGTCTTAATATTAGTGAATCCTTTGGTTCACTGAAATCAACATAACTGGCAATTAAAAGTTTCGAAGATATCGAGTCCTACAATTCCATCAAAAGGAAAATGTTTAAGATCAGCTTGTAGCCGACTAAATGAATCTGTTTCTTTATAAGTAAGACAAAGCTTAACATCGTCAGCATACATAAGCACACGCAAATGAATAATGACTAATGGAAGATCGTTAATAACTAAAGTGAAAAGCAGGGGGCCAAGATGACTACCTTGAGGTACCCCAAATGTCACAGGAATGGAATAGGAAAAATAAGACTTGAAAAGTACCTTCTGTTTTCTGTTTGTTTGAGCTGCAAAAATGTTGCATTTGCGAAGTTATAATTGTCTTAAAAGTTTTCGGAATAGCGGACAATTTTGTAATACTTCTATAGTTAGAGGATTCGGACTTTTTGCCACTTTTATGCAGAGGAATGATATACGACTCCTTCCAAATAGATGGAAAAGAGGAAGATTCAGCCGGCGGCTATTGGCCGAAGGCCATAATTAGCTACTCCATGGCGAGACAAAATGGTGTTTGACCGGTGTGAAAGCCCCGCCCACCTGCTGCTGCTGACGTCGTCGTCGTCGTCGTCAGTGTGTAACAACAATTTTAAAATGGGTTTACATAATGCGTTTGCACAGAACCTGAGTACACTTCCAGGTAGACCATCTGGCCCCGGAGAATAAACAGGTTTAACCAGTTTAAGTTCTCTAAGAAAAGAACTTTCATCAATTACTGGATTAAAAATACAATTAGCCTTTTTTAAATGATAAGGACACGAACTTGCTCGATATTCCGTTGAGGAATAAGTTGTTTTGAACAAACTCGCAAACATATCGGCAATTGCCTGATCAGTGCTCGCTTTTTTATTTTGAAAGGACAAAAAAGATGGGTGCACACAGGGTCATACGTTTAGAATTAACGAAATTATAAAATTGTTTGGGGTCAGAAGAAAACTGAAGCTTACACCGCTGAAGATAATTCTTATAACATTGTGAAATTTGTGTAAGAAATAAATGCATTTTTGAAATTGGATAACTCTCGAGAGAACCAGGGACGTTTATTAAGCCGCTCCGGCCTAACAAGAGGCACACAAATATCAAAGAGTGAATTCAGAGTATCATAGAAAAAACAACTGCTGAGTTCATATCTCTACAGATAAGACCAATCGGTAGTAGTAATTTTTAAGGGCGACAAAGTCAGTCTTACGAAAGCACCTAGTTAGAGGTAACTCATTTGAACCAAGTAATGGTGAAAGCAAGGGCAGATCAATTTTTAAATTTAATGTTGGATGAAATTTGTCTTCTGGAAGAACAAATGGTTCGATCCTAAAAACCTCACAATAAGAAGTATCCAATACAAAAATAAGATCTAACGATTTTCCATTAGAATTTAAGACAGGATTGACTTGGGATAAAGATAAGCCTAGAAGGCCATCAATAAAGTCATGTGACAAAGAGGGCAGCAACATGGTAGTTTCATCTGTTAGTGATCATACTAAAGCGGGTAAATTAAAATCACCTACAACTATGAGCATGTCTTGACTGGGAACTAAAGAGGAGACAAACTGAATTGCCTTTAAATGATTTAAATAGACCATAATGTCTGACGATGGGCAACAAGTAATAAAAGCATTACAAGATTTAATATTAACTTTAGCACCGACAAACTCAATCTCCTGGGTACTGGGAAAATTGAATATAGAAAAGTTTGTGGAAAAGACCAATGCATCAGCAATGTCAGGTTTTAGCCAAGTCTCTGTAAAAGCTTGTTATGTTCAAAGGAAAGACTATCTACATAAAGATTAGGAAGTTTAGATTTCAGTCCTCTAACGTTTTGGTAACACAGGTTAAGGGACGTAACTAGTTTTTTGACACGCCAGCAGATGCTGATGAACGATATCAGTTTCTGTACATTGGGAGAGGACTGTGCCTGAGGCTGGTTGGGCGACGATAAGAGACACTGGCGGATCTACAGATAAAGAAACACCCCAAGGACTGGTTCTTTTACGTTTCGGGGACTCATTTATAAGCGATAAGCTTCTAAACTGAGTCTCCACCGCAGTAAACTCCGCTTAGAGTTTGTTAAAACCTGCCCTTAAAGTGTCAAAACTATCTCTAGTCCGCCTCATGAAAGAGCGCATCTCAGTCTCGACTTCCCGGCAAGTATCACATCCATATCATTAAGTAATAGACTCCTTGATTCTGCTTGTGTAACCTGCACACTTAACGTGAACCGCATTGTCACACAGCCAACAAAGAATATAATTATGGGAGTCAACCGTATTAGTGGCAACTATGCAATTATTTTTTGAGCAGACAACCATTATATAAAATAATTTAATTCAATTTAGAACAACAAAGGAATAAGATTAAGAAATGAAAATATAATTAGAATATTAAAAATTTTAATTGAACCGATAGTGTTATGATAAGTTATTAATCACGAGAAACAAATAAAATTTGATAAGCGCAAAAAAAAAAACACGTCCGACCTCTGCAACGAGTGTTTTTTCTACTGGATCTTTTTTAGTGGCTTCTGTTGGTGTTTTTTAAAATAAGAACATTAGATGGAAATTATGCCAATATAAGTATGTAACCCATTTTAGATATCGATGGCTCCTCACTCTTAAAAAGATATGTTATGGGGTGAACATAAAAAAAAAAAACCCTATTTTCTTAAATTTTTTTATTTTTTTTTTTTAAAAAAAAAATTTTTTTTGTTAACAAAAACTTATTTAAAATTAACCACTGGGGGGTTTTTTTTTTTTATTAAAAAAAAAATAATTTTTTTTTTTTAAAAAAAAAAAAAAATTATTATTAAATGTGGGTTTTTTTTTTTTTTTTTTTCCCCCCCTTTTTTTTTTTTTCTCCCCCCCAAACCCCCTAAAATTTTTTTTTTTTTTTTAATAAAAATTAATTTTTTTTTTTTTTATTTATTTTTATTTTTAAATAAAAAAAAAAAAAAAAAAAAAAAAAAAAAAAAATCTTTCATAGTAGGCTATCCTTGATTTAAATTTTCTATTATGGATTGTAGATTGTAGTATTTGAATTCTTTATATTTTTGATTGGTTTCACCTCTGATAAAGTGGAAGTCTAGAAATGGAACGTATTTGTTTAAATATTTAATTTCTACTTGACCCATTTTAAAACTGTATTTAGTCCGCCTGCTCTACTCTGGTATTTTTTCTTAATTATCTTATTATGGATTGCATATAATTTCAAAGCCAGATTTATGGCTACCAATATTAGAATACGTAACAATAATATCCCTATTTCTTCTAAATTTTACCTATGATCTATTATTTTTACGCTGTTGACGACATTAGCCGTTGGATGATCTATTTTGGATTCTTGGGAACCCATCTTACTAAAAAAATTTGCTTTTTGGTCGCTTAGACCTGTTTTTGATTATTAAGAAAATGTTTGAAAAAATCTTAATGGATTCATTTGTTACTTTTTTTTTTTATTTTTATGTAAAAAAAATTTTTTTGAAATAGAAAAATTATCTCAACTGTGTGCACAGTGATCCAGAGACGTTGATATATAGAAGAGTAGACATGCGTAGGCTTACAGCATGAACAATTATTTAGTTAAATCTAGTTTTAGTATTAGTGTTCGTTTTAGTGTTTTTAGTATCAGCCTATCAATGGTTGGTTAGTAGGTGTACTGTGTAACAAGTGCCAACTCGTATGCGCTTGTGCTTAATATTTATATAAAATTTCAATTATAATTAGAGGCAAGATAATTATTTATTCATTGCGTGTCTTCGCTCTTTGGCGAAGTTGAACTGTATAGAGAAATCTGAATGGACATCTGAACTGGCCCAATTGATTGGAGGGGGCGGAGACGGCACTGGTGGGCGATTATAATTTGGCGGATCCCAAACAGATACATCCAAATTTTGTTTTGTGCTCGAGGCTAACTTAGCTGGCTGGGATGCAATTGAAGCCCATGTTGTCCTTTTGAGTGCTGACGTGACTGCTTGATTTTCTGTTTCATCCACAGATTCATTTGTATTGTGTTTTGTTTCAGTAGACGAGTGGCTATCGTCATTTCGACTCGGCCTTTTTGTGGTTGTATCACTTTTCCAATGTATCTTCGATAACTTCCAAAATCAGGATCAGGATTTCCATGTGTTGTTTTTCTTTTCATTTTTAAATTTTAGTTATGAGCTTGGTTGCGTCCTTTCATATTATTAGTTTATTATTGTTGTATGTCTTTAAGGACCAAGTCACGGTCGCCATGTAATGACCGGGTTCAACTTGGTTTAGAGTTTGGGGAAATAAACACGTCAGCTCCATTTGGTGGTAATATTCAATACAAATGTACATACATATATGAAGATGCTTAGCCGTGTATTTATGTGAATATGTTTATGTGCATACATCAATGTATACACTAAGCATATTCAAGAGCATACTAACATTTTAT
The DNA here is from genome assembly GCA_018150345.1 of Drosophila equinoxialis. Classification (NCBI taxonomy): domain Eukaryota; kingdom Metazoa; phylum Arthropoda; class Insecta; order Diptera; family Drosophilidae; genus Drosophila; species Drosophila equinoxialis. The sequence continues at coordinate 177,372 of JAECWI010000481.1, forward strand.
TGTGTACATATCTAATTGTTTATACTTGCAATAACGTGTTACAAGTTGAGCTCTTTGTGTTGAATGATTTTTGGTATGAATATACTACAATATGCTGCAAATTGTCCGGTTTTACAGAGATGTTCCATCTGATCAACCATGGTTCCAGAAGGTTAAACTGTTCCTGGATAAGACTCGAGGCCACCAATAGTTTTGAAGAAGACACGCAGTATCGTCTGGTAGGTAGAACTTCAGAACGATGAAGTGAGGAGCAGGTAGCAATATTTTTAGCTTGTGTAATAGCACGTCGTTCCACACACGGCCGAAAGTCCGCTTATTGTCTAAAAAGGTAGCGGAGGTGTCAAGCGTATCTTCAAAGGAGCCAAAAACCTTCCCAACAATGCGGTGACCTTGTTCTGCCATGAGTGCCATGATGTCGTCGAAAGCCAAATTGGTGTTCACGGTAGCGAAGTTGGAAATCCAGTGCTTTCAGGTTCTTTGTGGCACGATTGATAGCCGTTTCTTGTCAATGATATCAATCTATCATCGTCGCAAATGCATGGGTCATTAATCGTTGCTTTAAATGCTACATCACGTGCCATTTGATCCTCGGGTAAGGACTTTTCTCACAGCCGGCCTTTCAAGATACTTGCAGGCTTGCCATAGATTGTGATGTGGCTGTTTGGGCTCAAGATTCATAAGGTATCCAGCAGTAGCTTTGTTTCGAAGTTTAAAATACAATGCTTTCAGGTTCCTTGTGGCACGATTGAAAGCCGTTTTGTTTAGTGGATTATGACTAAGTTGCCAGACACGTTGCAGGCCTCCCTTTTCTCACACGGCGTTTGTGATCTCGTCGGAACAGGCAAAAATGTCCGTTTGTCGTGCATGGGGTTGACTGGTTCTAGTTGGCGGCGTGCAGGTATGGGCGGCCTATCAGATTTGTCGCGATAGCTTCTCCACAGCCTCATCAATGTCTTCACCAGGCATCAGGCTCACTGATCTCATCAAGCATAGTTGTAAGGGAGTCTATCTTAGAGTTTTAACTGAGTATCCTGGTTGTGCGTTTCATCGACTCAACTGGAATTCCTACCCAGACCTTAACAGCACTGTGGTCCGACCGTAGGTCGAATTCAGCTTCTGTGTGGATCCTGCTCCGATTTATACCTCTGGTGATGGCAAAGTCCAGAACATCCGGCCTGTTCGTCTGATCTGTCGGCCAGTATGTTGGTTAGCCTGACGAATGGGTGGTCAGATTGAGACTATGGATGCAGGGTATAAGCACAAGTCCCTTAGTAGGTTAATCAGTCTAGACCCCACCAGGTGCGCTTGTCATTGAAGTCTCCGCCAGCCAGAAACCTTGATCCGAAGCTACTTAGGATTGGCTCTGTGTGTCTACTAAATGTTTTGGAGGGGCATAGCAGCCAGCAATGTTAATGTTGCCGATAGAAGTTGCAATGCTGGTGAATGACGCTTGCAGCTTTGAGTGACAGAGTGTTGTATTTGCTAAGTACTGTAGTCTTAACTTGATTAAGATGCCAGAACGTCTTCTGCCGTTGCCACTCGGGTGACCAGCGCTTTAAATAACATTTAATAATGATTAACATTACATCAGTTAGACAACAAGAAACACCTACTTATTTTTGTACGTCCGCACTCTTGCTTTTGTCCATTGTATTAATTTGTTTTTTGTCCTATTGAATATATTCCGTAACGTGTTGTTGGGCTTGTGTGCTATCTGTATCGGTGTCTTAGCAATTATAGTTTGTTAATCTTTCCGAGAATTGTGTGACGTATGTGTTAGACATGAAGTGTTTTGTTGTAGTTTCTCTATTTGTTTTCATGGCGTAAGTTTTTAGTAATGTCTTTATGGTGTGGTTTAGAAACTCATTAGGTAAATACTTACTTAAGCTACTCGAGATTTCAGTGTTGGGAAATAAACAACGGGTTAAAAATCATCTAGATTGCAGTTTAGTGTTGCTAAATTTAGTTATTATACATTTTGGCGTTGCCAGATTGTCTTGCTTTTTGGGGCGTGTTTTGAATAGTGTTGCTTTTTGGCGGGTCAATTGAAACTATATTATTAATTTTTATTTTTATTTTTTTTTGGCCAACCGAGTACTGCAAAAAAGATTGATAATTTTACTTAAAAAAAGACTAAATAATGATTAAAAATAGATCCTAAAATATTAAAAACAAAGAAGAGTTAATTTCAAAATAAAATTAAAAATGAAAACAAAACCAAAAATAGGAAAAAATAAAAATTCAACAACAAAAAATGAGACAAAAGAAAACTTAAATTACAAACAAATGGAAAAAAAAAAAAATTTTCGAAAGCAAAAATTTAAAAAAAGAAAATACAAATTCAGAAATAAAATGATGTAAGTAAGTCGTCTCGCCGACTTATTAAAACATTACATTAAAACAAATATACACCATACACCATTACAACTAATTTTTCATATTTATAATAACAATTCTGTTCTCATGCTTTTTACAAGCATATCTAAGTATCTCGCTCAGTCAAGCATACGAGCACCCTAGCGCCCCTAGCAGACAACTCCGCCCTTATGGAAAAACGTTTATATGCATAACGTGGCTGTTTTTAGTCCGCGTTTGATCAAATTTGGTATTTTGCTGGGTATTAGTACAAGGAGGAAAATTACGTGAGACAATCGAGTTTTTTCAAATTACGTGGACGGAAAGAGGCGTGGCACATTTGGTGACGCTATCTTTTACAGTCTCTGAGATCTACGTGTTTATACGGACAGACGAACGGACATATCTAGATCGTCTCGGCTGTTGATCCTGATCAACAATATATATACTTTATGGGGTCGGCAAAGCTTCCTTTTGCCTGTTACATATATTTTGCTGAGTTTAATATACCAGTTCACCGTATGGGTGTATGGTATAAAAATTAAAAATAAAAACATTATTTTAGAAACAAAAAAATAGAAATTCAAAAACAAAAGATGGGTTACTGGATCGTTAGAGGACTGAAATCCACTTCCTTATCTCCATGTAGATAGTCTTTCTTTTGGTCATAACATTCTAGCTTTTACGGAGACGTAGACGAGTATGTAGATAGTCTTCTAGACCCAATCCTGTCTTATGAAAAATCTTATTTTTCTATTGGATTCTTCTTATTGTGAAGTTTCTAGGATCGAATCATTTGTTCATCCTACATTAAATGTAAAAATCGATCTGCCCTCACCTTTTCTTGGCTCAAATGGGTTATCTTTAATAAAAACATTATTACTGCCGATTGCTGCTCAGCTGTTCGCTTCTTAAATGATACTCTTTGATATTTGTGTGCCTCTTGGTGGGGAGGAACTGCTTTACAAACCTCCCTGGTTCTCTGGAGAGTTATCCATTTTGAAAAATGTGAAGATTCGATTTTATAAGAAGTTTTAAAAAACTCGTCGTTAATCAGATTATTCATGATGCTTAATACACAATGCTATTGTCTGGACGTTGACGCGTACAGTGCGAAGTACGTTCAAGTGGCCCATACGACACCAGGAAATAGACTGTTTCGCGCGAGCCCAAGCAGAGCGCTGTCTCCCTCCCGCCCGAGCGACCGTGGGGCGCAGCCGTATATCCGACGGCACGATCGCGAGGACAAATACAAATAAAACGGACAAACAATTAAAAATATGATTAACTACAGCTAATTCGAGCTAAATGTGCTAAAGAGGTTTTCACAATAGAAAGAGAGGCTTCTGATCTGATTACGGGATACAGAAGATTGTGATCAGAACATAGGACTCGAAAAGGTTCATGCAAAGAATAGTTAGAACTACAATGTTTTAAGGATAGAGGAATAAAATTTCTAGTAGGTATACGGGGTACAGATAGGTTTGACTGGCTCAACAGCTCAGAATAGTCTATTGTACCTATTAAAAGTTTATGAATAAAAACAGCACCAAGCATTACTCTACGATTAATTAATGAAGGAAGATTGATTAAAAGAAGCCTACTGGAGTATGATGGCAAATTGACATTGCGATCCCAATTTAGACCGCGAAGAGCAAATAGCAAAAATTGCTTTTGAACAGATTCAATTTTACATTGGTGCGTCTCATATTGAGGTGACCGTATGCAAACCGTACTCTAAAATAGGACGGATTAATGAATTATACAGAAGTTTGGTTGTGTACGGATCGTCAAACTCTTTTGACCATCGTTTCACAAATCCAAGAACATTCACTGCTTTACTAACTGTAGCAGTAATATGAGGATTAAAGGTTAATTTATGGTCCATAAGAACACCTAAGTCATGGATAATATCTAACCTCTCTAAGGCAGTGTTGTTAAGATAATAAGTTGCTAAGTATGGAGTGCATCTATAAAAAGACATAACTTTACATTTAGAGCCGTTAAGATTTAATAGGTCGGTTTCACACCAACTCTGAAGATCATTAAGATCCGATTGAAGTAGGCAAGAAGACGATAAGTCTTTAAAACTGAGGTAAAGCTTAACATCATCCGCGTACATAAGCACCCGAGAATGTGACACTACCAATGGAAGATCATTGATAAAAAGAGTGAATAGCAATGGACCCAAATGACTACCCTGAGGTACTCCAGAAGTCACTTGGATGGTCTTAGAAAATGAAGACTTAAAGAGGACCTTTTGTGTACGCTTAGAAAGGTATTGAAGAATCCAATCAAGCAAAAGGCTGGGGATGCCAAGTGCATTTAACTTATATAAAAGCAGAGTGTGGTTAACAGAGTCAAAGGCCTTGCTAAAGTCAGTATAAAGGACATCAGTTTGCACGGCAGTCTTAAACCCTTTGATTGAGTGAGATGTAAATTCTAATAGGTTAGTAGTTGTCGATCTACGTTTTTTAAACCCATGTTGGGATGACGAAATGATTGAACTACAAATATGCTGCAATTGAGACGTTATTATTTTCTCAAATGCTTTGGGTATGGCAGACAGTTTAGAAATACCCCTATAATTGGAGGCTTCGGACTTTTTCCCCTTTTTATGAAGAGGAATAATATATGATTCCTTCCAGATGGACGGGAAGGCGGAAGATGTAACGGACAGTGTAAACAACCTAAGTATTGGCTTACATAGGGCCTCTGCGCAAGACCTTAATACGCAGCCTGGTATTCCATCAGGGCCATTGGTTTGACGGAACTAAGTACGCTAAGAACCGAACCTTCATCAAACACAGGGTCTAAAATGCAATTAGACGATTGCAAGTGATAAGGATAAGGAGGATTTGCTTGATAAATCGAAGAGGAATAAGTTGTCTTGAAAAAATCAGCAAACATATCCGCGATTGCCTGATCATTGTCAGCTTTATTGTTTTCAAAAGACAAGTAAGACGGGTGCACTGATGTCTCACGTTTTCCATTGAAGAATTTATAAAATTGCTTAGGATCTCGAGAAAACCTAAGTTTACATCTCTGAAGATAATCCTTATAACATAAAATTGGCACCAGCAGCACCATAAAATTTGATCGAGCAACTACGTATAGGGAAAAATCCGATGTTTTACCGGATTTTTTAAATCTTTTTTAGCATCTCGATTTTACGTTCTTCAAGTTACATAACTCACCAAGGAGGAGACCATCCTTGAGTCACACGCGGGACACAAACATCAAAGAACGACTCAAGAGTTTTATAGAAGACAGAAATAGCAGAGTCCATATCCGTGCAAGTATACAGATATGTCAAATCATTAGTTAACAAGAGTTTTTTAAGTTTAGTAAAGTTTGTCTTGCGGAAACATCGGATTGGAGGCATCGAGTTATTATGTCGAGACATAACCCCAAAAGGAAGGTCAATGGTTACATCCAGAGTTGGATGAAAGTTGTCTTCAGGGATAACTAAGGGATCAGTCCTGGCAATATCGCAGTTGGAAGAATCCAACACAAATACCAGATCTAGTGATCTGTTCCGACTATTCCGGACAGGATTTATTTGAGTTAGGGATAACTCAAACAGACCATCTATGAAACAATGTGACGAGGATGGCAACAGTAATAAAGAATCATATGAGAGGGTCCAGGCAATCTCAGGTAAATTTAAATCTCCCAGAACAACGAGCAAGTCGTTGTCAGAGATATATGAGGAAACAAGTTGAATAGCTTCCAAATGGTGAATGTATACTGCCAAGTCGGACTGTGGTGGAATATAAGAACAAGTAATATAGGCAGAAAAAGAATTAAGAGAAATTTTAACACAAACAAATTCAATCTCCTGATTGGAAGACTGTACAATTTCAGACGAGAACGCCGAATCAACTGCGATCAAAACACCACCACCATTACGGATAGTCCGATCATGTCTATATATTAAATATTTTGAGGGGAAAATTGAAGCATCGGCAATATCAGGCTTCAGCCAAGTCTCAGTAAAGGCAAGAATATGAAAGTCAAAAGCTAAATTATCTACATAGAGTCTAGAGAGTTTAGACTTTAGTCCCCGCACGTTCTGATAGGCCAGAGTTAGGGACGAAATTAGTTTTTTGACTCGCCAGGTGCAGACGAGGCCGATTCTTCTTTTTAATTGTATACCTTTTTACAATAGGGTGTTCCGGCCAAAAATCTTTATGACATATGTGGCCAAAATGATCTGGAGAGAGACTTATTTTAAAGGTCGAACTGTCCCGAGTATAGGAAAAACGGAACTTTTCCACAGCAATGTTTGGTGCTTGAACTTTGCTTTGGATGTAGGCTATGACTTCTTCAGAAATAGTATTTGGATCAAGCCGCGAAATAAAAATTTGCTTTTTGGGTGGAACTACAACAAGGGAACTAGAAGTGTCAGGCACAGCAGTAGCGGCAACAGCAGATGCAGCACCAGCTAAAGCAGCCAACACTTTACTAGCTCCTCTTGTAACCTCCACACCTTCCAAAGCCGGACTCCTAAACGATATCAGCTGCTGTATATTTGGTGACATAAGTTCATTGTCGGAAGCCGGAACTGGTAGAGAACGACATGCCGACGGACTGCGGGACGCGCCCTGAAACCTGGCCCTCTTTCGGGGCGGAGATTCAATCAAAAGTTTAGAACTTCTGAATTGAATCTCCATCGCCAAAAGCTCTTCTTGGAGCTTATGAACGCCAGCTGACAGGGTTTTAAACGCATCCCCAGTCCGTCATAAAACAACGCATCTCGAGCTCCAAGCCACGACACGAATCACAGCCCCATTTAAGGCCGCCACCCTGTGCAATACTATCCCGCACCTTGACTGTATAACAAGCACATTTAAAGTGCATTACATTGTCACAAAGCCAATAGTAAAGTCTTCACTGGTCTTGCTGGGATTATTTCAATTATATTTGCAACAGACAGACAAATTTTAAATAATAATTTATTTATCACAAACAAATTATAAATCAAAAAAAGCTTCTGCTCTCTGACGTGACGGTCGTGTTTTTGCTTAGCTCCTGAGTTTTTTATTAATATATATTGTTTTCTCTCAATTTTTAATTGTGCCTAGTTTGTTTTCGTTTTCGCTGTTGTCGTTTCCTTGAAACCCTTGTGTTTTATTTGCATAATTCGCCAAATTAAACAGTTTTTTTTTCTTTTTCGTGATTAGTGTTTGGTGCATTTAAATTGTTTTTATTTTTTTCTTATTGTTCTCTCTCGTCATTGCTTCTGCAGTTGCTCCCCTCATCGCCCCCATCATACCATCAGTGCTAGTGGTTTTGTTGTTCTCTCTGCTTTGTGCTTGTGCTCAGCTTCCCTCCCGCGTAATCACTTTTGTAAAGCCGCCTCTCAAAGCTCGTCTTATAACTGTTTTTGCACTCTCTCTTGTGCTGCGTACTCTAGCTGTTTTTTTGTTTTATTTGTAATTATTGATTTTTTATCGATAATTATCTTTGTGCTGTTTATTTAAATTTTTCTATACATTTTTTTTGTTGTTTTTTCTGCCTTGTGTTTATTTTGGCTTTTCAATGGCTTGTTGTCTACCCAATTGCAAGCACTCTGATCGTTTTGACGATCAGTATAGAGCAATATCGTGTTGGCTTTGCGATAATCTTATTCACTTAAAATGTGCTGGCCTCAACGGCCGTGATTACGACAAATTTTCTGGTTTGTCTGTGTCTAAGCCTGAGCTTGGCTTAAAGCGCTGGACCTGCCCATCTTGTGCCAGCCAGCAGCTTGATTTTAGCCGAATCTACAGGGATCTTCGTTTAAAGTTTCTTTCTTTAAATAAAATGGCCAAACAGCTGTCTAATGAGTGTGACTCTAGCATACATTTATTGTCGCAATTCAAGTGGACCAAACTTCTAAGGAATTGCCCAGGAAATGTACCCTTGAGTTGCCTCATAAGCAGTCGCCCGCACTTTCTATTACATCTTCTCCCATTATACTTTCGCCTACACCATCTTCTTGTCCCTCTTTATGCTCTTCTTTTCAGATTGATGTACCCACTACAAGCCCCGGTGTACCTCAATCTATCCCTCACGGGAACTCTGATCAATTACTGGATCATGCTGGCTTTCAATCACTTGCGGATCCCAATGCTCCTCCGCCTCCACTAACTGTAGTGCCTCGTCGTAAACAATTATTTATCTCTAGGCTTGCTCCAGATACTTCTGAATCGTCTGTGGCAGCTTACATTGGTAATATATGCCCTGCTAAGGTTTTAATTCAAAAGTTTAAGTTTTCTAGGCCTCGCGAAATCTCCTCTTTTAAAATTACTGTACCAAATGAGTATTTCTCAGATATGGTTGACCCTAACTTTTGGCCAGAGGGCCTAGTTGTACACGAATTTGCGCCCAATAAGCGCTCCCGCCCTTTGCCTGTCCACCTTCCTAATGCATCTTCTGCTTCAATAAACTAATAACGTCTAGTCTTTGCATTCACTATCAAAATGTAAGAGGACTTCTTACAAAGCTCTCTAAATTATTCTGTGATAGCATAACCTTTTCGGCTGACATATTAGCTTTCTCTGAAACTTGGCTTAATTCCTCTGTTTCGGATAATGAAATTCTTTCTAATAACTTTATTTCTTATAGGCTTGATCGTGTTGGTCGACGTGGCGGTGGAGTACTCATTGCTGTCAACTCGAATCTGTGTTCAAGTGTTGTGCCGATTGATCTCCCCTTAGGTGTTGAGTTTATTTGCGTCGAAGTTACATGTTCTAACTTAAGCTTATATATCTCTTGTTCATATATTCCTCCAACTTCTGATATCATGATCTACATGCACCATGCTGATACTTTGCGAACTATTTTTAGTCGTCTTAAAGATCGTGATTTTTTTATAAAAAGTGTCCTTCCGTAAAAAGTGTCAAACTGATGTTATTTATACTGACTTTAGTAAGGCTTTCGATACGGTTGATCATTCTATGCTTCTCATGAAACTTAACATCATGGGTTTTTCCCCGAAGCTATTGGCTTGGTTAAAGTCGTATCTTATTGGCAGAACCCAAAAGGTGTCTTTTCGTTCCTCGATATCTAAAACTGTTCGAGTTACGTCAGGTGTCCCCCAAGGCAGTCATCTGGGCCCACTGTTATTTACCATGTTTATTAATGATTTGCCTTTGGCCTTGGCTCATTCATGCGTGCTCGTGTTTGCGGATGACGTCAATATTTGTTATTCATATAATGGTCCTTCTTTCCAACAGTATTTGCAACCAGATATCGATGCGTTCTGTGTTTGGTGTCACGTTAATAAATTACACCTTAATGCCTCTAAATGCTCTTTTATGACTTTCAGTCGGTTGTCGCCGTCCCTAGCTCGTTACTCTATTAAGTCTGTTCTGTTAGATTGTGTACCATCATTTAAAGACTTAGGCGTTATGTTTGACCTAAAACTTTCTTTTAATATTCATATATCTTCAATTGTTAATAGAGCATGCAGTCTTCTTGGCTTTGAATGAATTTGATGATCCATATGTGACAAAGGTTTTATACACTTCGTTAGTTCGCCCTACTCTAGAATATTGCTCGCCAGTGTGGAACCCCCAATATGATGTTCACCAGCGTAGTATTGAATCGGTACAGAAGCAATTCCTTAAGTTTGCGTTACGCGGTCTTAATTGGGACCCGAATCTTCGCCTACCTTCTTATTCTGGCAGACTTCTTCTTATTAATCTTCCTTCACTTTACAACCGTAGGCTCGTATTTGGGATTCTCTTTCTTCATAAAGTAGTCAACGGCGAAGTCAGTTCTACCAATTTACTAGATACGCTATATTTTTGTGTTCCCTCACGTCGGACCAGAAACTTTTTTCCTCTTCACCTTAGTAGATGTCTGACTAACTACTCTCTTCACGAACCTCTTCGTGGTCTTTGCCAATCTTTTAACAACCTTTCCCACCTTATTTCTCCTCATTTATCTGTCACTTCTCTTCGCGCTATACTTTTTTATTATCTACAGCGTAACCACTGAAAGTATTCTGGACTGGATATTGGATTGGCTGCAACTCATCCCTGACCACATTGGCTGTGAATCGGGGCATAGCTGGCACCTTGTTGTTCTGCATAAAGCTAAGCTACCTTCATGAATTAATTATTATCTGTATTTTAGCTTAAGCTTTTTCGTCGACTGCTGACTTAGTTAACGTAAATAAATATAAAAAAAAAAAAAAAAAAAAAATAAATAAATAAATATAAAAATACTCAAGTGCAGACTTATGTTTTATTGCGTACGTATTTGATTGTTTATACTTGCAACAAAGTGTTACAAGTTGAGCTCTTTGTGTTAAATGATTTTTGGTATGGATATACTACAATACATAAACGAGTATAATGTCGTCGTTATATCAGATTGATAAACTCGAGGAGGGTAATTATGACTCGTGGTGCATCCAGATGAAAAGTGTGCTGGTGCATGCGGATTTGTGGAATGTTTCGTCAGGCGTATTGGCAAGGCCAACTACGGGGGAAGAACACTGAATGGACGTCGCTGGATCGAAAGGCATTGGCAATGATCACTTTGATCGTCAAGACTTCACAGTTGGGACATGTGAAGCTCTGTGCAAGTGCACATGAGGCTTGGAAGAAGCTTCAGGAAGCTCATCAACCCAGAGGTCCCGTTAGAAAAGTAGCTCTTTTCAAGAAATTGCTAAGTAAACGCATACAGGAGGGTCAAAGCAGAGTTATTAGTAGGATTTCAAGGAAATCTTGGACAAACTTGCTGGCGCTGGAATTCAAATATTGGACGAGCTTGTAACGATTATTTTGCTTACCAGACGCGCCATAAAGACGCGCGACAGTTTACCGAGTTTCGACATGCTATGCATTTCCTTGGGCCAGTTCCATTAAATTCTCCAACAATGTTTTCAAGGCAATTTGATGCCACATGGACTTGGCTTTCTCGCTGCTCGTCGACTTGTATTTTAAGCGTCAGCAATTGCATCATCTGTTGCAATTGACTTTGCATTTCCACCGCGTTAGCCATCCCTTGTTCCGTTTCCACTGTTTCAATTTTGTTTATTAGGTCACGCGCTGTTTCGGTCGCTGCTTCTGTGATTTCTTCGCTCACTGTTCCGATCACTGCTTCGGGCACTGTTTCTGTCTGTCTCTCTCTTTCCTCTTTCGGCTTCTGATGCCGAATTTTTGGCGGCACTGCTGATGCTTTGTCTGCTGATATTGGCGCCACAGCCACTGCGTTTCGCGCGTTCACTGTTTCTGTCTGTCTCTCTCTTTCCTCTTTCGGGTTCTGATGCCGAATTTTTGGCGGCACTGCTGATGCTTTGTGTGCTGATATTGGCGCCACAGCCACTGCGTTTCGCGCGTTTTTCGGCGTCTTCTGCGAGTTCGATTTTTTAGATGGTGTGCGTGACGTCATTAACCACTTTGTATGTACATATACTGCTGGTTCAACTTTTTGTATTAGTTTAGCATTTATCCAACTCGGAACTGTACGAGTCCCTAAATGTGAGGTTTGTCAGCTTAATCCAACTCAGAACGGGACGAGCCTGAGGCCACAACTTTAATTCCTAATCCAACTCAGAACGGGACGAGTCTAAGGCCACAACTTTAACTCCTAATCCAACTCAGAACGGGACGAGCCCCCAAATGTAAAGTTTATTATATTGATTATGTTTATTGATTATATTATAGACGTTTCTGAGTGGTTAGGTTACAGTACATGGGTTACATAAAGAACAACTGAGAACAACTTTGATTGAGCTTCTTGACGACTTTCGAGTGACTACTGACGACCACGACTTTCGACTTTCAACTCTCAACTGCTACTGACAACTCTCGCTCCAATTCACTCTCTCAATGCTGCTGTAGACGCTCTCTCAATTACCAGGGACGGGCATAACCATTCTGATGCGGACATAACCTCTTCACATATATAATATATAATATATAATATATAATATATAATATATAATATATAATATATAATATATAATATATAATATATAATATATAATATATAATATATAATATATAATATATAATATATAATATATAATATATAATATATAATATATAATATATAATATATAATATATAATATATAATATATAATATATAATATATAATATATAATATATAATATATAATATATAATATATAATATATAATATATAATATATAATATATAATATATAATATATAAGATATAATATATATATCTCTAAGGAACCGTTCGCCTACAAGCGCGCTGACAAACCAAACGCCAATGGAAGCGTGGACTGGTAAGAAGCCGTGTATCAATCATCTTAAAGTCTTTGGTTCTGTTGCACTTGCGCTTTCCAAGGGTCATCAGGAAAGTAAATTCCGACCAAAAGGAAAAGAATATCGCATGGTGGGGTATTCAAGAGAAGCAAAAGGCTACCGATTATATGATGGAGAAACTCGCAAAGTGATTGAACGATGAAAGAGATCCATTAGAGCAAACTAATTGTACGACGGTTATGTTTGATTTGCCTGGACGGAAATAAATCAAAGCGAGAGCGACATATCAGAGGGACAGTCTGCTGAATCTGATGCTGACGAGGAATCGTTTCATAGTGCACCTGAAGAAAAGGTTGCACAAGATGAGAGCCAAATGCGGGTAGGACCTGGCAGACCGCGAGTGATCAGAACGGGTAAGCCTGGACGGCCGAGGAAACAGTATAATATACTTTGTTCGATTGTCGCTAGTGAAGTGCCAATTCCATCGACCTACGAGGATGCCATAAGTGGACCATATGCATCGCAGTGGCGAGAGGCAATGGACAAAGAGTTTGGAGCTCTGGTAAAAAACCAAACTTGGGAGCTGATGGATCTAACAAACAAACAACGAACAATAGGCTGCAAATGGGTTTTTAGCCTGAAAAAGGATGCACAGGGAGACATAGAACGTCTTAAGGCGCGATTGGTTGCTAAAGGATGTTCGCAGAAGTTTGGTGTAAACTACACCGATACATATGCACCTGTATGCCGATTAGAGAGCGTAAGGTTTGTTTTGGCGATGGCAGCAGAGTTGGATCTTTATTTACATCAAATGGACGTATGCACGGCATACCTCAATAGCGATCTGGAGGACACGGTGTATATGAGGCAACCCATGGGGTACATGGACAAAAATCGTCCAGAGGCCGCATTACATTTGAAGAAGGCAATCTACGGTTTGAAACAATCAGGAAGGGCATGGAATTCTAAGCTGGATGCTGTATTACTAGATTTGGGTTTTAAACCATGTAGTAGTGAGCCGTGTTTATACCAAAAACATGGTGAAGAAGACTTAACACTAATTCTTGTTTATGTTGATGATCTCCTTATAGCTTGTCGTTCGAAACAGAAGATGGATGCCATCAAAGCAGCGATATCAAACGCGTTCGATTGCACAGACAAGGGTGTAACTGAGCTATTCCTGGGTATGGAGATTCATTGAGACGGTGAGCTTTAGCCTATTACTCTAGGCCATTTTCAATATATCAACGATATGTTGATTCAATACGGCATCAAAAACTGCAGACCGGCGGCTACTTCTCTTGACGCAGGGCATCAAGTGGCATGCGACAATAAGCAGTGCAAGAGGGTTGACATAGGGGCGTACCAGACTCAAATTGGTGAGCTGATGTGGTTGGCTCTAACCACCAGACCGGATATATTGCATTCAGTTGCAAAGTTGTCTCAGCGGAATCAAGATCCGCATTCGGAGCATGAAGCAGGTGTGAAGCACATCCTGCGGTACTTGGCGTCAACGATGGATAAAAAGCTGCACTATGAAAGGACTGGTCAAGCTTTTTCTGGATATGTAGATGCCGACTGGGGTGGTGACAAAACTGACCGGAAGTCCTATACCGGCTATGTTTTCTTTTTGGCCGGAGGTCCAATATTTTGGAAATCTGAGAAACAGCGCAGTGTGGCGCTAAGTAGTACTGAAGCTGAGTATATAGCTTTGTCGACCGCATGCAAAGAAGCTATCGTCTTGCGACGCTTAATCATTGAATTTGGATGTGGAGATGCCAAGACCCCAACAGTTGTATATGGAGATAACCTGAGTGCCCAACAGTTGGCGAAGAATCCAGTTCATCATTCTAAGACAAAACATATAGATATACGATATCATTTTGTACGACAAACTGTATCTGAAGGTTTTGTTGAGTTGAAGTATGTTTCGACTGATTTAATGATAGCGGATATATTAACTAAGAATTTGCCAAAGAAAAAGCATAATGATTTTGTGAATATGTTAAATTTGAATTAACTTTGTAGGGCATGGTTGCATTGAGGAAGGGTGTTAAAAATAGTACCGTACAAGAACTTTCCAGAGCAATACACACATGTATTCTATCTGCTTATGTATTTGAACACATACATTTATATATCTCTTTTGTATTTGTATACTGCGCTTGCCGAACTGAATTACTGGCACGCGCATTATGTTAGTCTCTAATAAACTTCTGAGTTGTACGGACGTGTCACTATTCTTTTTGTTCTGCCTGCGTTATTCGGGTTGTGCGTCCCCTCCCCTCTCAAAACATTGGATGATGTAACATTTCTCCGAATCTCAGCAAATACAATTCTTCAGTTGTTCTGCGTGTTGCGAACAATTCAATAATTCTAGTTAATCTGCGACCGCTGCGACGCTTCTAAATTCCTATGAAGTAAGAGCAGCGCGAAGCAATTGTTTCAATTGCTCTGCGTGTGCCAAACTTTCTTGGAACCCTGACAAGCGCAACATTTCTTGTCGCGACAGCCGCTACGCACCTAAAATTCCTATGAAATAAAAGCAGCGCGAATCAATTGTTTCAATTGCTCTGCGTGTGCCAAAGTTCCTTAGAACCTTGACATACGCAACAACTCTTGTTGCTCTGCGACCGCCGATACGTACCTAAAATTCCTATGAAATAAAAACAGCGCAGATCAAATACTTCAATTATTCTGCGTGTGAGTGTAGCAAACGCAACAATTCTAGTTAATCTGCGATCGTCGCAAAGCAGTTTAAATTCCTGTGAAATAAAAGAAACACAGATCAGCCCTTGGTTTGATGTACATTTTCGTGTCAAGATCACTCTCCCTAAATCTGCCAAACAGACAACTGTTGGTTTATTTTTCATATCACATTGCCAAGGATGAATAAATTCTCTGACAAATCCCTAAGTTTATTTTTGCTTTGCCAAGGATAAATAAATTCTCTGACAAATTCTTAAGTTTAATTTTGCTTTGTGTAACCGGGGTTCAAAACCCTGTCGGTGAATGGCATAGGTAAGAAATTCATAAAATAATCAAAAAAAATTTTTTTTTTTTTTGTTTTGTGTCGCCGAGTGGATGTGAAGTGTTGGTTTCAAAAAAATAAAAATAAAGTTTTAATTTTTTGTGTCCGGGGTTCAAATCTCCATCAGTGCATGATATAAAAAATAAAAGAATATCCGCTGAAAATTAAAGTGGTTGGAACTCAAAGAGTTAATTTGGAAGTGAAATTTTACATTCTCATTGGCGACATAAACGATGGGCTCTTATGAACGTGGCGGTTGGCGGTCACCCACAAAAATATTAAAGAGTGTCAAATCCACCGCGAGTTGCAGGTTTATGAAAAATAGAATAGAATAAAATAAAAAATGCGCAGGTATTGGCCACCAGTGGTGCTTCCCACCGAAGGTATCCTCCCATGTGGAGTCACCTCCACCTAAGTAGGTCCTTGTAGGACTCAAAGGGATAATGGAGATTTCCCTGAACCGACATAGGGGGTCATCACGATAGGCAGCCTTGCGACAATTGGGAATTAACAAAATAAAAAAAAAAAAAAAGAAAAAACCCACTATGAAGAAGAAAAAAACAAATATATAAGGAATCAAATACATTTAAGGACAAATCATCTTTTCACATAGCACCATCGTTCTTTGGAGAATTTGGAGTCTTTGAAAAACGGAAGAACTGCAAACCACACTGTTATATTTGGAGAAGGAAGAAATACTTACAACACTAACATACGATAATTAAATAACGGGTGAGTGAAGAAGTTGCCTCTTAGAAATTATACTTTGAATTCATTTTGGGTCGAATAAAACCCACACATACCCAATTAAGGATAGTTTTGACTCAGCAATAAAAAACGTTTGAAAACAAAATTTAATGAATAAAACAAAAAATTATACCCAATTTCATTCTACCAAAAATTAAATTACATTATTGAAATAAACTGAAAAAATTTATTGTTTTTATATTTTTAAAAATCGATAAACTGAAAAAATTTATTATTTTATTAAATTAAATAAAAATAAGTTGGAGAACAGAAAAAAGTACATACAATGGAAGAAATCAAAGAGTCAATTACATGTTTGGTAGAACAAGTGGCAGTGTTGACCGAGGATCTAAAAAAGCAAAGGGAGAAAGTAACAATCTTAGAAGATAGGCGTGGGGAAACTGTGGTCGAAGTGGCTAGCCCACCCACTCGCGCAATAAACGAATTTGACCTTATGCAGATAGCAACCCTCCCCGATAGTTGGGAGGAAATAAGGGCGGCATTAGCCTCTCATGATGAGGACAAACGAGACCTAGGAACTTTGGAATACCAAATGAGTGTGATGGTCCGAAATAACTCGACCCTAGAAGCATTTTACTCCCAGGTCAACAAGCATCTTTTACTTATTATAGAGAAGCTTAAGAGCGAGAATCACACTAGAGAAGCTCTTGAAGCGTTAATTCATTCGTAAGCTTATTCTACGGCCCTAGAACTGGAAATTGTTATTTCAGCTGGGAAGCCCTGCCTAGCATACGGCTCTAACGAAATTTGGCACACACGCACAAACACCCCTTACTACCGACCCCAACGCAGCGAAGCGAAGTAAACGGTCAAGTCGAAAGATTTCATTCAACATTCTTAGAAATCTACAGGTGTCTAAAAATAGAGCTTCCGTTTCTTAAGGTAACTGAACTCGTGCCTATGTCAGTTGATAGGTATAATAACTCGGTCCACTCAGTGACGAAACGAAAACCGGTGGACATCGATGCCATATTGCAAAGATTTGGCATGACAGATTGCAAGCCGGCGTTGACACCTATAGAGGTAAAATCAGCATTGCGGAGCCCGGCTGAATCCAATGAGGACGAGATGGGAAAGTATCCATATCAAAAGTAACCACTCGTCCTGACATAGCGTATGCAGTGAGTTTCTTGAGTCAGTTCAACTCAAGTTACACAGCTGATCACTGGAAGGCATCGAAACGCATTTTACGTTATCTTCAAGGCACAAAGATGACCGGACTCCTGTTCAGGAAGACAGGAGATGATCTTTTTGGCGTGGTCGATGCAGATTGGGGTGGCAATTTAACGGATCGCAGCTCCTACTCTGGCCAAGCGTTTATCTTGGCTGGTGCTGCCATAAGCTGGGAGGCACGAAAGCAGCGTACTGTTGCATTGTCTAGTACGGAATACTTGGCAATGTCTGTGGCAGTAAAGGAGGCTCTATTTCTGAAAGCCCTACTAAACAGAATTGGTATAGAATGTGGATCTGTGCGTATCTTCAACGATAATCAAAGCGCACAGCATCAGGTCAAAGGTTTTGGATTCCATCCTCGCACAAAACATATTGACGTGCGTCACCACTTCATTCAAGCGATGTATAAGAGTGGTGATATTTCCGTGGAGTATATGCCTACGGAACTAATGGCGGCAGATGCCCTAACGAGGAGTTTAAGTGGCATGAAACATAATGAATGCATCATTTTGTTGGGAATTAACCGTATTTAAGATTGCAACTTTGTGGGGGTGTGTTCGATATTAGCGCCATCTGTTTGTATCAAAGTGGCAATCTGGCATCCCTAGATTATTAAGGAGATCTGGCGGCAACGCTATCAGAAAAAGACGAGTTGGCTTCGGTTCTTGGCACTGTACAGACGTGTAGTTAAGTTCTAATAAAGTTACGTACTTATGTATATTCGCAAACAAGAGTATTGCCTTTTCACTTATACATAGCTACGCGACCAATATCGCGGGGTCATTAGCGGATGTTGACGATACTATGCGCAGTACGTTCAAGTGGCCCCTACGACACCAGGACAAAGCCTGTTACGCGCGAGCCCAAGCAGATAACTGCCCACCTCCCACCCGACCGAGGGGTGCAGCCGTATAACGCACGGCACGAATCGTGTGGACAAATACACAATAGAAAAAACAGACAAACAAATAACTAAAAAATACTATAGCTATCTATTAACTAAATAGGATAGGATAGAAGTTTTAATCATATTAATAGAAAGCTCTGAGCCAATTACAGGGAAGAGAAGGTTGTAATCAGAGCAGAGGACCCTAAAAGGTTCATGCAGGACATAGTTAGAAGACCAACGACTAAGGGATACAGGTATCAAAGAATCTACTCCGTCTACATGGTACCGACAGATTTACCTGAGCTAATATCTCAGGCGAGTCAATATCACCAATAAGGAGCTTGTGCATAAAAATAACACCAAGCATAATTCTACGGTTAGTTAGGGAAGGAAGGTTAATCAAGAGAAGTCTACTAGAATACGAAGGCAAATTGACATTGCGATCCCAGCTTAAGCCACGAAGAGCAAATAGCACGAAGAGCAAATGAAAACCAGGACACTCATGGCCTTTGCGACCTTGGTGGAAATATGGGTGTTAAAATTTAACTTATGGTCCATAAATACGCCCAAATCACTCATATTATTTAGACGTTATAAAGGACTTTGGATGTAGATGGAGTAGGCGGCGCGATGACTGATGACCTCTGGATAGAAGTCCGAATGAAAGGCGGGTGCCTTTCGGGTCTTTGCTCTTTGACACGCTTTGGGTTGGATGTACGCGACTGAGCTGCCGATGTGCAAGAGCGTGTGGTGTTGCTTGCCACATCGCTGGCATCCTGCTGTGCTCCTGCAGGAACCATTGGAATGCTCATGAGCCAAACAGTTTGGGCAGTATCCGTTGCTCAAGACTACCCGTAGCCTGTCGTCAGCTCGTAGTCCTCGAAACTGTCGGCACTGACGGAGCGCGTGTGCCCCTCGACAAACGCGGCACCTGAAGCAATTGGAACTGCGTTCTAAATCGGATGGTGCTGCTGCCTTTAGAGACATCTTCGGACTGCTGTAGGAGGTGGACCGAGACCTTCTGGGTTTTCCAGTAACGGATCCACAGAGAACCCATCCGAACATCGTCTCGATCCCCACGAAAGAATCACCAACATTCTTGATGATTCGTTCCCCGAGGATAGTGGGAAGGAGCTCGGCTCCAAGCACCAAAACCACATTAGCTTTTTGGTGAAATTGCGGATCAGCTAGCGGAAGGTCAAGCGAATCCTGCTTTACCTTATTCGGGACGGCGCAGGACGGAAGTGCTTCAGCTACACTAGGCAGCACCACGGCGACTGCTTCGAACTGTCGCAGCGGTTCGTCAGGAGGAGAAATCTGTAAGCGGCACACTTTGTCGCCGCTACCCGCATCGCATTGCCCAATGCCGCGAATGCTAGTTGATACCTTGCAGCTTGGAGGATTAATCAATTCAAACATTCTTTGGGAAATAAAGGATGCTTCGGATCCCATATCAATCAAAGCGCGGATTTGAAACTGCTTGCCGCGATGATGAATAGTTACCCTCGCAGTACCCAGGAGGCCAGTGTTGCGAGTGGATGCGAAGTAACTTCCCACGTTTACATGGGGGCTGCTGGAAGAATCGGAGGACGCAGGATTCGGAATTATACAAGCATCAGGTGCTGAGCTCTCTTGCACTTGAGTGGAAAAGGCCTGAGTTCGTGCCGTAGGTTTTCGGCTCACGGATGGAAAGGCCTGACCGCTAGAGCTTGGTTGAAGGACATCTGTGGCCTCTAGTACACGGTGGCGATCAGTTAGGAATCGATTCAGGTCGTCCCAGGATGAGACGGCGGTCTTATTTGGAACGGACTGTTCCCACAACAGAAGGGTGGCTTTGGGCATTTTGCTCGTGCAGATTGCTATGAGAAGGATATCCCAATTGTCTGTACGAGCCCCGGAAAGCTCAAGACCGGTTAAGCAACTTTGAATTGACGTCTGCAGTTCTCTCAACGCTTTGCCAGACTCTTGGGTTACAGCTGGGATCTGTAGAAGCTGCTTGGCTTGGCTCATAATCAATAATCGATTATTTTCGTATCGCGCAGTGAGGTTATCCCACGCGGACTGGAACCCTTCATTGGTCAAGGGTGACCTAGAAACAATGGCTCTGGCTTCACCGCGAGTTTTGCAACTTAAGTGGTACAGTTTCTCCACTTGTGTTAGGCTTGGATTATGGATAAAAATCGCGGTAAACAAATCACGGAATGTAGGCCAAGCCAGGCTGTCTCCGTTGAAGATTTCGACTTCACACGGGGGAACTGTGTGGCTTTGATGGGTGGAATCGACGGAGAGTCTGACTGGTGGGGGAACCGTTTTCGCTGACAGCTGCTCGATTCGCTCTCCAAACAAAGTCCCGCCTCGAACATATACCATATAACGATATTCATGTTTAGCTTTAATTGTAGCTATGTGCTTCGGACTATCTTCCTTCTTTTGAACCGTCAAGGCCTTATAACATCGTGAAAACTCTGCCTCGACTTGTGCCCAAAGCGACTTAAGCTGGTCTAAGTGTATTTTAATGGAGACGAGTGGCACATCGTCCGGTAAAGCCTGGGCCTCGCGAGCCTCGAACGCCGTTAATGCCTCGCACACGGCAACAAAGTCGGAAAGAGACATCGTAGAGTGTTCTCTGAGCTATTACGAATCAATTGGAAACAAAAAACTGCTTGGAATTAGAGCTCTCAAGCGAGGAGATCGAAACGAAGCTGTAAGTGGACTGTATAATTTAAGGATAGAGGAGTGAGAAGGAAAAATGTCTCCTCGTTTTAATGAACACAATGGATAAATGAAATTAGAAGAATTTATAATTTTCCTCGCAGTTGTGTGAATAATTATAGGGATATATAATCACTTGGATATTCAAATTTATACAATGTGGAAATTTGTTGAAATTTATAAGAGTATAAAAAAACAAAAATATGGAGAAATTGAGATCAGTAGGATTACTTTTCAATGGAGGGCAAAAAACTCGGAATTAATTTTCATTAAACGGACTAGATAAATTTCATGGATCTGTGAGGAAAAAAATCAAAAATGCTCCAAGACAAAATACTAATTCCATATAAATAAAATTGTACTTATTTTTCATTAGAAAATATTTTGCGAATTAAATTCAATCAGTCGATTGAAATATTTTTTGCACAATAAGAAAATCACGATGGAAAAATGGATGTCGTGACCGAGTCACGGCTTGGCTCAAGTGTCAGCACTGATGAGACTTGAGTGTCAGCACTGATCGGGAGTCAGCTGTTCTGCCGTTGTTTATGTTTTATGAATTTAATTAATATTAAATTGTTTAACGAAGATCACGATTTCCTGCTTTAATTATGTAGGTTTCGAATTATTAAATTGCGGAGAGCCAATCGGAGTGGCTGCAATTTATTTTGTGTGGGTGAAATCAAATTGTATGTGGACATATGTATATAAGTATGTCGTATGAGTGTGCTTACCGTGGCGAAAATTATTACATATGTATGTATGTATTTACATACATATGTATGTATGCATATACAAAGTATTTGGCATAAATAATTTATGCCGCTGGACTAATGATCAGCCCGTGGAGTGTGTTTTACACTTTAAGGAAAGGTAAGTGGTAAACACTTTTACTTGCAGGTTAGAAAACAGCTGTTTTTACATGTACGTGTATATATATGTATACATACATATATGTACATACATATGTATTGTTATGCAATTGGACTTTTAGACATTCAGAATTTCAAAGAATGGAAAAAAGGCACTTCATAAACCATGTAACCTTTGGAACAGGTCAGGTATGTACATACAAGTGTACAAAAGTGTGTAGGTCGCTATGGAAGAGCGGGAAACCTCACACTTTTATAAGTTTGCAATGGGGTATAATGTGGATGAGATTTTTATTAAGAAATGTTGTAGTTATCAGGAATTACGCCGATGCAAGCTGGAAGAGCGGAAGGATATCCGGCTCGAAGGACCAATGTTCGTAGCGGGGCGGAAGGATCCAAATAGGTCACAAGTGTTTGGCGGGTGCCAATTTCTTCAGGGGTCTGGTGAGTGAGGAATGAAATTGAAACGCGCGCAAAACTTCGTTTATAATTAATTTTGGTTTATTTAGTTTCTTTACAAAATGTCCCGACACACACGAAAATGTTTCGGGTTGGAAAAATACAATATCGGAAAAACAAAGCACAGTGAAAGAACGGGTGTTCGGGTTAGATGCTCGTACTGGATTGAATATGGCGATTTACTGGAGAACCCTTCGTCAACTTCCTCAGTACGACCGAATTCGGTTTTTGGAAAAAACCCTACCCCTCACTCTCTGCTGTTCACCCGGTGGCGTGAACAATGCAAATTAGAAAAAGAAAAAAAGAGAATATTTTTTTTTGTTTTGTATTACAACACACAACAACAAAAACTTGTCAATAGCGTGAAGTTAATGGACGCTAGCGCGATTAAAAAAGAAAAGAAGAAGAATAGAGAGCACCAACACCACACAAACAAGAACAAACTATGAACTGCAAATTGAAAGCGCGGGTGGGATCAAAAATTAGAACGAAATCAGAAACTAAGCAGCGCAACAACAAAATTATATTTGCGTTTTTTAAAATTTTGATATTGATATATTTAAAATTTATATTGCAAAGTAGCCTAATATTTTCGGGCCAGACGTCCGCAAAGTAGTCCTGTTTGGTGGTGCAGGGTCTAAACAGTATGTCGCCCAGAATATACGGAATACCACCCAAATGACCCTGCTAATAATTGATTCAGGACAAAGTATTAAGTCCCAAGAACCAAAGGTGACCTGAATTTAAGTATCAAATAATTTGAAATCGAAAGATTTTAATTCTTAGTTGTCACTGCTATTTTTATCATCAGCTCAAACTGCCCTTATTTTACTATCTTGCTCATTTCTGAAAATGGGAGACCATTTGTTTAGTCCAAAATGGTTGTAGTTTTATTATAAATAAATATAGATTATAAATTTTAAAAAATATTGGTGAGTTTGTGGTCTCTTTAATATGATTTATCAACTTTGAAGTCAAAGCTCAAGGGCACTGCTAATTTCGTGAACACAGCTGTACAATAATATTCATCGAACAGGTTTATTTTTGTCGTTTGTCATTCCGAAAGCGAGGCAGCAATCTAGTAACTGGTCGAGAAATTGGCCAACCTTTTTGGCGACCGTTACAGGACGGAAACTTGCTGTTAGATAAGTTTTTGTTCAATTGCAACCAAGTTGTTGTTTCATAATTTCTTAAGCCGCCACAAGTTTCCGAAAAAGGAAAGTGGTTGCAAGAGGCAAACAATCATTAAACGAAGGTTTGGACATCTAGGAAAGAAGAATGACACCATAAACTCATAAGACCACTTTTAAACTCCCCACATACTGCAGTAAAGTCATTGGAATAAAACCGCAAATAAATACTGTATTCGCAAATGTACAATAATAGAAACCAAACAGTTATATCTCCGTCGTTTGTCATTCCACTGTTTACGCACACAAAGACACGAGCGTGAGTGCCTGTGCCAACTGTACAGTTAGTACAGTTCAATTTGCGAACATACATATAAGTTATGAGATGTTCCCGCAGTAAGAAGTAACAGCAAAAAAAAATGATCGTTTATTGGTCAAATCCATACTTAAATTGTAAATGACAAAACATTCTTATATCGCTTACTCAGCGATTATGTTGAACGGATTATGTTCAACGTCGCAACAGCGCATGTGGCTGTGGCGTGGTGTGGAGTTTTGCATGGTTGGCATTAAATATTATTGCAGCTTTGCTGATCATGTAGAACTGCAGTCGTTGACTCTGTCTGACCGGATGTGATAACTCCTCCCTCACTAGTTTGAAGGCCGTCCTCGGTTTTCCTCACGGTGTCAATGATAGCTCGTATCGATATTTGTTGTTTGTTCTTTTTGCCTTTTTGGTAGATCCTGAAGACGACGAGACCGATGATCAGGGTGACAAAGGATGCTGCAAACATCATAGGCCATATTGACACTTTTTTCAATGTTGCCAATATATTGGAGATTTTCAAAGTTCAGCCTCTGAAGATAGGGCATGCTTAAAATCTCCCGGTGCCCAGTTATATTTAGGGTAGCCGACATTACTGAGCCTGGATGTACTGTAACTGTAGTCTCGTTGATAATCATGATAACATCGTCAATTACTGTCAGCGGCTGTAGATGGCTGGAGAGAGTCTTACAATGCGCTATATCTCCAGAATGTAGTTGTTGCGCACATGTTATTGATTGCAGCTGTTTGCAGAATGTAGTGGTGAGGGTAGCGGTGCAGTTTCCAATTGCTAAGATATTGTTACCACAGTCTGCGACGTTGTCAAGTGTCAAGTGTTGTTCCATTTTGTTGACCAGGAAACATGGTTATTTTTTTTACTCTAGGAATTGGGTACTTAATAAGGAAGTGTACAAAATTATGATCTAAAAAGACTTTTACATAAGCTGTTTCGATTAAATCTGTAGAGTGCTCATTTAAAATTTGGCCTAGGTCATTAGAGTCAAGTAATGTTGGTTTGATAATTTGAATCTTTGCGAGCGTAATAGATAACATTCATTAATGTTTCGAGTTCTATTTATTCTAATAATAAAACAGGATGCGTGTGGTTGGTTGTGCAGTTTATTCGTGACTGATTTCTATTTGTCACTCATTGAGTCATTGTTCTCTTTAACGCATCTCGTAAGAGAGCATACAAAGTTACATATATAAGTATATTCATATGTGTGTCATGCATGCATTGAGTTGAGAGAGAATTATTTCAACACTTTTTCTTGTGAGTAACTCTTGGAAAAGGTTTCTTGTGTCAATCTGTTTTCCTTTTGCAAATCTAATTATTTTATTTACGGTTTCTGTTAAATCATTAATTTTTTCTTGTACCTTTGTATTTATAACTGCCTGTTGCTTAATTGAGTCAGTTAGTTTTTGCTGGTGAAATTTCAGATGTTCGAAGTCGTCAAAATCGGGAGTTCCTGCTACAATCTTTAAAGCTGTTCCTAGAATATTTATACTTCTCAGTAGAGACCTACTAACTATACAATTCTGTTGCTCTCGAGTTCGAATCCAGACGTAGGTGGCTTTTCCCCCGATGAAGCAATACTGAAAGGTAGTTCCGTCGGGGATAATGGAAACGATTGGGGTAAACGAATAATTTTTTTTTTTTTCATATGTGTGTGATCATGCATGCATTGAATTGAGAGAAAATTATTTCAACACCCTTTCTCAATGCAAGTATGTCCCCAAATTTATCTTATACTTAACAAATTCGTAAACTCTACATGCTTCTTTTTCGCAAGATTCTTGGTTAGGATATCAGCTATCATTTCATTAGTAGACTTATAATTTAAAATAATCTGACCATCATTAACCACTTGTCTAACAAAATGATATCTAATGTCCACATGTTTCGTCCTTGACTGGTGTACCGCGTTCTTAGCCAATTGCTGCGCGCTGATGTTATCGCCATACAAAACGGTAGATGTATCTTCTTCTCCGCAACCAATCTCGATAATTAATCGACAGAATACAATAGCTTCTTTGCACGCTGTTGATAACGCCATGTACTCTGCCTCGGTACTGCTAAGAGCAACACTCTGCTGCTTCTCCGATTTTCATGATATCGGTCTGCACAGCTGGAAAATATACATATCCTGTGTAAGACTTGCGATCAATCTAATCGCCTCCCCTATCTGCGTCCACGAAACCAGTAAATGCCGCATCCGACTGCTTGTAATGAATCTTGGAGGCAACTGTCGAAGCCAGATATCGTAAAACATGCTTTATGGCTGCAAGGTGTTCATTACAGGGCTCCTTGTTACGTTGAGCCAATTTCGATACTGAGTGGAGTATATCTGGTCAAGTAGTCAACGCAAGCCACATTAGCTCGCCTATCATTGACTGATAAAGAGTTGCATCAACCCTTTTACACTCCATTTTATCGCAGGCTACCTGATACCCTGCTTCTAACGGTGTTGCAGCTGGACTGCACTGAGCATAGCCATATCGCTCCAGTAGATCCTTGATGTACTGTGAATGACCCAATGATATTTCGCCAAGTTCGCCATCACGGTGAACCTTCATGCCAAGGAACAAACGCACAGGTCCCTGGTGAACACATTCAAACGCTGCCATAATAGATGACTTCAGCCTGTCAAGATCCGATATCTCCTGGCATCCTATAAGAAGATCGTCTACGTAGACAAGGATTAGTGATAGATTACCTATTGCTTGCTGTTTGTATAGACATGGTTCATTGTCGCAAGGTATAAAAACATTAGCTCGCAAAACACTATCGAGTTTGGAGTTCCACTCCCGTCCAGACTGTTTGAGTCCATATAACGCCTTTTTCAACAGAAGTACCTTGCTTTTGTCTTCAGTTACGTATCCTTCGGGCTGCCTCATGTAAACGGTATCGCCCAAATCACTGTTTAAGTAAGCAGTGCATACATCCATCTGGTGTAGATACAATTTTAAATGCGCTGCTAGGGCCAAGATGGAACGAACACTCTCCAAGCGACATACAGGCGAGTATGTTTCATTGTAGTTCACTCCATAGCGCTGTGAACATCCTTTTGCTACTAGTCTTGCCTTAAAACGCTCGACTTTTCCCTTTGCATCACGCATTACACTGTAGACCCACTTGCAGCCAACTGGTTTATACCCTTCCGGTAGCGTACTAAGCTGCCATTTGTGATTTGACATCCAGGAGGATTTGACATAGCCTCACGCCAATGCGAAGCAAACGGACTACTAAGCGCGTCATCATAGGTCTCTGGTATGATCACCTCACTTGTAATCAATGCGCTTAAAATTTTGAACTGCTTTTTTGGCCTGCCAGGCCTTCCAGTTCAAATCAGCTTCGGCCTGCCGGGTCCAACACGTTGTTCAACCACAGGTTCTGCACTTCTTATTCAACTGCGTATCTGCTGCCTCCAAGACATTTTGTATCGAACGGACCGCAAACTTCTGAATGCACTAGCTCCAAGATTTCCTTAGCTCTGTTCTTGGTCGAATCTGGAAATGGCTGTACTTTGATCTTGCTTACCATGCTTTGGCAACGGGCCAAATCCTTTCATGCAATTTCACTCAGACTGCCATAGTTGAGATGTCCGTACCTTTTATGCCACAAATCTTCGTAAGACTGTTCAATGGCATAGCATTTGCTCGGTGCTGTTCCAAAAATATACAAACGGCCAACTTTGCCCGCTTTCACAATGCATTCACCCTTTTGGATCACTCGTGCATACTTTTGTCCAAATTTAGCGATGTTTCCATGTTCTCATGACAGTCTCGTCGTGCTGATCAAGAATATATATACTTTATATGGTCGGAGATGCTTCTTTCTATGCGTTGCACACTTTTGACCAAAATTAATATACCCTTTTTGCATATCTTAGTATCTCGCTCACTCAAGCATACAGGCATCCTAGCGCCCCCACCCGCCAACGGCTAACTCCATTATGGAAAAACAAGTATATGCATAACTTGGCTATTTTTTTATTTAAATCAAATTTGGTACTCCGCTTACTCTGCTACGCATTTACTAAGCAAATATACATACCAAATTTGGTGTCTGTAGCTAGTATAGTGTTTGAGAAAAACGGCTTTATTTAATTTGCGGGGGCGGTAGGGGGCGTGGCAAAATCTTTACACATACAAAATGTGACCGTTTACTGAGCAAATATATGTACCAAATATGGTGTCACTACCTTGAATACTTTTTGAGATAATCAGTTTTTTAAAGTGCGGTGGCGGAAAGGGGCGAGGCAAAAAATTTTAAATAAAGTCGACGACTTTACACACTACACGAGCCTACATTCGAAATTTGATGGGTCTATCTTTTATAGTCTCCGAGAGCTAGGTGTTCATACGGACAGACGGACGGGCAGGCGGACATAACTAGATCGACTTGGCTGTAGATGCTGATCAAGAATATATATACTTTATGGGGTCGGAAAAGCTTCCTTCTGCCTGTTACATACATTTTTGCGATTATAATATGTATACCATTTCGCCTCATGGGCCTATGCTATAAAAATACTACATACTTATGTAATTATGTACTTATGTTCGATAATAGCAAAAGTAAATTTGATGATATATCTGAATTGAAACAAAATCAGTGGACGCTATGAACAATTGTTATAATATTGTGCGCATATGTATTGTAAAAATACATATGCACACAAGCAATTATAATAACAAAAAAAATAAAAGGAAATAAAAAAAGGAAAGGAAATGGTAAATATATACAAATTTTTTTTATAAAAGATTAAGAAAATATTATTTTCAAAATAATGATTAAAAATTTTTTTTACAATTACTATGAAAGTATGACCACTCGTGACAGGTATTTTAGAAAAATAAATCGTTTCTACCTAATGGAGGAACCCCAGCAATAAGCAAAAATAAAAAAGAAAAAAAAAAACATAAAAAATATTTACCTTTCCTTGATTTTCTGATACACTCAGGCCTAATAAAGAAAAAATATAAGGAAAGAAACATCATAAAATTCATGGAAAAATCCATAAAGGTGGCATACAAAAATCTGTTGGCTAAAACCCCTTTAAGAAAAGACGTGCCTGAATGGGTCCACGAGCTTTTCAAGAGTTCATTCGAATTGATGGACATAACAGATTCGGATGACGATGTAATAGATCTAGCAGATTCAGATGTGGAGATAGTAGATCTGGAGGATTAAAAACTAAAAGTAGAAAAGAAAAATTTCATATATATGATACTTAATAAAATAAATAAAAAACATTAGTATTTACAAAAGCACACTTTTGCATCAGCTTAATGATATAGAGGTATCACGAGAGCATGATCAAGTAAAGTATTACTTAATAAGAACCCTTAAGAATGGGTAGAGAAGAACTAATTCCATGTTTGCTCACCGACACGAAATTACCTCTCATTTTGGGTACATATAACACATTCTTTAATGTAAGTATTACTTGAATCGGTATTCAGCTTTACCTCGTCCTTTCCTTCAGCCTGAAGAAAGTTATTATCAGCCAAACCAATTTTTCCGAATGTTTCTCAAATTTTGAAAACAAATCTTTGTCGCAACATGTGGCTGGTGGCGCCACTGTCCAGACACCAGTTCGATCGTTCAAAACATTTCGCTTCCAACGCGTTCAGCGAACCTAACAATGACTGTACTGTCTTATTCGAGTTCGATGCAACCTTCCGGCCGTTTACACTGGGACAATTTGCTTTAAAATCGCCTTTGCCGCCACACGCAAAACAATTCCAAACTTTTTGCTTTTTTCCCAAATTGTCTCTCTGCATCGATCGCCTTTCCACCACTGTAAATGCTTTTGCGCTCTCGATCGGTTTTTCGCTCTCTCTTTTGCGTTCTTCTTCTTCTCTCAGCTTTATGCATAGCATGTCGAAACTCGGTAAACTGTCGCGCGTCTTTATGGCGCGTCTGGTAAGCAAAATAATCGTTACAAGCTCGTCCAATATTTGAATTCCAGCGCCAGCAAAGTTTGTCCAAGATTTCCTTGAAATCCTACTAATAACTCTGCTTTGACCCTCCTGTATGCGTTTACTTAGCAATTTCTTGAAAAGAGCTACTTTTCTAACGGGACCTCTGGGTTGATGAGCTTCCTGAAGCTTCTTCCAAGCCTCATGTGCACTTGCACAGAGCTTCACATGTCCCAACTGTGAAGTCTTGACGATCAAAGTGATCATTGCCAATGCCTTTCGATCCAGCGACGTCCATTCAGTGTTCTTCCCCCGTAGTTGGCCTTGCCAATACGCCTGACGAAACATTCCACAAATCCGCATGCACCAGCACACTTTTCATCTGGATGCACCA
This sequence comes from Drosophila equinoxialis, assembly GCA_018150345.1. Taxonomy (NCBI): domain Eukaryota; kingdom Metazoa; phylum Arthropoda; class Insecta; order Diptera; family Drosophilidae; genus Drosophila; species Drosophila equinoxialis. Next base: position 207,643 of record JAECWI010000481.1, read on the forward strand.
CGAGTCATAATTACCCTCCTCGAGTTTATCAATCTGATATAACGACGACATTATACTCGTTTATGTATTGTAGTATATCCATACCAAAAATCATTTAACACAAAGAGCTCAACTTGTAACACTTTGTTGCAAGTATAAACAATCAAATACGTACGCAATAAAACATAAGTCTGCACTTGAGTATTTTTATATTTATTTATTTATTTTTTTTTTTTTTTTTTTTATTTATTTATTTACGTTAACTAAGTCAGCAGTCGACGAAAAAGCTTAAGCTAAAATACAGATAATAATTAATTCATGAAGGTAGCTTAGCTTTATGCAGAACAACAAGGTGCCAGCTATGCCCCGATTCACAGCCAATGTGGTCAGGGATGAGTTGCAGCCAATCCAATATCCAGTCCAGAATACTTTCAGTGGTTACGCTGTAGATAATAAAAAAGTATAGCGCGAAGAGAAGTGACAGATAAATGAGGAGAAATAAGGTGGGAAAGGTTGTTAAAAGATTGGCAAAGACCACGAAGAGGTTCGTGAAGAGAGTAGTTAGTCAGACATCTACTAAGGTGAAGAGGAAAAAAGTTTCTGGTCCGACGTGAGGGAACACAAAAAATATAGCGTATCTAGTAAATTGGTAGAACTGACTTCGCCGTTGACTACTTTATGAAGAAAGAGAATCCCAAATACGAGCCTACGGTTGTAAAGTGAAGGAAGATTAATAAGAAGAAGTCTGCCAGAATAAGAAGGTAGGCGAAGATTCGGGTCCCAATTAAGACCGCGTAACGCAAACTTAAGGAATTGCTTCTGTACCGATTCAATACTACGCTGGTGAACATCATATTGGGGGTTCCACACTGGCGAGCAATATTCTAGAGTAGGGCGAACTAACGAAGTGTATAAAACCTTTGTCACATATGGATCATCAAATTCATTCAAAGCCAAGAAGACTGCATGCTCTATTAACAATTGAAGATATATGAATATTAAAAGAAAGTTTTAGGTCAAACATAACGCCTAAGTCTTTAAATGATGGTACACAATCTAACAGAACAGACTTAATAGAGTAACGAGCTAGGGACGGCGACAAATGACGGAAAGTCATAAAAGAGCATTTAGAGGCATTAAGGTGTAATTTATTAACGTGACACCAAACACAGAACGCATCGATATCTGGTTGCAAATACTGTTGGAAAGAAGGACCATTATATGAATAACAAATATTGACGTCATCCGCAAACACGAGCACGCATGAATGAGCCAAGGCCAAAGGCAAATCATTAATAAACATGGTAAATAACAGTGGGCCCAGATGACTGCCTTGGGGGACACCTGACGTAACTCGAACAGTTTTAGATATCGAGGAACGAAAAGACACCTTTTGGGTTCTGCCAATAAGATACGACTTTAACCAAGCCAATAGTTTCGGGGAAAAACCCATGATGTTAAGTTTCATGAGAAGCATAGAATGATCAACCGTATCGAAAGCCTTACTAAAGTCAGTATAAATAACATCAGTTTGACACTTTTTACGGAAGCCATGGTGTACAAGGGTAGTCAATTCTAAAAGGTTGGTAAGCGACGAACGACCTTTCATGAAGCCATGCTGACAAGGAGAAATAGTGGATCTGGATAGGTGTTGAAGGGAAGACGTAATAATTTTCTCAAACAGCTTAGGTATTGCCGAAAGTTTGGCAATGCCACGGTAGTTAGAAATATCCGATTTGTTACCCTTTTTAAAAAGCGGAATAATAAAAGACTCCTTCCAAATATCAGGGAAGCGACAAGTCTCACTCGATATAAAAAATAACCGAGATAAAGGCTTAGATAGGGAAATCGAACACATTTTAAGGATGCAACTAGGTATATTATCAGGCCCGGGTACGAAGGAAGACGTCATAGATGACAAGCTAGAGATAATACAGTCTTCAGTAATATTAGGAAAAAACAGACAATTTAAATGTGGAATTGTGAAGGGATAAGGTGTGGGATCCGAAGCAGTAGAAGAATAAGTCGACTGAAAGAATTTAGCAAGCAGATCTGCAATATCTGAATCACTATTAGCAGTCTGGTCATTAAGTCTGAAGGTGGAAGGTAGTAAATTAGATCGTCTTTTGGAATTAACAAAGTTATAAAATCTTTTAGGGTTCTTATAAAATTGAACCTTACAGCGAACGATATAATTATTGTAGCATTGAGTATTTAAAAGGCAAAATTGAGATTTGGCTACACAATAATTTGCATAGTCAAGTCGCGAACCAGTTTTTTTAAATCTTTTAAAATATCTCGATTTAATGTTACGGAGATTAGAGAGCCTACGTGTGAACCAGACTGGCGCACTGAATACGGTAGAGACATTCACATAAGGAACGCATTTATCAATTAGAGAATTAAGAGCAGAGTAGAAAAAATTTACTGCACAATCTATATCACAGCACTCAAATAGAAATGACCAATCAAAAGAGAAAATAAGGCTGTTAAGAAGATTGAAATTGGTTTTACGAAAACATCTACGACGAGAATTTGAGATGTTATTGAATGAATTATTAACGGAATTGTAAGAAATAGTAATTTCAATGGTAGGGTGATAAGTATCTTCAGGCTTCACTAGGGGCTGTGTTTGTGATACAGCACTAACAGTGGGATCAGAGACAAAAACAAGATCGAGGATTCTTTTAGAAGAGTTAAGAAAAGAATTCAACTGATATAGCGGACATTCAAGTAGGCTATCAAGAAAAACATGTTGAGATGAAGGAATTAAGAAAGATAGATTATCATCAGCAAGCCAAGAAACATTAGGCAAGTTAAAATCACCTAAAGCTATAAAAAAAATCACGATCTTTAAGACGACTAAAAATAGTTCGCAAAGCATCAGCATGGTGCATGTAGATCATGAAATCAGAAGTTGGAGGAATATATGAACAAGAGATATATAAGCTTAAGTTAGAACATGTAACTTCGACGCAAATAAACTCAACACCTAAGGGGAGATCAATCGGCACAACACTTGAACACAGATTCGAGTTGACAGCAATGAGTACTCCACCGCCACGTCGACCAACACGATCAAGCCTATAAGAAATAAAGTTATTAGAAAGAATTTCATTATCCGAAACAGAGGAATTAAGCCAAGTTTCAGAGAAAGCTAATATGTCAGCCGAAAAGGTTATGCTATCACAGAATAATTTAGAGAGCTTTGTAAGAAGTCCTCTTACATTTTGATAGTGAATGCAAAGACTAGACGTTATTAGTTTATTGAAGCAGAAGATGCATTAGGAAGGTGGACAGGCAAAGGGCGGGAGCGCTTATTGGGCGCAAATTCGTGTACAACTAGGCCCTCTGGCCAAAAGTTACGGTCAACCATATCTGAGAAATACTCATTTGGTACAGTAATTTTAAAAGAGGAGATTTCATGAGGCCTAGAAAACTTAAACTTTTGAATTAAAACCTTAGCAGGGCATATATTACCAATGTAAGCTGCCACAGACGATTCAGAAGTATCTGGAGCAAGCCTAGAGATAAATAATTGTTTTCGATGAGGCACTACAGTTAGTGGAGGCGGAGGAGCATTGGGATCCGCAAGTGATTGAAAGCCAGCATGATCCAGTAATTGATCAGAGTTCCCGTGAGGGATAGATTGAGGTACACCAGGGCTTGTAGTGGGTACATCAATCTGAAAAGAAGAGCATAAAGAGGGACAAGAAGATGGTGTAGGCGAAAGTAAAATGGGAGAAAGTAAAATGAGGCAACTCAAGGGTACATTTCTTGGACAATTCCTTAGAAGGTGAACCAAACTTGAATTGCGACAATAAATGTATGCTAGAGTCACACTCATTAGACAGCTGTTTGGCCATTTTATTTAAAGAAAGAAACTTTAAACGAAGATCCCTGTACATTCGGCTAAAATCAAGCTGCTGGCTGGCACAAGATGGGCAAGTCCAGCGCATTAAGCCAATCTCAGGCTCATTTGTCGTAATCACGGCCGTTGAAGCCAGCACATTTTAAGTGAATAAGATTATCGCAAAGCCAACACGATATTGCTCTATACTGATCGTCAAAACGATCAGAATGCTTGCAATTGGGTAGACAACAAGCCATTGAAAAGCCAAAATAAACACAAGCCAAAAAAAACAACAAAAAAAATATATAGAAAAATTTAAATAAACAGCACAAAGATAATTATCGATAAAAAATCAATAATTACAAATAAAACAAAGAGACAGCTAGAGCACACAGCACAAGAGAGAGTGCAAGAACAGTTATAAGACGAGCTTTGAGAGGCGGCTTTACAAAAGTGATTACGCGGGAGGGAAGCTGAGCACAAGCACAAAGCAGAGAGAACAACAAAACCACTAGCACTGATGGTATGATGGGGGCGATGAGGGGAGCAACTGCAGAAGCAATGACGAGAGAGAACAATAAGAAAAAATAAAAACAATTTAAATGCACCAAACACTAATCACGAAAAAGAAAAAAACAAAACTGTTTAATTTGGCGAATTATGCAAATAAAACACAAGGGTTTCAAGCAAACACCAGCGAAAACGAAAACAAACTAGGCACAATTAAAAATTGAGAGAAAACAATATATTTTAATAAAACTCAGGAGCTAAGCAAAAACACGACCGTCACGTCAGAGAGCAGAAACTTAACTTCTTTAGCATAATCATCTACGTTATATAATGGTTCTATTCTATTTATGCTATTAAAATGCGTTGGTAGATTATTTTGTTTACCAAATACAAGTTCATAGGGACAGTATTTGTGTGTTACTGTGTTAAAACAGTACACAAAATATTGTAACCATATGTCCCAATCAGTTTTATCTACTGATATATATGATCGAATGTACTCATTGAATGTCCTATGACTTCTTTCAACGGTACCCAAGGTCTGGTGGTGGTGTGCAGTAGACGTAATGTTGTCTATTTTTAAATATTTTCACAAGTCATTTATTATTGAATTTTTGTATTCTGTTCCCATGTCCGTAATGAACGTCTTCATTGGACCATACTTCAGAATGAAGGATTAAAAAATAGCTTTAGAGATTGTTGTTGCGCTTTTATTAGGAACTGATATTGCTACTAAGTATTTCGTCAAGTCACATATTAGATTGCGGTACACCAGGGCTTGTAGTGGGTACGTCAATCTGAAAAGAAGAGCGTAAAGAGGGACAAGAAGATGGTGTAGGCGAAAGTAAAATGGGAGAAGATGTAATAGAGAGTGCGGGCGACTGCTTATGAGGCAACTCAAGGGTACATTTCTTGAACAATTCCTTAGAAGGTGAACCAAACTTGAACTGCGACAATAAATGTATGCTAGAGTCACACTTATTAGACAGCTGTTTGGCCATTTTATTTAAAGAAAGAAACTTTAAACGAAGATCCCTGTACATTCGGCTAAAATCAAGCTGCTGGCTGGCACAAGATGGGCAAGTCCAGCGCATTAAGCCAATCTCAGGCTTATTTGTCGTAATCACGGCCGTTGAAGCCAGCACATTTTAAGTGAATAAGATTATCGCAAAGCCAACACGATATTGCTCTATACTGATCGTCAAAACGATCAGAATGCTTGCAATTGGGTAGACAACAAGCCATTGAAAAGCCAAAATAAACACAAGGCAAAAAAAAGCAACAAAAAAAATATATAGAAAAATTTAAATAAACAGCACAAAGATAATTATCGATAAAAAATCAATAATTACAAATAAAACAAAGAGACAGCTAGAGTACACAGCACAAGAGAGAGTGCAAGAACAGTTATAAGACGAGCTTTGAGAGGCGGCTTTATAAAAGTGATTACGCGGGAGGGAAGCTGAGCACAAGCACAAAGCAGAGAGAACAACAAAACCACTAGCACTGATTGTATGATGGGGGCGATGAGGGGAGCAACTGCAGAAGCAATGACGAGAGAGAACAATAATAAAAAAATAAAAACAATTTAAATGCACCAAACACTAATCACGAAAAAGAAAAAAACAAAACTGTTTAATTTGGCGAATTATGCAAATAAAACACAAGGGTTTCAAGCAAACACCAGCGAAAACGAAAACAAACTAGGCACAATTGAAAATTGAGAGAAAACAATATATGTTTATAAAAAACTCAGGAGCTAAGCAAAAACACGACCGTCACGTCAGAGAGCAGAATATATACATTTATATATTCACATAAACATACTCACATCAATATAGAGCTAAACATGTTCATATATGTATGTACATACATATATGCACATACATATATTCATATGAGCAGCAATGCACAGGCGTAACATGAGCTAGGGCCAAGCCAGCGTGTGAACGCTGACCATGCACTTTGATGCAATTGCCCCAAATAATATGTATGTATGTACTGACACTTTCTCTCTCTTTTGTAGCTGTCGCCTAAGTGGCAGCATAAAAATATCTATGTAACAATAGGTTAAGTCAAAGAATATTTTTAGAATAAAAATTAATCTGAATATGAAATATATAAAATTAAAAAAAAGGCCACGAAAATGAGAAATGGCAACACTGGATAACTACTTTTAAAGAGTTATCAGACGAAGCCCGAGCATAATTGAGGTGTTTCGTAGTGAGCAAAGCCACTCCCCTCAAAGCTCGCTAACTCTAGTGCAAATAGGAGCCGCATACTTCGATCTAGCTGGAGAATAATTCCCAGTAAGAGGAGGCTCAAGAGTACAGATGTGCTTCCTGATAGGTACCAAATGTATGCTGCTACACAAATGCAGCAGGTACATTCCATTTTTATATAATGAAAAAAAAAAACACACACACACAAAAATAAATAAATAAATAATAAAAACAAAAGAGGCACGTGCTGATGACTAGCACCGAACCTAACGAAGGACCACGCCCACTCACGATAGCTGAGTACCGGGCTCGCCAAGAGACACAGAAGGAAGACCCCAAACAGAAATCAAGAGGAGGAAAATACGCCAGGCTAAGGCGTGAAAGGAAGCTCCTCCAGGACCTTCTCCACACAGGACTGGATGACAAGGACCGACAGCACTATACAGAGTGTCTCATGAAAAATACAGTTGAACTTCGCCAAAGAGCGAAGAAACGCAATAAGTAAATAATTCTCTTGCCTTTAATTATAATTGAAATTTTATATAAATATTAAGAACAAACACGTACGAGTTTGCACTTGTTGCACAGTACACCTACTAACCAACCATTGATAGGCTAATACTAAAAAACATGCGTAGGCATAGATTTAACTAAAACATTGTTCAAGCTGTAAGCCTACGCATGTCTACTCTTCTACCTTTCCACGCCTCTGGCTCACTGTGCGAAACACAGTTGAGATAATTTTTCTTTCTCCTAAAATTTCTCAAATTACATTAAAGAAAAAAATTTTTTATGTAACAATCGAAAAAAAAGAGAATTTTTTTTTCTTCTCTATCAAACAAATAGAAAACAGGTCTAAACGACCAAGAAAACAAAATATTTTTTTTTGCTAGAAAGATGGGTTCGCAAGAATCCAAAATAGACCACCCAACGGCTAATGTCGTTAACAGCGTTAAAATAGTAGATAACAAGGAAAATTTAGAGGAAATAGGAATATTGTTGTTAGCTATCCTAATTTTAGTAGCCTTAAACCAGGCTTTGAATTTATATGCAATGCATAATAAAATAATTAAGAAAAAATATCAGAGTAGAGCAGATGGCCTTAATACAGTATAAAAATGGGTCGAGTAGAACTTAAATATCTGAACAAATACGTTCCATTCTTAGACTTCCTCTTTAACAAAGGTGAAACCAATCCAAAATATAAAGAAATCAAATACTGGATTGTATATAATAGAAAATTTAAATCAGGGATAACTCACTTGATAGAAAGATCCATAGTAGAAGCCTTCAACCGCCTAAAGCGGAAAAACAGAATTTTACCCACCTGGGTGCATAAACTATTCGAGCAACCCATAGAGACGATTGATCTCTCAGGGAATTAAAAAAAAAAAAAAAAAAGAAAAAGAGTGTGTAAATATTTCAACAAAATATGATTAATTGGGATGACATAATAGGAGAAGCTAGAATACATGCGCAAGAATTAAATAAATCTTGTAAGTGCCTCTCGCAGAACAGGGAAACATCCCAAAGTACAATAGAAAAACACTCGAAAATAATAATAAAGAGCCTAGAAAATATTAGAGCGGTATTCATAGCACACTATAGTAAGCTAACTACGGGACGAAAAACAGCCGCAAATGCATTCTATAATGACTGCAAGCAAAGGGCAAAATCCGTATTAAAAATATATAATTTTGAATATAAACAAACAATTGATTTGGATATTTCAATATCACTGGAAGACAAAACCCAGTTAACGGCTGAAGAAGAGACGGATCAAGACCGTCAGTGAGTTTAGATCAGACAAAAATAACTCTTAATAAACCAGCCATTTCGCCAAGAAACGCAAAAATGACTCTAACAGTCACTGATTTTTTAAAGATGGCCTCAAACCTTATCCCACAGTTTGATGGCAGAAGAGAAAATCTTCAGAGCTTCATGGACGCATTGAATTTGATAACTTCACTAAAAGGCGGCTATGAGGAAACAGCAATGTGTCTCATAAAAACAAAACTAAAAGGTCACACAAGAAATTTGATAACCTCCGAACAGAAAATTGAAGAGATTATTAACAGTATTGCGTCAAATGCAAAAACGGAATCAGTAGCGTCAATAACGGCAAAAATCAAAAACCTACCCCAGAGAAACAAAACAGCAAGTCAGTATGCTAATGAAATTGAAAAGCTTACTGAATCTCTTGAAGGTGCCTTTATAGACGATGGCACATCTGTCGAAATAGCTAAAAAGTATACACTTTCAGTCGCTACAGAGTCAATAACAAAGAACTGCATAAACAATCAAGTACGTAAGGTACTAAAAGCAGGTATTTTCCGTGACATGAACGAACTAACAACAAAGTTCGTAGACAGTAGTACAGCAGAAACAGGACAGGCAAACCCTGTCATGCACTACCGACAAAATAATAACCGAGGTAGAGGTAATCACCAAAATAACGGTTATAGGAATAATAATAATACCGGTGGATATCGTGGTAACTCAAGTAATTCGGAAAACCAAGAGATCCCTGCAGATATTCAAAAGAAACTGTAAATGTATACACATTCAATCTTTGTCTAAGTATTTTCATCAATATTAAAAACGAAAATACACACAACACATATACCTTCTTGTTAGATACAGGTGCAGACGTATCAATAATAATAGAAAAAACAGATCCTTTTGAACATACAGATACTTCAAACACATTTGAAATATCAGGAATTGGTGAAGGTTCAATTACTTCCAAAGGCCTAACCCTTATAGAACTAAGACAAAATGAATTCATAATTTCACGCAACTTCCATATGGTAGATGAAAGTTTTCCAATTCCATTTGATAGAATTTTAGGACTAGATTTCTTCAAAACATTCAATTGCCAATTAGACTTCAGTGAACCAAACAATTTACTAATATTAAGACCAAATAATTTAAATTTCGAAATAAATATCCCCATATTACACACTTGTGACAGCAATACCACAATCCTTCCAGCGAGATCTGAAGTAATCCGACAAATAAATACTCCAAATGAAAACTCAAATATCATCTTAAATCAAGAAATGGACGAAAATGAAATATTTATTGGAAATTCGATTTCAAGCCCGAACAAAACATTTGTGCGAATTTTAAACACAACAAAAAAAGTAAAAATTTTAAATTTAAAAAACATAAAATGTGAATCATTAAAGAATTGCGAAATTGTACAGACAACTGATGACCAAAGAAGTTAATCAGTAATGCAAAAACTGAAGCTAAACTTCCCACCTATGTTCAACGTACCAAAAGAACTCTGCACCAAGTATACAGATATATTTGGATTATAAAACGAACCAATTACAACAAATAATTTTTACAATCAAGAACTAAGATTGAATCACAAACAGCCAGTATACACAAAAAAAATAGAGAATACCACACACTCACAAGGAAGAAATAACAAGACAAGTCGATAAACCCATTAAAGACAAAATAGTTCAACCCTCAGTGTCCGAATATAATAGTCCGTTACTACTGGGGCCGAAAAAGGGTTTACCAGGATCAGAAAAGAAACGATGGCGATTAGTAATAGACTATCGTCAACTAAGCAAAAAACTGTTGTCCGATAAATTCCCATTACCAAGAATAGACGATATTCTTGATCAGCTAGGCAGAGATAAATATTTTTCATGTCTAGTCTAGTTGTCCGGTTTTCACCAAATATAAGACAAATCGCGAAGCATTACGTCATTTTCCACTAGCAAAGGATCTTACATAGCACCTGGTCTGAGCATAGCACCAAATTTCTTTTAAAGAATGACAACAATTGCTTTCTCTGGATTAAATCCGCCACAAGCATTCCTTTACATGGATGACTTAATAGTCATCGGCTGTTCTGAAAAACACATGCTCAAAAACCTAAAGGATATTTTTGACATATACAGAAAACACAACTTTAGGTTGTGTTAGGTTAGGTTTTCTGCATCCAGAAAAGTGTTCATTTTTCGTACACGAAGTGACATTCTTGGGTCACAAATGTACTGACAAAGGAATATTGCCAGACACCAAACACGATGACATTGAAAAATACCCAGTACCAAAAGATGCTGATAGTGCTAGAAGTTTCGTAGCATTTTGCAACTATTACAGACGTTTTATTAAAAACTTCGCAGAACATTCACGTCCGATAACACAACTGTGTAAGAAACACGTAGAATTTGTTTGGTCTGAAGAATGCCAAAAAGGATTTGCATATCTGAAAAAAGCCTTAATAGAACCCACACTGCTACCGTATCCAGATTTTAGCAAAAAATTTTGCATAATAACAGATGCAAGCAAATATGCATGTGGAGCAGCACTAACTGAAACTTGTGGCGATAAGCAGTTGCCAGTAGCATAAGCTTCGCGTTAATTCACCAAAGGTGAAAGTAATAAAAGTACTACTGAACAAGAACTAGCTGCGATACACTGGGCTATTACACACTTTCGCCCATATATATGGCTCATATATAACTTCAGAGTCAAATCAGACCACTAAGGTATTTATTCTCCATGGTAAATCCAAGTTCAAAATTAAGAAGAATGAGAGTTGATATAGAAGAATATGAGTTCACAGTAGAATATCTGAAGGGAAAAGATAATTTTTTTGCGGATGCATTATTCCGCATTACGATACAGGATCTAAAAAATACAAAAGCAACTGTTCTGAAAGTCACTACCAGGCAGCAAAGTAGACAAAATAATCTCTGGCCATAGAATAAAAATGAAAATACAATTAGGTACGTACCTAATGATGCTTCTAAGCCCAAAATATATGAAGTACTGTGCAATGATGAAGTACGAAAAGTAGCGACCTTGCGTATAACACACGATTAATGTTTCCTCAAACATGGAAAGAAAGTTATAGCAAGAATTGAGATTGAAAAACAAGCCGGTATACTCGAAATCAAACAACTCAAGTTGGCACCGAATGAAAAGATCTTTGAAACATTTTCAATAGAGTCTTTAAAAGAAATCGGCAATAAAATATTGAAAACGTTAAGAGTAGCGCTACTCCAACCGGTGACCATTATAGAAAAAGATAAAGATAAAGAAGCAATATTGTCTACATACCATGATGATCCGATACAGGGTGGCCATGCAGGCATTACAAAAACTTTGGCCAAAGTAAAAAGATATTATTATTGGAAAAACATGACACGTCATGTAAAAGGCTTCATTAATAAATGTGAAAAATTCCTAAAGTCAAAAACGACAAAGCACATAAAAACACCCTTAGTTAATACAGAAACTCCCATACATGCTTTTGATAGGGTAATAGTGGACACCATTGGTCCATTACCAAAATCTGAAAATGGTAACGAATATGCAGTCACTCTAATATGTGACTTGACGAAATACTTAGTAGCAATATCAGTTCCTAATAAAAGCGCAACAACAATCTCTAAAGCTATTTTTGAATCTTTCATTCTGAAGTACGGTCCAATGAAGACGTTCATTACGGACATGGGAACAGAATACAAAAATTCAATAATAAATGACTTGTGCCAATATTTAAAAATAGATAACATTACGTCTACCGCACACCACCACCAGACTTTGGTACCGTTGAAAGAAGTCATAGGACATTCAATGAGTACATTCGATCATATATATCAGTAGATAAAACTGATTGGGACATATGGTTACAATATTTTGTGTACTGTTTTAACACAACCCCGTCAGTAACACACAAATACTGTCCCTATGAACTTGTATTTGGTAAACAAAATAATCTACCAACGCATTTTAATAGCATAAATAGAATAGAACCATTATATAACGTAGATGATTATGCTAAAGAAGTTAAGTTTCTGCTCTCTGACGTGACGGTCGTGTTTTTGCTTAGCTCCTGAGTTTTATTAAAATATATTGTTTTCTCTCAATTTTCAATTGTGCCTAGTTTGTTTTCGTTTTCGCTGGTGTTTGCTTGAAACCCTTGTGTTTTATTTGCATAATTCGCCAAATTAAACAGTTTTTTTTTTTCTTTTTCGTGATTAGTGTTTGGTGCATTTAAATTGTTTTTATTTTTTCTTATTGTTCTCTCTCGTCATTGCTTCTGCAGTTGCTCCCCTCATCGCCCCCATCATACAATCAGTGCTAGTGGTTTTGTTGTTCTCTCTGCTTTGTGCTTGTGCTCAGCTTCCCTCCCGCGTAATCACTTTTGTAAAGCCGCCTCTCAAAGCTCGTCTTATAACTGTTCTTGCACTCTCTCTTGTGCTGTGTGCTCTAGCTGTCTCTTTGTTTTATTTGTAATTATTGATTTTTTATCGATAATTATCTTTGTGCTGTTTATTTAAATTTTTCTATATATTTTTTTTGTTGTTTTTTTTGGCTTGTGTTTATTTTGGCTTTTCAATGGCTTGTTGTCTACCCAATTGCAAGCATTCTGATCGTTTTGACGATCAGTATAGAGCAATATCGTGTTGGCTTTGCGATAATCTTATTCACTTAAAATGTGCTGGCTTCAACGGCCGTGATTACGACAAATAAGCCTGAGATTGGCTTAATGCGCTGGACTTGCCCATCTTGTGCCAGCCAGCAGCTTGATTTTAGCCGAATGTACAGGGATCTTCGTTTAAAGTTTCTTTCTTTAAATAAAATGGCCAAACAGCTGTCTAATAAGTGTGACTCTAGCATACATTTATTGTCGCAGTTCAAGTTTGGTTCACCTTCTAAGGAATTGTTCAAGAAATGTACCCTTGAGTTGCCTCATAAGCAGTCGCCCGCACTCTCTATTACATCTTCTCCCATTTTACTTTCGCCTACACCATCTTCTTGTCCCTCTTTACGCTCTTCTTTTCAGATTGACGTACCCACTACAAGCCCTGGTGTACCGCAATCTAATATGTGACTTGACGAAATACTTAGTAGCAATATCAGTTCCTAATAAAAGCGCAACAACAATCTCTAAAGCTATTTTTTAATCCTTCATTCTGAAGTATGGTCCAATGAAGACGTTCATTACGGACATGGGAACAGAATACAAAAATTCAATAATAAATGACTTGTGAAAATATTTAAAAATAGACAACATTACGTCTACTGCACACCACCACCAGACCTTGGGTACCGTTGAAAGAAGTCATAGGACATTCAATGAGTACATTCGATCATATATATCAGTAGATAAAACTGATTGGGACATATGGTTACAATATTTTGTGTACTGTTTTAACACAACCCCGTCAGTAACACACAAATACTGTCCCTATGAACTTGTATTTGGTAAACAAAATAATCTACCAACGCATTTTAATAGCATAAATAGAATAGAACCATTATATAACGTAGATGATTATGCTAAAGAAGTTAAGTTTCTGCTCTCTGACGTGACGGTCGTGTTTTTGCTTAGCTCCTGAGTTTTATTAAAATATATTGTTTTCTCTCGATTTTCAATTGTGCCTAGTTTGTTTTCGTTTTCGCTGGTGTTTGCTTGAAACCCTTGTGTTTTATTTGCATAATTCGCCAAATTAAACAGTTTTGTTTTTTTCTTTTTCGTGATTAGTGTTTGGTGCATTTAAATTGTTTTTATTTTTTCTTATTGTTCTCTCTCGTCATTGCTTCTGCAGTTGCTCCCCTCATCGCCCCCATCATACAATCAGTGCTAGTGGTTTTGTTGTTCTCTCTGCTTTGTGCTTGTGCTCAGCTTCCCTCCCGCGTAATCACTTTTATAAAGCCTCTCAAAGCTCGTCTTATAACTGTTCTTGCACTCTCTCTTGTGCTGTGTACTCTAGCTGTCTCTTTGTTTTATTTGTAATTATTGATTTTTTATCGATAATTATCTTTGTGCTGTTTATTTAAATTTTTCTATATATTTTTTTTGTTGTTTTTTTTGCCTTGTGTTTATTTTGGCTTTTCAATGGCTTGTTGTCTACCCAATTGCAAGCATTCTGATCGTTTTGACGATCAGTATAGAGCAATATCGTGTTGGCTTTGCGATAATCTTATTCACTTAAAATGTGCTGGCTTCAACGGCCGTGATTACGACAAATAAGCCTGAGATTGGCTTAATGCGCTGGACTTGCCCATCTTGTGCCAGCCAGCAGCTTGATTTCAGCCGAATGTACAGGGATCTTCGTTTAAAGTTTCTTTCTTTAAATAAAATGGCCAAACAGCTGTCTAATGAGTGTGACTCTAGCATACATTTATTGTCGCAATTCAAGTTTGGTTCACCTTCTAAGGAATTGTCCAAGAAATGTACCCTTGAGTTGCCTCATTTTACTTTCTCCCATTTTACTTTCGCCTAAACCATCTTCTTGTCCCTCTTTATGCTCTTCTTTTCAGATTGATGTACCCACTACAAGCCCTGGTGTACCTCAATCTATCCCTCACGGGAACTCTGATCAATTACTGGATCATGCTGGCTTTCAATCACTTGCGGATCCCAATGCTCCTCCGCCTCCACTAACTGTAGTGCCTCATCGAAAACAATTATTTATCTCTAAGCTTGCTCCAGATACTTCTGAATCGTCTGTGGCAGCTTACATTGGTAATATATGCCCTGCTAAGGTTTTAATTCAAAAGTTTAAGTTTTCTAGGCCTTGCGAAATCTCCTCTTTTAAAATTACTGTACCAAATGAGTATTTCTCAGATATGGTTGACCGTAACTTTTAGCCAGAGGGCCTAGTTGTACACGAATTTGCGCCCAATAAGCGCTCCCGCCCTTTGCCTGTCCACCTTCCTAATGCATCTTCTGCTTCAATAAACTAATAACGTCTAGTCTTTGCATTCACTATCAAAATGTAAGAGGACTTCTTACAAAGCTCTCTAAATTATTCTGTGATAGCATAACCTTTTCGGCTGACATATTAGCTTTCTCTGAAACTTGGCTTAATTCCTCTGTTTCGGATAATGAAATTCTTTCTAATAACTTTATTTCTTATAGGCTTGATCGTGTTGGTCGACGTGGCGGTGGAGTACTCATTGCTGTCAACTCGAATCTGTGTTCAAGTGTTGTGCCGATTGATCTCCCCTTAGGTGTTGAGTTTATTTGCGTCGAAGTTACATGTCCTAACTTAAGCTTATATATCTCTTGTTCATATATTCCTCCAACTTCTGATATCATGATCTACATGCACCATGCTGATGCTTTGCGAACTATTTTTAGTCGTCTTAAAGATCGTGATTTTTTTATAGCTTTAGGTGATCTTAACTTGCCTAATGTTTCTTGGCTTGCTGATGATAATCTATCTTTCTTAATTCCTTCATCTCAACATGCTTTTCTTGATAGCCTACTTGAATGTCCGCTATATCAGTTGAATTCTTTTCTTAACTCTTCAAAAAGAATCCTCGATCTTGTTTTTGTCTCTGATCCCACTGTTAGTGCTGTATCACAAACACAGCCCCTAGTGAAGTCTGAAGATACTTATCACCCTACCATTGAAATTACTATTTCTTACAGTTCCGTTAATAATTCATTCAATAACATCTCAAATTCTCGTCGTAGATGTTTTCGTAAAACAAATTTCAATCTTCTTAACAGCCTTATTTTCTCTTTTGATTGGTCATTTCTATTTGAGTGCTGTGATATAGATTGTGCAGTAAATTTTTTCTACTCTGCTCTTAGTTCTCTAATTGATAAATGCGTTCCTTATGTGAATGTCTCTACCGTCTCCAATGCGCCAGTCTGGTTCACACGTAGGCTCTCTAATCTCCGTAACATTAAATCGAGATATTTTAAAAGATTTAAAAAAACTGGTTCGCGACTTGACTATGCAAATTATTGTGTAGCCAAATCTCAATTTTGTCTTTTAAATACTCAATGATACAATAATTATATCGTTCGCTGTAAGGTTCAATTTTATAAGAACCCCAAAAGATTTTATAACTTTGTTAATTCCAAAAGACGCTCTAATTTACTACCTTCCACCTTCAAACTTAATGATCAGACTGCTAATAATGATTCAGATATTGCAGATCTGTTTGCTAAATTCTTTCAGTCGACTTATTCTTCTACTGCTTCGGATCCCACACCTTATCCCTTCACAATTCCACATTTAAATTGTATGTTTTTTCCTAATATTACTGAAGACTGTATTATCTCTAGCTTGTCATCTATGACGTCTTCCTTCGTACCCGGGCCTGATAATATACCCAGTTGCATCCTTAAAATGTGTTCGATTTCCCTATCTAAGCCTTTATCTCGGTTATTCCTTATATCGAGTGAGACCTGTCGCTTCCCTGATATTTGGAAGGAGTCTTTTATTATTCCGCTTTTTAAAGAGGGTAACAAATCGGATATTTCTAACTACCGTGGCATTGCCAAACTTTCGGCAATACCTAAGCTGTTTGAGAAAATTATTACGTCTTCCCATCAACACCTATCCAGATCCACTATTTCTGCTTGTCAGCATGGCTTCATGAAAGGTCGTTCGTCGCTTACCAACCTTTTAGAATTGACTACCCTTGTACACCATGGCTTCCGTAAAAAGTGTCAAACTGATGTTATTTATACTGACTTTAGTAAGGCTTTCGATACGGTTGATCATGCTATGCTTCTCATGAAACTTAACACCATGGGTTTTTCCCCGAAACTATTGGCTTGGTTAAAGTCGTATCTTATTGGCAGAACCCAAAAGGTGTCTTTTCGTTCCTCGATATCTAAAACTGTTCGAGTTACGTCAGGTGTCCCCCAAGGCAGTCATCTGGGCCCACTGTTATTTACCTTGTTTATAAACGATTTGATCCTTCTTTCCAACAGTACTTGCAATCACATATCGATGCGTTCTGTGTTTGGTGTCACGTTAATAAATTACACCTTAATGCCTCTAAATGCTCTTCTATGACTTTCAGTCGTTTGTCGCCGTTCCTAGCTCATTACTCTATTAAGTCTGTTCTGTTAGATTGTGTACCATCATTTAAAGACTTAGGCGTTATGTTTGACCCAAAACTTTCTTTTAATATTCATATATCTTCAATTGTTAATAGAGCATGCAGTCTTCTTGGCTTTGAATGAATTTGATGATCCATATGTGACAAAGGTTTTATACACTTCGTTAGTTCGCCCTACTCTAGAATATTGCTCGCCAGTGTGGAACCCTCAATATGATGTTCACCAGCGTAGTATTGAATCGGTACAGAAGCAATTCCTTAAGTTTGCGTTACGCGGTCTTAATTGGGACCCGAATCTTCGCCTACCTTCTTATTCTGGCAGACTTCTTCTTATTAATCTTCCTTCACTTTACAACCGTAGGCTCGTATTTGGGATTCTCTTTCTACATAAAGTAGTCAACGGCGAAGTCAGTTCTACCAATTTACTAGATACGCTATATTTTTGTGTTCCCTCACGTCGGACCAGAAACTTTTTTCCTCTTCACCTTAGTAGATGTCTGACTAACTACTCTCTTCACGAACCTCTTCGTGTTCTTTGCCAATCTTTTAAAACCCTTTTTCACCTTATTTCTCCTCAT
This sequence comes from Drosophila equinoxialis, assembly GCA_018150345.1. Lineage (NCBI taxonomy): Eukaryota > Metazoa > Arthropoda > Insecta > Diptera > Drosophilidae > Drosophila > Drosophila equinoxialis. The sequence goes on from JAECWI010000481.1 coordinate 225,636, forward strand.
CTATCTGTCACTTCTCTTCGCGCTATACTTTTTAATTATCTACAGCGTAACCACTGAAAGTATTCTGGACTGGATATTGGATTGGCTGCAACTCATCCCTGACCACATTGGCTGTGAATCGGGGCATAGCTGGCACCTTGTTGCAAATTAAACACCTCCACCGGGTCGGGGATGTTGTGCATAAAGCTAAGCTACCTTCATGAATTAATTATTATCTGTATTTTAGCTTAAGCTTTTTCGTCGACTGCTGGCTTAGTTGACGTAAAATAAATAAATAAATAAATAAATAGAACTAGCATACAGTAGAGCTAGAATAATGTTAGAGAAACGTAAGGAAAACCAGAAAAATTTTTATAACAATAAGTCAGCAGATTTTAAAATAGAAATAGGTGATAGGGTTTTCTTAAAAAACGAAGGTGGTCATAAGCTTGACTCAGCCTATACATAAGGATAGGTTAAAAATTTGCAAATTTTTTATGGATTTAACTACTATAACTACTTCATTATATTAAAAATACAAAAAAAAAATTTTTTTTTGAGAAAGAAAATTTGTCTGGCCAGACACAAATAAAACAATTTTCCTAACAAACATACATAGATTACTATTTATCAATCATTTATTATCATTATTAGTAATTAATAAATAACTCCATAATATTACGTTATTTTCTAAAAAGGGGAGGTGTAGTATATCCATACCAAAAATCATTTAACACAAAGAGCTCAACTTGTAACACTTTGTTGCAAGTATAAACAATCAAATATTTACGCAATAAAACATAAGTCTGCACTTGAGTATGTTTATATGTATACATTAATATATTCACATAAACATACTCACATCAATATAGAGCTAAACATGTTCATATATGTCTGTACATACATATATGCACATACATATATTCATATGAGCAGCAATGCACAGGCGTAACATGAGCTAGGACCAAGCCAGCGTGTGAACGCGGACCATGCACTTTGATGCAATTGCCCCAAATAATATGTATGTATGTACTGTCACTTTCTCTCTCTTTTGTAGCTGTCGCCTAAGTGGCAGCATAAAAATATCTACATATGTAACAGTAGGTTAAGTCAAAGAATATTTTTGGTATAAAAATCAATCTGAATATGAGCACAAAGCAACACAGACGTGTTCTTTCTTAAAACTCTTGAACCAAAGGAACCCGGTCTTTACAATATATTTTGGGAAAACCGTCTAGAACACAGCGCGAAAACTAATTTCTTCCAGAAATTACCACAGCAACCACATAGGCACGTTGCCTGGGTCCATAACCTTTTGTAATAATAAAACAGAATGCGTGTGGTTGGTTGTGCAGTTTATTCGTGACTGACTTTTATTTGTCTCTCATTGAGTCATTGTTCTCTTTGACGCATCTCGTGAAAGAGCATACAAAGTTACATATATATATATTCATATGTGTGTGATCATGCATGCATTGAGTTGAGAGAGAATTATTTCAACACTTTTTTTGTGAGTAACTCTTGGTAAATGTTTCTTGTGTTAATCTGTTTTTCTTTTGCAAATCTAATTATTTTATTTATTGTGAATTTGTCTCTTTAGCGATTTCCGAGTACATTGTAAGATTAGAGGAATGCCTCAAAATTTTAGGATTGTCCCAAATAACCGCGTTTCTGTACACTATAGGGATATAGTCCGAACTCGAGTAATTTATAATCTTTCCAGCTGCTGCCGCTACTAGCAGAAGAAGGTGTAGAATCCAAGAACTAGTAAAGATAAGATACAGGGTAGAATAAGTACTGGAAGGATAATTAATTTTTTTTATCGTATATTAGTATGAGGTGCATAAGGGCACCTCCATCCCATTTATAAGAACTGTTGACCCCAAGACGGCTTCCACAATGACTTGTTCAAATAAAGATGTTAGCTTGTTACCAAGTCTTTTATTTATTTTCATAAGTGCTTTTTCGCCTACTTGGAATGTTCTATCTCTTCTGTCCGCATTTTGTCTTTTCAGTAGTACATCTTATGCTTTAGATATTTTATCTCTTTTCTACTTCGAATTCTGGTGGGGATGCATGAATTATGTCAATTGGTTTTTTGTTAACAACTAAGTGAATTGATTTATTGTATTCTATTGTTGCTTGAAGTATAATGTCAGTTGTGTCACTTAATTGTTTTTCTAATTTCAAGAATCTGGCAATTTCTGCAAGAGTACTGTGAAATCTTTCTACCTGTCCATTTGAAGTACTATGTAGTGGTGGAGAATTTACAATATCAACATTAAAGCGGTTTTTTAAAAGGGACTTTATTAGTCTTGAGTTTAATGACGATTCGTTATCGCAGTAGATGATTTTAGTATTGTGGTAGATGGGAGGGCTCGATATCTAAAATCGTTCTGAAAGCTATGGGTTGAACAATGGCAAATTTTGAAAATTTATCGATGCAGGTTAAAAAATATTTTTTATCTGTGGAAAAAATGTCAATGTGGAGAATTTCTCCTACTTGCTCACTGTTTCTGTGGGTGTCGATCATATTTACCTTTGTGCAAGTTTCACAATTTGCAATTATTTCATTTGCAAGACGAGTCATTTTTGGAAAAAAAAACAGTCTTGGAGAATTTTTTTATATTGTCCTGCGCTGCCCTATGTGCTCTGCCGTGTTCTGCGACTATAATTTCTTTTTGCTCATTTTTATCATGAACGTCGATGACCAATTTACTTGCATGCCAAAATTTAGTTGAAGGGAAAGTTTCAACTAGCTTGTTTTGTATGAATGCTAATGTCGGCAAGTCACATTTGATTGCGTTCACTACGTCTTTTTTAACCGCATCACACACATTTCCTATTAAGTTTTCTCTATTTGAAAAGTGTATGTATAGGAATTCCCGGAGAGAAGGAAAATAACCCAATTTTCATTCGTTGAATTCAAAATATGAACTGATTTTATTTAAAAACTCTTAAAAATACTTATTCTAATGCCCCACGTATTCGGGGGTTGAAAATTGTTTATATTTCATGCTCAGCGCTGGTTACTTGATACCGCGCCGCTGTTATAATCTTAAGTGTTTTCCTCAAAGTGTGGATGCATGTTTTGTTTGGTTTTAAGCAATAATTGTCATTTGAATCTTTATGACTTATTTTTCTTTTATGTTTTTGCTTCGAATTGTATATTTCATTGGTGCATCTGATTTGGTGAAGCCAGCTCAGATGAACACGATGTTTATTCTTAAACATTCTGCAAAGGGCCGCCAAATGCGACGTTTTGGATTTTATTTTTATAGTTAGTTGTCTTATCCAAATTTGTATTAATATTATCATTAGTAAGATAACTATTGTTAAAGAAGCATGATCAGTTACATGGCGGACGTTCAATCAAGTCAATCTGATGTTCCTTTACTGATTGTAACTGACTTCCTATTCTTACCAATTCTGCCGTATGCATTACTGACAATGAGTTGGCTTCTACTGGTTTTTAAATTATTTGGCATATTACCTAACGATTTCTGTTTTGGGATATCGACCTACTCCTGATGTGTATTACTGTGCTGTCTTCTAGCCTTTTTGTAAGGTGGAGAATTTATAAAATAACTATCTTTATTTTTTGAATTGTTCCAATGTGACCTTCGCTCCATCATTTTTAAATGTTGCTGGTTGCTAAAACTTGAGTGGTTATTCTGGTTATTATTAAATGTTGTCCTTTTATAATTATTTTCCCAAATCTGCCTTTTTGTTACTACAGTTTCGGACAATTTGTTACCGGAATCTATTTTGATATTTTTTTTTTTTTTGATAATTATTATCTAATTGACCCAATGGTTCAGTAACCGTTGCCGTCTGAATATTCTCATTTTGTACTGGCTCTGGGATATATATTTTTCTTCCCCAATTTTCACTTTACCTCCAATGTGAGGTCCTGCCGGGGGCCATAAATTTATTTCTTGAGTTTTGTTGATGTATTTCTTTGGAATTGTGTTATTTCTATTTTTAAATTTTCCTTTCTTCTTCTCCCAACGTGGTTCAAACCCTGTGACATCTATTGTTGTTGCCACTGCAGATATATTCTGATTTGATTTGGTGCATCCCGAGACGATCCAACCAAATTGAGTATTTTGGCCTAGCAGGCCATCAATCTTTGTAATTCCCCCTTTTAAAATTTGGGTATATACGTTTACTCCCATTATTATATCAATCCTACAAGGTTTATTAAAGGTAGGATCAGCTAGCACGTAAGTTTGCCATTTTGACATATCTACGTTTGCTATTTTTAATGGAAGAACTTTCATTAACTTTGGCAACACAATTGCCTCAACCTTAAGATGACCTTTCCAAGGGTTTCGCGTCTTCACATCTATTTTTACCTTATATTTTGATTTATTAGATTTTATTGACGACACGCCACTTATTTCTGTATATTGTTTAATTTTAGGCAGTTTAAATATTTAAGCGGCCTCTTCAGACAAAATGGTGCTCTGTGAACCATAATCAATAAGGGCTCTTAGAGTCTTATGTCCTCCCTTTATATTTTTTACTTGTATTAAAGCTGTGGCCAACAGTGTTGGTTGTGCGGTTACACAAGTATTAACTCTGTCCTGATTTTCTTCAAAATGGAGTAAGGTATGGTATTCCTTACTGCACAATGAACAGACCATTTCATTAGTGCACACCTTATTGCTTGAATGGTTCAAGCATCTTATGCAAAGCTGCACTTTTTTTGCTGTTTCATACCTTTCAGTAGGTGTCAAACCTTTAAACATATAGCACTTATACGCTTTGTGCCCGGCAATTTTGCAAATCGGACATTTATCATCGACTTCCGCATAATTTAAGACAGTTTGCAGCGGTTTTTTCTCTTCTTTGCTCATGGCACTTAGCGAGCAATATCTTTGCTCCAAGTATTCCATGACAGCTGAACCTGACAATAGATGGGCTACTTTGCTCTTTGCTTCGCCCTTTAAAGCGGATTTTAAATAATTAAACTTAAGAGCAAGACTTAAATCCTCTCTTTTTTGAGTCAGTTCCGCAAATAGTTATAGAAACAGGTCCCATTTTCTAGGTTCTTCAGAAAATGTGGGTACTTGTATTTTCGGCAACACCGGTAGTTCGCCTCTCACGGTTACATTCTCAACTTTCAAATTTTTCTGATCATTTATTTTCTCTTCTAATGCTGACAAGGTATTCTGAACGTCGAACTCCAATTCTTCTATGACTTCTTGAAACGTTTCATTACATATAAGTTGATTTGTATAAGCTTGGCACATCTGTACCTTCTTGAACAAGAATTCTATTTTTTTATTGTTCTATTGTTCTATTGTTCTATTGTTCTATTGTTCTATTGTTCTATTGTTCTATTGTTCTATTGTTCTATTGTTCTATTATTCTATTGTTCTATTGTTCTATTGTTCTATTGTTCAATAGGCAATAGTCTATCATACGTAAATCTCTGCTCACCATGTCCAAATATTGCTGGAGCTGACGGACCTTTCCTTGACCTTTTTCCTGGCCAACATTAGCGTTTTCATTACTGGAGGTCGCATTCCCGCGCGTCTCTCCTTTGCTATCATCAAACATTTCTGACATATTTGCTTCTGTTGCAACTAACACCGACGTACTAGTGCCTGGTTTTTCTGACTCTCCTGTAGCTATTATTTTGGCAACTATTTTTAAAACCTCTTCATGTGCTTTATCTCTGTAGTACTGATGATCGAAAATCCCCTGCTGGAGCAATTTTTCATGGTTAAGCATCCATCAGCTACTAATCACTTATACTTCCTCAATCACCTTGCTAGTAATGTTTCTGGGATCCAGTGCTTCCAACTGCATTAACCTGGTATGCAACTCTACCTGCTTCTCTAACAACTTTGCATCCTTATTACTGAACATTTTACATGGTGGATGTATATATGTGTGACAATCAATTGATTCTTTTTTTTTTTTAATATTTTGGTTATTAAATGTTTGTTTTTAGTGTCTTGTTTTCTTTTTTTTTTACTTATATTCCTGCCTATTTTTGCGTGTGGTTTTCAGGCCACACTCTAATTGGACAGCTTTTAATGCCGCACAATTGTATATAGTTTGTTATAGTTATGAAAAAAATGCATTAAAAAAAATGTGCGACGCAGCGCATAGTTGTTTAGTTAATTATTTTGGTGTTCGCTCTTTGTAGCGCTATCGGTCCAGACGTTGAGCAGCTTTCAAGTTGCTGGTGCTGGTCTTGGCCAAGACGTATTCGCAATATGGTGGGGCAAATGGTCCAGGGCAGTCCTTGGGACCCGTCTTCCCCGGTGTGTTTTTTTTTTGCTGTGTCGTTGCTCAGCTGCTGTTGTCCAGGGCCTATGGGCTCAGGCGGTACCGGTACCGATTATCGCACCAGATTTTCTCCTATTAGCAACCTCTTCTCTGCAACTATCTTGTTGCTGTTTTTTGTAGTTGCTGACTTGCAACTACATATACACTTCCAACTTTAACTTTTTTTCGATATTAGGGCTTCGAACACGCCACACACCAATTCTGTTTTTATTTTATTTATCGCCGCCGAAATTATTGCAGTTGCTTGACTAGCCAAACTGCTTTTATTTAACTCAGTCGCACGCACTTTTTATTTATTAAGCAATATTTTGCTTTTTGTTTTATATTTTGTCTCTTACCACTGGTGGGGGAAAACAAGAGTTATTTTATTTTTGCTACCTTTAGCTGATCTTAGCATTTACACTTGCATAAGAATTCAGGCTTCAAGGAGCTGATTCAATCTCTGAGTCTCTTACTACTGGTGGGGGAAAACTGCAGAGTTTCTTTTTCCGAGGGACCAAAATGATCCATCCGGCTCGAAGGACCAAAATGAATAGGGATTCCCGGAGAGAAGGAAAATAACCCAATCTTCTTTCGTTGAATTCAAAATATGAACTGATTTTATTTAAAAACTCTTAAACTCTAAGAAGCGACAATTGTTCTTAAAAATACTTATTCTAATGCCCCACTTTTCGAGGGTTGAAAATTGTTTATATTTCATGCTCAGCGCTGGTTACTTGATACCGCGCCGCTGTTATAATCTTAAGTGTTTTCCTCAAAGTGTGGATGCATGTATTGTTTAGTTTTAAGCAATAATTGTCATTTGAATCTTTATGACTTTTTTTTAGTTTTATGTTTTTGCTTCGAATTGTATATTTCATTGGTCCATCTGATTTGGTGAAGCCAGCTCAGATGTACACGATGTTTATTCTTAAACAATGTATAATATGTCTTGTTTTTTGGTTGAACATAATGATAGTTTTTTTTAAAAGCTATGGTGCTTTCTTCAATAATTATTTGGTTCCTGAAACAATTAATCGGTTTTCAGTAGACTGACTCAATAGGATCTTCTTCTAAAGCGTAAAGGTTTTGTCTTGATAGAGCATCGGCGACAAAGTTTTCTTTACCGGGCTTGAAGAAAATTTGAGCATTTTGCTCGTCAATGTTGTATTTCCATCTTTGAATTCTCGCATTAGTGTTTTTGTCCGAGACTGCAAATATAAGTGGCTGGTGATCGGTATAAATACTTAAATTTTTTACACCGTATAGATAGTCTCTTAGGGTTTTTAGGGCCCACACTATCGCAAGTAGCTCAATTTCGTTTGTGGCGAATTGTCTTTTAAAGTCCTGGAAATCATGGTTATCGGTTTTTTTTGTATTGTGATAAAACAGCGCCTAAGCCAGAGGACGAAGCATCTGTCGTCAAATCAAATGGCTTTTGGTAATCAGGGTATAGGAGCATTACATCCTCAGAGATTAAGATATTCTTTAATTTCTCGAAGGCTGCTATCTGTTTCTCATCTAGGTTAACTGGAATTTTTTTCGATTGTCCTGCACTCGTTGGCTATAGATGCAAAATTTTTTATAAAACATCCGTAGTAGCTTGCTAAGCCAAGGAATGATCTAATTTTAAACTGGTTGGCAGGCTGTTGAAATTTGCTAAGTGCTTCAACTTTGCTGGGGTTAGTTGTTATGCCGCCACGGGAGACCACAAATCCAAGATACTCGACCTTTTCTTTAAAAAAGTGAGATTTTTCCCGTGATACCCTCATGCTGGCGTTATACAATTTATCTAAAACCCAGGCAATGTGATCGACATGATTTTGCATATTTTCAGAAAAAATGATATGATCATCTACATAAACATAGCATGATTTTCCAATCTGTTCTCTAAGTACATCGTCAGTTGCTTGTTGGAAAATTCCGGGCGCGTCCTTTAAACCAAAAGGAAGTCGGCAGAATTCATACTTCCCATTTCCTACCGAAAATTCAGCTTTTTCTCTGTCTTTTTCTGCAAGAAGTATTTGGTGAAACCCCGATTTCAGATCAAGAGTCGTATAATATTTGGCTTTCCCAAGTTAGGAGAATGTTTGCTATATTTGGTATAGGGTATTTGTCATCAACAGTTTTTGAATTTAGTTTCTCAAAGTCAATTACAAGGCGTTTTTTCCTGTTTCCTTGTTTTCTAGACCCTTTTTATCTTCTACCCCCCACTGAATTATTATACTGTGAATTAGATGGTCTGATAATATTATTTTTCAGCATGTCATTAGTTTCGTTATTGACAAACTCCAATACTCCTAATGGGTAGGGGTAAAGTCTAGAGTACACTGTCTTTTCATCTTCTATTCGAATTGTAGCGATAATATTTGTGTTATAAGGAAAAGATTCATTAGGGTCAGCAAAAACATTTATTCTTTCCTTCAGCATTTTCTTAAATTCTTTTTCAATTTCTGGGGAAACTTTTATAGTTAATATTTCGATAAAGTTAACATTTGAGCTTTTTTTAAAATGAATTATTTCGGATCCATTTTCTGTTTTTAATACGTTTTTCTTTCCAATCTAGATTTGCATTTATTTTTTTAAAAGGTCAAGTCTTCTTATTTCATCAAAGCTTGTTATGCCAAAAAGGTGCATTAAACATTTCTTTTGAACAGAGTTAAAGCCATGAAGTGACTGACCTAAAAAATTTTCTTGAACGTTAGTTACATTTTTAAGTTCCGGGATTGGTTTTATGTAGTTTTTTGAAGCGCCTGTATCTATAAATAATTTGACTCGTCTACCTGCTATCGTTCGCTCTATAAACGGTAGCAGGGAGCAATTTCAAAAAATTCACCTCTTGAATCTGATCCTCATCTTCCAAATCTGATACCTCAGCCTCCGCTACAGCTTGGTACTCTTGTTCCGATTGACTTTGAGAACTTTCATCTTGTGAGAGATGATTAATTCTCTGTTGTTTGGGACCGGTATTTCTTGTTGTTCCACTATTTGCTCTTTTTGCACCTGATTTTGGTAGGAACTGCCTTGGTTAGGGTATTGAGTTGTTTGCCTGAACTGAGATGAACTGTCAACGTCAATAGGTTGTGGTGGTTCTTGCTTTACATTCGGGCTATTGCATTGAGATTTTTGTTTGTAAAATGGGGTTTTAATTTGGTTTGGGGTACATTCTACAGATAATTGCTTTTGTTGTCTCTGTTCTTGACTCAGCTCGTTCTTTATTATTTCTAGCAAATCTACTAGCGAATTGGAAACGTTCATGATTTGACTCAATTTCCTGTGCTAGTGCCAAAGCTGATGACAAATCTTTTGGTCTTGCTGAAAATAGAATATCGCTAAGGCATTTCTTTGTGCCTGAAAAGAATACTCTCAATGCATCCGCTCTGTATTTTTCGTTTAGAGAAGCAGCCAAATGGGAATCGTAAGTCATGATTGTTTTGTTGAAAAGTAATGTTAATTTCTTCTCGATTTCCTCGTTGTATAAGACTATTGTTAGGGTTCCCTGACGTAGAATGGACAACTCTTGTTCGATTATATAGACGCGGCGTTCATCGGCATACGTAAAGTCAAGTCTGTTTATAATTGCTTTGAAATTCAGTGGTGTGTCATATGACGAAAGTACCATATCAGCAGGGCCTTTTATTTTATTTTTAATTATTCCCAGTGCCTGATAATGTTTTGAGCTTCCCACATAATTTTCAAAAATTTTATATACAGTGTGTGCGGCTTTCCGCCACGAAACGTTGTGAGGAACATTATAATTAACTATAATATCCCACACAACAAGCAAACAGCAGCACAATCCAGCAATATAAATGAAGCACCGGATACAAGATACAGCCGAGACACAAACCTAAGTTACGATATACGACCAAGCCTGCCACTGGTCGATCGAACCAAGTCATAGAGAATGGCTTACGATCAAACCGGGTCGATCGAACCACACGTCACCGCTGGCGATTTCGTACAAGCGGGAAGATGCGTGGGAAGCGTAATGCAAAAAAACCAATATGCACGCATATGCAATGGGCAGCCAAGTCCAACATGGCTCGATCGAACCGACTCGAACCTATGACGTACGATCGAACCAATTCGAACCTATGACGTACGATCAAACCAAGTTGAACTCATGACGTACGATCAAGCATGGCTCGATCGAATCACAGGCGACCGCTGGCAATTTCGTACAAGCGGGAAGTTGCGTGGGAGGCAGAATGCACAAAATCAACGATATAAGAGTAAATGGAACCCGGCTGGAGGGCATAATTGCACACAAACGGGGGCATTGGCCTACTTATGCAAATTAAGAGCACAGAGAGGCAAATATGAATGCATGCATTAGCATACGCTGAATAAGCATACACGCATGTCACACGTACACTATGCGTGAGGGAGAACACCGGTGACCAATAGCGCACTCTATGCCTACGTCACGCTCATGAGAACGAAAGCAGTTAGATTGCGAGCAGCCAAAAATCTTGTGAGCGAGAGAAAATAAAAGTGAGGGCCAAGCAAGCCCGTGAGACGGGTGCGGGGCATGCATGCTTTGTATGAAACGATGATGGTTTGTGGATTGGATAGGGGAATATGCGAACCGAAGGGGGAGGGATGAACAATGGGGAAGCCCTCTATCTAATAGATACGATATGCGTATGAAAGTGCATTGCATGGGAAATTAAACTATGTTGTATGTTAATTTAATCAAGATGATTATTATTAAACAATAGCTTAAGTTAATACAATTAGTATATATATATGTATGTAAATATAATGTGGAGAGAATATGTGCGAAATTGGGTATGACGAGTGGATCAAAGGGAGCGACGGGCAACGGCAGCGCTGAGAGCAGAGAAAGTCAACGGGATACGTTGGGCGGCCAATAGAAAGGCGACGCCAACATGAGAAAGTGATGCAAGTCGATATGTCCAAACGAGAAAGACAAGGACAAGGAATAAATGGGCGCGCAGCCACAAAGAAAGTGGACATATGCGCCAAGGATTTACGGGACTTTCACCACGCATGGCAACAGAGTGGATGCGTGGGTGAAAGTGGACGGCCGATGGAAAATTACCAGCTGTATAGCGGTATTACACCAGCCAGTGCCTGAGACCGGAGGAGCTGCCTATATAAAGGCGGCACAAATCAGATCAAGGCATCAAGTCATCAAGTCGTGATCAAGTAACAAGCAATTAAGGCCTTACGAGTAACCTTAAGAGCTTACCAAGGAAACACAAGGAGCAGCAGAAAGCTAGGAACTATACAGGCCTTACGAGTAACCTGTACAGTTCATTCGACAGCAATAAGTCCTTAAATAAGGACAATAAACACCGTACCCAAGCTAGAGTGAGTTGGAGAGAAGCCAAGCATTTCCAGGAGTATCCAAAGTCAGTGGTAGGCACGAGGATATATCCTACTGCCGGAAATTCCAGGATCTATACATCCTGACGATTACCAATTGCTGAGGAACATCCTGCTTCGTGATAGTAGCTACGGGATTTATCCCAGAGCCGTAAAGCAAAAGCCATCTCGACAAGCATAGCGAAAGGGGTGCAGAGGTGTGGAGCATCAACCAAGCACACGATACAGGCCGAGACAACAACAGGCAACGGCTGCAGGAGCCAAAGGAAGGCAAGAAGGGACGACGAGGGATTCGAAGTGATTCGACAACGCTGTCCAAGTCCAGACCTACCGTAGAGAAACTTGTCATATCCAATCAAGCCCATAAACGATCGCAAATAAACGTATTACAAAACCAAGTCAATAAACAAACCTGTTCTGATTTCACCGGGGCACAAAATAAATTTTGTTGTGCCGAACCTAGCCCAAGAGATATTGTGAATATCCCGAAGGACGAGAAAGGATCGTTACAACTGGCGCCCAACGTGCTATACTGGTGAAATTTAGAAATAAAACTACAGTTTATAAATCATAAAAAGATCGAAATGGGAAAAGGATGGATTTACCACATGAAGAAGGAGGATTTGGTACAGACAGGCCAAAGGATCGGGATCGAGATAAACGGCACAGTGGAGGAAATGAGGAAACAGCTAGGCGAGTGGATAGAAAGGAATGAAAAGGACCCAGACTGGAAGGAGGAAATAAATAGATTGGAAACAAAGTACTCGAAAAATCTAAAAATGAAAACAATAGCAAGCACATCAAAAACATGCGAAAATGAGGCTGAGGAATTCCAGAAAATAAACATCGCCACACTAGCAATCCCTCCATATTTACCACCAAGATGGGGAAGCGAAGGAGCCCTAGATAGCGCAGAGACAAAGAGGGACATAAGGAGACAAACGATAGACCCCAAGAAAACGGCACCACATACAACAAACAGGACCACCGAATACGCCAAGGTGGCAAAACAAGTGAGGGAGTGGACATTCAGATTCGATGGCAATTCCAGACCACTAGAGTTCATAGAACAGATCGAGTGGTCAGCAGACATGTATGGCATCGAGCTGGACATGATCCCGAGAGCGATGCCAGAGCTACTGAAAGATAGGGCACTCAAATGGTACGTCGCAAACAATAAGCAGTGGCGAACATGGAAGGAATTTGTTGAGGGCTTCAAGAAATATTTCTTGCCGAAAGGATTCTTCAACAAATTGGCTGATCAAGTGAAAAATCGCAAGCAAAACAGAAATGAGTACTTCAAGGACTATATGGTGGATATGCAAACATTGATGAGACCCCTAAAAATACCAGAGTACGAACAATTGGAGGTCATATTGGAAAATTGCACTCCAGATCTAAAAATATTCGTTCGGCCGCACAGGGTCAGAGACCTAGATGAGCTGATGCAGTTGGCAGAAGAACACGAGATGCTCGAACAAGAGCGATTCGAGTTCCATCGCGAAAACAATGCTCAAAGAACACATAACAACCAATCAAACCACAGAGGAGGACATAATCACGGACCACCAGTCACACAGTGCCGAAGATGCCAGGACAACAGCATGGAGAATCATTCGAGACCAAACCAAGAAAACAAGAACGTACAAGACGGAAAAGTCTTGAACCCGAATCAGGCGTGCCGCAGATGCGGGGGAGCCGGACACTGGGCCAGGGAATGCAACAATCAGAGACTCAATTTCTGCTGGCAGTGTGGAAAGGTTGGGAAAAGGACGAAAGAATGTTGCTGGAGTTCGGGAAACGAAAGGCGGTTCCAGTCTATCCGGGGCGAGCAGGGACCCAGCCAACAAGCCCCTCACCACTAATAGGCCAACTAGTAGAAGAAGAGGATCAATTGTCAGCGATTATCGAAGTAGCAGGAATACAGATGAAAGCGACAATTGACTCCGGAGCCACGAGTAGCTTCATCAGTAAGCAGATATTGGAAACAGTGAGGAATAAGGGAAAATGGGAGAACACACACAAACAGGTATACATGGCAGACGGAAAGGTGCGAGACATTGAAGAGCAATGGACAGGATGCGTGAGATTCGGACACAAGGAAATCCACAGACCATTTCTGGTCATGCCAGAAGGAATGGATGCGCTAATATTAGGGTGGAATTTCCTCCGGATTATGAACACAGAAATATCGTGTGGAGGCCACAAAGTGCGAATACCGACAGTAAAGCGAATACAGGGCAGGCGCGTAGAAAGAATATCCATCATGGTCACTCAGAATAGTGATCAGCAAGAAATACAAAATTTTCTAAATCAGGAGTTGAAGGAATTAGGGAAAGTTAAGGGACTGTCAAAGGTGGGGATACATCGCATAACGATGAAGGACGATATCCCAATAAAACAAAGGTATTACCCGAAAAACCCGAAAATACAAGGAGAAATCAATGCAAAGGTCGACGAACTGTTGACAATGGGATGCATAGAACCATCGCAAAGCCCATATAGCTCACCCATAGTGATGGTGAGAAAGAAACAGACAGGCAAATGGAGATTATGCGTAGATTTTAGACAGATTAACGCAAAATCTATAAAGGATGCATACCCAATGCCACGCATCGATTACATCTTGAATCAACTACGCGAAGCAAAATTCATAAGCAGCTTAGATCTGAAGGACGGATACTGGCAGATTCCGTTAGAAGAGAAAAGTAGACCAATGACGGCATTCACAGTCCCAGGAAAGGGGTTATTCCAATGGAAAGTGATGCCATTCGGTTTACACTCAGCATCAGCAACTTTCCAACGCGCACTGGAACAAGTCATTGGCCCAGAAATGATACCAAACGCATTCGCATACCAAGATGACATTGTGATAGTGAGCAAAACAATCGAAGAACACATGAATCATCTACAAGAAGTGTTCAGGAGATTGAAGGAAGCAAACTTGAGAATTAATGCTGAGAAGTGCCAATTCTTTAGAAAAGAGCTAAAATTTCTAGGCCACTTGGTGACAGAAAACGGTATTGCAACGGACCCAGAAAAGGTGGCCGCAATAGCCCAATTAGAACCACCAACTTGCACAAAGGAATTACGCCAGTACTTAGGAGTGGCATCTTGGTACAGACGGTTCGTACCGGGTTTTGCAGCACTAACACACCCATTAAACGAACTACTAAAGAAGAGAACAAAGTGGCACTGGAGCGAGGAGGATCAGGCGGCATTCGATGCTGTAAAGGAAAGGCTGACGAGTGGCCCGGTATTGGCATGCCCAGACTTCACAAAAACGTTTGTGCTCCAGACGGATGCAAGTAACATGGGATTAGGAGCCATATTGGTACAAAACACTGAGGATGGAGAGAGAGTGCTATCATACCTGTCAAGAGAATTAAACCCAGCGGAAAAGAACTATTCGGCAACAGAAAAAGAATGTCTAGCGATCGTATGGGCAATACGCAAACTAAAACCATACCTTGAAGGATACCGATTTAAAGTGGTAACAGATCACATGGCGTTGAAGTGGCTGAATAGCATAGAAAGCCCTACGGGCCGTATAGCCCGATGGGCACTGGAACTGCAACAATACGATTTCGAAATAGCATACCGAAAAGGCAAATTAAACATTGTCGCCGACGCGTTGTCAAGACAACCAATGGAAGGGTGCAAAAGAATAGTAGATAATGGTGCCAGATTAAGACAAGCAAACAAAGAGTGTGGGTGGATTCAAGACATAATGGGAAAAATAAAACAACAACCACAGAAATATCCGGATTACATTATAGAAAACAGCCAGGTATACAGGAACATTCCGCACAGAGCAGGCCAAGAAGAAGTGGTATCATGGAAACTATGTGTGCCAAAAACCCTACGTAATCAAGTAATGACCGAAAACCACACTGCAACAACAGCAGGGCATACAGGGAGCAGGCGAACTACTGCCAGGACCGCAGCAAGATATTACTGGCCAGGAATGCAACGAGATATCAGGACATTTGTAGGAAAGTGTACGATATGCCGACAATACAAACCCAGCCAACAGCAGGCAGCGGGAAAGATGCTAACACAAATACCGGAAGAACCATGGGCCACAGTATGCGCTGATTTTGTGGGACCGTTGCCAAGATCGAAACACGGAAATTCGATGCTACTGGTAATCATTGACAGGTTTTCGAAATGGACAGAACTGATACCGATGCGGAAGGCAACTGCAGAGAATCTAGTTAAGGCCTTTCGAGAGAGGATACTATCTAGATTCGGAGCTCCGAAAGTGGTGATAACGGACAATGGAGTTCAATTCACTAGCAGAATATTCAAAAAAATGTTAGAAGAATGGGGATGCCAACACCAACTGACAGCACCGTACACACCACAAGAAAATCCAACCGAAAGAGCAAATAGAACAGTAAAAACAATGATTGCTCAGTTTACGGGGGAAAATCAACGCAACTGGGATGAAAATTGGCCAGAAATAACTTTAGCAGTGAATACAAGCCAATCAGAGGCAACAGGATTCACGCCAGCGTATGTAATACAGGGGCGTGAACCAAGAATTCCGGGTGCACTATATGATAATGTCACGATAGGCACAGGGAAGCATACGATATCACCAGACGCGAAGGTAAAACAAATGCAAGAGCTGTTCGAACTAATACGGCGAAATCTGGAAACGGCTGCACAGGATCAGGCTCGCCATTACAATCTGAGACGAAGAGAATGGAGACCAGTGATTGGAGCAACGGTATGGGCAAAAAAACACCACCTTTCAAATGCTGCAGAAGGATTCGCAGCAAAGCTGGCACCAAAGTTTGGAGGCCCATATGAAGTGATAGGCTTTGCATCTCCGGTCATATGCAAACTACGGCACAAAGAAACGAAAAAAACCAGACAAGCACATATCAGCCAACTGAAGCAACAAATATGCGAGGAAGCAGATGGCACGAAAATTGATGAGCAATGAGGATGGACGACTCGAATGACATGGCGGCGAGAAAATCTGCACAGACCGGCCGGCTGGACAGAGAACTCAAAACATGACTTAGAGCTGAAAATCTCAAAGCACATCGCATCAGAAACAAATTATAGCAAAGTCACAAACCGCATCGCAGAGCACAATGAAGATGTGCGAATATCGTAACGACACGTATACAAGCATGCGAAAACGAATTTTGAAACTGGCAACGGATACCCCAATATCGTAACGATGCATACAATATGCAGGCATAATAGAAAAAATAAAAGAACCAGAGATAGATCGAATGGGGAAACGCACCCACACAGGCGCATGATGTTACGCACCCACACATACGCACGATATGACGTATATATTAGTGAGTCACCGCAATGCACATACACATGCGCATGATATTATGCATATAATGGTGGAGCTTCTCGGTGCTTTAAAATATGCCAAGAGAACAAGGGCAAGGAGGAGAAATCCTAAATATCGGTAAATATCAAAGAACTGACCGAATGCTAAGGCGAGGTTTCATGCGTGCAATTGTCATAATCAGGAAACACTCAAAGTTTATCATTCGGCGAGTACAGATTTAAAAAAAAAAAAAAAAAAAAAAACTATGAACGCATTTAATGCAAATTTTGTCCAGGATGAAGGCGTAGCTCGACGAGGTGCGGCACCGCGGGCCAATATGGAACGCGGTGACTGGCACGGGTCCGACGAGGAGTCCGACGACGATGGACCGGACATGGCAAATCCGGCCATCGCCGCCTCTTCGATGAGTTCGATGAGGACGGAGACGAAAGCGGCTACCTGACAGAGGAGAGCGAGGCAGAGTCGGCGGTGAACCAACTGGAGGACGAGAACGATGATGAGGAAATGTGGAGGGAGCTGGACGAGGCGGTACAAATGATGGAGGACGGAGTGCCGGGAGAGGCAAGCAGCGGCCGAAGTAGTCCAGAGGAGTATGCGCCATGGGACCAGAATGGAATCTATGAGCCGCCGGCAAGATTGTGGGAGCCAGCGCGGCCATCAACGCCGTTCCGTATGGTGGACTCAATGTCAGAGGCCAGCGAAACGGCGGGGATGGCCGTGGCTGATGAAGGTGCGGCTGATGGAGTAGCCAGCCCACCTCCACTCGAGCCGGAGGGCATGGACGGGGAGGCAGAACGAGCCATGTCTGAGAACACGCAATGGATGAGTTGGTGGCGTCAGCAGATCCTGCAGCAGCAGGAGGCTGAGAGGGATCTGCTGGCGTGGGAGAAAAGCCAGCAGGAAGAGGAGCGGCTGGCAGAGGCCAGGGAGCGGCTGGCGGAGGCAGCAAGGCAACAGCGACAACAGCAACAGCAGCAATAACAACTGCAACAATTGAAGCAACAATTGCAGCAACAGCAACAACTGCAACAATTGCAGCAACAGCAACAACAGCAACAGCAGAAACTGCAACAACTGCAACAACAATTGCAGCAACAGCAACAACAGCAAGAACAGCAACAGCAGCAGCAGCAACATCAACAACAGCAACTCGAATACCAAGAGTGCCCGTGGGTGTGGCCAAGACCGGCATTAAGTAGACAAATGTCTGCACCCACGGGGGCACAACGAAAGTGCTCGGCCCATATTGGCCAGGCAATCCTCTTGCCCAGTGCCATACGGGCATGAAAGGTATAAGGCAGTGGAGGAGAGTGAATGGCCGGAGACGGTCTCAGAAGTGGTGGGGCAAATGGCCCAACATGAGGGGCCAAGAGCAGTGAGACTAGTGTGGGCGGGTAGAATTAGAATTGCACAGGGGGTAATTAGGGTGTTTAGGGAAAAACAATAAAAAAAACACAAAACAAAAATTAGAAATAAGTTAGAGTAATGCTAGTAAGTAAGAAAAGATGCGGAACGGGCCAAACAAAAAAAAAAAACCCACAATGAAAACATGCCCTAATCCGCCAACATTAACGAAAAGATACTCAGTAATCGCCAACAATAGAAGATGCCAAATGGCCAATAAAAGATGCGAGCTGAGTCCCAAAAACAAAAACAAGTAGAACACATGCCAAAACTAAAGAAAAAAAAATAACAAAGGTAATACATAAACAAAAAAACACATACGTGAAACAAGCACAAGGTACAAGGGACAGGGGAGGGCAAATCCCTCCCGAAGAAGGGGGAGTGTGAGGAACATTATAATTAACTATAATATCCCACACAACAAGCAAACAGCAGCACAATCCAGCGATATAAATGAAGCACCGGATACAAGATACAGTCGAAACACAAACCTAAGTTACGATATACGACCAAGCCTGCTACTGGTCGATCGAACCAAGTCATAGAGAATGGCTTACGATCAAACCGGGTCGATCGAACCACACGTCACCGCTGGTGATTTCGTACAAGCGGGAAGATGCGTGGGAAGCGTAATGCAAAAAAACCAATATGCACGCATATGCAATGGGCAGCCAAGTCCAACATGGCTCGATCGAACCGACTCGAACCTATGACGTACGATCGAACCAATTCGAACCTATGACGTACGATCAAACCAAGTTGAACTCATGACGTACGATCAAGCATGGCTCGATCGAATCACAGGCGACCGCTGGCAATTTCGTACAAGCGGGAAGTTGCGTGGGAGGCAGAATGCACAAAATCAACGATATAAGAGTAAATGGAACCCGGCTGGAGGGCATAATTGCACACAAACGGGGGCATTGGCCTACTTATGCAAATTAAGAGCACAGAGAGGCAAGTATGAATGCATGCATTAGCATACGCTGAATAAGCATACACGCATGTCACACGTACACTATGCCTGAGGGAGAACACCGGTGACCAATAGCGCACTCTATGCCTACGTCACGCTCATGAGAACGAAAGCAGTTAGATTGCGAGCAGCCAAAATCTTGTGAGCGAGAGAAAATAAAAGTGAGGGCCAAGCAAGCCCGTGAGACGGGTGCGGGGCATGCATGCTTTGTATGAAACGATGATGGTTTGTGGATTGGATGGGGGAATATGCGAACCGAAGGGGGAGGGATGAACAATGGGGAAGCCCTCTATCTAATGGATACGATATGCGTATGAAAGTGCATTGCATGGGAAATTAAACTATGTTGTATGTTAATTTAATCAAGATGATTATTATTAAACAATAGCTTAAGTTAATACAATTAGTATATATATATGTATGTAGATATAATGTGGAGAGAATATGTGCGAAATTGGGTATGACGAGTGGATCAAAGGGAGCGACGGGCAACGGCAGCGCTGAGAGCAGAGAAAGTCAACGGGATACGTTGGGCGGCCAATAGAGAGGCGACGCCAACATGAGAAAGTGATGCAAGTCAATATATACAAACGAGAAAGACAAGGACAAGGAATAAATGGGCGCGCAGCCACAAAGAAAGTGGACATATGCGCCAAGGATTTACGGGACTTTCACCACGCCTGGCAACAGATGGATGCGTGGATGAAAGTGGACGGCCGATGGAAATTTACCAGCTGTATAGCGGTATTACACCAGCCAGTGCCTGAGGTCAGAAGAGCTGCATATATAAAGGCGGCACAAATCAGATCAAGGCATCAAGTCATCAAGTCGTGATCAAGTAACAAGCAATTAAGGCCTTACGAGTAACCTTAAGAGCTTACCAAGGAAACACAAGGAGCAGCAGAAAGCTAGGAACTATACAGGCCTTACGAGTAACCTGTACAGTTCATTCGACAGCAATAAGTCCTTAAATAAGGACAATAAACACCGTACCCAAGCTAGAGTGAGTTGGAGAGAAGCCAAGCATTTCCAGGAGTATCCAAAGTCAGTGGTAGGCACGAGGATATATCCTACTGCCGAAATTCCAGGATCTATACATCCTGAACATTACCAATTGCTGAGGAACATCCTGCTTCGTGATAGTAGCTACGGGATTTATCCCAGAGCCGTAAAGCAAAAGCCATCTCGACAAGCATAGCGAAAGGGGTGCAGAGGTGTGGAGCATCAACCAAGCACACGATACAGGCCGAGACAACAACAGGCAACGGCTGCAGGAGCCAAAGGAAGGCAAGAAGGGACGACGAGGGATTCGAAGTGATTCGACAACGCTGTCCAAGTCCAGACCTACCGTAGAGAAACTTGTCATATCCAATCAAGCCCATAAACGATCGCAAATAAACGTATTACAAAACCAAGTCAATAAACAAGCCTGTTCTGATTTCACCGGGGCACAAAATAAATTTTGTTGTGCCGAACCTAGCCCAAGAGATATCGTGAATATCCCGAAGGACGCCCCACGTTGGGCGCCAGTTGTAACAATCCTTTCTCGTCCTTCGAATCACTTCGAATCCCTCGTCGTCCCTTCTTGCCTTCCTTTGGCTCCTGCAGCCGTTGCCTGTTGTTGTCTCGGCCTGTATCGTGTGCTTGGTTGATGCTCCACACCTCTGCACCCCTTTCGCTATGCTTGTCGAGATGGCTTTTGCTTTACGGCTCTGGGATAAATCCCGTAGCTACTATCACGAAGCAGGATGTTCCTCAGCAATTGGTAATCGTCAGGATGTATAGATCCTGGAATTTCCGGCAGTAGGATATATCCTCGTGCCTACCACTGACTTTGGATACTCCTGGAAATGCTTGGCTTCTCTCCAACTCACTCTAGCTTGGGTACGGTGTTTATTGTCCTTATTTAAGGACTTATTGCTGTCGAATGAACTGTACAGGTTACTCGTAAGGCCTGTATAGTTCCTAGCTTTCTGCTGCTCCTTGTGTTTCCTTGGTAAGCTCTTAAGGTTACTCGTAAGGCCTTAATTGCTTGTTACTTGATCACGACTTGATGACTTGATGCCTTGATCTGATTTGTGCCGCCTTTATATATGCAACTCTTCTGACCTCAGGCACTGGCTGGTGTAATACCGCTATACGGCTGGTAAATTTCCATCGGCCGTCCACTTTCATCCGCGCATCCATCTGTGGCCATGCGTGGTGAAAGTCCCGTAAATCCTTGGCGCATATGTCCACTTTCTTTGTGGCTGCGCGCCCATTTATTCCTTGTCCTTGTCTTTCTCGTTTGGACATATCGACTTGCATCACTTTCTCATGTTGGCGTCGCCTCTCTATTGGCCGCCCAACGTATCCCGTTGACTTTCTCTGCTCTCAGCGCTGCCGGTGCCCGTCGCTCCCTTTGATCCACTCGTCATACCCAATTTCGCACATATTCTCTCCACATTATATCTACATACATATATATATACTAATTGTATTAACTTAAGCTATTGTTTAATAATAATCATCTTGATTAAATTAACATACAACATAGTTTAATTTCCCAGGCAATGCGCTTTCATACGCATATCGTATCCATTAGATAGAGGGCTTCCCCATTGTTCATCCCTCCCCCTTCGGTTCGCATATTCCCCCATCCAATCCACAAACCATCATCGTTTCATACAAAGCATGCATGCCCCGCACCCGTCTCACGGGCTTGCTTGGCCCTCACTTTTATTTTCTCTCGCTCACAAGATTTTGGCTGCTCGCAATCTAACTGCTTTCGTTCTCATGAGCGTGACGTAGGCATAGAGTGCGCTATTGGTCACCGGTGTTCTCCCTCACGCATAGTGTACGTATGACATGCGTGTATGCTTATTCAGCGTATGCTAATGCATGCATTCATACTTGCCTCTCTGTGCTCTTAATTTGCATAAGTAGACCAATGCCCCCGTTTGTGTGCAATTATCCCCTCCAGCCGGGTTCCATTTACTCTTATATCGTTGATTTTGTGCATTCTGCCTCCCACGCAACTTCCCGCTTGTACGAAATTGCCAGCGGTCGCCTGTGATTCGATCGAGCCATGCTTGATCGTACGTCATGAGTTCAACATGGTTTGATCGTACGTCATAGGTTCGAATTGGTTCGATCGTACGTCATAGGTTCGAGTCGGTTCGATCGAGCCATGTTGGACTTGGCTGCCCATTGCATATGCGTGCATATTGGTTTTTTTGCATTACGCTTCCCACGCATCTTCCCGCTTGTACGAAATCGCCAGCGGTGACGTGTGGTTCGATCGACCCGGTTTGATCGTAAGCCATTCTCTATGACTTGGTTCGATCGACCAGTAGCAGGCTTGGTCGTATATCGTAACTTAGGTTTGTATGTCGACTGTATCTTGTATCCGGTGCTTCATTTATATCGCTGGATTGTGCTGCTGTTTGCTTGTTGTGTGGGATATTATAGTTAATTATAATGTTCCTCACACTCCCCCTTCTTCGGGAGGGATTTGCCCTCCCCTGTCCCTTGTACCTTGTGCTTGTTTCACGTATGTGTTTTTTTTTTTTTTTGTATTACCTTTGTTCCTTTTTTTTCTTTAGTTTTGGCATGTGTTCTACTTGTTTTTGTTTTTGGGACTCAGCTCGCATCTTTTATTGGCCATTTGGCATCTTCTATTGTTGGCGATTACTGAGTATCTTTTCGTTAATGTTGGCGGATTAGGGCATGTTTTCATTGTGGGTTTTTTTCTTTTTTGTTTGGCCCGTTCCGCATCTTTTCTTACTTACTAGCATTACTCTAACTTATTTCTAATTTTTGTTTTGTGTTTTTTTTATTGTTTTTCCCTAAACACCCTAATTACCCCCTGTGCAATTCTAATTCTACCCGCCCACACTAGTCTCACTGCTCTTGGCCCCTCATGTTGGGCCATTTGCCCCACCACTTCTGAGACCGTCTCCGGCCATTCACTCTCCTCCACTGCCTCATACCTTTTATGCCCGTATGGCACTGGGCAAGAGGATTGCCTGGCCAATATGGGCCGAGCACTTTCGTTGTGCCCCGTGGGTGCAGACATTTGTCTACTTAAAGCCGGTCTTGGCCACACCCACGGGCACTCTTGGTATTCGAGTTGCTGTTGTTGATGTTGCTGCTGCTGCTGTTGCTGTTCTTGCTGTTGTTGCTGTTGCTGCAATTGTTGTTGCAGTTGTTGCAGTTGCTGCTGTTGCTGTTGTTGCTGTTGCTGCAATTGTTGCAGTTGTTGCTGTTGCTGCAATTGTTGCTGCAATTGTTGCTTCAATTGTTGCAGTTGTTGTTGCTGCTGTTGCTGCTGTCGCTGTTGCCTTGCTGCCTCCGCCAGCCGCTCCCTGGCCTCTGCCAGCCGCTCCTCTTCCTGCTGGCTTTTCTCCCACGCCAGCAGATCCCTCTCAGCCTCCTGCTGCTGCAGGATCTGCTGACGCCACCAACTCATCCATTGCGTGTTCTCAGACATGGCTCGTTCTGCCTCCCCGTCCATGCCCTCCGGCTCGAGTGGAGGTGGGCTGGCTACTCCATCAGCCGCACCTTCATCAGCCACGGCCATCCCCGCCGTTTCGCTGGCCTCTGACATTGAGTCCACCATACGGAACGGCGTTGATGGCCGCGCTGGCTCCCACAATCTTGCCGGCGGCTCATAGATTCCATTCTGGTCCCATGGCGCATACTCCTCTGGACTACTTCGGCCGCTGCTTGCCTCTCCCGGCACTCCGTCCTCCATCATTTGTACCGCCTCGTCCAGCTCCCTCCACATTTCCTCATCATCGTTCTCGTCCTCCTGTTGGTTCACCGCCGACTCTGCCTCGCTCTCCTCTGTCAGGTAGCCGCTTTCGTCTCCGTCCTCATCGAACTCCTCGTCCGAAGAGGCGGCGATGGCCGGATTTGCCATGTCCGGTCCATCGTCTTCGGACTCCTCGTCGGACCCGTGCCAGTCACCGCGTTCCATATTGGCCCGCGGTGCCGCACCTCGTCGAGCTACGCCTTCATCCTGGCCAAAATTTGCATTAAATGCGTTCATAGTTTTTTTTTTTTTTTTTTTTTTAATCTGTACTCGCCGAATGATAAACTTTGAGTGTTTCCTGATTATGACAATTGCACGCATGAAACCTCGCCTTAGCATTCGGTCAGTTCTTTGATATTTACCGATATTTAGGATTTCTCCTCCTTGCCCTTGTTCTCTTGGCATATTTTAAAGCACCGAGATGCTCCACCATTATATGCATAATAGCATGCGCATGTGTATGTGCATTGCGGTGACTCACTAATACATACGTCATATCGTGCGTATGTGTGGGTGCGTAACATCATGCGCCTGTGTGGGTGCGTTTCCCCTCCCTTTTGCGGCGTATGTGCATATGTGTTGGTGTTGTCCCCATTCGTTCTATCTCTGGTTCTTTTAATTTTTTCTATTATGCATGCATATTGTATGCATCGTTACGATATTCGGGTATCCGTTGCCAGTTTCTAAATTCGTTTTCGCATGCTTGTATACGTGTCGTTACGATATTCGCACATCTTCATTGTGCTCTGCGATGCGGTTTGTGACTTTGCTATAATTTGTTTCTGATGCGATGTGCTTTGAGATTTTCAGCTCTAAGTCATGTTTTGAGTTCTCTGTCCAGCCGGCCGGTCTGTGCAGATTTTCTCGCCGCCATGTCATTCGAGTCGTCCATCCTCATTGCTCATCAATTTTCGTGCCATCTGCTTCCTCGCATATTTGTTGCTTCAGTTGGCTGATATGTGCTTGTCTGGTTTTTTTCGTTTCTTTGTGCCGTAGTTTGCATATGACCGGAGATGCAAAGCCTATCACTTCATATGGGCCTCCAAACTTAGGTGCCAGCTTTGCTGCGAATCCTTCTGCAGCATTTGAAAGGTGGTGTTCTTTTGCCCATACCGTTGCTCTAATCACTGGTCTCCATTCTCTTCGTCTCAGATTGTAATGGCGAGCCTGATCCTGTGCAGCCGTTTCCAGATTTCGCCGTATTAGTTCGAACAGCTCTTGCATTTGTTTTACCTTCGCGTCTGGTGATATCGTTTGCTTCCCTGTGCCTATCGTGACATTATCGTATAGTGCACCCGGAATTCTTGGTTCACGCCCCTGTATTACATACGCTGGCGTGAATCCTGTTGCCTCTGATTGGCTTGTATTCACTGCTAAAGTTATTTCTGGCCAATTTTCATCCCAGTTGCGTTGATTTTCCCCCGTAAACTGAGCAATCATTGTTTTTACTGTTCTATTTGCTCTTTCGGTTGGATTTTCTTGTGGTGTGTACGGTGCTGTCAGTTGGTGTTGGCATCCCCATTCTTCTAACATTTTTTTGAATATTCTGCTAGTGAATTGAACTCCATTGTCCGTTATCACCACTTTCGGAGCTCCGAATCTAGATAGTATCCTCTCTCGAAAGGCCTTAACTAGATTCTCTGCAGTTGCCTTCCGCATCGGTATCAGTTCTGTCCATTTCGAAAACCTGTCAATGATTACTAGTAGCATCGAATTTCCGTGTTTCGATCTTGGCAACGGTCCCACAAAGTCAGCGCATACTGTGGCCCATGGTTCTTCCGGTATTTGTGTTAGCATCTTTCCCGCTGCCTGCTGTTGGCTGGGCTTATATTGTTGGCATATCGTACACTTTCCTACAAATGTCCTGATATCTCGTTGCATTCCTGGCCAGTAATATCTTGCTGCGGTCCTGGCATCTTCGGCACTGTGTGACTGGTGGTCCGTGATTAGTTCCTCCTCTGTGGTTTGATTGGTTGTTATGTGTTCTTTGAGCATTGTTTTCGCGATGGAACTCGAATCGCTCTTGTTCGAGCATCTCGTGTTCTTCTGCCAACTGCATCAGCTCATCTAGGTCTCTGACCCTGTGCGGCCGAACGAATATTTTTAGATCTGGAGTGCAATTTTCCAATATGACCTCCAATTGTTCGTACTCTGGTATTTTTAGGGGTCTCATCAATGTTTGCATATCCACCATATAGTCCTTGAAGTACTCATTTCTGTTTTGCTTGCGATTTTTCAATTGATCAGCCAATTTGTTGAAGAATCCTTTCGGCAAGAAATATTTCTTGAAGCCCTCAACAAATTCCTTCCATGTTCGCCACTGCTTATTGTTTGCGACGTACCATTTGAGTGCCCTATCTTTCAGTAGCTCTGGCATCGCTCTCGGGATCATGTCCAGCTCGATGCCATACATGTCTGCTGACCACTCGATCTGTTCTATGAACTCTAGTGGTCTGGAATTGCCATCGAATCTGAATGTCCACTCCCTCACTTGTTTTGCCACCTTGGCGTATTCGGTGGTCCTGTTTGTTGTATGTGGTGCCGTTTTCTTGGGGTCTATAGTTTGTCTCCTTATGTCCCTCTTTGTCTCTGCGCTATCTAGGGCTCCTTCGCTTCCCCATCTTGTTGGTAAATATGGAGGGATTGCTAGTGTGGCGATGTTTATTTTCTGGAATTCCTCAGCCTCTTTGTCTATGCCGTTTTCGTATGTTTTTGATGTGCTTGCTATTGTTTTCATTTTTAGATTTTTCGAGTACTTTGTTTCCAATCTATTTATTTCCTCCTTCCAGTCTGGGTCCTTTTCATTCCTTTCTACCCACTCTCCTAGCTGTTTCCTCATTTCCTCCACTGTGCCGTTTATCTCGATCCCGATCCTTTGGCCTGTCTGTACCAAATCCTCCTTCTTCATGTGGTAAATCCATCCTTTTCCCATTTTGATCTTTTTATGATTTATAAACTGTAGTTTTTATTTCTAAATTTCACCAGTATAGCACGTTGGGCGCCAGTTGTAACGATCCTTTCTCGTCCTTCGGGATATTCACGATATCTCTTGGGCTAGGTTCGGCACAACAAAATTTATTTTGTGCCCCGGTGAAATCAGAACAGGTTTGTTTATTGACTTGGTTTTGTAATACGTTTATTTGCGATCGTTTATGGGCTTGATTGGATATGACAAGTTTCTCTACGGTAGGTCTGGACTTGGACAGCGTTGTCGAATCACTTTACAGCATCGAATGCTGCCTGATGCTCCTCGCTCCAGTGCCACTTTGTTCTCTTCTTTAGTAGTTCGTTTAATGGGTGTGTTAGTGCTGCAAAACCCGGTACGAACCGTCTGTACCAAGATGCCACTCCTAAGTACTGGCGTAATTCCTTTGTGCAAGTTGGTGGTTCTAATTGGGCTATTGCGGCCACCTTTTCTGGGTCCGTTGCAATACCGTTTTCTGTCACCAAGTGGCCTAGAAATTTTAGCTCTTTTCTAAAGAATTGGCACTTCTCAGCATTAATTCTCAAGTTTGCTTCCTTCAATCTCCTGAACACTTCTTGTAGATGATTCATGTGTTCTTCGATTGATTTGCTCACTATCACAATGTCATCTTGGTATGCGAATGCGTTTTTAGAAACTGGCAACGGATACCCGAATATCGTAACGATATGCAGGCATAATAGAAAAAAAAAGAACCAGAGATAGAACAACGAGATACAACACCAACACATATGCACATACGCCGCAAAAGGGAGGGGAAACGCACCCACACAGGCGCATGATATTACGCACCCACACATACGCACGATATTACGTATGTATTAGTGAGTCACCGCAATGCACATACACATGCGCATGCTATTATGCATATAATGGTGGAGCATCTCGGCGCTTTAAAATATGCCAAGACAATAGGAGCAAGGAGGAGAAATCCTAAATATCGGTAAATATCAAAGAACTGACCGAATGCTAAGGCGAGGTTTCATGCGGGCAATTGTCATAATCAGGAAACACTCAAAGTTTATCATTCGGCGAGTACAGATTAAAAAAAAAAAAAACTATGAACGCATTTAATGCAAATTTTGGCCAGGCAATCCTCTTGCCCAGTGCCATACGGGCATGAAAGGTATGAGGCAGTGGAGGAGAGTGAATGGCCGGAGACGGTCTCAGAAGTGGTGGGGCAAATGGCCCAACATGAGGGGCCAAGAGCAGTGAGACTAGTGTGGGCGGGTTGAATTAGGTATAGAATTAGAATTGCACAGGGGGTAATTAGGGTGTTTAGGGAAAAACAATAAAAAAAACACAAAACAAAAATTAGAAATAAGTTAGAGTAATGCTAGTAAGTAAGAAAAGATGCGGAACGGGCCAAACAAAAAAGAAAAAAAACCACAATGAAAAGATGCCCTAATCCGCCAACATTAACGAAAAGATACTCAGTAATCGCCAACAATAGAAGATGCCAAATGGCCAATAAAAGATGCGAGCTGAGTCCCAAAAACAAAAACAAGTAGAACACATGCCAAAACTAAAGAAAAAAAAAAGGAACAAAGGTAATACATAAAAAAAAAAAACACATACGTGAAACAAGCACAAGGTACAAGGGACAGGGGAGGGCAAATCCCTCCCGAAGAAGGGGGGAGTGTGAGGAACATTATAATTAACTATAATATCCCACACAACAAGCAAACAGCAGCACAATCCAGCGATATAAATGAAGCACCGGATACAAGATACAGTCGACATACAAACCTAAGTTACGATATACGACCAAGCCTGCTACTGGTCGATCGAACCAAGTCATAGATAATGGCTTACGATCAAACCGGGTCGATCGAACCACACGTCACCGCTGGCGATTTCGTACAAGCGGGAAGATGCGTGGGAAGCGTAATGCAAAAAAACCAATATGCACGCATATGCAATGGGCAGCCAAGTCCAACATGGCTCGATCGAACCGACTCGAACCTATGACGTACGATCGAACCAATTCGAACCTATGACGTACGATCAAACCAAGTTGAACTCATGACGTACGATCAAGCATGGCTCGATCGAATCACAGGCGACCGCTGGCAATTTCGTACAAGCGGGAAGTTGCGTGGGAGGCAGAATGCACAAAATCAACGATATAAGAGTAAATGGAACCCGGCTGGAGGGCATAATTGCACACAAACGGGGGCATTGGTCTACTTATGCAAATTAAGAGCACAGAGAGGCAAGTATGAATGCATGCATTAGCATACGCTGAATAAGCATACACGCATGTCACACGTACACTATGCGTGAGGGAGAACACCGGTGACCAATAGCGCACTCTATGCCTACGTCACGCTCATGAGAACGAAAGCAGTTAGATTGCGAGCAGCCAAAATCTTGTGAGCGAGAGAAAATAAAATTGAGGGCCAAGCAAGCCCGTGAGACGGGTGCGGGGCATGCATGCTTTGTATGAAACGATGATGGTTTGTGGATTGGATGGGGGAATATGCGAACCGAAGGGGGAGGGATGAGCAATGGGGAAGCCCTCTATCTAATGGATACGATATGCGTATGAAAGCGCATTGCCTGGGAAATTAAACTATGTTGTATGTTAATTTAATCAAGATGATTATTATTAAACAATAGCTTAAGTTAATACAATTAGTATATATATATGTATGTAGATATAATGTGGAGAGAATATGTGCGAAATTGGGTATGACGAGTGGATCAAAGGGAGCGACGGGCACCGGCAGCGCTGAGAGCAGAGAAAGTCAACGGGATACGTTGGGCGGCCAATAGAGAGGCGACGCCAACATGAGAAAGTGATGCAAGTCGATATGTCCAAACGAGAAAGACAAGGACAAGGAATAAATGGGCGCGCAGCCACAAAGAAAGTGGACATATGCGCCAAGGATTTACGGGACTTTCACCACGCATGGCCACAGATGGATGCGTGGATGAAAGTGGACGGCCGATGGAAATTTACCAGCTGTATAGCGGTATTACACCAGCTAGTGCCTGAGGTCAGAAGAGTTGCATATATAAAGGCGGCACAAATCAGATCAAGGCATCAAGTCATCAAGTCGTGATCAAGTAACAAGCAATTAAGGCCTTACGAGTAACCTTAAGAGCTTACCAAGGAAACACAAGGAGCAGCAGAAAGCTAGGAACTATACAGGCCTTACGAGTAACCTGTACAGTTCATTCGACAGCAATAAGTCCTTAAATAAGGACAATAAACACCGTACCCAAGCTAGAGTGAGTTGGAGAGAAGCCAAGCATATCCAGGAGTATCCAAAGTCAGTGGTACGCACGAGGATATATCCTACTGCCGGAAATTCCAGGATCTATACATCCTGACAATTACCAATTGCTGAGGAACATCCTGCTTCGTGATAGTAGCTACGGGATTTATCCCAGAGCCGTAAAGCAAAAGCCATCTCGACAAGCATAGCGAAAGGGGTGCAGAGGTGTGGAGCATCAACCAAGCACACGATACAGGCCGAGACAACAACAGGCAACGGCTGCAGGAGCCAAAGGAAGGCAAGAAGGGACGACGAGGGATTCGAAGTGATTCGACAACGCTGTTCAAGTCCAGAGCTACCGTAGAGAAACTTGTCATATCCAATCAAGCCCATAAACGATCGCAAATAAACGTATTACAAAACCAAGTCAATAAACAAGCCTGTTCTGATTTCACCGGGGCACAAAATAAATTTTGTTGTGCCGAACCTAGCCCAAGAGATATCGTGAATATCCCGAAGGACGAGAAAGGATCGTTACAACTGGCGCCCAACGTGGGGCGGGAAGATGCGTGGGAAGCGTAATGCAAAAAAACCAATATGCACGCATATGCAATGGGCAGCCAAGTCCAACATGGCTCGATCGAACCGACTCGAACCTATGACGTACGATCGAACCAATTCGAACCTATGACGTACGATCAAACCAAGTTGAACTCATGACGTACGATCAAGCATGGCTCGATCGAATCACAGGCGACCGCTGGCAATTTCGTACAAGCGGGAAGTTGCGTGGGAGGCAGAATGCACAAAATCAACGATATAAGAGTAAATGGAACCCGGCTGGAGGGCATAATTGCACACAAACGGGGGCATTGGCCTACTTATGCAAATTAAGAGCACAGAGAGGCAAGTATGAATGCATGCATTAGCATACGCTGAATAAGCATACACGCATGTCACACGTACACTATGCGTGAGGGAGAACACCGGCATATCTATCTAATAGATACGATATGCGTATGAAAGTGCATTGCATGGGAAATTAAACTATGTTGTATGTTAATTTAATCAAGATGATTATTATTAAACAATAGCTTAAGTTAATACAATTAGTATATATATATGTATGTAGATATAATGTGGAGAGAATATGTGCGAAATTGGGTATGACGAGTGGATCAAAGGGAGCGACGGGCAACGGCAGCGCTGAGAGCAGAGAAAGTCAACGGGATACGTTGGGCGGCCAATAGAGAGGCGACGCCAACATGAGAAAGTGATGCAAGTCAATATGTACAAACGAGAAAGACAAGGACAAGGAATAAATGGGCGCGCAGCCACAAAGAAAGTGGACATATGCGCCAAGGATTTACGGGACTTTCACCACGCATGGGAACAGATGGATGCGTGGATGAAAGTGGACGGCCGATGGAAATTTACCAGCTGTATAGCGGTATTACACCAGCCAGTGCCTGAGGTCAGAAGAGCTGCCTATATAAAGGTGGCACAAATCAGATCAAGGCATCAAGTCATCAAGGCATGATCAAGTAACAAGTAATTAAGGCCTTACGAGTAACCTTAAGAACTTACCAGGGAAACACAAGGAGCAGCAGAGAAACTAGGAACTACACAGGCCTTACGAGTAACCTGTACAGTTCATCCGAGAGCAACAAGTCCTTAAATAAGGATAACAAGCATCGTACGCAGCAAAGGGAAGGCAAGAAAGGACGACGAGGGATTCGAAGCGATTCACCAACGCTGCCCAAGTCCAGAACTTCCGTAGAGAAACCGTCATATGCAACCGAGCCCACTAATGATTTTGAATAAACATACGTATCAGCACTAGCAACTGAAATCAAACGTGTTTTTAATTTCACCGGGGCACAAAATAAATTTGTTGTGCCGAACCTAGCCCAAGATATATTGTAAATATCCCGAAGGACGAAAAAGGATCGTTACAACTGGCGCCCAACGTGGGGGAGTCCAACTGGCGCCCAACGTGCTATACTGGTGAAATTTAGAAATAAAAACTACAGTTTATAAATCATAAAAAGATCAAAATGGGAAAAGGATGGATTTACCACATGAAGAAGGAGGATTTGGTACAGACAGGCCAAAGGATCGGGATCGAGATAAACGGCACAGTGGAGGAAATGCGGAAACAGCTAGGAGAGTGGGTAGAAAGGAATGAAAAGGACCCAGACTGGAAGGAGGAAATAAATAGATTGGAAACAAAGTACTCGAAAAATCTAAAAATGAAAACAATAGCAAGCACATCAAAAACATGCGAAAATGAGGCTGAGGAATTCCAGAAAATAAACATCGCCACACTAGCAATCCCTCCATATTTACCACCAAGATGGGGAAGCGAAGGAGCCCTAGATAGCGCAGAGACAAAGAGGGACATAAGGAGACAAACGATAGACCCCAAGAAAACGGCACCACATACAACAAACAGGACCACCGAATACGCCAAGGTGGCAAAACAAGTGAGGGAGTGGACATTCAGATTCGATGGCAATTCCAGACCACTAGAGTTCATAGAACAGATCGAGTGGTCAGCAGACATGTATGGCATCGAGCTGGACATGATCCCGAGAGCGATGCCAGAGCTACTGAAAGATAGGGCACTCAAATGGTACGTCGCAAACAATAAGCAGTGGCGAACATGGAAGGAATTTGTTGAGGGCTTCAAGAAATATTTCTTGCCGAAAGGATTCTTCAACAAATTGGCTGATCAAGTGAAAAATCGCAAGCAAAACAGAAATGAGTACTTCAAGGACTATATGGTGGATATGCAAACATTGATGAGACCCCTAAAAATACCAGAGTACGAACAATTGGAGGTCATATTGGAAAATTGCACTCTAGATCTAAAAATATTCGTTCGGCCGCACAGGGTCAGAGACCTAGATGAGCTGATGCAGTTGGCAGAAGAACACGAGATGCTCGAACAAGAGCGATTCGAGTTCCATCGCGAAAACAATGCTCAAAGAACACATAACAACCAATCAAACCACAGAGGAGGACATAATCACGGACCACCAGTCACACAGTGCCGAAGATGCCAGGACAACAGCATGGAGAATCATTCGAGACCAAACCAAGAAAACAAGAACGTCCGAGACGGAAAAGTCCTGAACCCGAATCAGGCGTGCCGCAGATGCGGGGGAGCCGGACACTGGGCCAGGGAATGCAACAATCAGAGACTCCCGCAACGATCCTTTCTCGTCCTTCGGGATATTC
The DNA here is from genome assembly GCA_018150345.1 of Drosophila equinoxialis. Classification (NCBI taxonomy): domain Eukaryota; kingdom Metazoa; phylum Arthropoda; class Insecta; order Diptera; family Drosophilidae; genus Drosophila; species Drosophila equinoxialis. The sequence continues at coordinate 259,206 of JAECWI010000481.1, forward strand.
ACGATATCTCTTGGGCTAGGTTCGGCACAACAAAATTTATTTTGTGCCCCGGTGAAATCAGAACAGGCTTGTTTATTGACTTGGTTTTGTAATACGTTTATTTGCGATCGTTTATGGGCTTCATTGGATATGACAAGTTTCTCTACGGTAGGTCTGGACTTGGACAGCGTTGTCGAATCACTTCGAATCCCTCGTCGTCCCTTCTTGCCTTCCTTTGGCTCCTGCAGCCGTTGCCTGTTGTTGTCTCGGCCTGTATCGTGTGCTTGGTTGATGCTCCACACGTCTGCACCCCTTTCGCTATGCTTGTCGAGACGGCTTTTGCTTTACGGTTTTGGGATAAATCCCGTAGCTACTATCACGAAGCAGGATGCTCCTCAGCAATTGGTACTCGTCAGGATATATAGATCCTGGAATTTCGGCAGTAGGATATATCCTCGTGCCTACCACTGACTTTGGATACTCCTGGAAATGCTTGGCTTCTCTTCAACTCACTCTAGCTTGGGTACGGTGTTTATTGTCCTTATTTAAGGACTTATTGCTGTCGAATGAACTGTACAGGTTACTCGTAAGGCCTGTATAGTTCCTAGCTTTCTGCTGCTCCTTGTGTTTCCTTGGTAAGCTCTTAAGGTTACTCGTAAGGCCTTAATTGCTTGTTACTTGATCACGCGATGACTTGATGCCTTGATCTGATTTGTGCCGCCTTTATATAGGCAGCTCTTCTGACCTCAGGCACTGGCTGGTGTAATACCGCTATACAGCTGGTAAATTTCCATCGGCCGTCCACTTTCATCCACGCATCCATCTGTTGCCATGCGTGGTGAAAGTCCCGTAAATCCTTGGCGCATATGTCCACTTTCTTTGTGGCTGCGCGCCCATTTATTCCTTGTCCTTGTCTTTCTCGTTTGTACATATTGACTTGCATCACTTTCTCATGTTGGCGTCGCCTCTCTATTGGCCGCCCAACGTATCCCGTTGACTTTCTCTGCTCTCAGCGCTGCCGTTGCCCGTCGCTCCCTTTGATTCACTCGTCATACCCAATTTCGCACATATTCTCTCCACATTATATCTACATACATATATATATACTAATTGTATTAACTTAAGCTATTGTTTAATAATAATCATCTTGATTAAATTAACATACAACATAGTTGAATTTCCCATGCAATGCACTTTCATACGCATATCGTATCTATTAGATAGAGGGCTTCCCCATTGTTCATCCCTCCCCCTTCGTTTCGCATATTCCCCCATCCAATCCACAAACCATCATCGTTTCATACAAAGCATGCATGCCCCGCACCCGTCTCACGGGCTTGCTTGGCCCTCACTTTTATTTTCTCTCGCTCACAAGATTTTGGCTGCTCGCAATCTAACTGCTTTCGTTCTCATGAGCGTGACGTAGGCATAGAGTGCGCTATTGGTCACCGGTGTTCTCCCTCAGGCATAGTGTACGTGTGACATGCGTGTATGCTTATTCAGCGTATGCTAATGCATGCATTCATACTTGCCTCTCTGTGCTCTTAATTTGCATAAGTAGGCCAATGCCCCCGTTTGTGTGCAATTATGCCCTCCAGCCGGGTTCCATTTACTCTTATATCGTTTATTTTGTGCATTCTGCCTCCCACGCAACTTCCCGCTTGTACGAAATTGCCAGCGGTCGCCTGTGATTCGATCGAGCCATGCTTGATCGTACGTCATGAGTTCAACTTGGCTTGATCGTACGTCATAGGTTCGAATTGGTTCGATCGTACGTCATAGGTTCGAGTCGGTTCGATCGAGCCATGTTGGACTTGGCTGCCCATTGCATATGCGTGCATATTGGTTTTTTTGCATTACGCTTCCCACGCATCTTCCCGCTTGTACGAAATCGCCAGCGGTGACGTGTGGTTCGATCGACCCGGTTTGCTCGTAAGCCATTCTCTATGACTTGGTTCGATCGACCAGTAGCAGGCTTGGTCGTATATCGTAACTTAGGTTTGTGTCTCGGCTGTATCTTGTATCCGGTGCTTCATTTATATCGCTGGATTGTGCTGCTGTTTGTTTTTGTTTTTGGGACTCAGCTCGCATCTTTTAGTGGCCATTTGGCATCTTCTATTGTTGGCGATTACTGAGTCTCTTTTCGTTAATGTTGGCGGATTAGGGCATCTTTTCATTGTGGTTTTTCTTCTTTTTTGTTTGGCCCGTTCCGCATCTTTTCTTACTTACTAGCATTACTCTAACTTATTTCTAATTTTTGTTTTGTGTTTTTTTTATTGTTTTTCCCTAAACACCCTAATTACCCCCTGTGCAATTCTAATTCTATACCTAATTCTACCCGCCCACACTAGTCTCACTGCTCTTGGCCCCTCATGTTGGGCCATTTGTCCCACCACTTCTGAGACCGTCTCCGGCCATTCACTCTCCTCCACTGCCTCATACCTTTCATGCCCGTATGGCACTGGGCAAGAGGATTGCCTGGCCAATATGGGCCGAGCACTTTCGTTGTGCCCCGTGGGTGCAGACATTTGTCTACTTAATGCCGGTCTTGGCCACACCCACGGGCACTCTTGGTATTCGAGTTGCTGTTGTTGATGTTGCTGCTGCTGCTGTTGCTGTTCTTGCTGTTGTTGCTGTTGCTGCAATTGTTGTTGCAGTTGTTGCAGTTGCTGCTGTTGCTGTTGTTGCTGTTGCTGCAATTGTTGCAGTTGTTGCTGTTGCTGCAATTGTTGCTTCAATTGTTGCAGTTGTTGTTGCTGCTGTTGCTGCTGTCGCTGTTGCCTTGCTGCCTCCGCCAGCCGCTCCCTGACCTCTGCCAGCCGCTCCTCTTCCTGCTGGCTTTTCTCCCACGCCAGCAGATCCCTCTCAGCCTCCTGCTGCTGCAGGATCTGCTGACGCCACCAACTCATCCATTGCGTGTTCTCAGACATGGCTCGTTCTGCCTCCCCGTCCATGCCCTCCGGCTCGAGTGGAGGTGGGCTGGCTACTCCATCAGCCGCACCTTCATCAGCCACGGCCATCCCCGCCGTTTCGCTGGCCTCTGACATTGAGTCCACCATACGGAACGGCGTTGATGGCCGCGCTGGCTCCCACAATCTTGCCGGCGGCTCATAGATTCCATTCTGGTCCCATGGCGCATACTCCTCTGGACTACTTCGGCCGCTGCTTGCCTCTCCCGGCACTCCGTCCTCCATCATTTGTACCGCGAGCTCCCTCCACATTTCCTCATCATCGCTCTCGTCCTCCTGTTGGTTCACCGCCGACTCTGCCTCGCTCTCCTCTGTCAGGTAGCCGCTTTCGTCTCCGTCCTCATCGAACTCCTCGTCCGAAGAGGCGGCGATGGCCGGATTTGCCATGTCCGGTCCATCGTCGTCGGACCCGTGCCAGTCACCGCGTTCCATATTGGCCCGCGGTGCCGCACCTCGTCGAGCTACGCCTTCATCCTGGCCAAAATTTGCATTAAATGCGTTCATAGTTTTTTTTTTTTTTTTTTTTTTAATCTGTACTCGCCGAATGATAAACTTTGAGTGTTTCCTGATTATGACAATTGCACGCATGAAACCTCGCCTTAGCATTCGGTCAGTTCTTTGATATTTACCGATATTTAGGATTTCTCCTCCTTGCCCTTGTTCTCTTGGCATATTTTAAAGCGCCGAGATGCTCCACCATTATATGCATAATAGCATGCGCATGTGTATGTGCATTGCGGTGACTCACTAATACATACGTAATATCGTGCGTATGTGTGGGTGCGTAATATCATGCGCCTGTGTGGGTGCGTTTCCCCTCCCTTTTGCGGCGTATGTGCATATGTGTTGGTGTTGTCTCTCGTTGTTCTATCTCTGGTTCTTTTTTTTTCTATTATGCCTGCATATTGTATGCATCGTTACGATATTCGGGTATCCGTTGCCAGTTTCTAAATTCGTTTTCGCATGCTTGTATACGTGTCGTTACGATATTCGCACATCTTCATTGTGCTCTGCGATGCGGTTTGTGACTTTGCTATAATTTGTTTCTGATGCGATGTGCTTTGAGATTTTCAGCTCTAAGTCATGTTTTGAGTTCTCTGTCCAGCCGGCCGGTCTGTGCAGATTTTCTCGCCGCCATGTCATTCGAGTCGTCCATCCTCATTGCTCATCAATTTTCGTGCCATCTGCTTCCTCGCATATTTGTTGCTTCAGTTGGCTGATATGTGCTTGTCTGGTTTTTTTCGTTTCTTTGTGCCGTAGTTTGCATATGACCGGAGATGCAAAGCCTATCACTTCATATGGGCCTCCAAACTTTGGTGCCAGCTTTGCTGCGAATCCTTCTGCAGCATTTGAAAGGTGGTGTTCTTTTGCCCATACCGTTGCTCCAATCACTGGTCTCCATTCTCTTCGTCTCAGATTGTAATGGCGAGCCTGATCCTGTGCAGCCGTTTCCAGATTTCGCCATATTAGTTCGAACAGCTCTTGCATTTGTTTTACCTTCGCGTCTGGTGATATCGTTTGCTTCCCTGTGCCTATCGTGACATTATCGTATAGTGCACCCGGCATTCTTGGTTCACGCCCCTGTATTACATACGCTGGCGTGAATCCTGTTGCCTCTGATTGGCTTGTATTCACTGCTAGAGTTATTTCTGGCCAATTTTCATCCCAGTTGCGTTGATTTTCCCCCGTAAACTGAGCAATCATTGTTTTTACTGTTCTATTTGCTCTTTCGGTTGGATTTTCTTGTGGTGTGTACGGTGCTGTCAGTTGGTGTTGGCATCCCCATTCTTCTAACATTTTTTTGAATATTCTGCTAGTGAATTGAACTCCATTGTCCGTTATCACCACTTTCGGAGCTCCGAATCTAGATAGTATCCTCTCTCGAAAGGCCTTAACTAGATTCTCTGCAGTTGCCTTCCGCATCGGTATCAGTTCTGTCCATTTCGAAAACCTGTCAATGATTACTAGTAGCATCGAATTTCCGTGTTTCGATCTTGGCAACGGTCCCACAAAGTCAGCGCATACTGTGGCCCATGGTTCTTCCGGTATTTGTGTTAGCATCTTTCCCGCTGCCTGCAGTTGGCTGGGCTTATATTGTTGGCATATCGTACACTTTCCTACAAATGTCCTGATATCTCGTTGCATTCCTGGCGAGTAATATCTTGCTGCGGTCCTGGCATCTTCGGCACTGTGTGACTGGTGGTCCGTGATTATTTCCTCCTCTGTGGTTTGATTGGTTGTTATGTGTTCTTTGAGCATTGTTTTCGCGATGGAACTCGAATCGCTCTTGTTCGAGCATCTCGTGTTCTTCTGCCAACTGCATCAGCTCATCTAGGTCTCTGACCCTGTGCGGCCGAACGAATATTTTTAGATCTGGAGTGCAATTTTCCAATATGACCTCCAATTGATCGTACTCTGGTATTTTTAGGGGTCTCATCAATGTTTGCATATCCACCATATAGTCCTTGAAGTACTCTTTTCTGTTTTGCTTGCGATTTTTCACTTGATCAGCCAATTTGTTGAAGAATCCTTTCGGCAAGAAATATTTCTTGAAGCCCTCAACAAATTCCTTCCATGTTCGCCACTGCTTATTGTTTGCGACGTACCATTTGAGTGCCCTATCTTTCAGTAGCTCTGGCATCGCTCTCGGGATCATGTCCAGCTCGATGCCATACATGTCTGCTGACCACTCGATCTGTTCTATGAACTCTAGTGGTCTGGAATTGCCATCGAATCTGAATGTCCACTCCCTCACTTGTTTTGCCACCTTGGCGTATTCGGTGGTCCTGTTTGTTGTATGTGGTGCCGTTTTCTTGGGGTCTATAGTTTGTCTCCTTATGTCCCTCTTTGTCTCTGCGCTATCTAGGGCTCTTTCGCTTCCCCATCTTGGTGGTAAATATGGAGGGATTGCTAGTGTGGCGATGTTTATTTTCTGGAATTCCTCAGCCTCTTTGTCTATGCCGTTTTCGTATGTTTTTGATGTGCTTGCTATTGTTTTCATTTTTAGATTTTTCGAGTACTTTGTTTCCAATCTATTTATTTCCTCCTTCCAGTCTGGGTCCTTTTCATTCCTTTCTACCCACTCTCCTAGCTGTTTCCTCATTTCCTCCACTGTGCCGTTTATCTCGATCCCGATCCTTTGGCCTGTCTGTACCAAAACCTCCTTCTTCATGTGGTAAATCCATCCTTTTCCCATTTTGATCTTTTTTATGATTTATAAACTGTAGTTTTTATTTCTAAATTTCACCAGTATAGCACGTTGGGCGCCAGTTGTAGTTCGTTTAATGGGTGTGTTAGTGATGCAAAACCCGGTACGAACCGTCTGTACCAAGATGCCACTCCTAAGTACTGGCGTAATTCCTTTGTGCAAGTTGGTGGTTCTAATTGGGCTATTGCAGCCACCTTTTCTGGGTCCGTTGCAATACCGTTTTCTGTCACCAAGTGGCCTAGAAATTTTAGCTCTTTTCTAAAGAATTGGCACTTCTCAGCATTAATTCTCAAGTTTGCTTCCTTCAATCTCCTGAACACTTCTTGTAGATGATTCATGTGTTCTTCGATTGTTTTGCTCACTATCACAATGTCATCTTGGTATGCGAATGCGTTTGGTATCATTTCTGGGCCAATGACTTGGTCCAGTGCGCGTTGGAAAGTTGCTGATGCTGAGTGTAAACCGAATGGCATCACTTTCCATTGGAATAACCCCTTTCCTGGGACTGTGAATGCCGTCATTGGTCTACTTTTTCTCTTCTAACGGAATCTGCCAGTATCCGTCCTTCAGATCTAAGCTGCTTATGAATTTTGCTTCGCGTAGTTGATTCAAGATGTAATCGATGCGTGGCATTGGGTATGCATCCTTTATAGATTTTGCGTTAATCTGTCTAAAATCTACGCATAATCTCCATTTGCCTGTCTGTTTCTTTCTCACCATCACTATGGGTGAGCTATATGGGCTTTGCGATGGTTCTATGCATCCCATTGTCAACAGTTCGTCGACCTTTGCATTGATTTCTCCTTGTATTTTCGGGTTTTTCGGGTAATACCTTTGTTTTATTGGGATATCGTCCTCCATCGTTATGCGATGTATCCCCACCTTTGACAGTCCCTTAACTTTCCCTAATTCCTTCAACTCCTGATTTCGAAAATTTTGTATTTCTTGCTGATCACTATTCTGAGTGACCATGATGGATATTCTTTCTACGCGCCTGCCCTGTATTCGCTTTACTGTCGGTATTCGCACTTTGTGGCCTCCACACGATATTTCTGTGTTCATAATCCGGAGGAAATTCCACCCTAATATTAGCGCATCCATTCCTTCTGGCATGACCAGAAATGGCATGTGGATTTCCTTGTGTCCGAATCTCACGCATCCTGTCCATTGCTCTTCAATGTCTCGCACCTTTCCGTCTGCCATATATACCTGTTTGTGTGTGTTCTCCCATTTTCCCTTATTCCTCACTGTTTCCAATATCTGCTTGCTGATGAAGCTACTCGTGGCTCCGGAGTCAATTGTCGCTTTCATCTGTATTCCTGCTACTTCGATAATCGCTGACAATTGATCCTCTTCTTCTACTAGTTGGCCTATTAGTGGTGAGGGGCTTGTTGGTTGGTCCCTGCTCGCCCCGGATAGACTGGAACCGCCTTTCGTTTCCCGAACTCCAGCAACATTCTTTCGTCCTTTTCCCAACCTTTCCACACTGCCAGCAGAAATTGAGTCTCTGATTGTTGCATTCCCTGGCCCAGTGTCCGGCTCCCCGCATCTGCGGCACGCCTGATTCGGGTTCAAGACTTTTCTGTCTTGTACGTTCTTGTTTTCTTGGTTTGGTCTCGAATGATTCTCCATGCTGTTGTCCTGGCATCTTCGGCACTGTGTGACTGGTGGTCCGTGATTATGTCCTCCTCTGTGGTTTGATTGGTTGTTATGTGTTCTTTGAGCATTGTTTTCGCGATGGAACTCGAATCGCTCTTGTTCGAGCATCTCGTGTTCTTCTGCCAACTGCATCAGCTCATCTAGGTCTCTGACCCTGTGCGGCCGAACGAATATTTTTAGATCTGGAGTGCAATTTTCCAATATGACCTCCAATTGTTCGTACTCTGGTATTTTTAGGGGTCTCATCAATGTTTGCATATCCACCATATAGTCCTTGAAGTACTCATTTCTGTTTTGCTTGCGATTTTTCACTTGATCAGCCAATTTGTTGAAGAATCCTTTCGGCAAGAAATATTTCTTGAAGCCCTTAACAAATTCCTTCCATGTTCGCCACTGCTTATTGTTTGCGACGTACCATTTGAGTGCCCTATCTTTCAGTAGCTCTGGCATCGCTCTCGGGATCATGTCCAGCTCGATGCCATACATGTCTGCTGACCACTCGATCTGTTCTATGAACTCTAGTGGTCTGGAATTGCCATCGAATCTGAATGTCCACTCCCTCACTTGTTTTGCCACCTTGGCGTATTCGGTGGTCCTGTTTGTTGTATGTGGTGCCGTTTTCTTGGGGTCTATAGTTTGTCTCCTTATGTCCCTCTTTGTCTCTGCGCTATCTAGGGCTCTTTCGCTTCCCCATCTTGGTGGTAAATATGGAGGGATTGCTAGTGTGGCGATGTTTATTTTCTGGAATTCCTCAGCCTCTTTGTCTATGCCGTTTTCGTATGTTTTTGATGTGCTTGCTATTGTTTTCATTTTTAGATTTTTCGAGTACTTTGTTTCCAATCTATTTATTTCCTCCTTCCAGTCTGGGTCCTTTTCATTCCTTTCTACCCACTCTCCTAGCTGTTTCCTCATTTCCTCCACTGTGCCGTTTATCTCGATCCCGATCCTTTGGCCTGTCTGTACCAAATCCTCCTTCTTCATGTGGTAAATCCATCCTTTTCCCATTTTGATCTTTTTATGATTTATAAACTGTAGTTTTTATTTCTAAATTTCACCAGTATAGCACGTTGGGCGCCAGTTGTAGTTCGTTTAATGGGTGTGTTAGTGATGCAAAACCCGGTACGAACCGTCTGTACCAAGATGCCACTCCTAAGTACTGGCGTAATTCCTTTGTGCAATTTGGTGGTTCTAATTGGGCTATTGCAGCCACCTTTTCTGGGTCCGTTGCAATACCGTTTTCTGTCACCAAGTGGCCTAGAAATTTTAGCTCTTTTCTAAAGAATTGGCACTTCTCAGCATTAATTCTCAAGTTTGCTTCCTTCAATCTCCTGAACACTTCTTGTAGATGATTCATGTGTTCTTCGATTGTTTTGCTCACTATCACAATGTCATCTTGGTATGCGAATGCGTTTGGTATCATTTCTGGGCCAATGACTTGGTCCAGTGCGCGTTGGAAAGTTGCTGATGCTGAGTGTAAACCGAATGACATCACTTTCCATTGGAATAACCCCTTTCCTGGGACTGTGAATGCCGTCATTGGTCTACTTTTCTCTTCTAACGGAATTTGCCAGTATCCGTCCTTCAGATCTAAGCTGCTTATGAATTTTGCTTCGCGTAGTTGATTCAAGATGTAATCGATGCGTGGCATTGGGTATGCATCCTTTATAGATTTTGGGTTAAACTGTCAAAAAACAACCAAAAATCCCCATTTGCCTGTTTGTTTTTTTCTCCCCCCCACAATGGGGGAAAAATAGGGGGGGTGGGGGGTTTTTATAAACACCCCACCCCCCCCCCCCCCCGTTGCAGAGAACGGACGTGTTTTTTTTGCGCTTATCAACTTTTATTTTTTTCTCGCGATTAACTTCTTTTCTATAACTTATTAATAAATTCATTACCGGCTAATATTTCCAGCATCCGAATTTTATTTTCATTTCGCGAATTCTTGCTGTCGCTTTTGTGCATTTGTTTAAATTTAAATAAAATCAAAACTTACAGCAATACTTGCGTTAGCGGTGTTGTTGTTTTGTTTATCTCTTTTTGCTTTTGTGTCGTTACCGTTTTAACTAACTCTCGCGCTCTTGCGTACAAATTGTTATTGCATGTGTTCAATTTGACGCGCTCTCCCGCTCTTTCCTATTCTTGTTTGATTTGCGCTCTCGTCTTTTGCCTACCCGCGACTCTGTGATACGTGTTTTTTGTTTTTGTGTATTTTTGTAATTTCTTTTCTTTAGTTGTGAAGGCTTACTCTGCACATTAACCCTTGTGTCAGAACTGGTCAGTATATTCTTATACACAGATTTTTAACATTTAGAATTTTTATTTTTTTTGTATTTTCCTTTTTTAATTAAATTAATTAAATTTTGATAAAATGGTTGTCTGCTCAAAAAATAATTGCATAGTGGCCACTCATCCGGTTGACTCCCATGATTATATTCTTTGTTGGCTGTGTGACAATGCGGTTCACGTTAAGTGTGCAGGTTACACAGGCAGAATCAAGGAGTCTATTGCTAAAGGCGGTGGCTTAAAATATGGATGTGATGCTTGCCGTGGGGTCGAGAATGAGATGCGCTCTTTCATGAGGCGGACTAGAGATAGTTTTGACACTTTAAGGGCAGGTTTTAATAAACTCCAAGCGGAGTTTAATGCGGTGGAGACTCAGTTCAGGAGTTTATCGCTTATGAATGAGTCTCCGAAACGTAAAAGGACCAGTCCTTGGGGTGTTTCAGTATCTGTAGATCCGCCAGCGTCTCTTATCGTCCCCGACCGGTCTCATGCACCGTCCACTCCTAATGTACAGCAGTTGATATCGTTTAAGAGCCCGGTTGTGAATGCTATTAGTAAGGAATTACCGGTATCACCTGGGAATGATCTCTTAAAAACGATGCCTATTGTAGTGTCCGATGTGTCCGGGCAATTACCCATTCCAATGGAAATTGCCGATAGTTCCAAAAGTATTGAGGGCCCCGTAAACAAGTTGACTGCCGCAGTGGGTGACTTGTCCAACGTTACTGCTACGGCTGATGCTTCGGGACCGCGGCCTCTCGTTGGCATACCACCAAAGAAACATATATTTGTTTCTAGGCTAGACCCTGTTGTCACATCTGATGATGTAATAGCCTATATTCGGAAGAAAGTTAACGTCTCGAATATTGCGGTGGAGAAGTTTAAATTTTCTTATTCTCGGGACATTTCGTCCTTTAAAATTAGTGTTTCTCCCAATATTTTCGACACTATATGTCGAGAAGATTTTTGGCCGAAACATATAATAGTTAAGGAATATACTGTAAAAAGAAAAATCGGCAACCGATTCGCTTGCCAACAACAACAACTAATACTATTCCTGCCACATCAGCATCTGCTGGTGTGTCAAAAAACTAGCTTCGTCCCTTAACCTGGGTTACCAGAACGTTAGAGGACTGAAATCCAAACTTCCTAATCTCTATGTAGATAGTCTTTCTTTTGAGCATAACATTCTAGCTTTTACAGAGACGTGGCTAAAACCTGACATTGCTGATGCATCGGTGTTTTCCACAAACTTTTCTATATTCAGACGTGACCGGATTTCTCGCGTAGGCGGTGGCGTTCTAATAGCTGTTGATGCTGCTTTATCATCTGAAATGATTCAATTTTCTAGTACCCAGGAGATTGAGTTTGTCGGTGTTAAAGTAAATTTTAAATCTTTTAATGCTTTTATTACTTGTTCCTATATTCCACCATTGTCAGACATGGTGGTATATTTAAATCATTTAGAGGCAATTCAGTTTGTCTCCTCTTTAGTTTCCAGTCAAGACATGCTCATAGTTGTAGGTGATTTTAATTTACCCGCTTTAGTATGGTCACTAACAGATGAATCTACCATGTTGCTGCCCTCTTTGTCACATGACTTTATTGACGGCCTTCTAGGCTTATCTTTATCCCAAGTCAATCCTGTCTTAAATTCTAATGGAAAATCGTTAGATCTTATTTTTGTAGAGGATACTTCTTATTGTGAGGTTTCTAGGATCGAACCATTTGTTCTTCCAGAAGACAAATTTCATCCTACATTAAATTTAAAAATTGATCTGCCCTTGCTTTCACCATTACTTGGTTCAAATGAGTTTCCTCTAACTAGGTGCTTTCGTAAGACTGACTTTGTCACCCTTAACGAAAACATTACTAATACCGATTGGTCTTATCTGTACAATTGTAGAGATATGAACTCAGCTGTTCGTTTTTTCTATGATACTCTGAATTCACTCTTTGATATTTGTGTGCCTCTTGGTAGGCTGGAGCGGCTTAACAAACCTCCCTGGTTCTCTCGTGAGTTATCCAATTTGAAAAATGTGAAGACACGATATTATAAGAAGTTTCAAAAAACACGTCGTTCATCAGATTATGCTCTGTATACAGTCGCTCGTTCAAAATTCATGATGCTTAATACACAATGCTATAAGGATTATCTTCAGCGGTGTAAGCTTCAGTTTTCTTCTGACCCTAAACAATTTTATAATTTTGTCAATTCTAAACGTAAGACCTCCGTGCACCCATCTTTTTTGTCTTTTCAAAATAAAAAAGCGAGCACTGATCAGGCAATTGCCGATATGTTTGCGAGTTTTTTCAAAACAACTTATTCCTCAACGGAATACCGAGCAAGTCCGTATCCTTATCATTTAAAAAAGGCTAATTGCATTTTCAATCCAGTGTTTGATGAAAGTTCTATTCTTAGCGAACTTAAATCAGTTAAACCTGTTTATTCTCCGGGGCCAGATGGTCTTCCTGGATGTGTACTCAGGTTCTGTGCAAACGCATTATGCAAACCCATTTTAAAATTGTTTCTATTGTCTGTCGAATCTTCCTCTTTTCCATCTATTTGGAAGGAGTCGTATATCATACCTCTGCATAAAAATGGCAAAAAGTCCGAAGCCTCTAACTATAGAGGTATCTCAAAATTGTCCGCTATTCCGAAAGCTTTTGAGAAAATTATAACTTCTCAATTGCAACATTTTTGCAGTTCTATTATTTCGCCATCCCAACATGGGTTTGTGAAACGTAGATCTACAACCACTAACCTTTTAGAATTTACATCAATAATTATTAAGGGGTTCAAAAATAGTAAACAAACTGATGTTATATACACTGACTTCAGCAAAGCCTTTGATTCCGTTAATCATACCCTATTACTTTCTAAGCTGAGCGACATTGGGTTTCCACACCTTTTCCTCTCTTGGGTTCGAGAATATTTAACAAATAGAAAACAGAAGGTACTTTTTAAGTCTTCTTTTTCCGATTCCATTCCTGTGACTTCTGGTGTACCTCAAGGTAGTCATCTTGGCCCTCTGCTTTTTACACTATTCATTAACGATCTTCCATCAGTCATTGTTCATTCGCATGTGCTTATGTATGCTGACGATGTCAAGCTTTGTCTTACTTATAAAGATACAGATTCATTTAGTCGGCTACAAGCTGATCTTAATAACTTTCAATCCTGGTGCCAGTTTAATCTACTAAATCTTAACACTACCAAATGTAAGGTAATGACTTTTTTTCGTAACTCTCCTCAACTGGTCACTTATTTTCTAAACAATAGTCCTTTAGAACGTCTAAATAATATGAATGATTTGGGCGTACTTATGGACCATAAGTTAAATTTTAACACCCATATTTCCACCACGGTCGCAAAGGCCATGAGTGTCCTGGGTTTCATTAAAAGATGGTCAAAAGAATTTGATGACCCCTATACAACTAAAGTTCTTTTTACTTCGCTTGTCCGTCCTATTTTAGAGTATGGATCTTGCATTTGGTCACCTCAATATGAGTCGCACCAGATTAGACTTGAATCCGTTCAAAAGCAGTTCTTGCTATTTGCTCTTCGTGGCTTAAGCTGGGATCGCAATGTCAATTTGCCTTCGTATTCTAGTAGACTTCTCTTGATTAACCTTCCTTCCCTAACTAACCGTAGAATTATGCTTGGTGTTATTTTTATGCACAAGCTCCTAATTGGTGATATCGACTCGCCTGAGTTATTAGCTCAGGTAAATCTGTCGGTACCATGTAGACGGAGTAGACATCCTTTGATCCCTTTATCCCTTAGTCGTTGTTCTTCTAACTATGCCCTGCATGAACCTTTTAGGGTCCTCTGCTCTGATTACAACCTTCTATTCCCTGTAATTGGCTCAGAGATTTCTATTAATATGATTAAAACTTCTATCCTATCCCATTTAGTTAATAGATAGCTATAGTATTTTTTAGTTATTTGTTTGTCTGTTTATTCTATTGTGTATTTGTCCACGCGATTCGTGCCGTGCGTTATACGGCTGCACCCCTCGGTCGGTCGGGTGGGAGGTGGGCAGTTATCTGCTTGGGCTCGCGCGTAACAGGCTTTGTCCTGGTGTCGTAGGGGCCACTTGAACGTACTGCGCATAGTATCGTCAACGTCCGCTAATTGTCAACAGTTCGTCGACCTTTGCATTGATTTCTCCTTGTATTTTCGGGTTTTTCGGGTAATACCTTTGTTTTATTGGGATATCGTCCTTCATCGTTATGCGATGTATCCCCACCTTTGACAGTCCCTTAACTTTCCCTAATTCCTTCAACTCCTGATTTAGAAAATTTTGTATTTCTTGCTGATCACTATTCTGAGTGACCATGATGGATATTCTTTCTACGCGCCTGCCCTGTATTCGCTTTACTGTCGGTATTCGCACTTTGTGGCCTCCACACGATATTTCTGTGTTCATAATCCGGAGGAAATTCCACCCTAATATTAGCGCATCCATTCCTTCTGGCATGACCAGAAATGGCATGTGGATTTCCTTGTGTCCGAATCTCACGCATCCTGTCCATTGCTCTTCAATGTCTCGCACCTTTCCGTCTGCCATGTATACCTGTTTGTGTGTGTTCTCCCATTTTCCCTTATTCCTCACTGTTTCCAATATCTGCTTACTGATGAAGCTACTCGTGGCTCCGGAGTCAATTGTCGCTTTCATCTGTATTCCTGCTACTTCGATAATCGCTGACAATTGATCCTCTTCTTCTACTAGTTGGCCTATTAGTGGTGAGGGGCTTGTTGGTTGGTCCCTCCTCGCCCCGGATAGACTGGAACCGCCTTTCGTTTCCCGAACTCCAGCAACATTCTTTCGTCCTTTTCCCAACCTTTCCACACTGCCAGCAGAAATTGAGTCTCTGATTGTTGCATTCCCTGGCCCAGTGTCCAGCTCCCCGCATCTGCGGCACGCCTGATTCGGGTTCAAGACTTTTCCGTCTTGTACGTTCTTGTTTTCTTGGTTTGGTCTCGAATGATTCTCCATGCTGTTGTCCTGGCATCTTCGGCACTGTGTGGGCGCCAGTTGTAACGATCCTTTCTCGTCCTTCGGGATATTCACGATATCTCTTGGGCTAGGTTCGGCACAACAAAATTTATTTTGTGCCCCGGTGAAATCAGAACAGGCTTGTTTATTGACTTGGTTTTGTAATACGTTTATTTGCGATCGTTTATGGGCTTCTCTACGGTAGGTCTGGACTTGGACAGCGTTGTCGAATCACTTCGAATCCCTCGTCGTCCCTTCTTGCCTTCCTTTGGCTCCTGCAGCCGTTGCCTGTTGTTGTCTCGGCCTGTATCTGCACCCCTTTCGCTATGCTTGTCGAGACGGCTTTTGCTTTACGGCTCTGGGATAAATCCCGTAGCTACTATAACGAAGCAGGATGCTCCTCAGCAATTGGTACTCGTCAGGATATATAGATCCTGGAATTTCGGCAGTAGGATATATCCTCGTGCCTACCACTGACTTTGGATACTCCTGGAAATGCTTGGCTTCTCTCCAACACACTCTAGCTTGGGTACGGTGTTTATTGTCCTTATTTAAGGACTTATTGCTGTCGAATGAACTGTACAGGTTACTCGTAAGGCCTGTATAGTTCCTAGCTTTCTGCTGCTCCTTGTGTTTCCTTGGTAAGCTCTTAAGGTTACTCGTAAGGCCTTAATTGCTTGTTACTTGATCACGACTTGATGACTTGATGCCTTGATCTGATTTGTGCCGCCTTTATATAGGCAGCTCTTCTGACCTCAGGCACTGGCTGGTGTAATACCGCTATACAGCTGGTAAATTTCCATCGGCCGTCCACTTTCATCCACGCATCCATCTGTTGCCATGCGTGGTGAAAGTCCCGTAAATCCTTGGCGCATATGTCCACTTTCTTTGTGGCTGCGCGCCCATTTATTCCTTGTCCTTGTCTTTCTCGTTTGTACATATTGACTTGCATCACTTTCTCATGTTGGCGTCGCCTCTCTATTGGCCGCCCAACGTATCCCGTTGACTTTCTCTGCTCTCAGCGCTGCCGTTGCCCGTCGCTCCCTTTGATCCACTCGTCATACCCAATTTCGCACATATTCTCTCCACATTATATCTACATACATATATATATACTAATTGTATTAACTTAAGCTATTGTTTAATAATAATCATCTTGATTAAATTAACATACAACATAGTTTAATTTCCCATGTAATGCACTTTCATACGCATATCGTATCTATTAGATAGAGGGCTTCCCCATTGTTCATCCCTCCCCCTTCAGTTCGTATATCCCCCATCCAATCCACAAACCATCATCGTTTCATACAAAGCATGCATGCCCCGCACCCGTCTCACGGGCTTGCTTGGCCCTCACTTTTATTTTCTCTCGCTCACAAGATTTTGGCTGCTCGCAATCTAACTGCTTTCGTTCTCATGAGCGTGACGTAGGCATAGAGTGCGCTATTGGTCACCGGTGTTCTCCCTCACGCATAGTGTACGTGTGACATGCGTGTATGCTTATTCATCGTATGCTCATGCATGCATTCATACTTGCCTCTCTGTGCTCTTAATTTGCATAAGTAGGCCAATGCCCCCGTTTGTGTGCAATTATGCCCTCCAGCCGGGTTCCATTTACTCTTATATCGTTGATTTTGGCATTCTGCCTCCCACGCAACTTCCCGCTTGTACGAAATTGCCAGCGGTCGCCTGTGATTTGATCGAGCCTTGTTTGATCGTACGTCATGAGTTTAACTTGGTTTGATCGTACGTCATAGGTTCGAATTGGTTCGATCGTACGTCATAGGTTCGAGTCGGTTCGATCGAGCCATGTTGGACTTGGCTGCCCATTGCATATGCGTGCATATTGGTTTTTTTGCATTACGCTTCCCACGCATCTTCCCGCTTGTACGAAATCGCCAGCGGTGACGTGTTGTTCGATCGACCCGGTTTGATCGTAAGCCATTCTCTATGACTTGGTTCGATCGACCAGTAGCAGGCTTGGTCGTATATCGTAACTTAGGTTTGTGTCTCGGCTGTATCTTTTATCCGGTGCTTCATTTATATCGCTGGATTGTGCTGCTGTTTGCTTGTTGTGTGGGATATTATAGTTAATTATAATGTTCCTCACACTCCCCCCTTCTTCGGGAGGGATTTGCCCTCCCCTGTCCCTTGTACCTTGTGCTTGTTTCACGTATGTGTTTTTTTTTTTTATGTATTACCTTTGTTCCTTTTTTTTTTCTTTAGTTTTGGCATGTGTTCTACTTGTTTTTGTTTTTGGGACTCAGCTCGCATCTTTTGTTGGCCATTTGGCATCTTCTATTGTTGGCGATTACTGAGTATCTTTTCTAAGTTGGCGGATTAGGGCATCTTTTCATTGTGGGTTTTTTTTTTTTTTTGTTTGGCCCGTTCCGCATCTTTTCTTACTTACTAGCATTACTCTAAATTATTTCTAATTTTTGTTTTGTGTTTTTTTTATTGTTTTTCCCTAAACACCCTAATTACCCCCTGTGCAATTCAAATTTTATACCTAATTCTACCCGCCCACACTAGTCTCACTGCTCTTGGCCCCTCATGTTGGGCCATTTGCCCCACCACTTCTGAGACCGTCTCCGGCCATTCACTCTCCTCCACTGCCTCATACCTTTCATGCCCGTATGGCACTGGGCAAGAGGATTGCCTGGCCAATATGGGCCGAGCACTTTCGTTGTGCCCCGTGGGTGCAGACATTTGTCTACTTAATGCCGGTCTTGGCCACACCCACGGGCACTCTTGGTATTCGAGTTGCTGTTGTTGATGTTGCTGCTGCTGCTGTTGCTGTTCTTGCTGTTGTTGCTGTTGCTGCAATTGTTGTTGCAGTTGTTGCAGTTGCTGCTGTTGCTGTTGTTGCTGTTGCTGCAATTGTTGCAGTTGTTGCTGTTGCTGCAATTGTTGCTTCAATTGTTGCAGTTGTTGTTGCTGCTGTTGCTGCTGTCGCTGTTGCCTTGCTGCCTCCGCCAGCCGCTCCCTGGCCTCTGCCAGCCGCTCCTCTTCCTGCTGGCTTTTCTCCCACGCCAGCAGATCCCTCTCAGCCTCCTGCTGCTGCAGGATCTGCTGACGCCACCAACTCATCCATTGCGTGTTCTCAGACATGTCTCGTTCTGCCTCCCCGTCCATGCCCTCCGGCTCGAGTGGAGGTGGGCTGGCTACTCCATCAGCCGCACCTTCATCAGCCACGGCCATCCCCGCCGTTTCGCTGGCCTCTGACATTGAGTCCACCATACGGAACGGCGTTGATGGCCGCGCTGGATCCCACAATCTTGCCGGTGGCTCATAGATTCCATTCTGGTCCCATGGCGCATACTCCTCTGGACTACTTCGGCCGCTGCTTGCCTCTCCCAGCACTCCGTCCTCCATCATTTGTACCGCCTCGTCCAGCTCCCTCCACATTTCCTCATCATCGCTCTCGTCCTCCTGTTGGTTCACCGCCGACTCTGCCTCGCTCTCCTCTGTCAGGTAGCCGCTTTCGTCTCCGTCCTCATCGAACTCCTCGTCCGAAGAGGCGGCGATGGCCGGATTTGCCATGTCCGGTCCATCGTCGTCGGACTCCTCGTCGGACCCGTGCCAGTCACCGCGTTCCATATTGGCCCGCGGTGCCGCACCTCATCGAGCTACGCCTTCATCCTGGCCAAAATTTGCATTAAATGCGTTCATAGTTTTTTTTTTTTTTTTTTTTTTTTAATCTGTACTCGCCGAATGATAAACTTTGAGTGTTTCCTGATTATGACAATTGCACGCATGAAACCTCGCCTTAGCATTCGGTCAGTTCTTTGATATTTACCGATATTTAGGATTTCTCCTCCTTGCCCTTGTTCTCTTGGCATATTTTAAAGCGCCGAGATGCTCCACCATTATATGCATAATAGCATGCGCATGTGTATGTGCATTGCGGTGACTCACTAATACATACGTAATATCCATGTGCGTATGTGTGGGTGCGTAATATCAAGCGCCTGTGTGGGTGCGTTTCCCCTCCCTTTTGCGGCGTATGTGCATATGTGTTGGTGTTGTCTCTCGTTGTTCTATCTTTGGTTCTTTTTTTTTTTTATTATGCCTGCATATTGTATGCATCGTTACGATATTCGGGTATCCGTTGCCAGTTTCTAAATTCGTTTTCGCATGCTTGTATACGTGTCGTTACGATATTCGCACATCTTCATTGTGCTCTGCGATGCGGTTTGTGACTTTGCTATAATTTGTTTCTGATGCGATGTGCTTTGAGATTTTCAGCTCTAAGTCATGTTTTGAGTTCTCTGTCCAGCCGGCCGGTCTGTGCAGATTTTCTCGCCGCCATGTCATTCGAGTCGTCCATCCTCATTGCTCATCAATTTTCGTGCCATCTGCTTCCTCGCATATTTGTTGCTTCAGTTGGCTGATATGTGCTTGTCTGGTTTTTTTCGTTTCTTTGTGCCGTAGTTTGCATATGACCGGAGATGCAAAGCCTATCACTTCATATGGGCCTCCAAACTTTGGTGCCAGCTTTGCTGCGAATCCTTCTGCAGCATTTGAAAGGTGGTGTTCTTTTGCCCATACCGTTGCTCCAATCACTGGTCTCCATTCTCTTCGTCTCAGATTGTAATGGCGAGCCTGATCCTGTGCAGCCGTTTCCAGATTTCGCCGTATTAGTTCGAACAGCTCTTGCATTTGTTTTACCTTCGCGTCTGGTGATATCGTTTGCTTCCCTGTGCCTATCGTGACATTATCGTATAGGGCACCCGGCATTCTTGGTCCACGCCCCTGTATTACATACGCTGGCGTGAATCCTGTTGCCTCTGATTGGCTTGTATTCACTGCTAGGGTTATTTCTGGCCAACTTTCATCCCAGTTGCGTTGATTTTCCCCCGTAAACTGAGCAATCATTGTTTTTACTGTTCTATTTGCTCTTTCAGTTGGATTTTCTTGTGGTGTGTACGGTGCTGTCAGTTGGTGTTGACATCCCCATTCTTCTAACATTTTTTTGAATATTCTGCTAGTGAATTGAACTCCATTGTCCGTTATCACCACTTTCGGAGCTCCGAATCTAGATAGATTCTTCTCTCGAAAGGCCTTAACTAGACTCTCTGCAGTTGCCTTCCGCATCGGTATCAGTTCTGTCCATTTCGAAAACCTGTCAATGATTACTAGTAGCATCGAATTTCCGTGTTTCGATCTTGGCAACGGTCCCACAAAGTCAGCGCATACTGTGGCCCATGGTTCTTCCGGTATTTGTGTTAGCATCTTTCCCGCTGTCTGCTGTTGGCTGGGTTTACATTGTTGGCATATCGTACACTTTCCTACAAATGTCCTGATATCTCGTTGCATTCCTGGCCAGTAATATCTTGCTGCGGTCCTGGCAGTAGTTCGCCTGCTCCCTGTATGCCCTGCTGTTGTTGCAGTGTGGTTTTCGGCCATTACTTGATTACGTAGGGTTTTTGGCACACATAGTTTCCATGATACCACTTCTTCTTGGCCTGCTCTGTGCGGAATGTTCCTGTATACCTGACTATTTTCTATAATGTAATCCGGATATTTCTGTGGTTGTTGTTTTATTTTTCCCATTATGTCTTGAATCCACCCACACTCGTTGTTTGCTTGTCTTAATCTTGCCCCATTATCTACTATTCTTTTGCACCCTTCCATTGGTTGTCTTGACAAAGCGTCGGCGACAATGTTTAATTTGCCTTTTCTGTATGCTATTTCGAAATCGTATTGTTGCAGTTCCAGTGCCCATCGGGCTATACGGCCCGTAGGGCTTTCTATGCTATTCAGCCACTTCAACGCCATGTGATCTGTTACCACTTTAAATCGGCATCCTTCAAGGTATGGTTTTAGTTTGCGTATTGCCCATACGATCGCTAGACATTCTTTTTCTGTTGCCGAATAGTTCTTTTCCGCTGGGTTTAATTCTCTTGACAGGTATGATAGCACTCTCTCTCCATCCTCAGTGTTTTGTACCAATATGGCTCCTAATCCCATGTTACTTGCATCCGTCTGGAGCACAAACGTTTTTGTGAAGTCTGGGCATGCCAATACCGGGCCACTCGTCAGCCTTTCCTTTACAGCATCGAATGCTGCCTGATGCTCTTCGCTCCAATGCCACTTTGTTCTCTTCTTTAGTAGTTCGTTTAATGGGTGTGTTAGTGCTGCAAAACCCGGTACGAATCGTCTGTACCAAGATGCCACTCCTAAGTACTGGCGTAATTCCTTTGTGCAAGTTGGTGGTTCTAATTGGGCTATTGCGGCCACCTTTTCTGGGTCCGTTGCAATACCGTTTTCTGTCACCAAGTGGCCTAGAAATTTTAGCTCTTTTCTAAAGAATTGGCACTTCTCAGCATTAATTCTCAAGTTTGCTTCCTTCAATCTCCTGAACACTTCTTGTAGATGATTCATGTGTTCTTCGATTGTTTTGCTCACTATCACAATGTCATCTTGGTATGCGAATGCGTTTGGTATCATTTCTGGGCCAATGACTTGTTACAGTGCGCGTTGGAAAGTTGCTGATGCTGAGTGTAAACCGAATGGCATCACTTTCCATTGGAATAACCCCTTTCCTGGGACTGTGAATGCCGTCATTGGTCTACTTTTCTCTTCTAACGGAATCTGCCAGTATCCGTCCTTCAGATCTAAGCTGCTTATGAATTTTGCTTCGCGTAGTTGATTCAAGATGTAATCGATGCGTGGCATTGGGTATGCATCCTTTATAGATTTTGCGTTAATCTGTCTAAAATCTACGCATAATCTCCATTTGCCTGTCTGTTTCTTTCTCACCATCACTATGGATGAGCTATATGGGCTTTGCGATGGTTCTATGCATCCCATTGTCAACAGTTCGTCGACCTTTGCATTGATTTCTCCTTGTATTTTCGGGTTTTTCGGGTAATACCTTTGTTTTATTGGGATAGCGTCCTTCATCGTTATGCGATGTATCCCCACCTTTGACAGTCCCTTAACTTTCCCTAATTCCTTCAACTCCTGATTTAGAAAATTTTGTATTTCTTGCTGATCACTATTCTGAGTGACCATGATGGATATTCTTTCTACGCGCCTGCCCTGTATTCGCTTTATTGTCGGTATTCGCACTTTGTGGCCTCCACACGATATTTCTGTGTTCATAATCCGGAGGAAATTCCACCCTAATATTAGCGCATCCATTCCTTCTGGCATGACCAGAAATGGCATGTGGATTTCCTTGTGTCCGAATCTCACGCATCCTGTCCATTGCTCTTCAATGTCTCGCACCTTTCCGTCTGCCATGTATACCTGTTTGTGTGTGTTCTCCCATTTTCCCTTATTCCTCACTGTTTCCAATATCTGCTTGCTGATGAAGCTACTCGTGGCTCCGGAGTCAATTGTCGCTTTCATCTGTATTCCTGCTACTTCGATAATCGCTGACAATTGATCCTCTTCTTCTACTAGTTGGCCTATTAGTGGTGAGGGGCTTGTTGGTTGGTCCCTGCTCGCCCCGGATAGACTGGAACCGCCTTTCGTTTCCCGAACTCCAGCAACATTCTTTCGTCCTTTTCCCAACCTTTCCACACTGCCAGCAGAAATTGAGTCTCTGATTGTTGCATTCCCTGGCCCAGTGTCCGGCTCCCCCGCATCTGCGGCACGCCTGATTCGGGTTCAAGACTTTTCCGTCTTGTACGTTCTTGTTTTCTTGGTTTGGTCTCGAATGATTCTCCATGCTGTTGTCCTGGCATCTTCGGCACTGTGTGACTGGTGGTCCGTGATTATGTCCTCCTCTGTGGTTTGATTGGTTGTTATGTGTTCTTTGAGCATTGTTTTCGCGATGGAACTCGAATCGCTCTTGTTCGAGCATCTCGTGTTCTTCTGCCAACTGCATCAGCTCATCTAGGTCTCTGACCCTGTGCGGCCGAACGAATATTTTTAGATCTGGAGTGCAATTTTCCAATATGACCTCCAATTGTTCGTACTCTGGTATATTTAGGGGTCTCATCAATGTTTGCATATCCACCATATAGTCCTTGAAGTACTCATTTCTGTTTTGCTTGCGATTTTTCACTTGATCAGAGGAGGACATAATCATAATCAGTAACCTGTACAGTTCATTCGACAGCAAAAAGTCCTTAAATAAGGACAATAAACACCGTACCCAAGCTAGAGTGAGTTGGAGAGAAGCCAAGCATTTCCAGGAGTATCCAAAGTCAGTGGTAGGCACGAGGATATATCCTACTGCCGGAAATTCCAGGATCTATACATCCTGACGATTACCAATTGCTAAGGAACATCCTGCTTCGTGATAGTAGCTACGGGATTTATCCCAGAGCCGTAAAGCAAAAGGCATCTCGACAAGCATAGCGAAAGGGGTGCAGAGGTGTGGAGCATCAACCAAGCACACGATACAGGCCGAGACAACAACAGGCAACGGCTGCAGGAGCCAAAGGAAGGCAAGAAGGGACGACGAGGGATTCGAAGTGATTCGACAACGCTGTCCAAGTCCAGACCTACCGTAGAGAAACTTGTCATATCCAATCAAGCCCATAAACGATCGCAAATAAACGTATTACAAAACCAAGTCAATAAACAAGCCTGTTCTGATTTCACCGGGGCACAAAATAAATTTTGTTGTGCCGAACCTAGCCCAAGAGATATCGTGAATATCCCGAAGGACGAGAAAGGATCGTTACACGTAGGTCTCGATTTCAAAGTCCGGTACAGATTTTACTACTTTCGTCACATTTGATATCTACAATACTTTAAACACATCTTTAAACACACACATCTTTAATCAGCACATACCAACAATTGAAAAGTTGAATAATTTTCTCGAATGTTTATCAGGACCTGCACTTGAAGACGTGCAGTAGTTCCAAGTCTCCGAAGAAAACTACAGCGTGGTCAAAATTAGAAGCTCTCTGAAGATTAGAAGCCCAACTTTGGAAATAATGAATAACATCATGATTCATATCATTCTTACGAAAGTTGATGCTGAGAGCAAAGGCGTCTACGACGAAAAGCAAAGCTTTGACAAGTTTCAACCTGGGAGGAATTATGCACAATTCTTCATCGCCGCTGCCAGTTCCTAGAAAGTCATCGGGCAGGTCAACTCGGCCAGCGCAATAGTTCCCCAGGAGCAAAATGACGTGTAACATGGACTTGGCGTTCAAAATTCGAAAAATCAACAGAAAATATTTAATTGTGGAAACAACCAATTTAGCTTGTTTTTAGTACACCAATGAGTACATGGTGTTATCGATAATTTATGACCTCACGTATTTACGTAAGTCGTCACGTATCGATCGGTGAGTTATCGACTTAAAGCTCAGCCCTAGATTAAAGAATATAAAAGAAAAGATATACTCGACCCTCGTACGTTGTGAGCAACGTTTGTGTTTCAGAGCGTATTGGAAAAAAAAATTCAAAAAGACTGACAAAGAGAGCCTTAAAAAAAAAACTTTTCCCAGGATTTAATCCTTGTATTTTTTTTTATTTACACAAAAAAAAAAAAAATTAATTTTAAGAAATATAAAAAAAAAAAACGGGTAAAATTATTCTTAAAACCATGGGCTGGAGGGATAGGGGCGGTAGCCCCGTCTTGGAGCAAAGCTGATTTAAAAAACCAAGAATCACGCGGGCATCAAAGGAAAGAAAAATTGCCATCAGTCAAAACCAATCAGAATCTGAAATTGATGAAGTAGAAATGTCAGAACCCAATTGCGAAATAACAACGTAAGAAAACCACAGGAGAATAACGACACAACAGAAACGTCAAATCGCAAATCGCAAAATATCGCTCTATTTTATAACAGTAACACATAAGGGTCCATTTGTGGTGTATGTAGACAGAGTAGACGAGAATAATGAAGAGAGCAGTAAAAGCAGATCATCAATTAATCCGTTAGAGCTCAATGCAGTTTCGTTTAAACTAAAAGTCAAAAACATAATAGTTGTCAATAAGATAGGATATGGGCGTTGCAAGGTAGAATTTAAATCAGCAGCTGCAGCCAACTTATTTATCGTATCAGACCTTAAAAAATATGAAAATATATATAAAACTGGAATGATATTTCAGATCCCCACAAGATTCTCAGATGGGGAGCTTAAAGAGTATATCTCCGCACCAGTGGACATACACGAGATTATTCGTGTGCGTAGAAAGGAGGACAATCTGGTAGCAACATCTAGAGTTAAAACAACAGAAATAACATTCCTATACTCAAAAGTCCAAGTAAGTCATTTTGTTCCTTTAAGTCAATGCTACAGATGGTTTAGATTTAATCAGTTTGCGCAACATTGTAAACAGTTAGATCAAAAATAATTGTAGTTTAGCAAATTACAACTTTGTTTGCAGCCCTAGAGCAGATGGATATGACGGAGTAGGTATACTATATCTAAAACAATATATAAAATTTACACAATTATATTGTATTAGCGAAGTAGAGGTGATTTCAGTGTCCACTAAGAACCTGAAACATGATATATTTAGCGTCTATACAGCGCAAAGTCTAAATGATGAACTATTTGAAAAAGGATGCAAAGATATCCTAGTGACGGCAAATCAGACTAATGGATTAGCAATCATAGGAGGAGATCTGAACGCCAAATCACAAATATGGGGAAACACGATTCAAAACAACTGAGGCAACATCCTAGAACAATTACTAATAAACAATAACTTCTAATGTCTTAACAATGGCAGCCCCACATATTCACATAATACATTGTATTTTTCCGCCTTAGACGTCACGTTAATTAACAACTACAACCTCAACCCACAGTGACAAACACAAAAATATCAAACAGCAATCACTTCCCAATTGTGCTAGAACTAGACCAAACATACGAAGAAAACAGATACATACCAAAAAATATTGGGGTGAACATTGTGACAGACTTTTTAGACTTAGAAATGCGGGCAGACAAAAATATTATAAAACCAAACTTCATACAGACGCAATAATATATTTAAAAAGCAATAGAACACTTAACTACTACCGACATAAGGTTAGAAAAAACAATATGGACAAGATGGACTAAATTTCAAAAACTAATTCTGCAAAAGAAATGTGGCAAAAAATTGCAGCCCTTAAAAAATATAAAAAAATTAAACCGACAAAGAACGAAAAAACTGATGAGGATCACAAAATATTCCTAAGTCAAATGACGTCAGTACCTGACACTCCAGACTGTATTAAATTGAGCCTACCGGATAGATGGCTACTACCCGCTAGCAACTCAGACTTTACAGAAAACGATTTACTTGACTTTTTAAACTCCCGCAACCCGGACTCAGCAATGGGTCTGGACAATATCTCTTATAGAATGCTTTTAGCCTTACCACCCTCAGAAATCCAAATTTTGGTGTCCCTATTAAACGAAACTTTAGATAACGGTGACATACCAGTTAGTTACAGAAAAAAAAAGTAGTACCGGTCCCTAAAAAGAACCTAGACTCAGCAACAATAACAAATAATAGACCTATTTGCCTGCTAAGCGTACTTTTCAAATCCTTAGAACGATTAGTAAAAACAAAGATAGAAAACCATATAAGCAACAACAATATATTACCAGCGAGATCTTAAGGTTTCCGGAAACACCAATCCACATCGCTCTGCATAAATGACGTTATTAACAACATAGCAAATCTGAAAGCTAGGGGCTTGCACGTTTGTGCATCAGTATTAGTGTTGCCGCCAAAATCCGCTAACTGCCCAGCAGACTCGACGCAGCCACCAATGGGTTAACCCATATCACTCATTCTCTTTCCTTTTCATACTTATATTTAAGCGCCAGCCTACGTGCTGGGAAATTACCCGTGGCATCTTGCGCTTTAAGCTTACATGTTAGGTTCTATGCTTGTTACTAAGCAGCGGACAAAACAGTTTGGTTACAACCGCGAGTAAAGGCGATTAATTTATAGCGACCGGCCCAAAAACTATCGCATACACACACACACACACCTTGCACACTACAGTAACATAAGAAATACACGTAGAAGAAATAAATGGAGTATCACGTGAAAAGTAAAGTGTTTTTAGCGCCAAACTCAACAACTCTATAAATTAGAGCCTAAAATTAATTTAGATCAATTCTCTAATCTCTATAATCGATAACCTCAACGGTCAACCGTTTACAACCGACCTGAATAGGTCTAATAACTAATCGACATCGCTTTAAGAGTATAAACCCATTGGTAAACCATGGCAACAAGGGACATATCAAGTGGAATATATCACTGCAAAAAAAGCATGCAGGAAGACAATGACCGCATGGTGCAATGCAATCGATGCTGTTCCCGGTATCATTACGACTGCGTTGGAGCAATAGACGAGAAATCTGAGAACAGCTGCAGCTGCCGTGCCTAACCTCAAACCACACGCGTGCTACGACACGCGAACAACAGCACCTAAGTGCTACGCCGATGGCGCCCTGGAATTTCACAAATACTCAAAACAGGGCTGCATCGTACTATCCAGAAAGTAAAGTGCAAATGCACGTAGACAATACAACAACTCCAAGCGCGGCACAACTTGCCAAGCGATACCGAAAGAACTTCCGACATTTGATGGCAATCCCCAAAACTGGCCTCTGTTCTACAGTTGTTTCCAGACAAGTACGGAAATCGCTGGCTATACGAATGCGGTAAATCTTATGCGGCTGCAAGCTAGCCTAAAAGGAAAAGCCCGTGAGTTAGTTCAATCCAAGCTGCTTTTGCCAACAATGGTCCCTGAGATCACACAAACATTACGTATGTGTTTCGATCGGCCAGAACATATTTTGCACAACTTACTGGAAAAAACCCGCAATAAAAGATAAGCTTGAACGACTTATCGAATACGCACTGCGTGTACGAAGCATCTCAATGATGGAAGCATGTGGACTCACAGGTTACATGCAGAACCCAATGCTCGTACAAGAGCTAGTAGAGAAACTCCCTACACAACTGAATCTGCAGTGGGCAATGTTCCCCAAAGACGCTAAGACACCATCGATGGAATCTTTTAGCAAATGGATCTACGACATAGCTGAAGCAGCAAGCCAGGTAACATCGCCATTCTACCACAAGAGCGGAAGCGTAAATCATCACACCGAAGCACCTAAAGAGCGGGTCAAGGCAATTACGTGCGTCGTATGTAACGAACCGGGACACAAAATACACAGCTGCCCATCGTTCAAAGCTACTCCACATCAACGAAAAATGTCTTTACTGAAAAACCATAAGCTCTGACAACAATTCCTAAACCGTCATCACCAAAAGTGCCAACGTGAAAAGGTTTGCGGCATACGAGGCTGCCGAAGCAAACATCACCCATTGATCCACGAGACGCAGCCAATACCAGAGGCTGAAAAATCCAGCAGCCCAATTAGGCCAGCTATGGTCACCAACGTGCATACGCCGGAGGGCAAGCACATCCAACGACCCAGAGAGTCTGGTTCAACCTATTTCCGTGTCATTCCAATACAAATCATTAATAAAACGATTTCCATTTCTAGATGAGGGATCGGCACTAACGCTCATCGACAAAGAGATCTTTAAGCAGCTCGGCTTAAAAGGCGTTCCAGACCCACTATGAAAATGCATCGGAACGCGTCACGCTTACGGTTGCCAATCCACATAATGGCAATCAATTCTACTTGGAAGAGGTTCACAGCGTAGATACCCTGGATCTACCTGTACAGTCCATCGACATAACGGCTCTCGCCAAGGAATTCCCCCACCTAGCGGGACTACCGATAGCATAATACACCAACGCACGTCCAGCATCCTAATCGGCACAAATAACTGGAACCTCGCCGTACCCCTTAAAATCAAAGAGGGGGCATGGCACCAACTCATAGCATCAAAGACGCGACTAGGATGGACCGGTCAGATGGTCTGAATCTGTTTGCGAGGGCAGCCCAGCAAGTCAGCTAGAGATAGAGGCTATGTTCGGTGCGGGGCTTCCGCCAGGAATAGAGGAGATATTTGGTGTGCCCGACGAAACGCCAAAGAGACTGCGTAAAAACTCGCTGAGTCCACCAGCAGGCGGTGCGGCACAACCAAAGAAATCCAAGTTGCAACAAGTTAGGAGTGGTAATCATGAGGTGGCAGAAATGGATGTTCTACTAGGGGAGATAGCCGAGCGAATCAAGCCAGAGAAGGAAGGAGGCAAGCGTGCCATTACGAACGCACCGCTGAAATCCTTCGCCAGCATAGGGCAACAAACGGAAAATCTGCAGCGCCATAAGTGTTGCCTCGCCAGAGAGCAGTCGCCAACACTTCGGAAACTTTTTTGCCACAGGAGAATCGCCGGCCGCGAGAAAGTTTTTTGCCGCATAAAACCCAAGGGAGAGTGCCACAGCCAGCGCCATCAGGCCTGCATGGCAGACCGTCACGGCGAGGCAACCGAAACGGACGCTTCCAAAAAAACGTCCGACCGCTATTTTGGTACAACCGCAAAACCAGATGTCATATCATATCATGCTAAAGCTGGTGACAAGAAGCCAGGATATCAAGCTGCAGGCAGTGGGCGAAAGCGTTCGCTCAGTAAGGCGTACCGCCAAAGGTGAACTCCTACTGGAGCAAAACGCAGCAAGAGCAGAAAATGTAATCCAGCTGAAGGAGGACATAGAAACTGCGCTTGAAGGCCAAGTCGAGGCAAGGGCGCTATCGAATCTGACCAGATAAGAGTTTTTGGACTTGGACGGCGAAACCACCAAGGAGGAAATTGTTCAGGCAGTCTCCGCCCAGCTGAGCCTGAAAATTGCCACCGCAGATATTAAGAGTTTGCGCCCAGCGCACGGCGGTAACCAGAGAGCAACAGTCTGTGTCCCGGTATCGGTAGCAGAAGCAATCCTGAAGGCAGCCCATCTGAAGATGGGATACTCAGTATGTAAGATACGCGTTAGCACTTCGGCATCAAGATGCTACAGGTGCCTGGAGTTTGGACACGTGGCAGCAGCATGCAACAGCACTGTTGATAGGACAAATTGGTGCCTAAGGTGCGGCGGCAAGGACCACAAGGCGAAGGATTGCAGCAGCGACCTCAATTGTTGCATATGCGAGTCAAGAGGGATAACCGAGCGTAAACACGTAACAGGTAGTCAGCGGTGCCCCTCAAAAACGCAGGCCGGGCCCACGAAGTCGTCTCGACCAAGACAAAATGTTTAGTTTTACCCACGCCGCCCACGAGCTACTCAAGCAGAGGGTGCGAGAGACCAGATCCGATTCAGCTGTAATCAGCGAACCTTTTCGCAGGAAAACCTCACCCGACTGGACGTATAGCACGTCAAGCAAGGCCGCCATCTGGGCATGTGGAAACCCGCCCGCGCATCTTCTTGCCCGGCTAGCTGGTGAGCATTTCGTCACGGCACTGGTAAATGGGATATGGCTGTACAGCTGTTATTTGCCGGCAGTCAGTGCCTCACAGACTTTTGCAAGGCGTTAGATGAACTGAATCCGACGCAAGGACACACAGACCCACCATTATCGCGGGAGACTTCAACGCATGGGCACAGGAATGGGGAAGCTCCTACACAATCGCGCGCGGTCGCGCTCTACTTGACGCTTTTGCCTCTCTGGAAGTCGAACTGCTGAACCAAGGCGCCCAAAATACGTTCAATCGGGCCGGTAGGGGATCCGTGATAGATCTTACGTACGTAAGCAGTTGTCTTGCCACGACATCAGTTTGGAAGCTGGATAATTGTTACACGGCGAGCGATCATGAGGCGATACGTGTCAGGCCGTGCACCGGACAGACAACACCACACAGCGCAGCCCCTCCTTGCTGACATGCCCTTCCGAGAAGACTCGCTGGACCCACAGGCGTTCTCTGCAATGCTGTTCCGGCAAACTTTCACATCATCCACGGCGCAAGAAATGGCAAACGAAGCCTGCAGTATGATGGCAGCCGCCTGCACTGCAAGTATGGCCCAATCCAGGCCCTTTAGACGCCACCAGAAGCTGGTTTTCTGTATGGCCGCGCGACGAAAATACCAACAAGCAAAGAAGCGCAAGGACTCGGACTGGACACTCTACCACGCCGATTACAGCTCGGCTAGAAGGTTCCTCAAGAAGGCTATTCTCTCCGCGAAAAGGGAAGTTTACCTGTAGCTGTGTGATTCCGCAGAGCACGATCCATGGGGAAAGGCATACAAGACAGTGGTTAAGCGGATCCAAGCAAACCGCCATCCCAGCCCGTCTGGCGCTGAAGAAGTCGCTCAAATTGTCGAAGTCCTCTTCCCAAACCGCCCTGTCCCCCTTGCATAGCCCTTCACCCAGTCTCGGTATTCCATTTCATTAATGCGATCTCATCTGAAGAGCACTTGGCCCGGATCGGATCCCAAACCGCACCGTAAAACTGGTTCTGTCCCTAAGACCAGACGACTTCGCATCCGTCTTCAATCGCTGCCTCACGGAGGGAATTTTTCCCGAGCAAAGGAAGTCCCAGAAGTTGGCCCTTCTGCCAAAGCCGGGGAAGCCAGCAGATGTGTCGCCCTCCTATAGACCGAGTTGTCTGGTGGACTGTATAGGCAAGGTGTTTGAAGGCATTATCGGATCGAGATTAAACGCGTACGTCAGCGAGTGCGGCGGCCTCTCGGACAACCAATTTGGTTTCCGCAAGGCAAGATCCACCATCAACGCAGTCAGCAAGGTGGTCGGCATCGCCAGCAGCGCCATCGAGGGCACAAGATGGAAAGGAGCCACCAAGCAGTACTGCCTGGTCGTCACGCTTGACGTAAAGAACGCCTTTAATACTGCGGATTGGAGCTGCATTCTGAGCGCCATCGATGATCTCGGCGTCCCTCCGTACCTCCTGGCCATTGTTAGGAGCTTCTTCAGGTGGAGGACCCTGAGATACGACACCTCGGACGGCCCCAAAAGTCGGAATGTGTCTGCCGGAGTGCCACAAGGATCGATCTTGGGACCGCTTCTCTGGAACGTGATGTACGACGGAGTGCTGCGTTTTTCACTCCCGCCAGGTTGCGAATCCACTGGCTATGCTGACGACGTGGCTATTGTGGTTGTTGCCAAGGCGTTGGGAAAGGGAAAGAATCAGCGGCCTCGGTAGCTATTACACGGTGGCTACATTCAGTTGGCCTAGCCCTGGCAGCCGAAAAAACGGAGGCGATCCTAATAATCAGCAGAAAGACAGTTGAACATGCCTTAGTGTACGTAGATGGTTCCACAATCACCTCACCTCACCATCAGGTAGCCATACACCCAGACACGCGCCTATGTTTCAGAGAGTATCTGGAGAACGTTCAACGGAGAGCAGCGGGCACAGCCAGGCGTTATCAAGGATAATGTTGAACACGAGAGGCCCGAAACAGGAGCGGAGACTTTTGCTGATGAGCGTGCTAAAATCAGTCATCCTGTATACTGGGCCAGTGCCATAAACATCACGGCGTACAGTAGGGGCATCACCGCTACCTACCGTCTCTGCGCGTTAAGGGTCTGCAGTGGTTTTAGGACGGTCTCGGAGGATGCTGCACTGGTCGTTGCAGGCATGATTCCCATCAATCTGCTTGCAGACGAGGCCAGGAACATCGCGGACGCGACAAAGCGTGGCGAACAAAAACGGTCAGCTAGGAGAGACGCAAGGTCGCAGAGCATTGCCACTTGGCAAGAGCGGTGGGATTCGTCAAACAAGGAGAGATGGACCTACAGCCTTATCCCCAAGATCAGGCCATGGATAGAAAGGAAGCATGGACAAGTGTCTTTCCATTTGACCCAGTTCCTCACAGGACACGGTTGTTTCCGGTCCTACCTGCATAGATTCGGGCACGAGGCTGAGCCGTACTGCTCGACGTGTGGCGTAAGATTGGTGGAGGACGCGGAACATGTCCTTTTCGTATGTAGACGATTTACCAGGCAACGGCGGCTTCTGGAGGAAACGGTTGGCACTGTGCTGACCGCGGAAAATCTGGTGCCTATTATGCTGTCAGACGCGGCGGCATGGGAAGCAGTGAGCAGCTTTTCAGGCTTTGCGGAAAACAGCCTAAGAAAGGCAGAGCGTGAGCGAAATGGCCATAACTAATGGGTTCTAAGTTTCTGCGAAGCGATTCCCCATGGGACGTCCCGCAGAAATCCCCCTATTATATATTTATCTTGCCTTCAATTTTTGTAATGTATATATGTTATATACCGCAATAAATGTAGTAAATGAATTAAAAAAAAAAAAAAAACATGTGTGGCTGCAGAGACGCAGCCACCAAGCTGCACGAGATCATCAAACAAGCGTTCTCGTTAGACGCTACCGCAGCAAAACCGCTTTCATCACCAGAAGAAACTCAAGCTCTAACCAGACTTGAATCTACTACCGCCTTGAAGAATGGCAGGTACGAGGTCGGTCTAATGTGGAAATACTTTCGCCTGATAGCTACGCAAATGCACTAAAGCGGTTTGAATGCCTACAAAAGCAATTTTCCCGACAACCACAGTTGAAGGAGCAAATCACCAAGGAAGTCGAAAACCTCGTCAAAAAGAGCTACGCTCGCATGCTGACGCCGGAGGAAATAGCTGCATTAAACAAACGGACATGGTATCTACCAACCTTCATAACTAAAGATCCAAACAAACCAGAAAAGGTGCGGCTTGTGTGGGATGCAGCCGCCCAATCTGGCGGCAAGGCCCTAAATGACTACATTTTGAGTGGCCCAGATCTCCTAAATTCCCAGCTTGACCTCTTACTCTCATTCCGAGTGGGACGAGTGGCGATATGCGGCGATATCGCCGAGATGTTCCACCAGATCCGAGTGAGACCAGCTGATACACATGCGCAAAGGCTTCTTTGGTTTGACAACAAATCAGAGAGGCAAGAGCCTAACGTCTACGTTATGGAAGCGCTTACTTTCGGAATCCATTGCGCACCCTGCATTGCACACTTTATTCGTGACAAAAATGCAGATCGATTCTGTCAACAGCACCACGAAGCAGCACAAGCCGTGAAGGACTACCACTACGTGGATGATTTTATATACAGTGGCGACGACTGTCAATGTACGACCCACTCGCCTTCATCCCATGCTTTACAATAGAGCTGAAAATTCTACTACAAGAAGTCTGGAGAAGCGGCATTGGCTGGGACGCTGGCTTACCCGACGCATTGTTACCCAAATGGATACGATGGAATCGGATCCTTACAACAATCGCCGGTTTGACCATCCCGAGATGTTACTTCAACAGCAGCGAACAAATCCATGATTTCCAGTTACGCACGTTCGTCGACGCCAGCGAATTGGCATACGCAGCAGTCTGCTATCTCCGCATACGTCAGGGGGGAAGAACCTACCTCAGCTTCGTGGCCTCCAAGGCGAAAGCGACACGTCTGAGTCCATTATCTATACCAAGGATGGAACTGCAGGCCGCAGTTATCGGAGCAAAGCTGAGTAACCGAATCCAACGCAATCCAAGACTGTCAATTAATTCGAGTTATTATTGGTCCGACTTAAAGACTGTTCTCAAATGGCTTCGTATGGATCCCCGAAAGTTTGAGCAATTCGCATGCACCGCGTGGGCATTAACCAATGGGGCTGGGTTCCAAACAACCTTAATCCTGCAGATCTTGCTACTAAAATAAACAACGCCAATAAATTTAAAACATGTCTACACGGTCCAGACTATTTGCTGCATGATCAACACGAGGGGCCAAAATGCGATGATCTGGGGCCATCAAGCAATGCTGAAGTCAGGCATAGCATACTCTTCATCGACAATTCGCCGATGGAGCGAAAACTTAACGCGGAATACTTTTCGGAATGGCGCAGGCTATATCGAGCTTTAGCGCACTTTATTCTCTATATTAAGAAAGTTAAGACGTAACAAAAGAAGGCATCGACACCTACAGAGGTTTCTTAAGAGACGATTCAGCAGGCACGCACACTCCTACTGCGGCATGCGCAATCGTCTGAATTCGCAACTTAACGAGAGGTAAACCTTTAAAAACGAATTCTAAACTTATATGTTTGAGTATCTTCCTAGACAAAAACCAGCTCCTGCGTACCCGAAGGCGAGCAGAAAACCTAAACAGCCAGGACCAAATACTGCTCCCATATGGGCACCATATTACTCGGCTCATAGTAAACTGGTATCATCAGGAAATGCAACACACATCCCATGAGACGTGTATTAACAGGATTCGAGGCATGTTTTACATACCACGCCTACAAGTCTTGCCGACGATGTAAAAATCAGAGCGCCATGCCTGTTCCAGCGCAAATGGCTCCCTTGCCCATCGCCAGGCTGGCAGCCTACCAACGTCCCTTCACTAACGTTGGCATTGACTACTTCGGGCCCTTCCTGGTTACTGTAGAACGGCGAAGCGAAAAAAGATGGGGCGTTATTTTCACCTGCCTAACCATACGGGCAGTGCATATATAGAACTGTCGTACTCTGTGGATCGGCGCGTGACTCCAAGAGAAATTTACAGCGACAACGGCACTAACTTCAAAGCCGCCGAAAAGATTATCTGCGATAAAGCGCAGACGATCAACTTCAACCGTGCAGCCGTGCAACCGGCGTTTGATGACGTTAAATGGAAATTTAATCCACCATCCGCTCCTCTTATGGGGGGAGCGACTTGTTCGTTCCGTCAAGACTGTACTCTACGCAATCTGCCCCGCAAGAAAATTCACCAGCGAGGGCCTACAAAGCGCCCTCTGGGAAGTGAAATTTATCCCAAATTCGAGGCCCCTTACGTTTGTCTCTCTGGACAGCAAAGACGACGAGGCTATTACACCTAAGAGGATCAGCAAGCGGCTATAAACCAGTCTTCGAAACCACACACACCGTACGGCACATGTGGCAACCACAGAAAGTCAAGTGAAGTGCGGTCGTGTCTTACGTGTCGCCGCTTAGTATTCCCAAATCAAACGTTCGTCACCTGAAATTATAGTCATTTTGTTGCAGCTCAAGTGGTATTGGTGAGGTGGACTTTCTCACTCTCACTTTTACCAGTCGTGCGGTGCTTTCCCATAGATTATTTGCTATATTGTCCATATAAATACATATAATTTCTGCCAAGCTCTACCTAAATTCGAGCATTTCAAATTTTCCATCCTATTGAATTGTTCATTGGCTGGCGCCGGCAAAAGGGTGCAATTGTTCGTCGTCGCCGCCGAGTTGGAGCGGCATAACTCCCAGCGTTGAGGCAAGAGGAAACACTTGTCCTACGAGGGAAATTGCCTCCAATTAACACGCGGCTGAGGCAATGTTAAAGAGGACGCCGCCACCGCACCGGAAACATGTGGCAGGACCTAGTGTTCCTAGTGGGGCAGTTGCGATCTACTTACAACGAATTAGAGGAAATGGGCCATATTCTGGACTCAATTGCTACCCACTATAGCAGAGAGAAGGATGCTAGTGGAAAAATTAACCGCAGCATCACAAATGAGTTCAGGGAGAAGGTAGCAAGGCTGCTAGAGTTGCACGTAGCGGTGAGGGCTCTTGTGCAAAGCCAAGGGCCGATTTCGGCACTGCCAGCCGCATGTGTTACTTGTAGCAAATCTGTAGCAAACCGACCGAGCTCGCGAACTCGCCATCGAAGCGGGACAAGCACTGCCAATCGTCTCCAGTTGGACGCTTACCGATGGTAAACAGTCAGGCATCAAGCCAGCATTTGCAGACACCACAGCGGAAACAGAAGATACCCAGGCTTCAGCAGCAGCAACAACATCAGGGTCAAGCCAATGCATCCAGAATCCAGCAACGAGCCAGGCAGCAGTTGCAACAGTCTGGTGGAGAAGCCCCTAGGAGTATCCACACTGTCGAGGCAGGCAAGGCCAACGACTGGCAACTAATGGGAGCCAAGAAGCTTAACAATAAGCAACCAAAACGCTATAAAGAGCGTCCGGAAGCCATATTGATAGAGCCTAGCAACGGTCAGAGCTATAGAGACGTGCTTGCACTGGTCACACGACGCAGCGACGGCCAACTGCAGCATGCCCCGGGTAACGTCCGCAAAGTGCGCAGTACTGCCAAAAATAAGCTGCTATTAGAAATAGGAGGTGACTGCCCTAATCCCCAGTCTCTAAGGGACGAGTTCCTACAGGTCTTTGGCGACAAGGCCGGCGTTAAGGATTTTTCGTCCATGAAATCGGCGATAATTCAGGATTTGGACGATCGAGTTTGGTCACATAGCGGCCAATTGTAGCAACACTAAAACTGTTGTTTTAGATGCGGAGAACCTGGGCACAGAGCAGCGGATTGCGGCGAAGCCCCGTCATGCTATCTCTGCCGATCTAACGGGGAGAGCGACACCAGTCACCATGCTGGCAGTTCAAAGTGTCCACTTAGGTGAGGAAGGAGGACGCAGAACACACAAAAATGGCGAAAATGAGGTTTATCCAGCTCATCCTGAATCACTGCATCGCAGCTCGGGATTTGCTAAACCAGACGGTGAGAGAAGAGCTTGTTGACGTCGCACTACTCAGCGAACCCTACAAGCATAAGGAGCAGGCAACATGGACATCAGACGCCACCGGCAAGGCAGCAATTTGGCTATGTGGAGCTAGCACCCTGCGGCTAGACGATATATATTCCTCGGTGGGTTTCGTCAGAGCAAGGGTAGGTAACAGCTGGCTGTATAGCTGCTACTTAGCTCCCAGCCTGCCTATAGAAAGCTTCTGTCGTACAATAAGCAACATAGTAAGCGATGCCAGAGATCGCCGGCACTTTAATGCCTGGGCCATAGATTGGGGCAGTAGTCGCACTGACTCGCGCGGCCGCATGCTTCTAGAGTGCTTTTCATCGCTAGACATTGAGCTGCTCAATGTGGGATCAGAACATACATTTAGGAGGGCATGAATTGGGTCGATTGTTGACTTGACTTTCGTGAGCGCATCGATCGCCAGAACAGCCAACTGGAGAATAAGCAACAAATATACCGCAAGCGACCATGAAGCCCTAATCTATGATGTGGGTGGCCCCGGTCCAGCCCCGCATAGTCAGCCCACTCCGAAAAAGGCCTATAAAACGGAGAGTCTAAACGTGAACAGTTTCTGCAGCGTGCTAAGTCGAGTGAGCACAGCCAGGACACGTAGCGCCGAAGAGACTGTCGACTTTATTATGTCAACGGTTGAACGGGCGTGCGAGGCAAGTATGTCAACCAGGATGCCGTACAAACATCACCATGCCCCAGTGTGCTGGTGGAATGACGAAATCGCGCCAGGAGGCTGTACCAGCGGGCTAGAAAGTCAGCGGACTTCGTCTGCTTGCAGCTTGCATACAAACAGCGGAGAAGGGAGCTGAAAATTCGGATCAGACGCAGTAAGCGTGAATGTTTTTTGTCGCTATGCGATACTGCCGAACAGGACCCATGGGGTAAAGCATACCAAATTATAGTAAAGCGAACAGAACACTGCCTCCAACAGACACAATTCTGGTGCGGAATATAGTCGACGCCCTATTCCCCAACATCATGGAGATGGCCAATTTTACGCAGCAATCTAACGAGCCTTTCTTGATGTCCGACGAGTGTACAACCTCAGAGTTAGCTCAAGCCATAAGCAGACTCAAGATGAATAAAGCCCCAGGACCGGACAGTATACCGAACAAAGCGATAAAGTTGGCCGGTGAACTTCACCCAGCCACTTTCTGTAAAATGTATAGCACCTGCTTAATCGAGGGCATTTTTCCTAAAAGATGGAAGATCCGGGATCTGGTGCTACTCCGAGAGGAGACCACAAACGCATCATCACGTCAAGCGGAGCGCATTTCGCAATGGCATAGATGCCTCGCTAGGTGGCAGAGTCGCTGGGATGCCTCCACCAAGGGCAGGTGGACCTGGAAACTGATCGCGAACATTGAGGCGTGGATCAAGTAAGTAGGTATGGTCACGTAATCTTTTACTTGACGCAAATACTGAGTGGACACGGTTGCTTCAGGAGTTACCTAAAACGGTTCGGGCACGAAACTACAGACGAGTGCAGCTATTGCGGGAGTGGCATCTTCAAAACAGCTGAACACGTCGTCTTCTACTACCCGAGATACGACGCTGAAAGAAGATCCCTAAGTACCATGCTAGGTGAGAGGGCCACACCCTCAAACCTGGTGAGAAAGATGCTAGATGACGCGGAAATTTGGACGGCAGTAAATGACTTCGCATCAAAGGTCATGAGAGAGCAACGGAGGCAAGAACGGATTAGGTCAGGACAATAGTAGGTGCACGGCTCTTCGACGCAATACACACTAGCAGTTCCGGAGAAGTCAGCATTCTACTTTTCATCCATGCCGAATCAAAATTTTCTTCTTTTATGCTATGTTTTCTGTTAGTTAAGCGTTAAAATTTGAATTAAAAAAAAAAAAAAAAAAAAACAAGTGGCAAGCTGTACAAGAATTCGCCGATCAATTCTGTCGACGATGGGTACGTGAATACGTTCCAGATCTAGCCAGACGAGGAAAATGGTTTACGAAGAGACCACCAATAGCAGCTGGAGACGTCGTTGTAATATTGGACGAGACTCGGCCCCGAAATAGGTATAGTCGAGCCAACAATCCTGGCCAAAGACAACCAGGTGCGTCGGCTGATCATCAGAACCACCAACGGGACTCTTCAACGGTCCGTGGCTAAAGTAACTGTATTGGACGTCGGCTGTAATGGAGCAAACCAACCCCCTGAAGAGAGCAGTTTTACTGGGGGGGAATGTTGCCGCCGAAATCCGCTAACTGCCCAGCAGACCCGACGCAGCCACCAATGGGTTAACCCATATCACTCATTCTCTTTCATTTTAATACTTATACTTATATTGCATCTTGCGCCTTAAGCTTACATGTTAGGTTCTATGCTTGTTACTAAGCAGCGGACAAAACAGTTTGGTTACAACCGCGAGTAAAGGCGATTAATTTATAGCGACCGGCCCAAAAACTATCGCATACACACACACACACACCTTGCACACTACAGTAACATAAAAAATACACGTGGAAGAAATAAATGGAGTATCACGTGAAAAGTGAAGTGTTTTTTGTGGGCCTGCTAAAATATTATGTGAATATTCCCATACTAGGCAACAAACTAATAGATTTAAGTTTCGATCACAGACATATAAAATTCATTTGCAACTATCCTAAAGAAAGAATATTAACTTTGGGAAAAACAGAAATACAAATAGGATAGGGTGTAAGCCAGGGTAGCTGTCTCAGCCCAATACTTTTTTATTTATACACAGCAGAACTACAAAACATAAGCAATCAAACTAACAGCATACTTTTCCAATATGCTGATGACTTTTTTCTTGTAAAAACATTTTAGAAAGCCAAGTTATAAAATTTAGTAAAATGTGCAATAAAATCAACCTGTCATTTAACCCGGACAAATCTGCAGCTTTACATTTTAATTTAAGACGAAAACCCCTACACATAATATGCAATAACGTAGTTATGAGAGATGTAGATAAAATTAATTATTTAGGAAGACTGATTAGCTCTAATAATTCTTCGACTCAACACATAAAGGAAACAATTGCTAAATCCAATCAAACAAATATGTTTCTTCATATGATTAGTGGCTGTCGTTTTGGCACCCATCCCAAAAATGCAATTCTTTTTTATAAAGCCTTTACAAGGGGCAGATACGAGTATGCAAGCTCTTCATTTGCAAATGCTAATAAAACGGTAATGGGAATCATTAATATGCTAGTTTACACTTAAGGAAGGCCTTGGCGGTTATTAGATCAACTCCAACATAATTTATCACCTAGCGGCTGAACTTCCGCCAGAGTATAGAATTAAATTTACCACAACGAAAGAACTGGTCAAGGTCTTCGTCCATGGCCTGCCAGCAGCGTCGCTCCTGTCCAGTATCTATGCTAAAAAAAACAAGTTATGCCAAGGTGTATGTTGAATTTAACGATGTCCTGGACAATATTACATCCATAGAGCCAACTTCCATACGCACACGAAAGGTTTTCGTGGATGCCAACTTTGCGAAAGGTAAATTCAAAAACAAAAATAATGTAAATGAATCAATGATACTCTCCCTGTACGAGCCCCGACCACTATTAATTCGTACGGCAAGCTTTTTTTACCCAAATGAAATGTTTAACAGACGATATTTTCAATACCATAGAAGATAACACATGCAAACCTATTTTGTCTGAAAGATAATTTTATTCTCTATTATATAACACCAAATGTTTGTTGTACTTCAATAACAACAACAACAACAATAATTTCTTTAAATGCTCTGCTGAACTGATAAAAAAAATTTGACCACTATTAATTCGTACGGTGCATTAGCTCAGCTTTGAATTAAAAGAAGATCAAAATAAAAACAAACAGTGTAACATAATCACTACCTAGTCATAATCTGTAAACAGTTATACCTATATATATATGTGGAATGCGTGAAATTATTCAAAGTTTAGCAATGATGGCACGTGGTAAACCGATTTCTAAAGAAATTAGAAGTTTAGTTGTAGATTTTTATAAATCTGGGAAGTCTTTTGGTGAAATGGACAAACAATTAAATCTGGCTAAATCGTCCGTTCAAGGAATAATAGACAATTTAAAAAAATAGCAATATTGACAACAACGTCGCAAAAAGAGGTCGAACATCAGCAATATCAGATCGTGATAAAAGAGCCCTGGCCACAATTGTAAAAGCTAATCGTCGCCAAAATTTAAGAAATTTGGCATCAGAATGGTCTGAGATAATCGGGAAAAGCGTTAAGCGTGAGTGGACGCGCCTGCAGTTGCGTAATATTGGATACAAGTTCTATAAAGTATTTATAGAGATTATCTATGCATCAAACTTAATATCTTAAATTACTCTTAGGCAAAGGAAAAACCATTGCTTACGCTTCGCCAAAAGAAGAAGCGTTTGCAATGGTGTCGGGAACGGATGACTTGGACTCAAAGAGAATGGAATTCCATCATATTTAGCGATGAAGCTAAGTTTGATGTGAGTGTCAATGATGCGCGAAGGAGAGTTATCCGAAACAAAACTGAAGCATATCATAAAGACTGCCTCGAAAGGACAGTTAAATTCCCAGCGAACTGGGGTTGTATGTCTGCCAAAGGCGTAGGCCAATTGCACTTTATTGATGGGATGGTCAACGCAGAAAAATACATCACCAAATTAGAAAAAAGTCTGCTGCCATCAAAACCAAATAGTCCGGACCTAAGCCCGATCGAGAATATTTGGGGAATAATGAAAAGAAACCTTAGAAATGAGCCGCAAAGAACCCTCTCTGATTTGAAAACAAAATTGCAGGAGATGTGGAACTCTATCTCAACCGAACAATCCCAAAATTTATTGAAATCTATGCCAAGGCGTTGTAAGTGTGTTGTAAAGGCAAATGGCGATGTTACCCAATATAAATATTTCATATATTTCATATATGAATTTCATACAGAAATCATATAGTATACACATATTTCGTGCACCGTACGAATTAATAGTGGTCAAATTTTTTTTTATTATTGTTGTTGTTGTTATTATTGAAGTATAACAAACATTTGGTGTTATATAATAGTGAATAAAATTATCTTTCAGACAAAATAGGTTTGCATGTATCTTCTATGGTTTTGAAAATATCGTCTGTTAAACATTGCATTTGGGTAAAAGAGCTTGCCGTACGAATTAATAGTGGTCGGGGCTCGTATAAAGAAAAAAATTACGAATTTAAACTCAAAGAATTTTGACCTGATTTACACAGATGGTTCAGTCTCTGATAATTTTACCGGAAGTGCTTTCTTTCACTTAGGTTCCAACACCATAAAAATCTATTACAGCAATAGAAAACAGTCATCATTGACAGCAGAACTCACAGCTTTGGACAAAAGTGGAGTTCGCTGATTCGAATCACCTCTGCAGAGTAGCGTTCCTAACAGACAGCCTTCGGGTAATCCAATTAGAAACCGCAAGAACAATAATTGCATTGCTCAGAGGATACTTAAAAATATAGAAAATAGCTATAATATTATCTCAGTCGAAGTATACCTAGTCACTCAAATATAAGAGAAAATGATTTAGCGGACACCGCAGCCAAAAATGCCAGATACGATGGAATGCTCACTCACATAAGCTGGACAATCAACGATGCTATAAACCATATGTATAATTAAATAAAACTGGAATGGGAAAGAGCGTACAGTGAGTTTTTTATAGAGCGAGACAAAGGATACTGCCTTCTATATCGTTATGTATCATCGCAATCATGGTTCCAGGGAAAAGACTCCTTTCATCGACTTGAAATAAAACAAGTAAATAGAATATTAAGCGAGCATGTATTTGAAAAAAAAAAACACTTAATTCAAAATGAAAGTCGTAGATAACAAGCTATGAGATACTTGCAATATTACAGAAGACATTTCACATATTGTATTAATTTGCCCAAAACACACAAATATCGGAATGAATTTCCCAACACTAACAAAGTACAACGATATATTTCAATTACTCCCTCAAGAACCTATCGCCAACTACAAATGGATTACACAATTTACTAAGGCTGCCAACGTTGATCTCTAATACTATCTAATACTAAGATAACCCATATAACAAAACTAATCCACATATGTATATCATCAAATTCATAAAAAATTAATAAAAGGTAATTGGAAAATTAAAAGATTAAATCCGCGTGGCCTCGATCTTTTTTAACCCAACTACCAAAGGAGTCAGAGGTGCTGTAATCCTCGCTACAAACTTCACTACAATCTTTGCCGAATTTGG
The DNA here is from genome assembly GCA_018150345.1 of Drosophila equinoxialis. Taxonomy (NCBI): domain Eukaryota; kingdom Metazoa; phylum Arthropoda; class Insecta; order Diptera; family Drosophilidae; genus Drosophila; species Drosophila equinoxialis. The sequence goes on from JAECWI010000481.1 coordinate 302,926, forward strand.
CTGGTCTTCACTGTATCTTAATGGTGAATACTGGTCAATGCGTGATACCATTGTCCAGGCTGAATTATTAATAACACGCACACTAGGCTTTGATCTTAACATCGATCTGGCTCACAAGTATTTACTTTACTATACGAAGCCTCTACAGGATTGGGTGGGCTCGGATGTATGGAATTCGGTGCCCGTAACCAAAGCTGCTGCATCCTATTTGCAAGACTTTCACCATAGCGCTAGCATATTAAAATTTAAGCCATCGCATGTGGCCATTGGTTGCCTCTCATTGGCCATGCAAACCTATGGCATTCAAGTACCTCTAACAGATGAATCGGCCATGTGGAATAAGCCACTAGTAAAGGATTTTACCCATGAGAATCCATTGGAAATCATGGAGAATGTCATTGAAGTGTACAAGCATGAAGGCATATATTTTAAATACTAATCCTTACTGGAAAAACTTGATTAGACAACCTATACTTATAATAATTATTTGTTCGCAGAGAGAGAGAGAGAGAGTATTGATACTATTAATGTGCTTAATCGAATACGGGTGCTCCCCTGTTCTGTTCAATCAGAGGCTTCTGACTGCCTCAAATCATCTTATCTATTTTTAAACAGCCTCCGCTTCGAAAGATCTTTCGCCGCTGGACTGACAATGTAAGTCAAACCATAAAAGAAAAATTTTTAATTGATTCGGATTATACGTTTGTGCCATTGCCAATATGTAAATTTATTAGGAAATTTAACCGTTTCGTTTTTATTTTTATCATTTTCTCTCCCGGCATCAGTTTGATTTGATTCAATTTTTTTTTTTGTAAATTTAATTAAATTTGGGTTTTTGTAACCAAATCTAAGTTAAATTACAAACTTATTATCCGACAAGTATTTAGTTTACGACTTTAAAATATGAAGATGAGCTTGAAAAGCCAAAAACAAAGTCGATAATCAGTAACCTGTAATTTAGTACTAATCCTACTTTGGGTACCTCCGCGCATTAACTTCATTAATTTGGGATAATATTAAGTTCGTTTGTTTCCGAAAGAGATATGAAGAATGAATTAAATTATGAAATGAATTCTACCTTGGTCATAAGTTTAGAAATTAATAAAATATTGTTCTTTGAAATGAACTCCCTATAAGCGTTAAATTTTGGGAACCATGCAACCGACTGAGAAATAAAAAGAGGCCGTAAGACATGTTGGATCATGGTAACCTGGTAACCTGTACCGTTATACCTTGGTGTTCTTAAGCACGCGAATTTAAAATTTTACGTCTGTATCGAATGTGAGCAACTATAGTTCTGGCTAATCTCTATCGTGTAACCCACTCCCAGCCGACCTGACCATAGCCGAACCTATCGCGTACACGGCCAGCACTATGAACGAACATCGGCTCAACACTCCTTGTGAGACTCAACGTTACATGCTACAGATAAGATAAAATTTTTGGCGCCCAACATTGGGGCCCGATTCGGCTGCCCCAACCAGATATTAATTTTCTTCCGCTAATCGTTTTTCCGAACCGCTGTATTTATGCTATCGACTAGAATCCCATTTTTTCTGTGAATATTATGTAATCATAGTAGTGAGCAGTGTTAGCAGTGATTGAAATTATTTAAGTTAAATACCTTGCTTAAATACCCGCACTGACTAAGTATCGCTGGTCATTGACTTAGTAATCCCTGTTTGAATAAGCCGTAATATTTTGTTCGTCCCTGGACGCCGAACTAGTGGCCAAGTGCTACCGTCGGACCGGACTCAAGTGATATGTCGGTCTTTAAGCTGCACCCTTTTGTCTTGTCTTATAAAGAATGGATTCAGCTTTGGTGGAAAAACGCTACCGACTGCCCGGAGAAAATTTTAGAATTCTTATGACATCCGCATTGGACTGCAAGCCAGAACAGCTGGATTCAAGTAATGTGGCATTGAGCTAGCCGCAATACTGGCGCAATGCGAGACAAAAATTTCTTTCCTCGTATGTGCTTCGTCTATTTTTTTCTATTTTGTAGTATCTAGTGTTAGGCAAACTTTTGACTTTTACAGACATGGTTGTATGGTTTCCCGGTTTTAGATGAATTTTGCTGATTTACCATAATATTGCATTATACCCACTTTGATATAGAAAAGTTTCATATATATTTAGATGTACAATAATAATAAGAATATTTCAATCGAAATGATAGTAAGTTATGTCCGTATTCGATAGTTCCGATATTTTGGACAGATCTGAAGAAATTAGTAGAAGCTGTGGAATTTGTTGCGGGAGTTGGACATCAACGCAGAGTGGATAACCACACCCTGCAATCATTCATTTCACATTAGTTGCTTTTCGCTTCGCGAAGGAGCTAAATCCGTGTGTCCAGTGTGTCGTACTTCCTTACAGTCTAACGTTACTAATTTGGCGGAACTTAAGATCATCACCGAGCCCTTTCCGAAGGCCTTACCCAAAGGAATCAGGTAGTAGCTCAATCAATGACTCAGGTCTCACAAACCTTGGCGCAGACCATGTCTCAGGCTAAAGCCCAAATGACCCAGTCTTTACAGATAACTCAACAACGAGCGGCATCTAATGGCCCACTACGTCCAGAAAACGTAGTCTTTAGAGCATCCATCCAACCCTCGGGAGAAAGACAAACATTTGAAGGGTTATTTCAAATCCCTCCTCAATAATGATTTAGAACTGGTATCTCGCTACGCGAGCAACTTGTTTAAAGGAGCTGCTAGCGACTGGTTCTGGGGGTTTCACTGGAGCGTTCCACATGTGACCTGGTCACAGCTATGGGTGGCACTAAAAGCACAGTTTTAAGACCGAAGAACCGATCTAGAAATTCGCACGGCCATGTTTCAGCGAAAACAACGTCCAAATGAATCCTTTGATGTTTTTTACGACGCTATCATAACACTGGGCGATAGACTAGCCGTCTCACTGACAGAGTCTGCATTATTAGATGTGCTGAAAGCAAATTTACTACAAGAAATTCAACATGAGATATTGTACGTACCAATAATGTTGGCTTCGCATTTGCGCCACGTTGTGTGCGTACGTGAACGATTTATGCAATCGGTAAATAAGTCGGTGACGACAATAGATCAGTCCCGAAACGGCAGGTTCATGAATCACAATTTTCAGCTACCAATGTAGAATTAAAAACCGACCCGAATATAGATCCCGAGGCAGAAATGGCTGCTATTAACTTAACTTGTTGGAATTGCGGGGAAAATGGACATACATATCAGGATTGCGATGCAAAGCGGAAAATATTTTGCCACGGCTGCGGTCAACCTGATGCCTACAAACCTTCTTGTAATCGCTGTAATAATTCAAAAAACGGAGTTCGCCGTGCACTGTCGAAAAGTGCATTCAAGCTGAACCCGGTGAACACTCTTTAGGGGAATCCTCGTTGGATTTCTCACTACCAAATTTTTCGCAACTCCCAACTATTCCTATGCACCTGCGAGAGTTTGAATCCTTCGAAAAAGAGCCTCAAAAAGATGCGGGGAATTAAACGTTTAATTCAATATAGGAAAAAACATAAATTAGAGAAAACGGCGGTTTTAGCTTTAATAATAGATGATTCCCTTGATTGGCGGCCGTGCGCAGATGTGAACGCAGATGTGAACTTTGGAAGAGAATTAAAGGGTCTTATGGACACTGGAGCGTCAATTAGTTGTGTAAGGGGAATTTGGCGGCTGAATTGGTCAACGAATTGCTACCCCTTAAGATGGTAAAAACCATAGTGCATACAGCAGATGGACCTCTGTTAGCTTTCAAGGAATCGAAAAACCACTAACTCTTTATGTTGTACCCTCGCTGTCACAGAATCTCTATTTAGGCATAGACTTTTGGAGAGCCTTTAATTTGTTACCAGCCTTTTTGGCGCATAAAGGAAAAGAACCAACCGTATCTTGTATTAATCTCGTTAGCGAATTAAACGTGACATTATCCGAGTCCCAGAAAAACCACTTAGTTAAAATCATTCAATTGTTTCCATCCTTCGAGGCAAAAGAATTAGGAAAAACTGGCTGGCTGTCACATGAAATCGATGTAGGTGAGGCAAAAGCGATCAAGCAGCGGCACTATACTGTATCTCCGGCCATAGAAAAATTAATGTACCAAGAGATAGATCGTATGCTTGCCCTTGGGGTAAAAGAAGAATCAAATAGCCCGTGGTCATCACTTGTTGTACTGGTGCGCAAACCAGGAAATGTTTGACTATGTATTGACAGTCAAAAACTTAATGAAGTCACGATTAAAAATGCTTATCCTATGCCTTTAAATGACGGCATTCTTAGTCGGCTACCGAAAGCAGAATTTATTTCCAGTATTGATCTAAAGGATACTTATTGGCAAATACCGCTAGCCGCCAGCGCCCGAGAGAAAACGGCCTTTACTACCAGGAAGACCTCTCTATCAGTTTACTGTAATGCTCTTCGGATAGTCAAACGCTCTTCAAACAATGTCCAAACTTATGGACCGAGTGATACCACCAAGTTTGCGAAATGAAATCTTTATATACTTATATGATCTTTTAGTAGTTTCGGAGTTCTTTGAAAGACATATTTCAGTATTATCCGAGGTAGCTAATAGACTAATTCTAGCGGGACTTACAATTAATGTGAGAAAAAGCAGTTTTTGTCTCAAAGAAGTCAAATATCTTGGCCATGTTATTAGTAATGGAACCATGATAAGGTGTCAGCGATCCAAGAATTCCCAGTGGCCAAGTCTATAAAGCAAGTACGTAGGTTTTTAGGTCTCACGGGATGGTATCATAAGTTTATAAATAATTATGGTGGTATTGCCGCACCCATTTCCGACACGCTGAAGCAAAAACGAAAATTCATTTGGTCTGAAGAAGCACAAAATTCATTTGATCGGTTAAAATATTCGCTGTGTACAGCACCTGCACTACATAGCCCTAATTATAACGCTCCTCTTTCTATACACTGTGATGCTAGTCATACAGGTGTGGGAGGTGTACTTATGTAAACAGATAGCGAAGAAAATGATAAATCAGTGTCAAAGGGCTTATTCCGTAACGGAAAACGAATGCCTTGCGGCTGTCCTATGTGTAAAAAAAATTTCGAGCTTATATTGAGGGTCAAGATTTTTCTATTATTACAGATCACGCGTCCCTAAAATGGTTAATGCCGCAAGTTGACTTAGGTTCTAGATTGGCGCGAAGGGCACTTAACCTACAAGTATTCTCATTTAAAATAATGCAAAGGAAATGCTCACAAAATGTAGTTCCTGACGCTTTATCCCGAGTACATACTGATGATATATCAGCTATTACCTTAGCGAATGGATTCGATCTGTCGTCAGACGCCTTCGACGCTGACGAGTATACAGGCTTAAAAGATAAGATTCAATTACAGCAATCTCAGCTACCCGATGTCAAGGTTATAGACAAATACATTCATCGGCGAACAGAACACGCATCCGGTGATCGTGTAGCGGATGACCTGTGCTGGAAGCTTTGAATTCCCAAATCGTTAGTTCTGGATGTGATACAACAAAATCACGAAGATCCCTTAGCGGCGCACAGTGGAATAAATAAAACACTGGAGCGGATCAGACGCTATTTATTTGGCCCAAACTAATAGGTGATGTAAAGGAATTTATTGCGAACTGTTCCGTTTGTAACACTACTAAGCATTCGAATACCTATTTGCGTCCCCCAATGGCCGAATCAGAAAAAACTTATAGGGTTTTTCAAAAATTAAACATAGACTTTTTAGACCCATATCCCAGAAGCAAACTCGGAAACATAGGGATCTTCGTAGTTCTCGATCACTTCACTAAATTTCCTTTTTTAAAAGCTGTTCGAAAAATACCGTGTTCTTATGTGAACAAAGATCAGACCAATTGTGATGAAAACCTTAGTTCGGTGGCAACTTACCCCCTGTTAAGAAGTTTAAGCCTATTAGAGGATAGATCTATTCGGCTCAGCTGGTCATTGACTTAGTAATCCCTGTTTGAAAAAGCCGTAATATTTTCTTCGTCCCTGGACGCCGAACTAGTGGCCAAGTGCTACCGTCGGACCGGACTCAAGTGATATGTCGGTCTTTAAGCTGCACCCTTTTGTCTTGTCTTATAAAGAATGGATTCAGCTTTGGTGGATAAACGCTACCGACTGCCCGGAGAAAATTTTAGAATTCTTATGACATCCGCATTGGACTGCAAGCCAGAACAGCTGGATTCAAGTAATGTGGCATTGAGCTACCACTTAGCCGCAATACTGGCGCAATGCGAGACAAAAATTTCTTTCCTCGTATGTGCTTCGTCTATTTTTTTCTATTTTGTAGTATCTAGTGTTAGGCAAACTTTTGACTTTTACAGACATGGTTGTATGGTTTCCCGGTTTTAGATGAATTTTGCTGATTTACCATAATATTGCATTATACCCACTTTGATATAGAAAAGTTTCATATATATTTAGATGTACAATAATAATAAGAATATTTCAATCGAAGTGATAGTAAGTTATGTCCGTATTCGATAGTTCCGATATTTTGGACAGATCTGAAGAAATTAGTAGAAGCTGTGGAATTTGTTGCGGGAGTTGGACATCAACGCAGAGTGGATAACCACACCCTGCAATCATTCATTTCACATTAGTTGCTTTTCGCTTCGCGAAGGAGCTAAATCCGTGTGTCCAGTGTGTCGTACTTCCTTACAGTCTAACGTTACTAATTTGGCGGAACTTAAGATCATCACCGAGCCCTTTCCGAAGGCCTTACCCAAAGGAATCAGGTAGTAGCTCAATCAATGACTCAGGTCTCACAAACCTTGGCGCAGACCATGTCTCGGGCTAAAGCCCAAATGACCCAGTCTTTACAGATAACTCAACAACGAGCGGCATCTAATGGCCCACTACGTCCAGAAAACGTAGCCTTTAGAGCATCCATCCAACCCTCGGGAGAAAGACAAACATTTGAAGGGTTATTTCAAATCCCTCCTCAATAATGATTTAGAACTGGTATCTCGCTAAGCGAGCAACTTGTTTAAAGGAGCTGCTAGCGACTGGTTCTGGGGGGTTTCACTGGAGCGTTCCACATGTGACCTGGTCACAGCTATGGGTGGCACTAAAAGCACAGTTTTAAGACCGAAGAACCGATCTAGAAATTCGCACGGCCATGTTTCAGCGAAAACAACGTCCAAATGAATCCTTTGATGTTTTTTACGACGCTATCATAACACTGGGCGATAGACTAGCCGTCTCACTGACAGAGTCTGCATTGTTAGATGTGCTGAAAGCAAATTTACTACAAGAAATTCAACATGAGATATTGTACGTACCAATAATGTTGGCTTCGCATTTGCGCCACGTTGTGTGCGTACGTGAACGATTTATGCAATCGGTAAATAAGTCGGTGACGACAATAGATCAGTCCCGAAACGGCAGGTTCATGAATCACAATTTTCAGCTACCAATGTAGAATTAAAAAACCGACCCGAATATAGATCCCGAGGCAGAAATAGCTGCTATTAACTTAACTTGTTGGAATTGCGGGGAAAATGGACATACATATCAGGATTGCGATGCAAAGCGGAAAATATTTTGCCACGGCTGCGGTCAACCTGATGCCTACAAACCTTCTTGTAATCGCTGTAATAATTCAAAAAACGGAGTTCGCCGTGCACTGTCGAAAAGTGCATTCAAGCTGAACCCGGTGAACACTCTTTAGGGGAATCCTCGTTGGATTTCTCACTACCAAATTTTTCGCAACTCCCAACTATTCCTATGCACCTGCGAGAGTTTGAATCCTTCGAAAAAGAGCCTCAAAAAAGATGCGGGGAATTAAACGTTTAATTCAATATAGGAAAAAACATAAATTAGAGAAAACGGCGGTTTTAGCTTTAATAATAGATGATTCCCTTGATTGGCGGCCGTGCGCAGATGTGAACGCAGATGTGAACTTTGGAAGAGAATTAAAGGGTCTTATGGACACTGGAGCGTCAATTAGTTGTGTAAGGGGAATTTGGCGGCTGAATTGGTCAACGAATTGCTACCCCTTAAGATGGTAAAAACCATAGTGCATACAGCAGATGGACCTCTGTTAGCTTTCAAGGAATCGAAAAACCACTAACTCTTTATGTTGTACCCTCGCTGTCACAGAATCTCTATTTAGGCATAGACTTTTGGAGAGCCTTTAATTTGTTACCAGCCTTTTTGGCGCATAAAGGAAAAGAACCAACCGTATCTTGTATTAATCTCGTTAGCGAATTAAACGTGACATTATCCGAGTCCCAGAAAAACCACTTAGTTAAAATCATTCAATTGTTTCCATCCTTCGAGGCAAAAGAATTAGGAAAAACTGGCTGGCTGTCACATGAAATCGATGTAGGTGAGGCAAAAGCGATCAAGCAGCGGCACTATACTGTATCTCCGGCCATAGAAAAATTAATGTACCAAGAGATAGATCGTATGCTTGCCCTTGGGGTAAAAGAAGAATCAAATAGCCCGTGGTCATCACCTGTTGTACTGGTGCGCAAACCAGGAAATGTTTGACTATGTATTGACAGTCAAAAACTTAATGAAGTCACGATTAAAAATGCTTATCCTATGCCTTTAAATGACGGCATTCTTAGTCGGCTACCGAAAGCAGAATTTATTTCCAGTATTGATCTAAAGGATACTTATTGGCAAATACCGCTAGCCGCCAGCGCCCGAGAGAAAACGGCCTTTACTACCAGGAAGACCTCTCTATCAGTTTACTGTAATGCTCTTCGGATAGTCAAATGCTCTTCAAACAATGTCCAAACTTATGGACCGAGTGATACCACCAAGTTTGCGAAATGAAATCTTTATATACTTATATGATCTTTTAGTAGTTTCGGAGTTCTTTGAAAGACATATTTCAGTATTATCCGAGGTAGCTAATAGACTAATTCTAGCGGGACTTACAATTAATGTGAGAAAAAGCAGTTTTTGTCTCAAAGAAGTCAAATATCTTGGCCATGTTATTAGTAATGGAACCATGATAAGGTGTCAGCGATCCAAGAATTCCCAGTGGCCAAGTCTATAAAGCAAGTACGTAGGTTTTTAGGTCTCACGGGATGGTATCATAAGTTTATAAATAATTATGGTGGTATTGCCGCACCCATTTCCGACACGCTGAAGCAAAAACGAAAATTCATTTGGTCTGAAGAAGCACAAAATTCATTTGATCGGTTAAAATATTCGCTGTGTACAGCACCTGCACTACATAGCCCTAATTATAACGCTCCTCTTTCTATACACTGTGATGCTAGTCATACAGGTGTGGGAGGTGTACTTATGTAAACAGATAGCGAAGAAAATGATAAATCAGTGTCAAAGGGCTTATTCCGTAACGGAAAACGAATGCCTTGCGGCTGTCCTATGTGTAAAAAAATTTCGAGCTTATATTGAGGGTCAAGATTTTTCTATTATTACAGATCACGCGTCCCTAAAATGGTTAATGCCGCAAGTTGACTTAGGTTCTAGATTGGCGCGAAGGGCACTTAACCTACAAGTATTCTCATTTAAAATAATGCAAAGGAAATGCTCACAAAATGTAGTTCCTGACGCTTTATCCCGAGTACATACTGATGATATATCAGCTATTACCTTAGCGAATGGATTCGATCTGTCGTCAGACGCCTTCGACGCTGACGAGTATACAGGCTTAAAAGATAAGATTCAATTACAGCAATCTCAGCTACCCGATGTCAAGGTTATAGACAAATACATTCATCGGCGAACAGAACACGCATCCGGTGATCGTGTAGCGGATGACCTGTGCTGGAAGCTTTGAATTCCCAAATCGTTAGTTCTGGATGTGATACAACAAAATCACGAAGATCCCTTAGCGGCGCACAGTGGAATAAATAAAACACTGGAGCGGATCAGACGCTATTTATTTGGCCCAAACTAATAGGTGATGTAAAGGAATTTATTGCGAACTGTTCCGTTTGTAACACTACTAAGCATTCGAATACCTATTTGCGTCCCCCAATGGCCGAATCAGAAAAAACTTATAGGGTTTTTCAAAAATTAAACATAGACTTTTTAGACCCATATCCCAGAAGCAAACTCGGAAACATAGGGATCTTCGTAGTTCTCGATCACTTCACTAAATTTCCTTTTTTAAAAGCTGTTCGAAAAATACCGCAGATGCTGTTATTACCTTTCTGGAAACAGAATTGTTCCATTATTTTGGCATTCCGGAAGTAGTTGTATCACACAACGGACCTCAGTTCAAATCTCATCAGTTTAATGCACTGCTGGAGAAGTATAAAGTTCGGCATTCCTTTACCGCAGTGTATGCCCCGCAGGCAAACGCGTTCGAACGGGTAAATAGATCTGTGTTAGCTGCAATAAAAGTCTTATGTGAACAAAGATCAGACCAATTGTGATGAAAACCTTAGTTCGGTGGCAACTTACCCCCCTGTTAAGAAGTTTAAGCCTATTAGAGGATAGATCTATTCAGTTTGACCTTACTGATTCTCTGGAATTAATTTGTCAGAGCCAACGAAAAAACATATAATTTGAGAAGTCGGGACGTGTCATTTCAACCAGTTCAACAAGTTTACATACGTAATTTTCTGTTGAGTAATTATGCAAAGGGTTTCTCAGCCAAGTTAGCTCCAACGTTTATAAAAGCCAGAGTCCGTCAACGGATTGGGACCAGTTTTTACGAATTAGAGGAAATGCAAGGGAGAATGATAGGGAAATTCCATGCAAAAGACATTAAACAATAGGGCATCAGTTATTGTTATCTTTACTCCAAGCGGTATCCCACTTTGATGGTTAGTAACCCCCAAAGTGTGATTTTTTCGGGGAGGTGTGTAACATGCGCTTGTCGTTCAAAATTCGATAAATCAACAGAAAATATTTAATTGTGGAAACAGCCAATTTAACTTGTTTTTAGTACACCAATTATGACCTCAAGAGATTTAAAAGTTTAAATCCGGTGTCCTCGATCTTTCTTAACCCAACTACCAAAGGAGACAGAGGTGCTGTAAGCTTCGCTGTCAACTTCACTACAATCTTCGCTGTCTAAACAAGCACATAGTTATAATAACACCACCGCATTCCTCCCATACATATATGATTTAATTTATTTGGAATTCATGACTTCCATTTCAAACCTATTTTAAATACTAATCCTTACTGGATAAACTTGATTAGACAACCTATACTTATAATAATTATTTGTTCGCGAGAGAGAGAGAGAGAGTATTGATACTGTTAATGTGCTTAATCGAATACGGGTGCTCCCCTGTTCTGTCCAATCAGAGGCTTCTGACTGCCTTAAATCATCTTATCTATTTTTAAACAGCCTCCGCTTCGAAAGATCTTTCGCCGCTGGACTGACAATGTAAGTCAAACCATAAAAGAAAAATTATTAATTGATTCGGATTATACGTTTGTGCCATTGCCAATATGTAAATTTATTAGAAAATTTAACCGTTTCGTTTTTATTTTTATCATATTCTCTCCCGGCATCAGTTTGATTTGATTCAATTTTTTTTGTAAATTTAATTAAATTTGGGTTTTTGTAACCAAATCTAAGTTAAATTACAAACTTATTATCCGACAAGTATTTAGTTTACGACTTTAAAATATGAAGATGAGCTTGAAAAGCCAAAAACAAAGTCGATAATCAGTAACCTGTAATTTAGTACTAATCCTACTTTAGGTACCTCCGCGCATTAAATTCATTAATTTGGGATAATATTAAGTTCGTTTGTTTCCGAAAAAGATATGAAGAATGAATTAAATTAGAAAATGAATCCTTAAGTACGCGAATTTAAATTTTTACGTCTGTAACGAATGTGAGCAACTATAGTTCTGGCTAATCTCAATCGTGTAACCTACTCGCAGTCGACCTGACCCTAGCCGAACCAATCGCGTACTCGGCCAGCAGTTATTTGGAGAGTTATCGCTACAACAAATGTTCGAAACAGTCAAACGGACCAATGAATGTATTAACTGTCTTCGGACTGGACATCGCGTCACGGATTGTCCCGCACTCTCCCGGTGCAAAGTGTGCCGATCAGCTCATCACACGTTATTGCATCAATTCGCCCCCAACCCAATAAATAACTTATCATCATCGGTTTAATCTGTCAATCCAAAGCTAACTCACAAAGTTCTTCGTTACTAACACTGATAAAAAAAAAGGGATGCTTCCTAGAGCATTGATTCACATAATGGATAAGGCTGGCCAATTACACACTGTACGGGTACTTTTAGATCCATGGTCTGAACTTAATGTTATTGCAGAAGAGACTGCCAAGCGAATGGGACTTCGGTATTTGGATAGATGGCATCGAGTCACCTATTTGAAACAACAATTCTGGACACTGTGGGCAAGGGATTATGTTCATAATTTACAAAAAAACCCAGCAAATGGTCTTACGAAAAACCAAAGGTGACCCTGGGACAACTAGTTATAGTACATGATGACAACGTGCCGGCTAAACATTGGCCTTTAGCAAGAGTAGTGTCAGTAATTAACGGACCTGATGACAACATTCGAGTATTCGAACTAAGGACTACAAAAGGAACTTTCAAAATGCCAATACGCAAGATCGACCCTCTTCTAGAATCATTTATTTGAAAGTTGGTTCTTTCAACAGGGGGAGCATGTTGATGGAGAACTCCTGAATTTAAACTCATTAATTTAATTATTATAATATATAACCATTATGTTAAATAGCTAAAATATCGATATATCAAGCTCAAAGAGAAGTCAATCTAGCATCACTAATTACTCTCTTGCATTTTCCTTTACTTTGAATTACACGTTCTCTCATAGCACATTACTTTAAGGATGTACTGTACCAAGAGAACTCGAATGCGACGGACGCAAATAGATGTACAAACGGGATAATAACGGCTAATCTTTTCGGGAAAACTGTGGAACTATAGGCAAGGGAAGATTTGAAGCATTCAATGTGCTTCTTCGTTAGAAGATTCAATGCTTCAAAACTTTCCGTGCCTTCTAACGAAGAAGCATATTTAATGATTCAAAACTTCCCTTGCCTATAGAAGCCTATAGTTGCTTATTCGTTAGAAATCTAGTAACTGGCGGAGAATTTGGCCAACATTTTGTCGACCGGGACAGGACAGATCTAGCATAACTAATTGCTTTCTTGTATTTCCCTTTACTTTGAATTACACGTTACCTCATAGCACATAACTTTCAGAATTTACTATACCAGGAGATCTCGAATGCAACGGACGCAAATAAATGTACAAACGCAATAATATCGACTAATCTTTTCGGGAAAACTGTGAAAGCGAGGAAGCAATCTAGTGACTGGTCGAGAAATTAGCCAACCTTTTTGGCGACCGTGACAGGACGGAAACTTGCTGTTAGATAAGTTTTTGTTCAATTGCAACCAAGTTGGGTTCGTCGAATCATAATTTCTTAAGCCGCCACAAGTTTCCGAAAAAAGGGGTTGCAAGAGGCAACCAACTATCAAAGACCGGCTTGGGCATCTAGGAAAGGAAGGATGACATCATAAATTCATACGACTACGTTTAAACTCTCCACATACTGCAGTAAAGTCATTGGAGTAAAACTGCAAGTATTCAATCAAATAAATACTGTATTCGGACATGTACAATAATAGAAACCGAACAGTTATACCCATACGCCCGTGCGGGCACTTTTGCTCGGCAATTGCTCGTGTGGCCTTCTGTGTGCTTGCCGATGTGAGCAAGAAAAATGAATGCTTCACTTTCTTAAATGGCAACTTTAAAAATATTTTACCATTATTTACATTTTGTCCCAATAGGCTAAAAAGTATATTACAATATAAGCGAACACGCATAATATAATATAAATGTAATATATTGTAGTATATTCATACAAATAATCATTCAATACAATGAGCTCAACTTGTAACACTTTGTTGCAAGTATAAACAATAAAACATATACGCATTAAAATATAATTGTGCACTTGAATATATTTATATGTATACATTGATGTATGCACATAAACATATTCATATAAATATACAATTAAGCATGAACATATATGTATGTACATTTGTATATGCACATACATATATTCACATAAGCTCTACATGCACAAGCGTAACATGAGCTAGGGCCAAGCCAGCATGTGACCGCTGACCAAGCACTTTGATGCATGCGCTCCAACAGTACGTATGTATGTGCTGACACTCTCCCTCTCATGAGAATATAAATGTAAACATAGGCTAAGCAAAAGAATATTTTTGGTAATAAAAATCAATCAGAATATTACCACAAAGAGAAACAGACGTGTTCATTACTTAAAATCTTGAACCAAACGAACCCGGAAATGACGCAACCAAGCTCCTAACTAAAATATAAAAAAGAAAAATTAAAAAAAAATCACATGGAAATCCTAACCCTAATTTCGGAAGTTCTCGAAGACTTGTTGAAAAAGTGATACAAAAAAAATAAAAAACTACACAATAAATTACTAAAATAAAACATAATACAAATGTATCTGTAGACGAAAGAAAAAAAGCAAGCAATCACATCAGCACCCAAAAATACAACATGGGCTTCAATTGCATCCCAGCCAACTAAGTTAGCCTCGAAGAGGAGATCGACCGCAGCCAACATGGACCTTGACTTCCAAAAAAAAAAAAAAAAACAAGCAGCAGCACAAAAATAATTGTACAAATGCACAGTCTACAAATCGCGGATGAGCAACAGTGAAGATATTCCCTTTGCGGAAACTGCTCCTATCGAGCAAAGGGATGCACCGACGCTAGAAGAATAGCTGAGTACCGGGCCCGCAACACAAAATCTACAAAGCCAAAGAAGACCAAAAGAGGAGGCCAAGTACGTAAGCTACTCCAGCAGACGCTGGAAGTAGACTTGCTGGCCGCTCTGAAGACGGAGGAAGACCGACAACGCTGCATAGAGCGTATTGACATCATAAAAGCTGAACTTCGCCAAAGAGCGAAGAAACGCAAGGGGGCCGCAGAAATGCGCATAACTTAACTTGTGTTTAATTTAACAATTCTAATTATAAGCTTAAAAGCAAGTTGAAGCACGAAAGTGCAACTAACTTTCTGCTTTCTTATGTTCCAAAGAAAAAAAAATATTTTTAGAGAAAAAAAAATCATTAAAAATGCATGAATCCATAACAATTTTTTTTTATATTTCATATAATATTCGTATTCAAGCAAATAAGACCAAAGCTTGAAATACTTATAAAAAAAATTTTTATTTTAGTAATTTCTAAACAAAAGGTTTTGAGCTGTCTTTATGGGCTTTTGTTCCCTATTTTTTTTCCTTCCGTATTTGATATATTATTATTAAATTAAAATCATCTTATATAGGATTAGCCAGTGAGGTCATTATTACAACTATAAAAAAAATTAATTAAAATTAAACTCCATAGGTTCGATAATACCATAAGTAAATTTGATGATATATCTGATATACCCACAATGGGGTTAATAGAAACAAAATCAGTGGACTCTACTGCGAATGTTATAAATAAAATCGAATCATCAAATACTGACTTGAGATTAACAAACATATTGTTATTGATAATTGTCGTAATAATGTGCGCATATGTCTTATATAAAGCACAATAAATGTGTAAAAATACATATGCACACAAGCAACTATAAATTAAGAAAATTTCGGTATCGACGATACTTAAGCAAAAGATAATACGACTAATGTGGTCATTAATGTCAAAATTATTAAAAAAAACAATATGACAGAAATTATTGAAAAAATATATAGTGAGTATCCAGAGTTCAGGTTAAACTCATTGATAATATTGCAGAAGCATAGGGAATTTATTACAATGTATAATTTCGAAAACGAATACATTGACACATTCCAGAGTAATGTGAGCCCACTATTCGGTTGTACAAAAATCGAGAAGGACATCGTGCTAAGCACGAGTATCAGCGAAACAAACTCAATACTGGGAACAACAGGCATATTATTGCTGATGCAGATGTAGAAATAATAGATATAGAAAAGTAAAAAAAAAAAAATGTTTACTTTTTAATCTGCGTAATGATATAAACATATCATGAGAGCATGATGAAAAGTGAAATATACTTAATTTATAATCTTTAAGCAAGGAATGGGAAGTAATTTTTCTCCATATGCAAAGCGTAAAGAAAAGATAAATAGGTCAAGCCAATCAAGTGCCACTCCCAGGATAGAAATATATCTGAGGGCGCCATATAAAAGCACACAAAAAATATAATAACGCTTTTAGAAAAAATCAGGCTTCTTCTAAAGACCCATTACAACGATATTACCAAAAACTATCAAACAGCAGCTCTAGCCTTCTACAATGATTGCAAGGAAAAAACAACATTGGCATTGAATCGACATCAGATAACATTCAAAGATGTTTCTGATTTAAACTCCAGTGTAAGTTTACTTAGTATTTTTTTTTTTTTTTTTCGCGCAAGCCCAAGCAGAGCGCTGTCCACCTTCCACCCGACCGACCGTGGGGCGCAGCCGTATATCCGACGGCACGATCGCGTGGACAAATACAAATATAACGGACAAACAATTAAAAATATGATTAACTAAAGCTAATTACGAGCTAAATGAGCTAATAGAGGTTTTCACAAGAGAAAGAGAGGCTTCTGATCTGATTACGGGATACAGAAGATTGTGATCAGAACATAGGACTCGAAAAGGTTCATGCAAAGAATAGTTAGAACTACAATGTTTTAAGGATAGAGGAATAAAATTTCTAGTAGGTCTACGGGGTACAGATAGGTTTAACTGGTTAAATAGCTCAGGAGAGCCTATTTCACCTATTAAAAGTTTATGAATAAAGATAGCACCAAGCATTACTCTACGATTAATTAATGAAGGAAGATTGATTAAAAGAAGCCTACTGGAGTATGATGGCAAATTGACATTGCGATCCCAATTTAGACCGCGAAGAGCAAATAGCAAAAATTGCTTTTGCACAGATTCAATTTCACTTTGGTGCGTTTCATATTGAGGTGACCATATGCAAGATCTGTACTCTAAGATAGGACGGATTAATGAAGTATACAGAAGTTTAGTTGTGTACGGATCGTCAAACTCTTTTGACCATCGTTTCACAAACCCAAGAACATTCATAGCTTTACTAACTGTAGCAGAAATATGAGGATTAAAGGTTAATTTATGGTCCATAAGAACACCTAAGTCATCATATCTAACCTCTCTAAGGCAGTGTTGTTAAGATAATAAGTTGCTAAGTATGGAGTGCATCTATAAAAAGACATAACTTTACATTTAGAGCCGTTAAGATTTAATAGGTTGGTTTCACACCAACTCTGAAGATCATTAAGATCCGATTGAAGTAGGCAAGAAGACGATAAGTCTTTAAAACTGAGGTAAAGCTTAACATCATCCGCGTACATAAGCACCCGAGAATGTGACACTACCAATGGAAGATCATTGATAAAAAGAGTGAAAAGCAATGGACCCAAATAACTACCCTGAGGTACTCCAGAAGTCACTTGGAAGGTCTTAGAAAATGAAGACTTAAAGAGGACCTTTTGTGTACGCTTAGAAAGGTATTGAAGAATCCAATCTAGCAAAAGGCTCGGGATGCCAAGTGCATATAACTTATATAAAAGCAGAGTGTGATTAACAGAGTCAAAGGCCTTGCTGAAGTCCGTATAAATAACATCAGTTTGCACGGCAGTCTTGAACCCTTTGATTGAGTGAGATGTAAATTCTAATGGGTTAGTAGTTGTCGATCTACGTTTTTTAAACCCATGTTGGGATGACGAAATGATTGAGCCCAAAAAATGCTGCAATTGAGACGTTATTATTTTATCAAATGCTTTGGGTATGGCAGACAGCTTAGAAATACCCCCTATAATTGGAGGCTTCGGACTCTTTCCAACAACTTAATTATTGGCTTACATAGGGCCTCTGCGCAAGACCTTAATACGCAGCCTGGTATTCCATCAGAGCCAGGTGCATATATTGGTTTGACGGAACTAAGCACGCGAAGAACCGAACTTTCAACAAACACAGGGTCTAAAATGCAATTAGACGATTGCAAGTGATAAGGATAAGGAGGATTTGCTTGATAAATCGAAGAGGAATAAGTTGTTTTGAAGATATCAGCAAACATAGCCGCGATTGCCTGATCATTGTCAGCTTTATTGTTTTCGAAAGACAAGTAAGACGAGTGCACTGATGTCTTACGTTTTCCATTGACGAATTTATAAAATTGCTTAGGATCGCGAGGAAACCTAAGTTTTCATCTCTGAAGATAATCCTTATATCATTGTGAATTCAGCAGCATAAAATTTGATCGAGCAACTACGTATAGGGAAAAATCCGATGCTTTACCGGATTTTTTAAATCTTTTATAGCATCTTGATTTTACGTTCTTCAAGTTACATAACTCACGTGAGAACCAAGGAGCTTTTTTAGACCATCCTTGAGTCACACGCGGGACACAAACATCAAAGAACGACTCAAGAGTTTTATAGAAAACAGAAATGACAGAGTCCATATCCGTGGAAGTATACAGATATGTCCAATCATTAGTTAACAAGAGTTTTTTAAGTTTAGTAAAGTTTGTCATGCGAAAACTTCGTATTGGAGGCATCGAGTTATTATGTCGAGACATAACCCCAAAAGGAAGGTCAATGGTTACATCCAGAGTTGGATGAAAGTTGTCTTCAGGAATAACTAAGGGATCAGTCCTGGAAATATCGCAGTTGGAAGAATCCAACACAAATACCAGATCTAGTGATCTGTTCCGATTATTCCGGACAGGATTTATTTGAGTTAGGGATAACTCAAACAGACCATCTATGAAACAATGTGACGAGGTGGGCAACAGTAATAAAGAATCATATGAGAGGGTCCAGGCAATCTCAGGTAAATTAAAATCTCCCAGAACAATGAGCAAGTCGTTGTCAGAGATATATGAAGAAACAAGTTGAATAGTTTCCAAATGGTGAATGTATACTGCCAAGTCGGACTGTGGTGGAAAATACGAACAAGTAATATAGACAGAAAAAGAATTAAGAGAAATTTTAAAACAAACAAATTCAATCTCCTGATTGGAAGACTGTACAATTTCAGACGAGAACGCCGAATCAACAGCGATCAAAACACCACCACCATTACGGATAGTCCGATCATGTCTATGTTTTAAATATTTTGAGGGGAAAATTGAAGCATTCAGCCAAGTCTCAGTAAAGGCAAGAATATGAAAGTCAAAAGCTAAACTATCTACATAGAGTCTAGTGAGTTTAGACTTTAGTCCCCGCACGTTCTGATAGGCCAGAGTTAGGGACGAAATTAGTTTTTTGACTCGCCAACAGGTGCAGACGAGCCGGAACGAACGTTATTCACAGAGGCAGGTAGCAGGCTAATCGGAGGCCGATTCTTCTTTTTTGTTATATACTCTTTTACAACAAGGTGTTCCGGCCAAAAATCTTTATGAAATATTTGGCCAAAATGATCTGGGGAGACACTTATTTTAAAGGACGAAATGTACCGAGTATATGAAAAACGGAACTTTTCCACAGCAATGTTTGGTGCTTGAACTTTGCCCTGTATGTAGGCTATGACTTCTTCAGAAGTAGTATTGGGATCAAGACGCGAAATAAAAATTTGCTTTTTTTTTTTGCCAACAGTAAAGAAAGTCTTCAATGGTCTTGCTGGGATTATTACAATTATATTTGCAACAGACAGACATTACTAAATTATTGATTTATCGCAAACAAATTATAAATCAATATGTAAATAAAAAGGGAAAAATGTATATATTTTATGAGAGGTGTATACAAACCAATGCAAAAGCTAACTGCTATATGCAAATTAGAAAGAGAAAAAAAAGAAAAAAAGAGAATATATTTTTTTTTTTTGTATTACAACACTCAACAACAAAAACTCTTCACAAGCGCGAAGTTAACGGCCGCGAGCGCGATCAAAAGAAAGCAGAAGAATAGAGACCACCTACACCACACAAACAAAATCAAACTATGAACTGCAAATTGAGAGCGCGGGTGGGAGCAAAAAATAGAACGAAATCAGAAACTAAGCAGCGGAACAACAAAATTATATTCGCGTTTGTTAAGGTTTTGGTATTGATATGAGTAAATGTTAATAAATTTAATCAAACTTCGCGATGAGTATAGCGTTTATTAAAAATTGGTAAAGCCAATGAATTTAAATTGAATATTATAAATTAACTTCACGAAAGAAAGAAAGACAGTAATCAAGCGAGAGCGCATAAAAAACACGACCGACTTCGATGAGTGACAATATGATAGTACAGAAGGTAAAATGACGCAAACAGTGGTAGTATTCATAAACACAGACCAGGCTGCTACCAAACTTTGATGGTGATATTAAAAATCTACCGCGTTTCCTTGGAGCGCTTCGCGTACTTAACACCATAAAAGACACGCAAGAAGCAGTAGCCATCGAAATCATAAAATCAAAATTAAAAGGTCAAGCGGGTAATACCCTAAGCTCTATAACAACGATTGATGAAGTAATACGAAAACTATCAACAATCTTCAAGGGTGAATCAGTGGATCTTTTAACAGCAAAAATTAAATATCTGCAGAGAAACCCCAATAACTGTGTTTCATACACACAGGAGATTACTGAGTTGACCGACGCTCTTAAAGGCGCATATATTTCGGATGGTGTTCCAACTAAACAAGCAATAAAATGCACTACCAAAGTGGCAGTAAATGCTATGGTAAGTCATACCAAAAGTCAAAGAGTCCAGATATTAATGGAATCAGGAAACTTTGATTCAGCTAAAGAAGCCATCACTAGATTTACCACTCTTTCAGTAGAGTCGGGCTCCATAGGAAGTTCCCAAAATAATACCATTTTTTATACTCAGCATAATGACCGCAGTAGACGCCGCTATAACAATAATGGTAACTGGAGAAACAACTGGAATTGGAACAATAACAATTCGAATTGGAGCAATAACTATGCCCACAGAGCCCAACGAGGCCGAAATTATTCACGCTACCGAAGAGGCGGCCGTGGAGGTGGACACAATAATAATAGACGAAACACGAATAACCAACAGAATGGTTATAACAACACAAATGTCCGAATTACCCAAAGTGACCAGGGAAACGGACAAGCTCCTCCAAATGCTCAAAATGAAAAAATAAAGTCTACTCTATTAACCTAAGTCTTAATAATTTTGTATCATTTAAAAATATTAAAACCAATAAAAAAATAACATTCTTAATTGATACCGGTGCAGATATTTTAATAATAAAAGAAAATTCTGATGTATTTCACGACATCAAAGTAAACAAAACTGTAGACATTCGAGGCATAGGAGAAGGAGTAATAAACTCCAAAGGCCTAGTCTCAATAGAATTGCAGACAGATAAATATATTATTCCATACGAATTTCATCTGCTTCATTCAAATTTCGAAATCCCATGCGATGGAATAATAGGATTAGATTTCATAAAAACTTTTAATTGCAAATTAGATTACGACAATTCAGAAGATTGGTTTATACTAAGACCACGAAAATTAACCTACCCAATCTATGTTCCAATAACATTCAGTTCTGGTAATAACTCAACACTTCTACCAGCAAGATCCCAAGTGGTACGCAAAATAGAACTATCTTCAGCAGAAGGTAACATTAGTTAATTAATTCCGAATCAGGAAATTAAACCGGGCATTTATGTTGCAAACACTATTGCAACAGCCCAAAGTACTTTTGTCCGATTCTTAAATACCACAGATAAATGCCAAATAGTAGGCTTTAACAATTTAAAATTTGAATCACTTTCGAACTACGATATAGTTCAAAATACCAAAGATATAAGAAAAGAATCTGTAATTCATAAATTGAAGAAAAATTTCCCATCACTATTCAAAGACAAACTTGAAAAGTTATGCACTGAGTATAGTGATGTGTTCGGACTTGAAACCGAACCGATCACAGCAAATTTTTTATAAACTAAAATTAAGACTTAAAGATGATGAACCGGTATAAGTGAAAAATTACCGGAGTCCGCATAGCCAAATAGACGAGATCCAGCGACAAGTTGAAAAGTTAATTGAACATGGTATTGTTGAACCGTCTGTTTCGCCTTATAATAGCCCACTCTTACTAGTCCCAAATAAAACACTTTCGGGATCTAAAGAAAAAAAATGGCGATTAAACAAAAAATTGCTGTCAAATAAGTTTCCGCTCCCCAGAATTGATGATATTCTTGAAAGCAAAATAGTTTTCTTGCCTTGATTTCATGTCAGGTTTTCATCAAATTGAACTAGAAGAAAAATCAAGAGATATAACGTCTTTTTCAACGAGCAATGGCTCATATCAATGGCCCTCATTCTCAGGGCTTGAGCCTAGCCAAGCTTTCCTCTATATGGATGATTTAATAGTTATTGGTTGTTCTGAACAACATATGATTAAAAATTTAGTAGATGTTTTTAAACTTTGCAGAAAAACCAATGCTCATTTTTTATGCATGAGGTGACATTCCTAGGTCAAAAATGCACAGACAAAGGAATCCTGCCAGACGACATAAAATTTGACGTCATCAAGAATTATCCAGTCCCACATGATGCAGATAGTGCTAGACGTTTCGTTGCATTTTGCAATTATTATCGACGTTTCATAAAAAATTTCGCCGAATATTACCGGCACATAACAAGATTATGTAAAAAGAATGTTCCATTCGAATGGACAGCGGAATGCGAAAATGCATTCCAATACTTACAAGGGGAACTTCAGGTATGCGAATCACCGATTTGGATGAATTTTGGATATGTTATGGAATACCCCGTCATTTGAAGCTATGTGAAATATTTCGACGCACTATTCTATATTTTCCTTATAAATCGCGTTTAAAGCTATAGCTCCGGTGACTTATACGTAAAACGCCGAGGAGACTTCAAGCAGCTCGGTGGTCTAATGGATAGAGGTCCTGGCTAAAGTCGACGGAACCTTGGTTCAACCCCCGCCCGAAACTAGTTAGTTTTGAATTTTAATTTTTTTTGCCTTTTTAATAATTATTTTTGTGATGATTTGTCATCGGAAACATTTTTGTTGTACATACATATGTTAAAGCTTGTATGCTTGAGGTAATACTAGATATAAGCACAATATTACGAACTGTATTTTTCGGGCAGGTTAAAAATATGATAATGAAGAAAATCTAGAAATTTTATCAAAAGAAGACCACTTGTCCACTTGTCATCCCTGATATTGAAGGGAATGCTCAAGTGCACATGGTTCGCTTCAAAGTTAATGATGAGATGAGATGAGAGAGTAGTTTTCCAAAACTTTTCTTTGGTTTTCTTCTTTTAACTTGATTTAAAGTTGGTATATTTTTGGACAAAAGCATCATTTTAGCATGTTCATGGTTTTGAAAAAATGTACATATGTATCTAAAGTTTTTATGGTGTATATCACAACAAAAAATGTGAAGAAACTAGTTAATTAGTGTATTTTACGTCTATATTCGTATTTATTACAATTATGTTTTTGTAAAGGCATAAAAAATTAATTCAATCAAAAATCATCAAATGCCCTATTTTGCTATTTAAAAAAATAATTATTAAAAAGGCAAAAAATTAAAATCCAAAACTAACTAGTTTTGGGCGGGGGTTGAACCAGGGTTCCGTCGACTTTAGCCAGGACCTCTACCCACTACACCACCGAGCTGCTTGAAGTCGCCTCGGCGTTTTACGTATAAGTCACCGGAGCTATAGCTTTAAACGCGATTTATAAGGAAAATATAGAATAGTGCGTCGAAATATTTCACACAGCTTCAAATGACGGGGTATTCTATAACATATCCAAAATTCATCCAAATCGGTGATTCGCATACCTGAAGTTCCCCTTGTTAGAAGTAAAAGCGAAGTTAGAGAAGAAAAGCTCGTTCAACCTAATCTATTGCAGTACCCAGATTTTAGCAAAGAATTTTGCATAATCACAGATGGAAGCAAACAATCATATGGAGCAGTTTTAACGCAAAACTATAATGGACTCCAGCTTCCAGTTTCATATGCATCAAGAGCATTCACTTAAGGTGAAAGCAACAAGAGTACTACAGAACAAGAGCTAACAGCAATACACTGGGCAATAACATATTTTCGACCATATATATATGGAAAACATTTCACAGTGCGAACAGACCATAGACCATTAACATATTTATTCTCCATGGTCAACACGAGTTCAAAACTAACACGCATGCGGCTAGAATTGGAAGAGTCCGACTTTACAGTAGAGTATTTGAGAGGTAAAGATAATTTTGTGGCAGACGCCACAACGGATAACTATATCCGAATTAAAACATATGAATACAAAAGTCCTGATAGTCACTACCAGGCAACAAAGTAGACAAAAAAACTGGGCAGTTAATAAAGAAGAATTTTTGCCAAGGCAAAAACTTCAAAATGCCCAACGTATACGAAGTCATCAATAATGACGAAGTACGGAAAGTAGTGACCTTGCGAATAACAGAATCTAAATGTTCAGTGAAACATGGAAAGAAAGTTATGGCAAGAATTGATGTTAACGATTTGTACACCAATGGAATTCTCGACTTAGGTCAGTTCTTCCAAAGGCTTGAAATGCAAGCCGGTATACTTGAAATCAACCAACTAAAATTGGCACCGAGCGAAAAGATCTTTGAAATTATTTCAATAGATTCTTTTAAAAATATTGGCAATACTATATTGAAAACATTAAGAGTAGCGTTACTCCCGCCGGTGACCCTAATAGAAAATGAAAAAGAAGCAATACTGTCTACATACCATGATGATCCAATTCAAGGAGGTCGTACTGACATTACCAGAACGCTGGCAAAAATCAAAAGACACTACTATTGGAAAAATATGGGACGCCATATCAAAGAGTACATAATGAGATGTCATAAATGCCAGGTGTCAAAGACGACGACCCATACGAAGACACCCATGATAATAACAGAAACACCAGCGAAGGCTTTTGATAAAGTTATAGTGGACACAATAGATCCGCTACCAAAATCAGATAATGAAAATGAGTATATTGTCACATTGATATGCGATCTGACAAAATACTTAATAGCCATTCCAGTTGCATCTAAAAGTGCAAGTAATGTAGCTAAAGCTATATTCGAAAATTGTATACTACAGTACGGTCCAATGAAAACATTCATTACGGACATGGGAACTGAGTATAAAAATCAGATTATAACAGATATATGCAAGTACATGAAGATTAAAAATCTAACATCTACAGCATACCATCACCAGCCTTTAGGGACAATAGAACGAAGTCATAGAACATTCAATGAATATATTCGTTCATACATATCAGCAGATAAGTCCGATTGGGATGCTTGGATACAATATTTAACTTTTTGTTATATAATATTCGGCAGTGCATGAATATTGTCCATAAGAACTAGTATTTGGAAGACTACCAAATCAGTTCATAGATTTTAACAAAATAGATAGAATGGATCCAATATACAACTTAGACGACTACTCTAAGGAGAATATAAGAATATAAGGAGAATATAGAATATAAATAGCATATAAAAGAGCTAGGATAATGCTAGAAAACCATACGTTAAAAAATAAGAAATACTACGACGAAAATACTTCCGATTTTGATTTAAAAATAGGAGATAGTCTTATTAAGAAAAGAAATAGGTCAAAAACTAGATGCTAAATATATATAAGGTAGTGAGTATAGAAGAAAATGATAATATAATAATAGCAGATGATAAGAATAAGAACCAGAAAGTTCATAAAAACAGATTAAAACCATTTATAAAATAAAAATCGGAATGAATGAATTTGTCTCTCCAGACACGAACTAAAACGAAAGAAAAAAAATACAGTTTTTGTAATATATGTACTCCTTACCTTACCTTTATTTTATCTTTACACAATTATCAAATAATTATTAATAACTCCATAATATTACGTTATTCTCTAAAAAGGGGAGGTGTAGTATATTCATACAAATAATCATTCAATACAATGAGCTCAACTTGTAACACTTTGTTGCAAGTATAAACAATAAAACATAAACGCATTAAAATACATATAATTGTGCACTTCAATACGTTTATATGTATACATTGATGTATGCACATAAGCACTGTATACACAAGCGTAACATGAGCTAGAGCCAGGCCAGCGTGTGACCACTGACCAAGCACTTTGATACATGCGCTCCAACAGTATGTATGTATGTACTGACACTTTCCCTCTCTTTTGTAGCTGTCGCATAAGTCGCAGCATAAGAATATATATGTAAACATAGGCTAAGCAAAAAAAATATTTTCTGAATAAAAATCAATCAGAATAACACCACAAAGAGAAACAGACGTGTTCATTACTCAAAATCTTGAACCAAAGGAACCCGGTCTTTACAATATACATGTGTGCATGTATATATGTACATGTAATTATAAATCCATTTCCTTTATAGGGGTAAAAAAAGAAAACTTGGATCTATTGAACTCAAAAGAAACGATCTTTATTCAAAGGATGTATCTTAAGAACTAACTTATCGTTATTCATACAATTAAGTTTACAGTTCGGTTAGAAAGCTTTTTATGTTTACAATTATGTTGAAAGCTTTTTATGCTACTAGTGGGAGCTTTTTATCGGCTGATGTCTTGATCTCATATTTGATTGGCTTATTGATTTCGCATACTAAGCGTTCTCACGCTTAGAGGAATTTTTGGGGACAGATTTGTTTATAATATTGCGTTCTCACGCTGGAAGTTTTTTGAGGGGGGACAATTGTTATTGCAAGTGTCCAATTGTTTGTGAATAAAACGGATGTTTACTTTAAAGTTATAAATTTTAGAGGGAGAAAAATTTATAAGTTATTAGGAATTGCTGTTGGATATAAGACTCCCCCATCCTAAAGAAAATAGCCTGTCCTCAGGCGGATACTTTGGGGTATAGCGAGAGATTTTTCTCAGTTGCAAGGATTGAAGTATCAATTTTGTTTATACCTTGGGATTCAATTTTATCAACAAATGGGGTTTAGATTTTTTCTGTGGGAATACAATTCTTATTTTATCGAAAATGTTTAATTATTAATTTTTGTGGCATTGCCTTAAACTTATAGATTAAGTATGTAATCAAACTTATTATAGTAAGTACAAATGTGGTCAATGTAATAGTTTGAAATACAGTATAATATTTTGTGTGTTCGTTAATTATATCTTTTGTTTGGATAAAAGAAATAGGTTCTAGCCTAGTGATATTGTTTGTTACATAAATGCTTTGGCTGTAGTCAAGCAATGAATTTGTTATTGATATTTCATTTAATATTAAGGCAGAATGGTAAATTTTTATTATGTTATTGCCATCTATTATTAAGTCGTTGCTTAAACAATTTTGATTAAGTTTTTTTTTTGGTAAATTCCATGTTGCAATTATGTTTGGTTCAATGTAATTAGTTTGATAATTATTATATGTTTTAGTCAATTTGCAAGTGGTTGGGATTTGATTTAAAATGCCTATTACACATTCATTAGTTTCTATTTGTTTTGTATTTTTATTAAACAAAGTGTTGTTGTTAAAATAGTATTTATCGTATGAATTTTCTGTCAAAATATTTTTATTTTCATCTGGATAAGGAAGTATCTCAAAGATAGAGGTTTTTATTATATCTTGAGGAATGTTTGAAATGATAAATATCTCGTTTGAATTTGGGTTAAGCCAGGTGGATGTCTTTGTATTCAATAGTTTTTCAGATTAACATGACTTAAGCGATTGTGTTTTAGAAGTTTTGGGTTGAAAATTCCTAGTGAGCTGCATGCCCATTTCTATGTCTTCAATGTATTCTGTGAAATGCTCAAAATTAAAGATTAGAACTTCTACTTTTACTGATTTTTCCTTTTCTTCCTTGAGGTTGTTTATTACTTCTAAACCTTTATTTGTAGTGTCTATTAAGTAGTTTAGTTCATTTGCTTGTACGCTATTACTTTCAAGATTATTTATTTCTTCTTCTAATTCGTACGATAAAGATCAAGAGTATCAAAAAGATATTTGTATATTGAACCAATTCCGTTAATTAGTCCTCGTTTATTACGTTTTACAATTTGTATTCCATTAATTACCCTACTTAGTTTTCCTGTTAAGTATTGAATATGGATTATGTCTTTAAATTCCTGTGCTTGTTGCATTAGATTGTTATATGTAATGTCTATTAGTGTTAAATTCACTTTTAAATTATGATATTCAAAGTTTGAGGGTAAGTCCATGGTTCCTGTCTTAAATATTAAGTAACCGTTCGGTGCTTTTACTGGGTTTATGTCAATGGATTGACTGCAATTTGATTTTAAAGTTAAGAATAGCACGATGCACAAAAAAAGTCATCTTGAGTTGTTGACCTGTAATGTATCAATGTGACCTTTTGTCCTCTGTTTCTTGCTTCAAAATGCTTTTCATCTAACTGATTTATTTCTCCTGTCTTTTTGATTTGATTTGTTGTTTTAGACTTTACTAATGGTGCTTGTTTAAATCTAGTATCGATTTCGAAGTCGTGTCTGTCTTTATTTAAATTGTTTATTTATTTTATGTATTTGATTTTCTTGGGTATTATAGTCGGGTGATCCTGCATAGATAAAAATGTCCGCTGGTGTTCGGTTAGTTTTTTATGTCTCGTCTTATGGTTGTAGATGTAAAGAATTTTTTCAAATTTGATTAATTTATCTTGTCATGATGTCATTTTCACTATTTATAATTCTGAATTTATCATTTTCTGTTTTATGGAATCTTTCTACGTCTGAAATGCCGTTTTTACTTGTAATTTCTAACTTTACATTTTTTTCTTGTAGCCAATTTTTTAGTGCTATACACAGAAATGCTGAATCTTTGTCTGATTTTATTTCAATTGGTTTGCCCATTTCAGTGAATACTTTCATAATTGCTCTCTTAGCTTCTAACCAATCTCTAGATTTCACTTCCACAAGTGTTGCAAATTTGGAGTAAATGTCAATGCATGAAAGGAATTGTAAATTGTCGATCATGTAAAAGTCCATGACGTATTTTTCTCTGACGTTAAAAGTTTTTGGTGTTATTTCAAAAGTTAGTTTTGTATTTCTATTTTCTGTCTTTGCGATATTGCGTACTGAGCATACGTTAATAATGTTTTGAATCAGGTTTTGAAAATGGGGGAAATAATAATTTTCTTTAAACAAGTTAATCGTTTTTTCGATTCCTGGATGTAATAATTCTTTATGTTGTTTTAGAATTATTTCTTTGAATTGTGCAAACGTTCGAATGTCCTCTAACTTAATGCTTGATTTCGAGGTTTTTGTATTTGCGTTTGATCATATTATTTCAATAAAGGCTTGTTGAAATATGGGATAATCTTGTTCGTTATGAAAATATAGTACAGTTTTCTTACCGCAAAGATATCTTTTAATTATATCCCTTGCGTAAGCATTGGTCATTTCTTTTTATGTTATTTTTATGTTTGATTTATAAAAATAGGTTGATGTTTCTGCTTTGTCTTCTGAACCTCTAATGAATTCTGTTTGCCTGTTAAAATAATTAATGGGTTTTTCTACTATTGGAATGTAATTTCCAGTTGGAGTTGGAGTTTAAGATTAGCTTCTCTTAGTTTCTTAAATACCTTTCTGAGTGATACTATGTGTTCCTCCAATGAAGTGGAGTTCACTATAATGTCATCCAGATGAACAAGGCAATCCTTATAAATAAGGTCTTCCAAAAGATTATTCATGCATCTTTGGAATGTTGCCGGGGTATTTTTGAGACCAAATGGCATACGTGTGTATTCGTAATGGCCATGTTTAGTTGAGAAAGCTGTTTTTAAAATAGATTCAGGATCCATTTGAATTTGGTGAAATCCCTTAGCTAAATCAATGGTGGTAAAGTATTGGCATTTTCCCAGTTTGTCAAGAATTTCATCCATGACTGGAATTGGGAATTTGTCATCTATTGTGACTTCATTCAAATTTCGGTAGTCAATGACTAATCTGAATTTTTGTTTGTTGGAAGCGTCTCCTTTTTTAGGGACGATCCAAATGGGTGAACAGTAGGGTGAGTTCGATTTTCGAATGATACCCTGTTCGATCATATCATTTATTTGTTTGTTGACTTCTATGTCAAACGTTTGGGGATATTTGTAAGGACGTTTATAAATTGGGTCCTCATGTTTTGTATGAATAGAGTGCTTTATTGTACTCGTGAAAGTCAAATTTGCACATCCTCGGTACTGAATATCACTGAATTCGTACAAGACCTTTTTTAGTTTTTGTTTTAAATGGTCGAGTCTATACTGATTATTTTCTATTATTTCATTTTCAATAGCAAAATTTGTATCTGGGTCCCTTTTTGTAGGTGGGTCTAAACATTCTATGTTATCTTCTTCTTCTATTTCTTCCATATCTCTGAAATAAAATGTATAGTTTCCTAGCTTTACATATTCTTCTTCATAATTTATTTGGGCTTTACATGCTATTAGGTAAGTTCTGCCTATTAACATGTCGTAATTATTTGAAAATTTATGGATGTAGAATTTTTGTTCTGTCGGACAAAGTTTGCTTGGTGCAAGGAAAAATTTTTCTTTTGGTTCTACTGCTCCTTCAATCGTGTGAATTTTGGTATCTCCTGAATAGGTTTTGAAATTAAAAAATTTTCGGACATTATTGAATATTTATTGAACAGCCTGAGTCGACTACACATCTCAAATGTTTATTGTTCATTGTGATTCTGATGAAGGACTTGTCTCTATCTCTTCTTCTGATGAAAATTTTCGGATGTGTCCATTTTGCTGATTCCACTATTACTTTCTCTTGGCCTTTTTGTAGGCTGGATTGCTACCTTAGTTTTTGATAATTATTTTGCTGCTGATAATTCATTGGATTTTGAGCCCTATCGATATTTAATTTTTGTTGAAATTCTTGGAAAAGTTTTTGGTTTTGTGTTGTGTCTGATTGTTTTGTTTGAGACGGAGATGTACTATTGGGTACAAAAGATTTTCCATTTTTTTTGATTTTGGACTTGATTTGATTTTCTGATTTCTGTTATACTATCCTCGTATAACCCTTCTCTTTGAGCTACTTGTTTTAGCTTGCTAACTGTGTTATATCGTATCTAGCTAACGTCATAAATAATCTATCGGGTAATTTTTTGTTTATTACATCTTTTATAGTATTATTTAAGGCATTTGTATAAAGAATTGTGTTATTTGCATCGTTTTCAAGACTAAGCTTGTTTGTAATAATATAAGATTTATCTTCCAGTTCAGTTACAAACTTACGAAGGTTTCCTGTATAGTGGGTGTTGTAGAGGCGTCGAAGAAGTTTCTCACATGGGGTCTGCGTCTTCAATTCGTTGATGAGAAACGTTCTTAGTTCCGGCCAGTTGTTGGCTTGTCCAATTTGCGAAAGTCGTTGAGCTTCTCTAGTGAGCTGCATCTCGATTGATCTGAACAATATGTTATGTTGCCTCATGTCATGGGTTGGATATAGGTGCATGATGAAATCTATCCTCCTTATAAAGGATGTCAGATTCTCTGGTGCTCCATCATAGTTTGCCACCTGTCTTAATGAAGACAGTGCTTGATTAAGGTGGGCTTCGGTGAGTTCTGCCATTTTATCTTTAGTGGTGTTTTATTTTATTCGCACACAGTTGGCGTTTTGTTCCGCAATTGGAGTTTTAGGTTGTAACACACACAGTTGATATTTTCGCACACAGTTGGCGTTTTGTTCCACAATTGGAGTTAATGGTTGTAACATACACAGTTGATATTTCGGCACACTGTTGGCGTTTTTCGTTCCACAATTGGAATTTTTTATTTGGTTGCAACACACAGTTGATACCACACACAGTTGGTGTAAATATTTTTCACTGTTGTTGGCTTTTGAGCGATGCCCGTAAATTCTTGATGTCGGATCGGAGTTTTATAGTGATTATTCACTAATTCTATGTAATACACGTATAATAATTCTATGTGTCACACGGATAGAATAACTAGTTCACTTTTACCGATCATACCGACTGCGCCAATTATAAATCCATTTCCTTTATGGGTTAAAAAAAGAAAACTTGGATCTATTGAACTCAAAAGAAACGATCTTTATTCAAAGGATGTATCTTAATAACTAACTTATCGTTATTCATACAATTAAGTTTACAGTTCGGTTAGAAAGCTTTTTATGTTTACAATTATGTTGAAAGCTTTTTATGCTACTAGTGGGAGCTTTTTATCGGATGATGTCTTGATTTGATATTTGATTGGCTTATTGATTTCGAATACTAAGCGTTCTCACGCTTAGAGGAATTTTTGGGGACAGATTTGTTTATAATATTGCGTTCTCACGCTGGAAGTTTTTTGAGGGGGACAATTGTTATTGCAAGTGTCCAATTGTTTGTGAATAAAACGGATGTTTACTTTAAAGTTATAAATTTTAGAGGGGAAGAATTTATAAGATATTAGGGATTGCTGTTGGATATATGACTATATGTAGTATGAAAAATATATTTAATAGCCGTTACAAAATATGCATTCATTTTTATGACATTTAGATGAATGGAACCCAAGGCACATAACTGTATTTTGTTTTAATTTTTTATTCGTTTCTTCACATACGATTTGCGATCGTGATCGTGAGTAAGTATGTACTGTTTGATCTGCACAGTTGCAGATGGTACAAAACTCCAATGCTCAATAGCATGTGGAGTGGAGTGAGGAAAAAATAAGTCTTCTCCTCTTCGAAATCCAAAAAGAGGTCATTTTCATATTTCGGTGTAATGAGTTTGAGTTGCGGTGAGAGATTGTCTACATGGATGAGAACTAATTGATCCCTTGCTATGTTGTTTTCGGAAAGCAACCACATAGAGCGTTCTTATATATATAAACTGCCGCTCTATATACCTTTTTTCTGATACATTAACAAAAATATGCCTTAGACTTTTCATGTTGCTTATACCTGTACATCCTTTCGGTAGGCTTCCTATTGCTTTTCCAA
This sequence comes from Drosophila equinoxialis, assembly GCA_018150345.1. Taxonomy (NCBI): domain Eukaryota; kingdom Metazoa; phylum Arthropoda; class Insecta; order Diptera; family Drosophilidae; genus Drosophila; species Drosophila equinoxialis. The sequence goes on from JAECWI010000481.1 coordinate 335,884, forward strand.
ATACGCCGAGAGGTCACCAACCACCTCAATTTGTTAGGTAAAAATATGTTGAAGAAATATTTTCGCTCTTACCACTACCAATGTGAAGAGGCCTATAGGATCAAAAATTGACCGACTTCCGATAGCACCATTCTTCTGGTTCCTTTTGAATGGTTTTCAGCCTTTTCACACAATTGATCATTTTCAGTATTCGCGATGAACACATATTTGTGTGTCCTGAGCCGCAGTAGAATTAAGAAGAGTTGACTCTGTAAAAGTGGTCCAGGATATAAAGTGCCGTTCAATAATTTTCCAGATGAAATTTTGCATGCATCAAATACCACCTTTAGCTTGGTGGTGGTACTTTCTGGCTTTAGTACACAGTGGTGCGGTATAAAGTAATGGTTCTTGGGAACTTGCTCGACCATTACCTGATTTACAATCAGTCGAGTACCGTCGTGTGCAGGTTATTGAGAAAGAATTTTTCATAATACTCTTCGTCTGGACCTTTTCATTGGCTCTAGAATCTTTCTAGAGTTTTTCTGGATTGGTGGTGCCCACCATACATGGAGCTGATGTTGACATATTAACATATGTCATATGTCACATTGAGATATCTGCCAGCAACAATCCATCCAAACTCTTAACTTAACTCTTATACTGCAGGGGTTGTATATCTCGAATTCAACCCGATCGGACCACTATATCATATAGCTCCCATATAAACGGCAAAGTCACGAACAGTGACTTTTCTCAATAACTTCGTTATTTTCTGAGCTATTGTCGTTAAATATTAGTGATTTCATTATAGCTATAAACGACTGTGCCAAATTTGGTCAAGATCGGGTGACTATATCAGATACCTCGCTTGGGAACTTCCTTACTTTTGACACGATTGCTTGATGATTATTCGAAAACAGTGACTTTGATCAAAACCTTCGTTATTTCCCATGTTAATATTGTGGGCCGTTTTATCGCAAATATTACTCTTTTTAGATAAAACGGTTTTCCACTTTGACGGCTAGAAGTATGTACCAAACAACTTGCAAGGGTATACGTACATCGGCGCGGTTGAAGTTAGCCCCGGCCCTCTGGTTTTTCTTTATTCCTCTCTCTCCCACCTTAATCACATTTTTTTTCTTTCTTCCTCTCTCTCCCACCTTAATCTGACGTGTTCGTCTCTTAGATTTTTAATGAAGTGGAACCCGGTCATTACAGTACATGTTAAGTTCACCGGCTAAATATGCAGGGTTAAGGATCTTTTAGATCAATTTGATCATTTGGCAAACAGAGGATAATCTGATGAGTCTGTCCGCCAGTTTCCATAATCTCTCGCCAGAGGTTAAAGCTCTAGAGTCTCAGTTTAGTAATTTAACGCTACTGACTGAGAAGAGATCATACTTCTGATGTGTTCTTGCGTTTGCGGGTCTCCACTACTATATCGGTTCCGACCCCTTTATCAATCAATGCAAACTCCAATTCCGCAGACGATGTCTGTAGTCTCCGATTTGTCTGTGCAAGAATCTACACACATGGATATTGCTGACAGGGATCCTAGTAATAGAAATGCCGGTGTGCCACTTGTTGCAATTGACGCTACAATTAATGTGGTAGCTGATGCAATACCAGGAATGCCGAAACCATTGGTGGGTGTGCCACATAAAAAACACATTTTTGTTTTGAGATTTCTCCCTGATGCTACATCTGATGATGTCATGGCCTACATTTGGGGTAAACTGAATGTTTCCAATATATCGGTAAAAAAATTTAAATTTTCATTTTCTAGAGAATATCATCAAGTTTGATAAAGATACCAGTCTCAAGTAGTATTGAATTTATTTAATTTCATTTCATAATGTAATTTTGTAATTTTGTTTTTAGAGCGAAGCTCTCTTAGGCGCGTTGGGGTGGTCGGTCACGGTAGGAAATTTTTTTTAAAATTCGTCAGACGTCAGATCTGCAGCGCGTCAGATCTGCAGCGCGTCAGATTTTCCTGTTCGTGAGAGACAAGGACCGACGACATTGAAACACCCGTGATTGGTCCGCCTATGTCTCTCTGTCTAGTCAGAGAGAAGCTCTCTTAGGCGCGTTGGGGTGGTAGGAAATTTTTTTTCATAGGTTAGGGTCATTCCACTTCTCGTAAATTCTAATAAGGACTGATTTCATCGTATTCAATTGCTAAGTTTAAAATTTTTGCGCATTTCCAGAATTAATTGGTGGGAAATTCAAATTTCCAGAATTTCCAAATTATGATGTTGAAAAATTTGGATTTTTAAAAATAAAAGAGCTAATAATAACAGATATTATAAATTTCAATTCCAAAATCCGACTAAAATTGGAATTTAAAAAGTGGACTGGGCGTAAAATTTGATCTTTCAGAATTTGAAAATTAGAATTTTTTAAAATTTTGATTTTTTTAAATCTGTAAGTTGACAATCACTAATCGCTAATTACTAATTCAATTGTATTGATTCTCATATAAAATTTGGAATTTTTAAAATTTTTCAAAAATTGGGAAAAAATTCAAATCTTCCAAATTTTAATTGATTTACGTGTGAAAGTTGACAAGGACCACTTTTATTGGAAGTGCAAAGTTTTGAATTTTTCTACATTGTGAACGAAATTTTCAGGAAATTGAAATTTGCAGGAAATTGAAATTTTCAGAATTTAAAAATTATGATTTTGATAAATTTTGTTTTTCATGAAACAACTGAGAAATAAAGCTGCTCGTTTAGTTGTACAAGAGAAAGTAGGAAATTTTGCTGTGCCTATTGAATTGCGAACTGCAAATATTTCTCTGTCAAGGGATAAAAAGGTTACTGCCCGACGTAAGCATTTTCCTCTGATCGCGGCTTGTGCAATGACCGTCGAGAAATCACAAGGTGGAACGTTTTAACAAATCGTTTATGAATATCATAAAATGCATTTGCAATCAATGGTTTATGTTGCACTATCGCGCGTGACGAGCTTAGATGGGTTGTTTATTGTGACGCCCGATGATGATAGCAAGAAATTCTGATTTCATCATAATCGACGGGAAACAGTAGCGACTGCATCTCTTATTAATAATATTCTATTACTAACCGAGACGTGGATGAAGAACGATAATGTAACAGATATTCCGAATTTCAAGTGCATTGTACATTATAAACGACCAGCGGTTTGAACTGGAGGACTAGCAATCTATGAAAATCGAAATGATACAGTTACCATTGTGACCGCAGATATGGATATAATCATGAGGAGTAATACAGATTCATTGTTGCGAAGTTCAAGTATCGGCGACATTTGTGCCGCCACATGCAGGATGGACGGTACTGAACTAGTTATAGTAGTCCGTTACATATCGCCGGGTAATAGACTTGAGGACATAATTTTGTTCATCCACCGAACACTTCTGGAGAATACTGAGGAAGGTTGTCGTCTACTTGGACAAAATTTTTATAAACTCTCACTGATTTTGGCTGGAGACTTCAATGTCAATTTTGCAGATGAAAAGTCTGCGCCACTGAAAACTTTTCTTTTCGAAGAATTAAATTAAACAATGAGCAGTAATCCTGCAGAATCTACAACAAGATATAACACAACCATCGATGCTGTTTTTTCACTTTTTTTAACCCACATCCAATCACAAACATACATTTCATATTTCAGTTACCATAAACCAATCATTTCCGTGATAGAGTATGGGAACAATTAGGTTCACCAAAAATATTCGGGAAAATATCTTTGTAAAAAACTGTCACTGTTAAAAAAAAAAATTGAATACTCCAACGAGTCAAAATTTAAACGAAGATAAATATTATTGCTTTCATGTTTTGGTCATGTGCAAGTTTAATAAAAATATGTTTATCAAAAAAGCCACTGTAAATAAAGCTTTGTAATACTGCGATGAGCTGGAATACATTATATTTTATCAGAAAAATACTATTGCTTTCATTTGTTGTTCAAGTTCATTCATTTCTGCTATTGTATATGACTGTAGTTCATGGTTTACTCGACGAATTCTTAGAGAGCTTCGCTCTACCCGGGTGTCCCGTGACACCTCATTGCTTTTTTTATTTAATTTTTTTTTATTTCTTTTGACGTACATTTTTTTCTGTCAGTCAGAAAACTTCTCATGATGTGGATTAGGGAAGTGGCAGTGTGACAGGTGCTTAGTTTGTGGATCAGATCATTGTGCCAAACTGTATCAAAATCAGCTTCAACGTCCAAAGTTACCAAAATAACGGATTGCTTTTCGGATAACTTTGCTTTGATGAAGTTGGTTAACTTATCTAGTGGAATGAAGTAAGTAAGTCGTCTCGCCGATTTACGTATACCATACACCAGTGAAACAAAAACAAATGCATTTACGTTTTTTTTTTTTTAAGTTCTGATCACATGCTTTTTACAAGCAGTATCTCGCTCGCAGTATATCACTCACGCAAGCTTACGAGCACCCTAGCGCCCCACCAGCAAACGGCCAACTGGAAATACGTTTATAAGCATAACTTGGCTATATACCATTTCACCCTATGGGTGTATTGTATAAAAATGCAGCTATAGCACTCTCTGAATCCAAATTGTATTGGAGGTATGATATTTTGTATTATAAAGCAATGTAACGTATTCCATTGCACTTTGTGGTACATTTTTTGTACAAATGTTGGGTAAAAAGTCTAACCCTGAAGATTTTTTATTTTTAAGTGACTTAACAGTGAGTACTAGTTGCAAAAGGGGGATCACATGTAAAGTCCTGGGTTGTAAGTTCAGAGAGTGAATTATGAACTAACTATGTGGTAGCCTCATTAGAGTAAGCTTCGGTTATGCGATGTTTAGGTTCAAAAATGTCAGAGAGAATGTTTGCCTTTGGCTTTGTTATAATCGGCATATGATCAGAAGAATGCTCATTATATACTATTGGATGAGAGAGTTTCCTGGGTTGGTTCGTCAGAACAAGATCAAGAGTGCATGGTTTTCCTTTATAGCTTTATGGTATATAAGTAGGATCATTCGGGTATAGTAAATTTTCCTAGTGTTGAGAGGTCATAAAGGGTAATGTCGAATGAGTTTGCTCTAGAGCAATTCCAAATTTTGTTTCTGCATATTAGGTCACCACCTACAATATAATTACAATTACATTGTGTTTTAAGGTATTTAGCCGAAGGGCCAGGGAAATAGACTGCACATATTTTGAAGGATGGTCGGGCATCTATACTACCTTTGATTTTAATATTTTGAACTAGGTGTGTATTGATCTTTTGGATCTGTGAGTGCTTGATAGATTTTTTAACTATTATTGCAACACCTCGCCCTCTTCTTTTGGGTCGATCATTTCCATACACTGTGTAATTTGGAATGAAAAATCTTCTACTTTACGTCAGGCATGTTTCACTGACAAGGCATATATGGATATTATTTTGGTTTAAGAAGTCGATTAATTCTAAACATTTAATGCTAACGGCACGAACATTCCATGCCATAATATTAAGGAAGTTGAGCGAACTATTTGTACACATATTTTAACGCTAGCTGTGTGATAACATTAAATTGGTCCATTTTGGTTTTGCAACCTGCAAGCTTGCAGATGAGCTCCCTGGTAAGAGCAGTAATTTTTTCAAGAGTGAAGACGTCAGGATTTGTACGTCGATTGAATCCGTAAGTAATAACCTGGCTGTAGCTGGGATATACCTAGACAATACTCCGAAAAGGTGCCTAAAATGTCTAAAATACGGCCACATCGCGTCCTAATGCCCCAGCGAAACAGACCGAACTGGCCTCTGTCTGAGATGTGGCAAAACGTGACACAAGATAAAAGAGTGCATCTGCGTTGCCAGTGGAAATGCCGATTATAAGCACACGGCAGGCAGTCAGAGTTGCCCGTACGGTCTGCTGTCACAGACCGTCAGGAGCTCGGCAGAGACGTTGCACTCATCAGCAAGCCTTATAAAATGTTACCTCCACGACATGGGCACAAAACATTTCGGGAAAAGCTGCGATATGGGCATGAGGAACCACGCCGTGCCAGAAAAAAGAGCCATAATAAGAGAACACTGGATTTTCAGCTGCTATCTACCCCCCTCATATAGCCTAGGAGAATTCTGCGGCGTAATGGAAGAGCTGGCGGACCAGATCCGATGCCACAAGCCGGCAATTGTTGCTGGGGACTTCAACACACGGACAGCGGAATGGGCCAGCGCCTTCACCAACGCAAAAGGCCAATCATTCGCGTTAATCGACTTGGCGCTCCTAAACACAGGCGATGGCTTCACGTTCCAACAGGGCAACATAGGATCTATAATTGATCTCACCTTCGTCAGCAGTGCACTCTGTCCACATGCACGGTGGGTTTTAAGTCCCCACTATACAGCTAGCGACCACAATGCAATTGAAAACCAGCGTTCGGAACGGCAGACAACGAGACGCCAAAATTCGATTCGAAAATTCACATTACGGAAGCATATTCAGCGGACTAGCTCTACGCCTGGCTAATCGACGCGTGCAACGCCTGCATGCCCTTGAAAATTGCCTGTCCCACGAGCCACAGACCAGCATATTGGTGGCACGAAAAGATTGCCAAACTCCGTGTCATAGAGCCAGAACTCTGAATCTACCCGTATAGACTTTGAGGCAAAGCGCAGCAAAAATACCTGCTTTAACGCACTTTTCACGGAATCAGAAAATGATGTATGGGGCAGGCCATATAAAATCGTTATGAAGAGCTAAAATCCTTCCAGCGCACAAAATCACTAGCATTGAAATGTATGCAATAGTAAACGAACTATTCATAAGAACCTAGCAGACATACCGCCGGTCACAACACACGAAGTACTGTCAGCTGAGGACAGATCAGAAATAAATCGTCCCCTGGCCAGACTGTATACCGAACTAAAGATTACGGCTTTTCAGTACCCTGAACAGTTTGCATTCGCCTTCAAGCCCGACCTAAAGAAGCAGCAGAAACTAATGCTCTTGCCTAAACCAGGGTAACAAATGGGAGAGCTCTCGGCCTTTAGACCCATCTGCCTATTAGACTTGACAGGAAAAGTCCTTGAAAGAATTGTAATAGACACAGTAGAGCAATCACTGCAGGCTAACCAAGCAATTTCCGAAAACAAGTTTGGTTTTCGTAAGAGGAGATCTACAATAGATGCAACAACATCTACAATGGGCCGTTACTTGACCGAACTTAAAACTGAAGCAGTGCTCGTAAGCAGTCGCAAAAATGTAGAGACATCAACAATACAGGCCGGCACTGCGCAAATATTCAGTAAAAGCTCCAACAAGTACCTAAGCATACTCATCGATTCCAGGTTAACATTTAAAGACCACCTCAACGCAACAGCAAAGAAAGCGACAACTACACGCGCTGCACTATCGCGCCGGACGAGCAACACAAGGGGTCCCACACTAAGCAGCAGATTGCTGCTCCACGGGGTCACAAAAGCCATAATGCTTTACGGTGCTCCGGTCTGGGACGACGCCATGGCCATAAAATCTTACGCAAGGGAAATGGAGTCAACCTATATGCTCAGCGCGCTCAGAGTCTGCTTTGCTTTCCAAACGATTTCTGGAAATGCTGTGACGAAGAGTCAGCTGAACACATTCTGTTCAATTGTGGCCACTTCGACACTCACAGAAGAAATCTGCAGGTGACACTTGGAGTGCAAGCGTCAGCAACAAACTTGGTATCGCTAATCACCCTTCGAAGGCAAATTGAGAGGCCTTTAACAAGTTCGTAGCGTTCACCATGGCCGAGCTGCGCAGAGTAGACCAACTGGCAAATAAAACGCGATAAGAGGACATGCGGTGGAGGCAAGACCGTGTGAATCAATACCCCCGATGGCAGTCCCACACGCCATTCCCTCTCCGCAACTTCAAAACTTCCTATAATTTCTTTCTGTTTCCTAAATAAATGAATTAACAAAAAAAAAAAAAAGAAATGAAGCATATAAGTCGTCTTGCCGACTTACGTAGACCATACACCAGAATAACAAATATTTTAAATTTATAAAAACACATGCATTTACGTGTTTTTAAAAAATTCTGTTCACATGAACAAGCATTTTACAAGCATGTCTTAGTATCTCCCTCACTCAAGCATTCGAGCACCCTAGCGCCCTCTCCAGCCAACGGCCAACTTCGGCCTTATGGAAAACAGTTTTTATGCATAACTTGGCTATTTCTAGTCCGATTTTGATCAAATTTGGTATTTTGCTAGATATTAGTCTCAATTCAAAGTCAAAGTGTGTCAACTTTGATTGCACAAGGTAGAAAATTTCCGTAGATAATAGATTTTTTTCAAATTACGGAGCGGAAAGGGGCGTGGCCAAATCTTTACACATAAAAAAGTGCGCGCTGAGCAAATATGCATACCAAATTGGTGTCTCTAGTTAGTACAGTGTTTGAGAAAATCGGTTTTGTTTTATTTGCGGGGCCGAAAAGGGGCGTCCAAAATTTTTATACATACAAAATATGCGCATTTCCTAAGCAAATATACATACCAAATATGGTGTCTCTAGCTAGAATAGTTTTTGAGACAAACGTTTAAATTTGGTGGCTCTATCTCTAATAGTCTCCGAAATCTACGCGTTCATACGGACGGACAGACGGACATGGCTAGATCGACTCGGCTGTTGATACTGATCAAGAATATATATACTTTATGGGGTCGGAAAAGCTTTCTTCTGCCTGTTACATACATTTTGGCGACTTTAACACTAGATCTACTACACCAGTCAAAATGACTGTATCGTATAAAAACACATAAGCAATGAATGCGCAAGTGTAACATGAGCTAGAGCTAAGCCAGCTGAGCGCTGACCAAGCACTTTGATCCAAGCGCTCCAAACTATATGTACTGACACTCTCCCTCTCTTTTGTAGCTGTAGCATAAGTCGCAGCATAAGGATGTAAACATAGGTCAAGCAAAAGAATATTTTTTAAATAAAGAATCAATCTGAAAACTACAATCAGTAAATACTGACGTGTAAAAACACTAATTCACTGACGTGAAAAAAAAATTATAAAAAGCTCCCAACTAAAATATAAAAATTAAAAAAAAAAAACACATGGAAATCCTGATCCTGATTTTGAAAGTTCTCGCGGACTTGTTGGAAAAGTGAAAAGGAACCACAAATAAGTCGAATCGAAATGACGATAGCCACTCGTCTACTACAATAAAACATAATACAAATGTACTGTGGATGAAACAAAAAGGTAAGTAGTAACGTCAGCACCCAAAATGACAACATGGGCTTTAATTGAATCCCAGCCAACTAAGTTAGCCTCGAAGACAAGATCGACCGCAGCTAGCGGCTAAGACGTTTAGGACGTCCAAAAACAAAACAAGCAGCAACACAAAAATTTAAAGTACAAATACACAGTCTACAACTCGCGGATAAGCAACGTCGAATATATTCCCTTTGCGGAATATGCTCCAACTGAGCAAAGGGACGCACCAACGTTTGAGTTGTATCCCAATGATGGACCGCGCCCACTCAAAATACCTGAGTAACGAGCTCGCAAGGAGAAACCTACACCAATAAAGAAGACTGTTCACGCCACCGGGTAAACAGCAGTGAGCGGCGAAGAGCAGTGAGGAATGAGGAGGGTTTTTTGATCCTCAGCGGCAACGGTCACTCTGGGGTGAGGGACTTGATTTTCTGAAGGGCATCGCCATATTACTTACGTACGAGTTTTTCACCCGAACACCCGCTCTTTTTTCTCCAGAATTTTCTACCTTGCGATTTTTGGTCATATTTTTCACCGAAGCGTGTGTGTATCGGTATCCTTTGTAAAGTAAATAAAATCATCATTAACTTAAACAAAGTTCTCGCGCGTTTTAATTTCACCATAAACTCACCAGACCCAGAAGAAATTGGCACCCGCCAAGTTATACTCCGCATATCGCTCCGCCCCTCCACGAACATTGGTCCTTCGAGCCAGATATCCTTCCGCTCCTCCAACTTGCATCAGCGGAATTCCTGCTAAATACAAAATATTATATATTATATATTATATATTATATATTATATATTATATATTATATATTATATATTATATATTATATATTATATATTATATATTATATATTATATATTATATATTATATATTATATATTATATATTATATATTATATATTATATATTATATATTATATATTATATATTATATATTATATATTATATATTATATATTATATATTATATATTATATATTATATATTATATATTATATATTATATATTATATATTATATATTATATATTATATATTATATATTATATATTATATATTATATAAGTTAACTTCCGCATTGCTAAATGGAAGTTACCTTAAGTTTACTTAAGGATTTATTGGAAATTGCATTTACCCGAATAATAGTCCAGGACACTTAGAAAACATTATAATTCCTTTTATTAAATTCTTAGTACAAAGGGTTCCTATAGGATTGTTGGTATTTTAAGTTTAGGCAGATTAATTGAATGTTCTTATTCTTTTCGTGGTTGCAACCAGAATAATATTTCACGCTCCCGCCCAGAAGCGCCAAAGCTCCCTAGCTGGCCCTAAGTTGCTGACGCAGCGCGAGTGACCGTCCAACGGTCGCACGCGCATCCGGTGTCATCCTTCCGATGGTTATTGTTTCGTTTTGAAGTTTGACAATGAAGGAGCCCTGGAGTCTTCGTTGTCCCGAGGAGGTGGTCACTGTTCCATTAAAGCCAGTGAGGAACACCGTGCTCTCGTCTATCAGTGTCACTGATTCCTGTGCGTCCCTTAGGTAATGGCATTGTGCATTGCCGCCTTTGATGAGCCGTGGGATGCAGCCTTCCTCATTTAATCTCCGCAGGTTTTCTTCCTGACAGACTGTTGTGTTGCCAATGGAGAGGCAATTTCCAAGGACCTCGTAGGTTTCGGTTGGGTCCACTGCTATCAGGTTGGCATCCAAGACGAGTTTCTGACCCTCACGGATTGTGGGGAGTAGGTGAAGTAACTTATACTTTCTGTCCGTCACCTTAGGAATGGCTAGGACGTAGAGCAGGAAGGTCCCATTGGTACGGGAGTCCCATTACCTCGTTCAGGATATCGTCCACTTCCTTTCCATTTAGCAGGTCCGAGTTCACTGCTCCCGTCTTGGCTAACCCATTTCCATGCTGAACCGAGCCATTCCACGGCCCTAGGTCTCCGGGCCGGTGTGGAAAGTAATCTTCCAGTATCCTCCTCAGCCTGATCCAAGTAGTGGTCCGCTATCATCCTTGTACGCTGGTCGGATAGCAGTGTGGATTCCTCCCGAGTGGTTTGGATCGCCTGTTCGAGCTCCAGCAGATTTATGACGTGAATCAGCCGAAACACGCCGCTAACCCGCCAGACGTACCCCTGCTGAAGGGGAATTACCGGAGAGTCATAATTGAAGAAATGGGCAGCACTTGCCTGCTGCAACATCACCATTGCCATCCTTGAAGACGAAGAGAGTTAGTAATGCTTATAATATGAATTTTCTTAAAGCTAGGTATTGGTATTGGTTCGTGAAGAGTGCTTTGTTTAAAGATTTCTTAGGTTCCTTGTTTTTTTTGTTGCTTTTATGTTTGCTTGCATCCTTTTTTTTTTTTTTTTTTGTATTTTTATTTTTGTATGTTTTGTTTTTTGCGGAAACGGGTTCATGAGAGGGGCGATTTCCTATCTATTTATTTTTTGAACTAGATTTTAAGTGAGCCTTGTGGAACACTTTTCCTGATTTCGTTTTTATTGTGGCCCTTCTATCCTCCTGTATTTCCTCAATATTGAATAAGTTTTTCTCCTTCCCTTGAATTTGTTTGTTCCTAACAAAGACTTCTTCCCCTGGTTTGAATTCTACCTGCTTCTTCTTTCCTTTATTTCGTGTTTAGATTGTATAAGGCCGCTTATGTCTTCTAGAGTATTGCGCCTAAAATCTGTCAAGCCTTGATAGTTTATCCTAGACGTCCTGTCTAGGAAAATATCGACTGGCTTTTTTCTGATAACGGAGTGGATTGAATTGTTGTACCTATCGACAGCCATGGGTACGAGTTCGGATACTTTGAGAGTCGAGATCTCGGACTTGAGGCATCTATAGATTTCGAGGAGTGTCGAGTGGAATCGTTCCACTTGCCCATTGACCTCGCTCCGTTGAGTGGGAGTATGATATACGACTATGTCCAGCAGTTTAAGGTAATTGAGGACTGTGGGGCAAAGGAGCCCTCGTTCGTTGTCTGTTACCAAGATTTGGGGTGCCGTGAAGTAGTGCAGAACCTCCGCCAATTTTTCGCGCAGGTGGAGAGCTGACTTTGACTCTATGGGAAATAGTTTGGCAAACTGAAAATTTGTCAATGCAGCTGAGAAATTTTTGTTTTTCCAACGCGAAGATGTCTATATGGAGGATTTCGCACGGGTATGTTGGAATTGGGGTCGGTTCCAATAATGGTTGATTGGGGTGCCGGTCGTATTTATGCAGCTTGCATGTTTTACAGGCTGCCACGATATTTCTGATTCTGCTCGCCATTTTCGGGAAATAGACACGCTCTAGTAGTTGAAGTCTTATTTCATTGGGATTTCTGTGAGCCCTTTGGTGTTCCTCAGTGATGACACCGCAAATCGCGTCGTCATCAGTCAAATCGGTCACCATCCTTTGCGTGATGCGAAGTTTGTAGCTCGTGAATGATTGGAGATAACACGTTTGCAGAAGTTGCAGATGCGTATCTGGGATTTTAATTCCGTTTATTAGGGATGGGCTAAGGTAGGCCTTCAAGATCGTGTCCAATTCTGCAGTAGTAAATGTTCTGATGGGCAGTAGGTGCCGAGTGAAGCCGGCATGCGGTGAGACGCCTTCGTAGTCTGAACGAGAGGGATCAAAGACAATCTGATTCCTGAATGCATTGATGGGGGCCTCGACATATGGGACAAGATCGGAGGCGTCCTGTAGTGCGCTGTGCACCGTTGCCAGTGAGTCAGTGTATATTTTTAAAGATGCAGTCCCGTATAAATAGGTCTTGAGGCTGTCCAGCGCCCAGATGATTGCTAACATTTCTCCCTCGATTGTGGCGTAGTTTTCTTCTGTCCGACTAAGTGCCCTTGAGAGGTAGGTAATGGGCCTGTCGTTGTTTGCAGTAATTTGTGAGAGGACGGCCCCGAGGGCGACATTTGACGCATCTGTGGTGAGATGGAAAGGTTTCGAAAAGTCAGGGAAGGCTAACACCTCTGATGAGGAGAGAAGCGTTTTCAAATCGCGGAAAGCTTGCATTGCCTCTTCGTCTAGTGTAATTAGTACCTTTTTTGATTGCGAGGATTTAACTTGGGCACCACCCGCACGCGTCAGGTTCGTAAGCGGTTTTGCAATTCTAGCGTAATCTTTTATAAATTTCCTGTAGTAGGAGGTCATGCCTAAGAAAGACTTAAGCTCCTTTAGATTTCTTGGAGGCTGTATTTTTAGGATTGCATTGACTTTTTTGTCATCGACTTTAATACCATCCCCCGTTACGATATAACCTAGGAATTCGACTTGTTTTTGCAGGAAGTGAGTTTTTTCGAGGTTCACTTGCAGGCCTACGTCACGAAGTCTGGTAAGTATTGTAGTTAAGTTCGACAATGGTCTTCGTAGGATGAACTGAAAACAATTATGTCGTCAATGTACACGAAGCATATTTTCCCGATGTACTCCCTGAGTACATCGTCTATCATTCTTTGGAAGATGGCGGGGGCATTCTTAAGCCCAAAAGGTAATCTAAGAAATTCGTATTTTCCGTTCAGGACTCTTCACTCACCTGGGCAGTTGTTGTTAGTATTGTTTTTTGGTTGGAATGATGGTGTGGTGTGTGTAGTAGTCCCTCCTTACAGGGTCAGCGTTTTTCTGTTAACGAGATTTAAAGTAATTAGTACATTGTAGTGATTTTGTTGTGTTTTTTCTTTTTTTTATTTTCTTAATAACGCTAATGTACTCGGGTCAGCATTAAAAAAAGAGTTTTTTGAATTTGTTTAATTTTCATTTTCTCCCTTCATTTTAGTTTTTGTTGCGCGCGTGAGCTGCCTGTTGCTGTGTCCCCCTTTGTCAGTAAGGGGAGGCTCCATTTTTCCCTTTTAGCCCATTTAAGGGCCTACTTAGGTAGGAGTGGCTCCACGTCTCCGATTGAAGGTGACACTTTCGGTGGAAGACACAGCCAGCGGCCAATACCCACGCACTGCGACAAATCATTTTCTTACAACTAATTTGTTCACATTTTTATTTTCTTGTTTACTTAAACTAAAATGCCACTCGCAACCAATAGTTGCCGCAGTGGTTTGAGTATGCAGATACTCTTATTTTATTTCTCTATTATTCTTTTTTTTTTCTAGGTAACCGCCTCAGACACCGTTCACTTTGCACCAGCCGCAGTTTCATATCGTCAGGCGGCTGCCAGAAGCTTTGTTTTAATCTTTCATAATTTTTTTCACTTTTTTTTTTACATTATTCTTTGGTATTTCCACCGGCACTCGGTTATGCACTCGCGATAGGTTTTTTTGAGGCGGTCCCTGCTCGGGCGCCAGTTAACTTCCGCATTGCTAAATGGAAGTTACCTTAAGTTTACTTAAGGATTTATTGGAAATTGCATTTACCCGAATAATAGTCCAGGACACTTAGAAAACATTATAATTCCTTTTATTAAATTCTTAGTACAAAGGGTTCCTATAGGATTGTTGGTATTTTAAGTTTAGGCAGATTAATTGAATGTTCTTATTCTTTTCGTGGTTGCAACCAGAATAATATTTCACGCTCCCGCCCAGAAGCGCCAAAGCTCCCTAGCTGGCCCTAAGTTGCTGACGCAGCGCGAGTGACCGTCCAACGGCAGCATGTTTTACAGGCTGCCACGATATTTCTGATTCTGCTCGCCATTTTCGGGAAATAGACACGCTTTAGAAGTTGAAGTCTTATTTCATTGGGATTTCTGTGAGCCCTTTGGTGTTCCTCAGTGATGACACCGCAAATCGCGTCGTCATCAGTCAAATCGGTCACCATCCTTTGCGTGATGCGAAGTTTGTAGCTCGTGAATGATTGGAGATAACACGTTTGCAGAAGTTGCAGATGCGTATCTGGGATTTTAATTCCGTTTATTAGGGATGGGCTAAGGTAGGCCTTCAAGATCGTGTCCAATTCTGCAGTAGTAAATGTTCTGATGGGCAGTAGGTGCCGAGTGAAGCCGGCATGCGGTGAGACGCCTTCGTAGTCTGAACGAGAGGGATCAAAGACAATCTGATTCCTGAATGCATTGATGGGGGCCTCGACATGTGGGACAAGATCGGAGGCGTCCTGTAGTGCGCTGTGCACCGTTGCCAATGAGTCAGTGTATATTTTTAAAGATGCAGTCCCGTATAAATAGGTCTTGAGGCTGTCCAGCGCCCAGATGATTGCTAACATTTCTCCCTCGATTGTGGCGTAATTTTCTTCTGTCCGACTAAGTGCCCTTGAGAGGTAGGTAATGGGCCTGTCGTTGTTTGCAGTAATTTGTGATAGGACGGCCCCGAGGGCGACATTTGACGCATCTGTGGTGCGATGGAAAGGTTTCGAAAAGTCAGGGAAGGCTAACACCTCTGATGAGGAGAGAAGCGCTTTCAAATCGCGGAAAGCTTGCATTGCCTCTTCGTCTAGTGTAATTAGTACCTTTTTTGATTGCGAGGATTTAACTTGAGCACCACCCGCACGCGTCAAGTTCGTAAGCGGTTTTGCGATTCTAGCGTAATCTTTTATAAATTTCCTGTAGCAGGAGGTCATGCCTAAGAAAGACTTAAGCTCCTTTAGATTTCTTGGAGGCTGTATTTTTAGGATTGCATTGACTTTTTTGTCATCGACTTTAATACCATCCCCCGTTACGATATAACCTAGGAATTCGACTTGTTTTTGCAGGAAGTGAGTTTTTTCGAGGTTCACTTGCAGGCCTACGTCACGAAGTCTGGTAAGTATTGTAGTTAAGTTCGACCAATGGTCTTCGTAGGATGAACTGAAAACAATTATGTCGTGAATGTACACGAAGCATATTTTCCCGATGTACTCCCTGAGTACATCGTCTATCATTCTTTGGAAGATGGCGGGGGCATTCTTAAGGTAATCAAAAGGTAATCTAAGAAATTCGTATTTTCCGTTCAGGGTTGAAAAGGCAGTCTTGGGAATGTCCGCGGGATTCATATGAATCTGGTGGAAACCCGAAGTCAGGTCGATGGTAGTAAAAAGCTTCGCCTTGCCTAAACTAGCTAACGTGGAATTAATGTCTGGGATTGGATATCTATCGGAGACCGTCACCGCGTTTAGTCTTTTGTAGTCAATCACCATGCGGTATTGTTTCTCCCCGTTGGGCTTTGGTTTCTTCTCAACCACCCATACTGGAGAGTTATACGGGCTTTCCGACGGCCGGATCATACCCTCGTGGAGGAGTTTCGTAACCTGGTTTTCGACTTCCTGTCTCATGTGGACTAGGTATGGGTAGAATCTGGTGTAAACGGCATCCTCCGTTCGGGTGCGGATGGATGCTTTAATTTGGGTTTCTACGGCTTCACCAGGAGCCACAGGTTCGAAGATGGATAAAAAGTTTTTGAGTAGGGCTTCCAGGGTAGGCTCGACTTCTTTCGGATGGTCTTTCTCTAAGAGGAAATTGAGTTGAGTGGATCTGCGGTTTAGGAGGGGTATCGCCACCCCGGGCTGTATGGTTAATGTGTCAAGCTCCCTGTCAATTTTTGCCTTGAGATGTCTTAACGTATCATCGCCGATGATACCATCAAAGCTGTTCAGGTTCGGTAGTGTGTAGAATGTGAGTTGAGTGTTGTTGCCCAAAGGGGCGAAAAAGGGGCCGGTTGTAGATTTTGATACTTTAATAGGGCCTCCGGCTGACTGCACTAGGAATGGGGTCTGCAGAGCCGTAGCCCCATCAGATAGTTTCTGACTAATAAAGTTTCTGTTTGCGCCAGTATCAATGAGAAACTGTCGCACTACCCCATTCGTATCTTCATACTCTATGTATGGTACACTTGAGAGGCCATGCCCATAAAATTTACTTGATCTTGGATCACAAGGTCGTCGGGGTGCGGTGGGGCCACCTGGGCTGCACCCTCATTTAGCTCGTTAACCGCGATCATCGGCATTTCTTCGTACAACTGTTCGTTACTCGGAGTAGGCTGACTATCCCTTGGGGTGCAGTCTACTCCATTGGGATCGGACACGTTTGGTGCTTCCACATGGAATAGATACTGTGCTTTTTTAAAGGGGTTAGTTGACTCGCTGGGGCTTCTCTTGACGCCCCCTTCAACTCCCTGGTTTGGGAATCGAGTCCTAGACTGGCTTGAGGTTGCCGGTTCCATTTTGATGGCCGGCCTGGTAATTTGTTGGCTTCAGTAGCCACTTGGGTCCGGCTGGGACTGGTGTGGGGTCGCGGTCCTATGATTTACATAGGTCACGGGATTGTTAAATCTTGGGGAGAAATTATTTGGTGGATACTGCTGCCGATAAACAGTCCGTTGTTGATACGGTGGCCTAACGGGAGCGGTCGAGGAAACTAAGTTCTTTGTGTAGATGACGTTATCTAACTTTTGGGCAATTGAAAATGCCTCTGGCAATGTTCTAGGGCGATTTACGGTGATCAATCCCGCCATTTCTTGGGGAAGCCCTCTTATGAAGACCCGCAAGGCTCTTTCGCGGTACGAGCCTATGAGAGCTTCAAGCACTCCTTTGGCGTGCCCTGCATTCCTGAGTTTTGCTACGATCAAAGAGAGGTGCCTTTTGATATTGTTATAATATCCCTCCAGGTTCCCATCACCACGGACTAGCGTACTCATCTGATATTCTAGAGTCCCTATGTCCCTTTTGTCCTCATAGTTTGAGGCAAGGACCTTCCTGATTTCTGGCCAATCGTCATCTGCTATATCGCTAGAGATCAGCATCTCGTCCGCCCTGCCTTCTATCTTCGACCTCAGGTGGAGGACGATGGCTCTGTATATCAGCTTATCTCTTGCTACCTCATAGTCCCGAACTATGGCTTCAGCTTGCCTGATCCAGGTTGGATACTGGGCAGCTTCTCCCGTAAAGGGCCTTATTTCCTTGACGCAATCTGGTAAAGTTGCTATCTGCTTTAGGTCAAATTCGGTCAGGGCTTTGTCTGAGTCTGAGTCAGAGGGTCTGAGTTTTTTGCTTCCAGAATCAACACCTTTTCTTTTTGTTTTTTTAGCTCCTCCGTAAGGGAGGCTACCTGAGCGAGTAGGGTGGAAATGGCCTCTTTCATCTCGTCCATTTTTTAGAAAATTCAATTCAATACGGTAAAATAGGGCAGAATAGTGCGATATCTCTTTATTTAGCTTCTTCAATTTGTTATTATTATTTAATAAAATGTCTACAATACGGTAAAATAGGGCAGAATAGTGCGATATCTCTTTATTTAGCTTCTTCAATTTGTTATTATTATTTAATAAAATGTCTACAAGTAAAACAATTACAAGCAAAAAAAAAATTTTTTTTGGCAAAGGGAATGGATTTTCCTGATAGAATAATTGAATGTGTTTAGATTTTTTTGTAAAATTTGAGCACTCTTCACTCACCTGGGCAGTTGTTGTTAGTATTGTTTTTTGGTTGGAATGATGGTGTGGTGTGTGTACTAGTCCCTCCTTACAGGGTCAGCGTTTTTCTGTTAACGAGATTTAAAGTAATTAGTACATTGTAGTGATTTTGTTGTGTTTTTTCTTTTTTTTATTTTCTTAATAACGCTAATGTACTCGGGTCAGCATTAAAAAAAAGAGTTTTTTGAATTTGTTTAATTTGCATTTTTTCCCTTCATTTTAGTTTTTGTTGCGCGCGTGAGCTGCCTGTTGCTGTGTCCCCCTTTGTCAGTAAGGGGAGGCTCCATTTTTCCCTTTTAGCCCATTTAAGGGCCTACTTAGGTAGGAGCGGCTCCACGTCTCAGCGGCCAATACCCACGCACTGCGACAAATCATTTTCTTACAACTAATTTGTTCACATTTTTATTTTCTTGTTTACTTAAACTAAAATGCCACTCGCAACCAATAGTTGCCGCAGTGGTTTGAGTATGCAGATACTCTTATTTTATTTCTCTATTATTCTTTTTTTTTTTCTAGGTAACCGCCCCAGACACCGTTCACTTTGCACCAGCCGAGTGCCCCTCGGGCAAGCCGCACTGACAACCACTGTAGCTGAGTTGAGTTACTTACTGAATGGTAATCCCTCAACGGGGTTTTGAACCCCGGGCCCGCGCTTATCCGGCGGTAGCCATCCACTTAATATTTTTAAGGCCATTCAGTTTTCACTCACTTTAACTCAAAAAAATTACACTGCAGTTTCATTTCGTCAGGAGGCTGCCAGAAGCTTTGTTTTAATCTTTCATAATTTTTTTCACTTTTTTTTTTTTACATTATTCTTTGGTATTTCCACCGGCACTCGGTTATGCACTCGCGATAGGTTTTTTTGAGGCTGTCCCTGCTCGGGCGCCAGTTAACTTCCGCATTGCTAAATGGAAGTTACCTTAAGTTTACTTAAGGATTTATTGGAAATTGCATTTACCCGAATAATAGTCCAGGACCCTTAGAAAACATTATAATTCCTTTTATTAAATTCTTAGTACAAAGGGTTCCTATAGGATTGTTGGTATTTTAAGTTTAGGCAGATTAATTGAATGTTCTTATTCTCTTCGTGGTTGCAACCAGAATAATATTTCACGCTCCCGCCCAGAAGCGCCAAAGCTCCCTAGCTGGCCCTAAGTTGCTGACGCAGCGCGAGTGACCGTCCAACGGCAGCATGTTTTACAGGCTGCCACGATATTTCTGATTCTGCTCGCCATTTTCGGGAAATAGACACGCTTTAGAAGTTGAAGTCTTATTTCATTGGGATTTCTGTGAGCCCTTTGGTGTTCCTCAGTGATGACACCGCAAATCGCGTCGTCATCAGTCAAATCGGTCACCATCCTTTGCGTGATGCGAAGTTTGTAGCTCGTGAATGATTGGAGATAACACGTTTGCAGAAGTTGCAGATGCGTATCTGGGATTTTAATTCCGTTTATTAGGGATGGGCTAAGGTAGGCCTTCAAGATCGTGTCCAATTCTGCAGTAGTAAATGTTCTGATGGGCAGTAGGTGCCGAGTGAAGCCGGCATGCGGTGAGACGCCTTCGTAGTCTGAACGAGAGGGATCAAAGACAATCTGATTCCTGAATGCATTGATGGGGGCCTCGACATGTGGGACAAGATCGGAGGCGTCCTGTAGTGCGCTGTGCACCGTTGCCAATGAGTCAGTGTATATTTTTAAAGATGCAGTCCCGTATAAATAGGTCTTGAGGCTGTCCAGCGCCCAGATGATTGCTAACATTTCTCCCTCGATTGTGGCGTAATTTTCTTCTGTCCGACTAAGTGCCCTTGAGAGGTAGGTAATGGGCCTGTCGTTGTTTGCAGTAATTTGTGATAGGACGGCCCCGAGGGCGACATTTGACGCATCTGTGGTGCGATGGAAAGGTTTCGAAAAGTCAGGGAAGGCTAACACCTCTGATGAGGAGAGAAGCGCTTTCAAATCGCGGAAAGCTTGCATTGCCTCTTCGTCTAGTGTAATTAGTACCTTTTTTGATTGCGAGGATTCAACTTGGGCACCACCCGCACGCGTCAAGTTCGTAAGCGGTTTTGCGATTCTAGCGTAATCTTTTATAAATTTCCTGTAGCAGGAGGTCATGCCTAAGAAAGACTTAAGCTCCTTTAGATTTCTTGGAGGCTGTATTTTTAGGATTGCATTGACTTTTTTGTCATCGACTTTAATACCATCCCCCGTTACGATATAACCTAGGAATTCGACTTGTTTTTGCAGGAAGTGAGTTTTTTCGAGGTTCACTTGCAGGCCTACGTCACGAAGTCTGGTAAGTATTGTAGTTAAGTTCGACCAATGGTCTTCGTAGGATGAACTGAAAACAATTATGTCGTCAATGTACACGAAGCATATTTTCCCGATGTACTCCCTGAGTACATCGTCTATCATTCTTTGGAAGATGGCGGGGGCATTCTTAAGGTAATCTAAGAAATTCGTATTTTCCGTTCAGGGTTGAAAAGGCAGTCTTGGGAATGTCCGCGGGATTCATATGAATCTGGTGGAAACCCGAAGTCAGGTCGATGGTAGTAAAAAGCTTCGCCTTGCCTAAACTAGCTAACGTGGAAGTAATGTCTGGGATTGGATATCTATCGGAGACCGTCACCGCGTTTAGTCTTTTGTAGTCAATCACCATGCGGTATTGTTTCTCCCCGTTGGGCTTTGGTTTCTTCTCAACCACCCATACTGGAGAGTTATACGGGCTTTCCGACGGCCGGATCATACCCTCGTGGAGGAGTTTCGTAACCTGGTTTTCGACTTCCTGTCTCATGTGGACTAGGTATGGGTAGAATCTGGTGTAAACGGCATCCTCCGTTCGGGTGCGGATGGATGCTTTAATTTGGGTTTCTACGGCTTCACCAGGAGCCACAGGTTCGAAGATGGATAAAAAGTTTTTGAGTAGGGCTTCCAGGGTAGGCTCGACTTCTTTCGGATGGTCTTTCTCTAAGAGGAAATTGAGTTGAGTGGATCTGCGGTTTAGGAGGGGTATCGCCACCCCGGGCTGCAGAGCCGTAGCCCCATCAGATAGTTTCTGACTAATAAAGTTTCTGTTTGCGCCAGTATCAATGAGAAACTGTCGCACTACCCCATTCCTATCTTCATACTCTATGTATGGTACACTTGAGAGGCCATGCCCATAAAATTTACTTGATCTTGGATCACAAGGTCGTCGGGGTGCGGTGGGGCCACCTGGGCTGCACCCTCATTTAGCTCGTTAACCGCGATCATCGGCATTTCTTCGTACAACTGTTCGTTACTCGGAGTAGGCTGACTATCCCTTGGGGTGCAGTCTACTCCATTGGGATCGGACACGTTTGGTGCTTCCACATGGAATAGATACTGTGCTTTTTTAAAGGGGTTAGTTGACTCGCTGGGGCTTCTCTTGACGCCCCCTTCAACTCCCTGGTTTGGGAATCGAGTCCTAGACTGGCTTGAGGTTGCCGGTTCCATTTTGATGGCCGGCCTGGTAATTTGTTGGCTTCAGTAGCCACTTGGGTCCGGCTGGGACTGGTGTGGGGTCGCGGTCCTATGATTTACATAGGTCACGGGATTGTTAAATCTTGGGGAGAAATTATTTGGTGGATACTGCTGCCGATAAACAGTCCGTTGTTGATACGGTGGCCTAACGGGAGCGGTCGAGGAAACTAAGTTCTTTGTGTAGATGACGTTATCTAACTTTTGGGCAACTGAAAATGCCTCTGGCAATGTTCTAGGGCGATTTACGGTGATCAATCCCGCCATTTCTTGGGGAAGCCCTCTTATGAAGACCCGCAAGGCTCTTTCGCGGTACGAGCCTATGAGAGCTTCAAGCACTCCTTTGGCGTGCCCTGCATTCCTGAGTTTTGCTACGATCAAAGAGAGGTGCCTTTTGATATTGTTATAATATCCCTCCAGGTTCCCATCACCACGGACTAGCGTACTCATCTGATATTCTAGAGTCCCTATGTCCCTTTTGTCCTCATAGTTTGAGGCAAGGACCTTCCTGATTTCTGGCCAATCGTCATCTGCTATATCGCTAGAGATCAGCATCTCGTCCGCCCTGCCTTCTATCTTCGACCTCAGGTGGAGGACGATGGCTCTGTATATCAGCTTATCTCTTGCTACCTCATAGTCCCGAACTATGGCTTCAGCTTGCCTGATCCAGGTTGGATACTGGGCAGCTTCTCCCGTAAAGGGCCTTATTTCCTTGACGCAATCTGGTAAAGTTGCTATCTGCTTTAGGTCAAATTCGGTCAGGGCTTTGTCTGAGTCTGAGTCAGAGGGTCTGAGTTTTTTGCTTCCAGAATCAACACCTTTTCTTTTGTTTTTTTTAGCTCCTCCGTAAGGGAGGCTACCTGAGCGAGTAGGGTGGAAATGGCCTCTTTCATCTCGTCCATTTTTTAGAAAATTCAATTCAATACGGTAAAATAGGGCAGAATAGTGCGATATCTCTTTATTTAGCTTCTTCAATTTGTTATTATTATTTAATAAAATGTCTACAATACGGTAAAATAGGGCAGAATAGTGCGATATCTCTTTATTTAGCTTCTTCAATTTGTTATTATTATTTAATAAAATGTCTACAAGTAAAACAATTACAAGCAAAAAAAAAAAAATTTTTTTTTGGCAAAGGGAATGGATTTTCCTGATAGAATAATTGAATGAGTTTAGATTTTTTTGTAAAATTTGAGCACTCTTCACTCACCTGGGCAGTTGTTGTTAGTATTGTTTTTTGGTTGGAATGATGGTGTGGTGTGTGTACTAGTCCCTCCTTACAGGGTCAGCGTTTTTCTGTTAACGAGATTTAAAGTAATTAGTACATTGTAGTGATTTTGTTGTGTTTTTTCTTTTTTTTATTTTCTTAATAACGCTAATGTACTCGGGTCAGCATTAAAAAAAAGAGTTTTTTGAATTTGTTTAATTTGCATTTTTTCCCTTCATTTTAGTTTTTGTTGCGCGCGTGAGCTGCCTGTTGCTGTGTCCCCCTTTGTCAGTAAGGGGAGGCTCCATTTTTCCCTTTTAGCCCATTTAAGGGCCTACTTAGGTAGGAGCGGCTCCACGTCTCAGCGGCCAATACCCACGCACTGCGACAAATCATTTTCTTACAACTAATTTGTTCACATTTTTATTTTCTTGTTTACTTAAACTAAAATGCCACTCGCAACCAATAGTTGCCGCAGTGGTTTGAGTATGCAGATACTCTTATTTTATTTCTCTATTATTCTTTTTTTTTCTAGGTAACCGCCTCAGACACCGTTCACTTTGCACCAGCCGAGTGCCCCTCGGGCAAGCCGCACTGACAACCACTGTAGCTGAGTTGAGTTACTTACTGAATGGTAATCCCTCAACGGGGTTTTGAACCCCGGGCCCGCGCTTATCCGGCGGTAGCCATCCACTTAATATTTTTAAGGCCATTCAGTTTTCACTCACTTTAACTCAAAAAAATTACACTGCAGTTTCATTTCGTCAGGAGGCTGCCAGAAGCTTTGTTTTAATCTTTCATAATTTTTTTCACTTTTTTTTTTTTTTACATTATTCTTTGGTATTTCCACCGGCACTCGGTTATGCACTCGCGATAGGTTTTTTTGAGGCGGTCCCTGCTCGGGCGCCAGTTAACTTCCGCATTGCTAAATGGAAGTTACCTTAAGTTTACTTAAGGATTTATTGGAAATTGCATTTACCCGAATAATAGTCCAGGACACTTAGAAAACATTATAATTCCTTTTATTAAATTCTTAGTACAAAGGGTTCCTATAGGATTGTTGGTATTTTAAGTTTAGGCAGATTAATTGAATGTTCTTATTCTTTTCGTGGTTGCAACCAGAATAATATTTCACGCTCCCGCCCAGAAGCGCCAAAGCTCCCTAGCTGGCCCTAAGTTGCTGACGCAGCGCGAGTGACCGTCCAACGGTCGCATCCGGTGTCACCGCTTTGGCTCTTGCGCAAGCGGTTGGTATTTCTCTTTCCTCATCCTTTCTGCTGAGCCAGCAATCCATGCTGAGCCAGCAATCCATGCTGAGCCAGCAGTTTGTGAGAGGGGCAGTCTGTGTGAGGGGCAGAGTGGCCTGATTTTAGTGGGCAGATTTCATGGTGTTAACTTAATATTTATATATTATATATTATATATTATATATTATATATTATATATTATATATTATATATTATATATTATATATTATATATTATATATTATATATTATATATTATATATTATATATTATATATTATATATTATATATTATATATTATATATTATATATTATATATTATATATTATATATTATATATTATATATTATATATTATATATTATATATTATATATTATATATTATATATTATATATTATATATTATATATTATATATTATATTGTTGAGATTTATTCAACTTAATGGGTTTACAGAGTTATTGATGGATATATATATATTAGTAGTGAATATATTATTTGTGGTAGAACTATGAGAAACACGACCGGCACAGACGGTGCCATATACGAGAGTGCATCTTGACGCGTATAGGGTTGCCAGATGGGCGGGTGACCAAGTAGGCTGCCAGATGTATTCGCAATACTTCCCCTCAGATGGCGCCTTATTTCTCTATTTTTTGTACTCCCAACAGTGTCACACAGGACTCATGCTTTGCTGTTCCTAGTCCTTTGGTTAAAACGTCTGCGGGCATTTCACTTGTTGAGATGTAATCAATGCGAAGGTCCCCTTTGTCCACCAGTTCCCTTATAAAGTGATGACGGATGTCGACATGCTTTGTCCTCTTGTGGAATAGAGGATTTCGTGTGAGTTGGCCAGCTCCTTGATTGTCGTTGTAGATTATGGTGGAACGGAGCGAGCCAAAAATCTCTTGTAAGAAAGATCTTAGATGTACAGCCTCTTTAGACGTCTCAGATAGGGCCATGTATTCCGCCTCTGTACTAGAAAGAGCGACAGTTCGCTGCTTACGGGATTCCCAACTTATTGGTGCGTTTGCCATCTTAAATGCGAAACCTGTAAAAGATCTACGATCATCAATATTAGCAGCCCAGTCGGCATCAGCATAGCCAACCAAATCTTTTCCGGTTTTTCTATATATTAGTCCATGGTCTTGAGTACCCTTCAAATAACGAAGTACCCTTTTGGCTGCAACCCAGTGTTGTTTCCCGTAACAATTATTATACTGGCTAAGAAGACTTACGGTATGTGCAATGTCAGGGCGCGTCGACACTGCAAGCCACATTAGAGCACCTATCAAGCTTTGATATGGGACGCCTGATACTTCATCCAGGTCCGGTTTTGTCTTTGGGCACATTTGATTTGAAATTTTCTCGCTGGCGTTCATAGGTGTGCTCACTGGTTTACAGTCCTCCATGTTGAATTTCTTTAGTATATCCTTTACATACCTTGATTGACCCAAAGAACATTCACCTTTGTTCTTATTTTGAAGAAATTCGATACCCAGGCAATAAGACAGTTTTCCTAAATCCTTCATTTCAAAATTACGTGTTAATTCGGCTTTCAGCTGTGTTAGTAGCTTGTTATTATTCGTTGCGACTATGAGATCATCGACATACAGTGAAACGATAATAATCCCATTACCTTGTTTTTTCATATACACACAAGGATCGGCTGCAAGTGGCTTCAAGTTCATTTCCTTCAATTTGCAATCCAGTTTCTTATACCACTGGCGTCCACTCTGCTTTAATCCATACAAAGCTTTCTTTAGTTTACATACTTTATCGTCGGTGTATCTCTGCTTTTCTTTTTCCGTAAGTATTTCGGTGAATTCTGGTGGAACCTTTATATACAGTTCTTCCTCTATGTCTCCATTTAGATATGCGCTGTTAAAATCAAATTGATGGAGGTCGAGGTCGAGTTCCACGGCGATTGCTATCAGTGTTCGTATTGATCCTATACGAGCTACAGGGGAATAAGTTTCATTATAATCAATTCCCTCTCTTTGAGTGAAGCCTTTTGCTACTAGACGAGCCTTGCGGCTATCCACTTCGCCGTTTGGTTTATACTTTGTGCGGAGAACCCACTTGGTTTCTATGACTTTCTGATTCCTCTCTCGCTTTACTGTTTCCCAAGTCTTATTCTTTTGTAGCGCTTTATACTCACTTATCAAGGCGTTTTTCCACTCAATTGCATTTGGACCACTTAGAGCTGCGCGCGTTGACGATTCATCTCCGATGCTTATTAGTGACGATGCCTCATAAAATTCGTCTTCCTCATCAGATTCCGGTTCAGGCTCATTTCCGATGGTTGACTGGATTTGGACTTCATTATAGATGAGCTTGGGACGACCAGGTTTTCCTGTATGCACTTTTCTGGGTCTTCCAGGTCCACGTCTTTGCAGTACTGGTTCCTCTTGGACATTTTCTTCAATATCGGCATTCTCTTCTGGGGTATTTTCCTCGGGAACGACACGCTCTTCTTGAAAATCATCTTCCTGACTATGTTCCTCTTGATATTCCGCATTGACTGCACTCAGCTCTGAGAATTCTTCAAATTCATGATCGTTGCCAAAAATATTTGTGAATATGACGTCACGACTTCTTAATACCATTTTGGCTTCGGGATCATATAGTCTGTAGGCTTTGGCATCATTACAGTAACCTATAAATATACAACGTTTAGATCTTGGACTGAATTTACTCTTTGCACGTTTGTCAAGCGAGTATACAATTTGACCAAATGTGCGTAAATGTTTGATAGATGCAATACGATGATTCCATAATGTAAAAGGGACTTCTCCCCGTAGACTTTTGGATGGGCATCTATTCCGTAAGTAATTTGCAGTGTTTATTGCCTCAGCCCAGTAGCTATTTGGTAGTACGGCTTGGATCATCATGCAGCGAGCCATTTCCACAAGAGTTCGATTCTTCCTTTCAGCCGTTCCATTTTGTTGTGGGGTGTATTCCACTGAATGCTCGTGCTTTATACCTGCGGCTTTTAAATACTTATTAAACTCATTATTGGTATACTCGGTTCCATTGTCTGATCTAAAACGTTTAATCTTTTTTCCAGTTTTGAGTTCGACGTATACCTTAAACTCCTTGAATTTGTTAAAAACTTCTGATTTACTTTTGATAGTATACAATTCGCACCATTTCGAAAAATCATCTATAAATGTAACAAAGTATCGACTACCTCCATGACTACTTACTCGCATTGGTCCACATACATCGCTATGGATTAGTTCTAGTAGTTCTTTTGATTTGGAGTCGGATGCAGGAAACGGTTTTCGTGATTGCTTCCCCTTAATGCATGCTTCGCAGATTGGTAGACTCTCATTTATATTTACGCATGCACCATGTACTCTTCCTTTTTGGATGACATCTTTTAAGTCCTTTTCGTTTAAGTGACCAAAACGTTCATGCCACTCCCTGATACTTGTTTTGTTTCCGACTGCTAAATGGCTTTCTTCACTCATTTCCTCGACATGGTATAGGTCATGTTTTCGCTGTGCGACAAAAACTACTTGCCCATTGGATACCTGTATTATTTCTGCAAAATTCTTCTTAAATAACACATTAAAACCGTGGTCACATATCTTCGCTATTGACAGTAGATTTTCTCTAATATCTGGTACATGCAGTGTGTTCAAAAGGTTTGCAGAAAACTTACAGTTTGGTTTAAAAGTTACCGACCCGATTCCATTAATTGCTGTATTTTCGCCGTTTGCTAGTTTTAACTCTTGCGATTTTTCTGCATACGTTTTATTAAACCTTTCCTTCTCTGAACACATATGTGACGTTGCTCCAGAGTCCAGGCACCATCCCTTTAGGCTTGTGCGTGTAAGATTTGCTTCTTGTATGTACATACTTGAATATGACTCACTGTTTTTTCCGGAGTTTTTCGGAAATTTCTTGGGACATTTCGCCGCCTTGTGCCCCACCTTTCCACAATTATAACATTTGTATTTGAAACCACCTGCCTTGGACGACCCTGGTGCACCATTATTGAATCTCTTATTTATCATCAGTGCCCCTGGTGATGATTCTCCTTTGTTTCGATTTCGCGCTTCGTATTCATCCAATAATTTTACCTTTAGTGCTTCAGGTGTAATTAAATTGTCCTGCGACTCGATTGCTATACGAAATGTTTCGTATTCTTCTGATATACTGTACAGTAGCAAGATCGAGATTAAATCATTTATGTTGATTGCTTCAGTTTCATTTATTTTGTCTACAATGTCAAAAAACTTATCGACGTGATCTCGCATGTCGGCGCCGGGGCCTAATTTCAGCAAAATCAAAGACTTCAGTAGGGTGGCTTTGCGTGCGGGACCCGTGGACTGGTAGATGCTATGCAACTTTTTCCATACTTCGTTTGAAGTTTCACAGTTTTTTATTTGTTTTAATTCTGTTGTCGCCATGGCCAGAATTAAGTCAGATTTTGCCTTAGCATCTTCTTTCACCCACTGTGCAGCATTTTGTTCTGTCTTTACACATGTATTGTTCACATATTTCCACGTATCATTTTTGATCAAAAGTGCTTCCATCTGAATTTTCCAAGTATCAAAATTTTCTTTGCCTAACGGCTCTATACGTACACTTGCGACACTCATTTTTTTTTTGTTCTGTTTCTCTTTATTTAACTGTTTTCTATTGTGTTCTCCCTCGCACGTTTTTTCTTGACTTAGCTACACAAGCAAAAGCCGACCGCGAAGCTACACAAGCAACGTAAAAAAAACGGCAGTTCGGCGCCACACAGGCGAGACACAAAAATCTTTCTAGAACTTTTTCGCCACAACTTTTACACTTTTTACTTTATTTTCACTATTCTGAATCCATCGAATTATTGGCGCAGTGGAAGCGTGCTGGGCCCATAACCTGTTGAGATTTATTCAACTTAATGGGTTTACAGAGTTATTGATGGATATATATATATTAGTAGTGAATATATTATTTGTAGTAGAACTATGAGAAACACGACCGACACAGACGGTGCCATATACGAGAGTGCATCTTGACGCGTATAGGGTTGCCAGATGGGCGGGTGACCAAGTAGGCTGCCAGATGTATTCGCAATATATATATTATATATTATATATTATATATTACATATTATATATTATATATTATATATTATATATTATATATTATATATTATATATTATATATTATATATTATATATTATATATTATATATTATATATTATATATTATATATTATATATTATATATTATATATTATATATTATATATTATATATTATATATTATATATTATATATTATATATTATATATTATATATTATATATTATATATTATATATTATATATTATATATTATATATTATATATTATATATTATATATTATATATTATATATTATATATTATATATTATATATTATATATTATATATTATATATTATATATTATATATTATATATTATATATTATATATTATATATTATATATTATATATTATATATTATATATTATATATTATATATTATATATTATATATTATATATTATATATTATATATTATATATTATATATTATATATTATATATTATATATTATATATTATATATTATATATTATATATTATATATTATATATTATATATTATATATTATATATTATATATTATATATTATATATTATATATTATATATTATATATTATATATTATATATTATATATTATATATTATATATTATATATGATATATTATATATTATATATTATATATTATATACACACTAAAAACGGCGCCACAGGGAGGGATAGTTTATTTTGGAGCTAGTGCGGCCAACTTAACGGAGAGGAAAAGAACAGAGGTAGAGAGAGAAGAAGGGCTTGAAAGTTTTCGCTGCTGCCAAGGCAAGAAAAATAAAAAAATTGAATAAACGAACTAATCATTTCTGTTTTCTTTGCGATTCTGCCGAATTATCTGAGGTCTGACGATCGAACGCCCAACCGTGAACCAACCGCTCGGCCACGGGTGGCGTTATTTTGTAACGCAAAGGCAAAACACGTTACATTGGTGTCAGTTGTGGGGTTAAGTTCGGTTCTGCGAAGAACCTCACCACGTGTAAAATGCCTAAGAAATCGACGCAGGCTCGGAACAGCAGATTGGAGGAGGACAGCGGCAGTTCTATTATGGCTATAGCACAATCAGTGAAGGCGGTGACTAAAAAGATCGACCGAATGTGCGAGGCCTTACAACGGTCCTTTATAAACGCACAGCCCACAGCGGTGCCAGGGCCCGTTTCGCCGCCGGAACACACCACGTGGGGTGGTGTTGGAAAATATATGATTCCGAGAGACCCGGATCGGAGTTTACTGCGGTGGAGACTCAGTTTAGGAGTTTATCGCTTATGAATGAGTCTCCGAAACGTAAATGGACCAGTCCTTGTGGTGTTTCAGTATTTGTAGATCCGCAGGCGTCTCTTATCGTCCCCGACCCGTCTCATGCACCGTCCACTCCTAATGTTCAGCAGTTGAATTACCGGTATCACCTGGGAATGATCTCTTAAAAACGATGCCTATTGTAGTGTCCGATGTGTCCGGGCAATTACCCATTCCAATGGAAATTGCCGATAGTTCTAAAAGTATTGAGGGCCCCGTAATCAAGTTGACTGCTGCAGTGGGTGACTTGTCCAACGTTACTGCTACGGCTGACGCTTCGGGACCGCGGCCTCTCGTTGGCATACCACCAAAGAAACATATATTTGTTTCTAGGCTAGACCCTGTTGTCACATCTGATGATGTAATAGCCTATATTCGGAAGAAAGTTAACGTCTCGAATATTGCGGTGGAGAAGTTTAAATTTTCTTATTCTCGGGACATTTCGTCCTTTAAAATTAGTGTTTCTGCCAATATCTTCGACACTATATGTCGAGAAGATTTTTGGCCGAAACATATAATAGTTAAGGAATATACTGTAAAAAGGAAAAATCGGCAACCGATTCGGTTGCCAACAACAACAACTAATACTATTCCTGCCACATCAGCATCTGCTGGTGTGTCAAAAAACTAGCTTCGTCCCTTAACCTGGGTTACCAGAACGTTAGAGGACTGAAATCCAAACTTCCTAATCTCTATGTAGATAGTCTTTCTTTTGAGCATAACATTCTAGCTTTTACAGAGACGTGGCTAAAACCTGATATTGCTGATGCATCGGTGTTTTCCACAAACTTTTCTATATTCAGACGTGACCGGATTTCTCGCGTAGGCGGTGGCGTTCTGATAACTGTTGATGCTGCTTTGTCATCTGAAATAATTCAATTTTCTTATACCCAGGAGATTGAGTTTGTCGGTGTTAAAGTAAATTTTAAATCTTTTAATGCTTTTATTACTTGTTCCTATATTCCACCATTGTCAGACATGGTGGTATATTTAAATCATTTAGAGGCAATTCAGTTTGTCTCCTCTTTAGTTTCCAGTCAAGACATGCTCATAGTTGTAGGTGATTTTAATTTACCCGCTTTAGTATGGTCACTAACAGATGAATCTACCATGTTGCTGCCCTCTTTGTCACATGACTTTATTGATGGCCTTCTAGGCTTATCTTTATCCCAAGTCAATCCTGTCTTAAATTCTAATGGAAAATAGTTAGATCTTATTTGTGTATTGGATACTTCTTATTGTGAGGTTTCTAGGATCGAACCATTTGTTCTTCTAGAAGACAAATTTCATCCTACATTAAATTTAAAAATTGATCTGCCCTTGCTTTCACCATTACTTGGTTCAAATGAGTTACCTCTAACTAGGTGCTTTCGTAAGACTGACTTTGCCACCCTTAATGAAAACATTACTACTACCAATTGGTCTTATCTGTACAATTGTAGAGATATGAACTCAGCTGTTCGTTTTTTCTATGATACTCTGAATTCACTCTTTGATATTCGTGTGCCTCTTGGCTGGAGCGGCTTAACAAACCTCCCTGGTTCTCTCGTGAGTTATCCAATTTAAAAAATGTGAAGACACGATATTATAAGAAGTTTCAAAAAACACGTCGTTCATCAGATTATGCTCTGTATACAGTCGCTCGTTCAAAATTCATGATGCTTAATACACAATGCTATAAGAATTATCTTCAGCGGTGTAAGCTTCAGTTTTCTTCTGACCCTAAACAATTTTATAATTTCGTTAATTCTAAACGTATGACCCTGTGTGCACCCATCTTTTTTGTCTTTTCAAAATAAATGAAGTAAGTAAGTCGTCTCGCCGACTTAGGTATACCATACACCAGTAAAACAAATTTTTCAAATTTATTAAACCAATGCATTTTCACATGCTTTTTATTACAAGCATATCTTATAATCTCCCTCACTCAAGTATACGAGCACCCTAGCGCCCCCACCAGCCAACGGCCAACTACGACCTTATGGAAAAACGTTTATATGCATAACTTGGTTGTTTTTTGTCCGATTGATCAAATTTGGTGTTTTGCTGGGTATTAGTATCAAATTCAAGTGTGCCAAAATTGATTACAAAAGGTAGAAAATTACGTGAGATAATCGAGTTTTCCCAAATTATGGGGGCGGAAAGGGGCGTGGCAAAATCGTTGCATATACAATATATGCGCATTTATTAAACAAATACACATACAAAATTTGGTGTCTCTAGCTATTATAGTCTTTAAGAAAATAAAATTTGTTTAAATTTCGTGGGCGGAGGGGGCGTGGCAAATTTTTTTTGCAACAAATTTGTGCGCGCTTACTAAAGGATTAATCATACTAAATTTGATGTCTTTAGCTATTGTAGTCTTTAAGAAAATCAAATTTGCTTAAATTTCGTGGGCGGAGGGTGGCGTGGCAAAAATTTGAAATAAACTTGACAACCGTAGGTAATACACGAGTCTACGTACCAAATTTGGTGACTCTAGCTCTTATAGTCTCTGAGATCTACGTGTTCATACGGACAGACGGACGGACGGACGGACGGCCGGACGGACGGACGGACGGACGGACATGTCTATATCGACTCGGCTGTTGATACTGATCAAGAATATATATACTTTATGGGGTCGGAAAAGCTTCCTTCTGCCTGTTACATACATTTTGGCGACTTTAATATACCATTTCACCCTATGGGTGTGAATTGCCGATTTGCTTGCGAGTTTTTT
Organism: Drosophila equinoxialis; assembly: GCA_018150345.1. Lineage (NCBI taxonomy): Eukaryota > Metazoa > Arthropoda > Insecta > Diptera > Drosophilidae > Drosophila > Drosophila equinoxialis. Next base: position 369,504 of record JAECWI010000481.1, read on the forward strand.
CAAAACAACTTATTCCTCAACGGAATATCGAGCAAGTCCGTATCCTTATCATTTAAAAAAGGCTAATTGCATTTTCAATCCAGTGTTCGATGAAAGTTCTATTCTTAGCGAACTTAAATTAGTTAAACCTGTTTATTCTCCGGGGCCAGATGGTCTTCCTGGATGTGTACTCAGGTTCTGTGCAAACGCATTATGCAAACCCATTTTAAAATTGTTTCTATTGTCTGTCGAATCTTCCTCTTTTCCATCTATTTGGAAGGAGTCGTATATCATACCTCTGCATAAAAATGGCAAAAAGTCCGAAGCCTCTAACTATAGAGGTATCTCAAAATTGTCCGCTATTCCGAAAGCTTTTGAGAAAATTATAACTTCTCAATTGCAACATTTTTGCAGCTCTATTATTTCGCCATCCCAACATGGGTTTGTGAAACGTAGATCTACAACCACTAACCTTTTAGAATTTACATCAATAATTATTAAGGTGTTCAAAAATGGTAAACAAACTGATGTCATATACACTGACTTCAGCAAAGCCTTTGATTCCGTTAATCATACCCTATTACTTTCTAAGCTGAGCGACATTGGGTTTCCACACCTTTTCCTCTCTTGGGTTCGAGAATATTTAACAAATAGAAAACAGAAGGTACTTCTTAAGTCTTCTTTTTCCGATTCCATTCCTGTGACTTCTGGTGTACCTCAAGGTAGTCATCTTGGCCCTCTGCTTTTTACACAATTCATTAACTGTTCACGCCACCGGGTGAACAGCAGAGAGTGAGTGGTAGGGTTTTTTCCAAAAACCGAATTCGGTCATACTGAGGAAGGTGACGAAGGGTTTTCCAGTAAATCGCCATATTCACTCGAGTACGAATTTTCAACCCGAACACCCGTTCCTTTTTCTATTGAGTTTTTTTTCCTCTCGAATTGTACATATTTCAACCCGAAACATTTTCGTGTGTGTCGGGCGACATGTGAATATTCAATAATAAAGTATAAGTTTTTGTAACCGAAGTTGTTGCGCGTTATTAATTCACCACTCACTCACCACCCGAAGAAATTGGCACCCGCCAACTATTTGTATTTTGATTTGGATCCTTCCGCCCCTCCACGAACATTGGTCCTTCTAGCCGGATATCCTTCCGCTCTTCCAGCTTGCATCGGCGGAATTCCTGATAAGTACAACATTTCTTAATAAAAATCTCATCCACATTATACCCCATTGCAAACTTATAAAAGTGTGAGGTTTCCCGCTCTTCCATAGCGACTATTCAATGAAAGATGTTAGTATTTCTTGAATTTATTATTGTTTATTTATTTATAATCAAATAGGCACTAGCACATAAACCAGTGACTAATGGTCGTCGCAACCAACACATAAATTGGGTGGACTTCGGAGCGAGATTACAAAGGTAGAGATGGGGGCCAAAGACACAGCGATGCACACCCGATGTAGCTACAATTGGTATCTGATCTTACAAAGAATAATGCATTTCTTTTATAGTAAAACTAGAGAGCTCACCAGTGCATAGTTCGACATAGTGTTAGGTCAGCAAAATACGTCTTTATTGATAATAGCTAACTATAGCAACTTGATGAACTAGGTCTTTATTGTTAACTGCTGACCATATCACATCTACTTATGACTGATGAGCCATTGATATCTATAATGGGTTACATACTTATATTGGCATACATTTCCATTTGTTCTATATTATAATTGTCTTAATGTTATCTTATTTTATATAATCTAAGCACCAACATACTCCCGGCCGTTGAACACCTGTTCAACGTTATCCAACGTTGACCGCAAAATTGCTGGGGGCTGGGTTTGCTGCAGCGGGAGTCGGTAAAATGAATTTCTGTGATTTACCGTATATATCCATTCACTCGTGTTTTTGGCAGTGGCAGTCACCATGCTGAATACCTTGGTTTTCTTTTCAGCGGTATCCATTGTGTGCTCTGTAAGCTTAAATGGTGCTGGCCAGCCACGTTGTGGTCCATGCAAAAATAGTGGTCCATATAACCATAATGTATGTGTGCTAAGCTGGGCTGCTGATATGCCTCGAGACAGAACATCTGCTGCGTTGAGCGCTGATGACACATGACGCCATTGCCTTGGATGTGATACTGCATGTATTTTGGTCAACCGATTAGCCACAAAAGTGTGGAAATGTGATGCCCGTGAATTAATCCAAGAGAGTACTACTGTTGAGTCTGACCAGAGAAATGTTTCAACACTTTCCGATCCTAATTGAAGATCCTGTCGTACTCTATCCGTAAGTTCAGCTCCAAGTACAGCTGCACATAGTTCCAGCCGGGGCAGTGTCTGCTTTTCAAGGGGAGCCACTCTTGACTTGGCGCACAACAATCTGACCGAAACTTGGCCATTTTTAAAGGTTGATCGGACATAAACTGCCGCTCCATAAGCCTTTTCTGATGCATCAACAAATGTATGCAGTTCCTTTGAAGTGGGAACCTTGCCATCAAAAATATGCCTTGGAATTTTCATGTGGTTTAGTGCCTGTATATCCTCTCGGTAGGCTTCCCATTGCTTCTCCAAATACGGCGGCAGATCACCATCCATCTCAATTCGTTCGGTAGCAACATGTTGAAGAAATATTTTCGCTCTTACCACTACCGGTGCGAACAGTCCTAGAGGATCGAAGATTTGACCGACTTCAGATAGTACCACTCTTCTAATTATTCCTTTTGTATGTTTTTGAGCCTTTCCACATAATTGATCTTCTTTGGGTGCCCATATGATTCCCAATGTTTTGACACTTGTTTGTTCCAGTGTGTCACCGAGATTGATGTCAGCAATGGTATCTTCCTTTGTGTAAGATCCCAATTATTTACAAGTCTTTTAAATACTCACGCATATATCGAAACCGGTATTGTAATATCGATTGTTAGTAATAAGTATCGTTTGTTAGTATTAAGTCGCCTATGGAAAATATCGGTATCGGCCTGGTGCCGCACTGAAAGTTTTCTCTCTCTTCTTCCGGTGACGCTTGAACAAGCTAGACGCACCAACTGCCGAAAACTGCCGAAAACTTAGAAATTAAATCTGAAGACTCTAAATTAATCCTTATGTTTTCCCCACAATAAATAGGTGTTTACAACTCAGAAGTGGGATTACTAGACGGAAATATATATATTTCTGTGCACGCCCCCAATTTTGACAAGTTATGCTTAGTTAAGGAAAATTGTCCTGACCTACTCCACGATGGGAGTTACTAAGGAGGAGATGACGAGAGCTCTGTGCGCAAGCGGAGTCGAGGTACCGCCGTCATTCACAGTCGGGCAAACTCGCCGACTGGGCACCGCCACACGAGACAGTGAAGAATCGGCGCTGTCGTCGCTTGCCGCCAAACCTGATGGAACTTCATCGGCTCAGACGCAGGCCACACGTTCTGCGTCTAAGATGGCCGCCTCCACGCCCACCGCTGCTGATATACTGGCCCTTGCTGGGTCAACTGCTGCCACACTCGCCCTTGCTGGGCCAACTGCCGATATACTAGCCCCTGCCGGGCCAACTGCTGACACATCCGCCCCTGCTGGGCCAACTGCCGATATACTAGACCCTGCCAGGCCAACTGCCGATATACTAGCCCCTGCCGGGCCAACTGCCGATATACTAGCCCCCTGCCGGGCCAACTGCCGATATACTAGCCGCTGCCGGGCCAACTGCCGATATACTAGCCCCTGCCGGGCCAACTGCTGACACATCCGCCCCTGCCGGGCCAACTGCCGATATACTAGCCCCTGCCGGGCCAACTGCTGACACATCCGCCCCTCCTGGGCCAACTGCTGATATACTGGCCCCTGCTGGGTCAACTGCTGCCACACTCGCCCCTGCTGGGCCAACTGCCGATATACTAGCCCCTGCCGGGCCAACTGCTGACACACCCGCCCCTGCTGGGCCAACCACTGCCGCATCCGCCCCTGCTGGGCCAACCGCTGTTATACTTGCCCCTGCTGGGCCAACTGCTGCCATACTCGCCCCTGCCGTGCCCGCTGCTGCCGTACCCGCTGCTGCTGTACCCGCAGCTTCCAAACCCGCCGCTTCCAGGCCTGCCGCTGCAGTACTCGCTGCTGCCGCGCCCGCCGCTGCCATACCCACTGATGTGCCTGCTGCTGCAGTACTTGTTGCTGCTGTACCCACTGCTCACGTGCCCACTGCTGTACCTGCCGCCGCAGTACCGGTTGCCATTGTGCCCGCCGCTGCTGTACCCACTGCTCATGTGCCCACTGATGTGCCTGCCGATGCAGTACCGGTTGCCATTGTGCCCGCCGCTGCTGTACCCGCTGCTCACGTGCCCACTGCTGTGACTGCCGCCGCCGTATCCACTGCTGTACCCGCCGCCGCTGTACCCGCTGCTATCGTACCCACTGCCGTGCCTGCTGCTGCAGTACCGGTTGTCGCTGTGCCCGCCGCTGCCGCACCCGCCTCTGCCGCTGCTGTGCCCGCCGCCGTTGTGTCAGCTCCTGCTGTGCCCGCCGCTTCCAGGCCTGTCGCTACAGTACCCACTGCCTCCATGCCTGCCGCTGCAGTACCCGCTGCTGCCGCGTCCGCCGTTGCCATACCCGCTACTGCTGTAGCTGCCACTTCCAGGCCTGCCGCTGCAGTACCCGCAGCTTACATATTCACCGCTTCCAGGCTTGCCGCTGCAAGACCAGCTGCTGCTGTACCTGCTTCCATGCCGACCCCTGCAGCTCCCGCTGCTGTCTCGGCTGCCGCTTCCGAGCCTACCGCTGCCCGGCTCGCTGTACAGTCAGTGGCGATTCGAGCCACTGGTACCTCCGTTATTACTCCTGCTCTTCATCTGACGATGACGTCTGCTGCCCTGCTGGATGCCTTGCATGCCGCCATGCATACTGTTGGCCGCATCCTACTGACTCTGACGTTCCCTTGGCCGCTGACCAAGGGGAAGACATGCCTGCCGTAGTGCCCTCCGTGCCGTCTTCCGCTACAGTCATCACGCCTGCTGCTTCTGCCTCTTCCAGTCCGGACGAGCAACTGACGACGCCGACCGAGGACAGCATGAGTTGCTGCAACTGCCGCTGCTGATGAGGTGAAATTTAACCTGGCCAGTTGATGTTGTTGTTTACCCCCTGGTTGGCCACTGGGATCGAGGTCGATCCTTCGTCAGGACGGCCGAGTTGTAAGATCCCAATTATTTACAAGTCTTTTAAATACTCACGCATATATCGAAACCGGTATTGTAATATCGATTGTTAGTAATAAGTATCGTTTGTTAGTATTAAGTCGCCTATGGAAAATATCGGTATCGGCCTGGTGCCGCACTGAAAGTTTTCTCTCTCTTCTTCCGGTGACGCTTGAAGCTAGACGCACCAACTGCCGAAAACTGCCGAAAACTTAGAAATTAAATCTGAAGTCTCTAAACTAATCCTTATGTTTTCCCCACAATAAATAGGTGTTTACATTTGGAATTTCCTTTAGAAGCTGACTGCTATTTGAACACCATTTTCGTAGATTGAAACCCTTAGGTCTGTAGATTTCAAGCAGCTCTTGTCTTATTTGCAGGGCTTCTGGTAAACTGTCTGCTCCAGACAACAATTTTTCCATGTTTTTCAGTGCCAAATATTACAGACACTTCGTCGCTAGATATGGGGCTGATGTGGTTCCATAAGTTACCGTTTTTAAACGATAAAACTTTAGTTCTTGACTTGGATCCTCTCTCCACACAATCATCTGATTGAATTGATCGGCAGGGTTTATCCAAACTTGACGATACATTTTTTCAAGGTCGGCAGTGAACACATATTTGTGTGTCCTGAACCGCAGAAGAATTGAGAAGAGTTGACTCTGTACAACTGGTCCAGGATATAAAATGTCGTTCAGTGATTTTCCTGACGACGTTTTGCAGGACGCATCAAATACCACTCTTAACTTGGTGGTGGTACTTTCTGGCTTTAGTACACAGTGATGCGGTATAAAGTAATGGTTTTTGGGAATTTGTTCCACCATTACCTGCTTCATATGTCCGAGCCATGACATCTTCTTATGGCTACTTCCCGAGATTCTCCAAGAGATGAAGCCTCTTCAGCAAATGGAAGCTTTACAATTAGTATTTTTCACAATACTCTTCCTCCGGACTCTTGTACCGTTTCATTGGCTCTAGTGTGTCTAGCTGCCAGAATCTTTCTAGAGATTCCTCTGGATTCGTCATGCCTACCATACATGTGATTGAAGCTGACGTTGACATATTAATTCTGCCAGCAATAATCCATCCAAACTCTGAATTTTGTAATGTTGGACGGTTTCGATTGCTCCGTCTTCTTTCTGGTAGCAGTATAGCATAGTGATTATCAGCTCCCAACAGCATATCAAATTTTCCTGGTTTATCAAATGTTGGGTCAGCTAATTGAATGTTGTCTGGCAATTTCACTTTCTGCGTTATTTGTTCTGTAGGTTGGTCACCTATTATGTGTGGCAATACAAATGCCTCAACTAGCATTGCGAACTTGTTGTATCTTGACCGTACAACTAAGCTTACTCGCGCCTTGCTTATCTGTGGTTGACCACCCACTCCATTTATGTGCACATGAGTCTCGTTAATTTTTAACGATAACTTCTTTACTAGCCTCTCTGAGACGAAGTTTACTTGTGAGCCGCTATCTAGGAGTGCTCGAAACTCTCCTTTCCTTTCATTGATCCCTTTCACGACTACCTTGGCCGTTGCCAATAGAGTGTATTTTCTGCTAATTCCATAAGCAGAAACTGCAGACGCAGATGTAGCAACTTGGTTGCCTGTTTCTAAATGCAACATTGTGTTATGTTTTTTATCGCATTTGAAGCATCCCCTCCAAGAGCAATTTTTAGCCACATGGTCCGGCTTGAAGCAATTGACACACAATTTGTGTCTCTGTACCCAATTAAGCCGCTCTGCTGCGGATTTCATTTTAAACTTTTCACATTGGAAGAGTTTGTGCTTTGCCTTTTCGCATTTGTCCCAAATGCTGCCGCGCATGTCTTCCTTGGGTTTAGTTTTTCAATGCTGCGATTGTCAATTCTTGGTTTCCCAATCGCCTCTAATGTTAGGAAGCGCTGTTCCAAGAATGATAGGAAATCCTTTACTTCCTGTAGCTCCCTGGTGTTGGACAGAGATTGCTCATATAGTGCGTGGTTGAATCTATCCAATTTCCTTGTCATATGAAACATAATGACAGCATCTGACGATTCCATATTAACGCCTACATCTTTTAAAGCTTGCAATGATTCAAAAATACTATCATGCAAATTCTTTATAGAAGCTGCGTCATTTCCCACATTTGGGTGATCAAACAGCTTTGCCAGTATGGCTGTTACTAGAACTCTTTTATTATTAAATCGTTCCTGCAACACTGACCAAGCAGTGTTGTAATTGGCTTCTGTTAATTCGAGGTGCCGTATCAATCTCTCTGCTTCTCCAGAAAGCTTTGATTTTAAGTACCACATTTTCTCTATTGTGGATTCATTTGACTCATGAACCACCTTTTTATAGATGTCATGAAATTGTTGCCATTTCAGGTAATCCCCATCAAATTTTGGAATGGGAATTTTGGGTAGTTGCAATGATTGTATTGATTGCAATACAGGCGGTGATTGTATTACTACATTTTCTGCTGGTGCCACACAGAATTTTAGCATTGTATTTTCTGCGGCTACAAACGTAGATATATTATATCCTGCTTCGGCTGGATTTTCCGCTAGCCGATGAATCTCATAATAGATTTCTTCAATTTGCCTCCATAATTTGTCGACTACCGATTTGTAGTTCATTTTTTCTTCAGGCACAATTTGACTTAATGTCCTGGACAATGAATCCAGCAACGCACTTTGTTTGCGAACCAGTGGTTTGATCCCGGCTCGCTCTTCTTCTCGTTGGCGAGCTTGTCTCTCTAGTTTTATCTTTGCCAAATGGTCCTTCCAATCTTCCACTATGTTAGTTACAACCGCCTTCATTTTGCTGAAATAGTCCGTTACAAAGAAGTCATCTTCTGTTGGCACGTTGTTTAATTTGTCCAATAACTCCTTATGACTTTTCTCGAAGTTCTCCCACATGTATTTCAAGAGCTCAAGTTTCTCCTCGAAATAAGATGGCTTCATTTTCTTGGCGAAAGAATCCTTTTTGGTATTCCGAATGAAAGCCTGAATTGCTTCTCCTCGTTCTGTCTGCTGCTTATAAAACTCCTCCATGTTTTTATATTCTTATGTATTTGCTTATTTGTACTAGTACTTGACCCGATGGGAGTTTATTTATTTTGTCAAAGACAGGGAACGCTCCGATTCGTTCCTATAATTGGTCAAGTGTAGCACAAATAAGAATAAGAAATAAATCGAAGTCGTCTTTTGATTTTTGCGATACCAATAGTTAATTTTTATTTCCAATATACCTATTCTTTTACACTGATAAACGCCACGACAGTGAAACCAGTTTCTTTTTTGAGTTTCTTTTCTTTATTATATATTTTCAAAAATTGCTGACCAATGCCAAACTATATACTCGTGCGTACTACCTGGGTTACTGACCGAGTTAACTAGGTCAGAGATTGCTGACGCCAGGGAATGCAATATAGTTTATAAGTTGATCAAACTTTTACTTTATGAAAATAATCTTTTTTTTTTTTTTATGATTTGGTCGCCTCGTTGACACAAATCGTGTTAATTGTATTTACCAAAGTAACTTTTATTCAATGGGTATGAATTGCTACCCCGTTGCGGAAAACTAACTCCTAGTTTTCCAATAAATTGTTTTAGTCGGCAAAGTGGCTACGCAACGATTGCCAAGTTAATCAATTGCAATGTTTTTAGTCGGGACCCCAGATTGATGTGAAATGTTCATCAATTTGTGCCCTCGCTTAGGATTGTTCTGTGTCCAAAGCGTGCAAAGAAAGTAGTCGCCTAGTTGACCAGTTTCCTTGTTGTTGAGAGATTGGTCGCCTGAGTTAACCAAACCAATTCTCACTTGATGACGGTTCCACCAAGTCTGTAACTCTTTCAACTTGGAGCCGCCAATGTCGGGGTCACCAATATGTTCAATGAAAGACGTTAGTATTTCTTGAATTTATTATTGTTTATTTATTTATAATCAAATAGGCACTAGCACATAAACCAGTGACTAATGGTCGTCGCAACCAACACATAAATTGGGTGGACTTCGGAGCGAGATTACAAAGGTAGAGATGGGGGCCAAAGACACAGCGATGCACACCCGATGTAGCTACAATTGGTATCTGATCTTACAAAGAATAATGCATTTCTTTTATAGTAAAACTAGAGAGCTCACCAGTGCATAGTTCGACATAGTGTTAGGTCAGCAAAATACGTCTTTATTGATAATAGCTAACTATAGCAACTTGATGAACTAGGTCTTTATTGTTAACTGCTGACCATATCAGATCTACTTATGACTGATGAGCCATCGATATCTATAATGGGTTACATACTTATATTGGCATACATTTCCATTTGTTCTATATTATAATTGTCTTAATGTTATCTTATTTTATATAATCTAAACACCAACAGCGACCTACACACTTTTGTATACTTGTATGTACATACCTGACCTGTTCCAAAGGTTACATGGTTATGAAGTGCCTTTTTTCCATTCTTTGAAATTCTGAATGTCTAAAAGTCCAATTGCATAGCAATACATATGTATGTACATATATGTATGTATACATATATATATAGACGTACATGTAAAAACAGCTGTTTTCTAACCTGCAAGTAAAAGTGTTTATAAAGTACCACTTACCTTTCCTTAAAGTGTAAAGCACACTCCACGGGCTGATCATTAGTCCAGCGGCATAAATTATTTATGCCAAATACTTTGTATATGCATACATACATATGTATGTAAATACATACATACATATGTAATAATTTTCGCCGCGGTAAGCACACTCATACGACATACTTATATACATATGTCCACATTCAATTTGATTTCACCCACACAAAATAAATTGCAGCCACCCCGATTGGCTCTCCGCAATTTAATAATTCGAAAACTACATAATTAAAGCAGGAAATCGTGATGTTCGTTAAACAATTTAATATTAATTAAATTCATAAAACATAAACAACGGCAGAACAGCTGACTCCCGATCAGTGCTGACACTCAAGTCTCATCAGTGCTGACACTTGAGCCAAGCCGTGACTCGGTCACGACATCCAGTTTTTCCATCATGATTTTCGTATTGTGCAAAAAATATTTCAATCGACTGATTGAATTTAATTCGCAAAATATTTTCTAAAGAAAAATAAGTACAATTTTATTTATATGGAATTAGTATTTTGTCTTGGTGCATTTTAGATTTTTTTCCTCACAGATCCATGAAATTGATCTAGTCCGTTTAATGAAAATTAATTCCGAGTTTTTTGCCCTCCATTGAAAAGTAATCCTACAGATCTCAATTTTTCCATATATTTTTTTTTTTTTTGTACTCTTATAAATTTCAACAAATTTCCACATTGTATAAATTTGAATATCCAAGTGATTATATATCCCTATAATTATTCACACAACTGCGAGGAAAATTATAAATCCTTCTAAATTCATTTATGCTATCTATGCTTATCCATTGTGTTCATTAAAAAGAGGAGACATTTTTCCTTCTCACTCCTCTATCCTTAAATTATACAGTCCACTTACAGCTTCGTTTCGATCTCCTCGCTTGAGAGCTCTAATTCCAAGCAGTTATTTGTTTCCATTCGATTCGCAATAGCTCAGGCAACACTCTACGATCTCTTTCCGACTTTGTTGCCGTGTGCGAGGCATTAACGGCGTTCGAGACTCGCGAGGCCCAGGCTAGCGGACGATGTGCCACTCGTCTCCATTAAAATACACTTAGACCAGCTTCAACGGAGACAGCCTGGCTTGGCCTACATTCCGTGGTTTGTTTACCGCGATTTTTATCCATAATCCAAGCCTAACACAAGTGGAGAAACTGTACCACTTAAGTTGCAAAACTCGCGGTGAAGCCAGAGCCATTGTTTCTAGGTGACCCTTGACCAATGAAGGGTTCCAGTCCGCGTGGGATAACCTCACTGCGCGATACGAAAATAATCGATTATTGATTATGAGCCAAGCCAAGCAGCTTCTACAGATCCCAGCTGTAACCCAAGAGTCTGGCAAAGCGTTGAGAGAACTGCAGACGTCAATTCAAGGTTGCTTAACCGGTCTTGAGCTTTCCGGGGCTCGTACAGACAATTGGGATATCCTTCTCATAGCAATCTGCACGAGCAAAATGCCCAAAGCCACCCTTCTGTTGTGGGAACAGTTCGTTCCAAAAAAGACCGCCGTCTCATCCTGGGACGACCTGAATCGATTCCTAACTGATCGCCACCGTGTACTAGAGGCCACAGATGTCCTTCAACCAAGCTCTAGCGGTCAGGCCTTTCCATCCGTGAGCCGAAAACCTACGGCACGAACTCAGGCCTTTTCCACTCAAGTGCAAGAGAGCTCAGCACCTGATGCTTGTATAATTCCGAATCCTGCGTCCTCCGATTCTTCCAGCAGCCCCCATGTAAACGTGGGAAGTTACTTCGCATCCACTCGCAACACTGGCCTCCTGGGTACTGCGAGGGTGACTATTCATCATCGTGGCAAGCAGTTTCAAATCCGCGCTTTGATTGATATGGGATCCGAAGCGTCCTTTATTTCCCAAAGAATGTTTGAATTGATTAATCCTCCAAGCTGCAAGGTATCAACTAGCATTCGCGGCATTGGGCAATGCGATGCGGGTAGCGGCGACAAAGTGTGCCGCTTACAGATTTCTCCTCCTGACGAACCGCTGCGACAGTTCGAAGCAGTCGCCGTGGTGCTGCCTAGTGTAGCTGAAGCACTTCCGTCCTGCGCCGTCCCGAATAAGGTGAAGCAGGATTCGCTTGACCTTCCGCTCGCTGATCCGCAATTTCACCAAAAAGCTCCTGTGGATTTGGTGCTTGGAGCCGAGCCCCACTATCCTCGGGGAACGAATCATCAAGAATGTTGGTGATTCTTTCGTGGGGATCGAGACGATGTTCGGATGGGTTCTCTGTGGATCCGTTACTGGAAAACCCAGAAGGTCTCGGTCCACCTCCTACAGCAGTCCGAAGATGTCTCTAAAGGCAGCAGCACCATCCGATTTAGAACGCAGTTCCAATTGCTTCAGGTGCCGCGTTTGTCGAGGGGCACACGCGCTCCGTCAGTGCCGACAGTTTCGAGGACTACGAGCTGACGACAGGCTACGGGTAGTCTTGAGCAACGGATACTGCCCAAACTGTTTGGCTCATGAGCATTCCAATGGTTCCTGCAGGAGCACAGCAGGATGCCAGCGATGTGGCAAGCAACACCACACGCTCTTGCACATCGGCAGCTCAGTCGCGTACATCCAACCCAAAGCGTGTCAAAGAGCAAAGACCCGAAAGGCACCCGCCTTTCATTCGGACTTCTATCCAGAGGTCATCAGTCATCGCGCCGCCTACTCCATCTACATCCAAAGTCCTTTATAACGTCTAAATAATATGAGTGATTTGGGCGTATTTATGGACCATAAGTTAAATTTTAACACCCATATTTCCACCAAGGTCGCAAAGGCCATGAGTGTCCTGGTTTTCATTTGCTCTTCGTGCTATTTGCTCTTCGTGGCTTAAGCTGGGATCGCAATGTCAATTTGCCTTCGTATTCTAGTAGACTTCTCTTGATTAACCTTCCTTCCCTAACTAACCGTAGAATTATGCTTGGTGTTATTTTTATGCACAAGCTCCTTATTGGTGATATTGACTCGCCTGAGATATTAGCTCAGGTAAATCTGTCGGTACCATGTAGACGGAGTAGATTCTTTGATACCTTTATCCCTTAGTCGTTGGTCTTCTAACTATGTCCTGCATGAACCTTTTAGGGTCCTCTGCTCTGATTACAACCTTCTCTTCCCTGTAATTGGCTCAGAGCTTTCTATTAATATGATTAAAACTTCTATCCTATCCTATTTAGTTAATAGATAGCTATAGTATTTTTTAGTTATTTGTTTGTCTGTTTTTTCTATTGTGTATTTGTCCACACGATTCGTGCCGTGCGTTATACGGCTGCACCCCTCGGTCGGGTGGGAGGTGGGCAGTTATCTGCTTGGGCTCGCGCGTAACAGGCTTTGTCCTGGTGTCGTAGGGGCCACTTGAACGTACTGCGCATAGTATCGTCAACATCCGCTAATGACCCCGCGATATTGGTCGCGTAGCTATGTATAAGTGAAAAGGCAATACTCTTGTTTGCGAATATACATAAGTACGTAACTTTATTAGAACTTAACTACACGTCTGTACAGTGCCAAGAACCGAAGCCAACTCGTCTTTTTCTGATAGCGTTGCCGCCAGATCTCCTTAATAATCTAGGGATGCCAGATTGCCACTTTGATACAAACAGATGGCGCTAATATCGAACACACCCCCACAAAGTTGCAATCTTAAATACGGTTAATTCCCAACAAAATGATGCATTCATTATGTTTCATGCCACTTAAACTCCTCGTTAGGGCATCTGCCGCCATTAGTTCCGTAGGCATATACTCCACGGAAATATCACCACTCTTATACATCGCTTGAATGAAGTGGTGACGCACGTCAATATGTTTTGTGCGAGGATGGAATCCAAAACCTTTGACCTGATGCTGTGCGCTTTGATTATCGTTGAAGATACGCACAGATCCACATTCTATACCAATTCTGTTTAGTAGGGCTTTCAGAAATAGAGCCTCCTTTACTGCCACAGACATTGCCAAGTATTCCGTACTAGACAATGCAACAGTACGCTGCTTTCGTGCCTCCCAGCTTATGGCAGCACCAGCCAAGATAAACGCTTGGCCAGAGTAGGAGCTGCGATCCGTTAAATTGCCACCCCAATCTGCATCGACCACGCCAAAAGATCATCTCCTGTCTTCCTGAACAGGAGTCCGGTCATCTTTGTGCCTTGAAGATAACGTAAAATGCGTTTCGATGCCTTCCAGTGATCAGCTGTGTAACTTGAGTTGAACTGACTCAAGAAACTCACTGCATACGCTATGTCAGGACGAGTGGTTACTTTTGATATGGATACTTTCCCATCTCGTCCTCATTGGATTCAGCCGGGCTCCGCAATGCTGATTTTACCTCTATAGGTGTCAACGCCGGCTTGCAATCTGTCATGCCAAATCTTTGCAATATGGCATCGATGTCAACCGGTTTTCCTTTCGTCACTGAGTGGACCGAGTTATTATACCTATCAACTGACATAGGCACGAGTTCAGTTACCTTAAGAAACGGAAGCTCTATTTTTAGACACCTGTAGATTTCTAAGAATGTTGAATGAAATCTTTCGACTTGACCGTTTACTTCGCTTCGCTGCGTTGGGGTCGGTAGTAAGGGGTGTTTGTGCGTGTGTGCCAAATTTCGTTAGAGCCGTATGCTAGGCAGGGCTTCCCAGCTGAAATAACAATTTCCAGTTCTAGGGCCGTAGAATAAGCTTACGAATGAATTAACGCTTCAAGAGCTTCTCTAGTGTGATTCTCGCTCTTAAGCTTCTCTATAATAAGTAAAAGATGCTTGTTGACCTGGGAGTAAAATGCTTCTAGGGTCGAGTTATTTCGGACCATCACACTCATTTGGTATTCCAAAGTTCCTAGGTCTCGTTTGTCCTCATCATGAGAGGCTAATGCCGCCCTTATTTCCTCCCAACTATCGGGGAGGGTTGCTATCTGCATAAGGTCAAATTCGTTTATTGCGCGAGTGGGTGGGCTAGCCACTTCGACCACAGTTTCCCCACGCCTATCTTCTAAGATTGTTACTTTCTCCCTTTGCTTTTTTAGATCCTCGGTCAACACTGCCACTTGTTCTACCAAACATGTAATTGACTCTTTGATTTCTTCCATTGTATGTACTTTTTTCTGTTCTCCAACTTATTTTTATTTAATTTAATAAAATAATAAATTTTTTCAGTTTATCGATTTTTAAAAATATAAAAACAATAAATTTTTTCAGTTTATTTCAATAATGTAATTTAATTTTTGGTAGAATGAAATTGGGTATAATTTTTTGTTTTATTCATTAAATTTTGTTTTCAAACGTTTTTTATTGCTGAGTCAAAACTATCTTTAATTGGGTATGTGTGGGTTTTATTCGACCCAAAATGAATTCAAAGTATAATTTCTAAGAGGCAACTTCTTCACTCACCCGTTATTTAATTATCGTATGTTAGTGTTGTAAGTATTTCTTCCTTCTCCAAATATAACAGTGTGGTTTGCAGTTCTTCCGTTTTTCAAAGACTCCAAATTCTCCAAAGAACGATGGTGCTATGTGAAAAGATGATTTGTCCTTAAATGTATTTGATTCCTTATATATTTGTTTTTTTTCTTCTTCATAGTGGTTTTTTTTTTTTTTTTTTTTTTATTTTGTTAATTCCCAATTGTCGCAAGGCTGCCTATCGTGATGACCCCCTATGTCGGTTCAGGGAAATCTCCATTATCCCTTTGAGTCCTACAAGGACCTACTTAGGTGGAGGTGACTCCACATGGGAGGATACCTTCGGTGGGAAGCACCACTGGTGGCCAATACCTGCGCATTTTTTATTTTATTCTATTCTATTTTTCATAAACCTGCAACTCGCGGTGGATTTGACACTCTTTAATATTTTTGTGGGTGACCGCCAACCGCCACGTTCATAAGAGCCCATCGTTTATGTCGCCAATGAGAATGTAAAATTTCACTTCCAAATTAACTCTTTGAGTTCCAACCACTTTAATTTTCAGCGGATATTCTTTTATTTTTTATATCATGCACTGATGGAGATTTGAACCCCGGACACAAAAAATTAAAACTTTATTTTTATTTTTTTGAAACCAACACTTCACATCCACTCGGCGACACAAAACAAAAAAAAAAAAAAAAAAAAATTTTTTTTTGATTATTTTATGAATTTCTTACCTATGCCATTCACCGACAGGGTTTTGAACCCCGGTTACACAAAGCAAAATTAAACTTAAGAATTTGTCAGAGAATTTATTTATCCTTGGCAAAGCAAAAATAAACTTAGGGATTTGTCAGAGAATTTATTCATCCTTGGCAATGTGATATGAAAAATAAACCAACAGTTGTCTGTTTGGCAGATTTAGGGAGAGTGATCTTGACACGAAAATGTACATCAAACCAAGGGCTGATCTGTGTTTCTTTTATTTCACAGGAATTTAAACTGCTTTGCGACGATCGCAGATTAACTAGAATTGTTGCGTTTGCTACACTCACACGCAGAATAATTGAAGTATTTGATCTGCGCTGTTTTTATTTCATAGGAATTTTAGGTACGTATCGGCGGTCGCAGAGCAACAAGAGTTGTTGCGTATGTCAAGGTTCTAAGGAACTTTGGCACACGCAGAGCAATTGAAACAATTGATTCGCGCTGCTTTTATTTCATAGGAATTTTAGGTGCGTAGCGGCTGTCGCGACAAGAAATGTTGCGCTTGTCAGGGTTCCAAGAAAGTTTGGCACACGCAGAGCAATTGAAACAATTGCTTCGCGCTGCTCTTACTTCATAGGAATTTAGAAGCGTCGCAGCGGTCGCAGATTAACTAGAATTATTGAATTGTTCGCAACACGCAGAACAACTGAAGAATTGTATTTGCTGAGATTCGGAGAAATGTTACATCATCCAATGTTTTGAGAGGGGAGGGGACGCACAACCCGAATAACGCAGGCAGAACAAAAAGAATAGTGACACGTCCGTACAACTCAGAAGTTTATTAGAGACTAACATAATGCGCGTGCCAGTAATTCAGTTCGGCAAGCGCAGTATACAAATACAAAAGAGATATATAAATGTATGTGTTCAAATACATAAGCAGATAGAATACATGTGTGTATTGCTCTGGAAAGTTCTTGTACGGTACTATTTTTAACACCCTTCCTCAATGCAACCATGCCCTACAAAGTTAATTCAAATTTAACATATTCACAAAATCATTATGCTTTTTCTTTGGCAAATTCTTAGTTAATATATCCGCTATCATTAAATCAGTCGAAACATACTTCAACTCAACAAAACCTTCAGATACAGTTTGTCGTACAAAATGATATCGTATATCTATATGTTTTGTCTTAGAATGATGAACTGGATTCTTCGCCAACTGTTGGGCACTCAGGTTATCTCCATATACAACTGTTGGGGTCTTGGCATCTCCACATCCAAATTCAATGATTAAGCGTCGCAAGACGATAGCTTCTTTGCATGCGGTCGACAAAGCTATATACTCAGCTTCAGTACTACTTAGCGCCACACTGCGCTGTTTCTCAGATTTCCAAAATATTGGACCTCCGGCCAAAAAGAAAACATAGCCGGTATAGGACTTCCGGTCAGTTTTGTCACCACCCCAGTCGGCATCTACATATCCAGAAAAAGCTTGACCAGTCCTTTCATAGTGCAGCTTTTTATCCATCGTTGACGCCAAGTACCGCAGGATGTGCTTCACACCTGCTTCATGCTCCGAATGCGGATCTTGATTCCGCTGAGACAACTTTGCAACTGAATGCAATATATCCGGTCTGGTGGTTAGAGCCAACCACATCAGCTCACCAATTTGAGTCTGGTACGCCCCTATGTCAACCCTCTTGCACTGCTTATTGTCGCATGCCACTTGATGCCCTGCGTCAAGAGAAGTAGCCGCCGGTCTGCAGTTTTTGATGCCGTATTGAATCAACATATCGTTGATATATTGAAAATGGCCTAGAGTAATAGGCTAAAGCTCACCGTCTCAATGAATCTCCATACCCAGGAATAGCTCAGTTACACCCTTGTCTGTGCAATCGAACGCGTTTGATATCGCTGCTTTGATGGCATCCATCTTCTGTTTCGAACGACAAGCTATAAGGAGATCATCAACATAAACAAGAATTAGTGTTAAGTCTTCTTCACCATGTTTTTGGTATAAACACGGCTCACTACTACATGGTTTAAAACCCAAATCTAGTAATACAGCATCCAGCTTAGAATTCCATGCCCTTCCTGATTGTTTCAAACCGTAGATTGCCTTCTTCAAATGTAATGCGGCCTCTGGACGATTTTTGTCCATGTACCCCATGGGTTGCCTCATATACACCGTGTCCTCCAGATCGCTATTGAGGTATGCCGTGCATACGTCCATTTGATGTAAATAAAGATCCAACTCTGCTGCCATCGCCAAAACAAACCTTACGCTCTCTAATCGGCATACAGGTGCATATGTATCGGTGTAGTTTACACCAAACTTCTGCGAACATCCTTTAGCAACCAATCGCGCCTTAAGACGTTCTATGTCTCCCTGTGCATCCTTTTTCAGGCTAAAAACCCATTTGCAGCCTATTGTTCGTTGTTTGTTTGTTAGATCCATCAGCTCCCAAGTTTGGTTTTTTACCAGAGCTCCAAACTCTTTGTCCATTGCCTCTCGCCACTGCGATGCATATGGTCCACTTATGGCATCCTCGTAGGTCGATGGAATTGGCACTTCACTAGCGACAATCGAACAAAGTATATTATACTGTTTCCTCGGCCGTCCAGGCTTACCCGTTCTGATCACTCGCGGTCTGCCAGGTCCTACCCGCATTTGGCTCTCATCTTGTGCAACCTTTTCTTCAGGTGCACTATGAAACGATTCCTCGTCAGCATCAGATTCAGCAGACTGTCCCTCTGATATGTCGCTCTCGCTTTGATTTATTTCCGTCCAGGCAAATCAAACATAACCGTCGTACAATTAGTTTGCTCTAATGGATCTCTTTCATCGTTCAATCACTTTGCGAGTTTCTCCATCATATAATCGGTAGCCTTTTGCTTCTCTTGAATACCCCACCATGCGATATTCTTTCCCTTTTGGTCGGAATTTACTTTCCTGATGACCCTTGGAAAGCGCAAGTGCAACAGAACCAAAGACTTTAAGATGATTGATACACGGCTTCTTACCAGTCCACGCTTCCATTGGCGTTTGGTTTGTCAGCGCGCTTGTAGGCGAACGGTTCCTTAGAGATATATATATTATATCTTATATATTATATATTATATATTATATATTATATATTATATATTATATATTATATATTATATATTATATATTATATATTATATATTATATATTATATATTATATATTATATATTATATATTATATATTATATATTATATATTATATATTATATATTATATATTATATATTATATATTATATATTATATATTATATATTATATATTATATATTATATATTATATATTATATATTATATATTATATATTATATATTATATATTATATATGTGAAGAGGTTATGTCCGCATCAGAATGGTTATGCCCGTCCCTGGTAATTGAGAGAGCGTCTACAGCAGCATTGAGAGAGTGAATTGGAGCGAGAGTTGTCAGTAGCAGTTGAGAGTTGAAAGTCGAAAGTCGTGGTCGTCAGTAGTCACTCGAAAGTCGTCAAGAAGCTCAATCAAAGTTGTTCTCAGTTGTTCTTTATGTAACCCATGTACTGTAACCTAACCACTCAGAAACGTCTATAATATAATCAATAAACATAATCAATATAATAAACTTTACATTTGGGGGCTCGTCCCGTTCTGAGTTGGATTAGGAGTTAAAGTTGTGGCCTTAGACTCGTCCCGTTCTGAGTTGGATTAGGAATTAAAGTTGTGGCCTCAGGCTCGTCCCGTTCTGAGTTGGATTAAGCTGACAAACCTCACATTTAGGGACTCGTACAGTTCCGAGTTGGATAAATGCTAAACTAATACAAAAAGTTGAACCAGCAGTATATGTACATACAAAGTGGTTAATGACGTCACGCACACCATCTAAAAAATGGAACTCGCAGAAGACGCCGAAAAACGCGCGAAACGCAGTGGCTGTGGCGCCAATATCAGCACACAAAGCATCAGCAGTGCCGCCAAAAATTCGGCATCAGAACCCGAAAGAGGAAAGAGAGAGACAGACAGAAACAGTGAACGCGCGAAACGCAGTGGCTGTGGCGCCAATATCAGCAGACAAAGCATCAGCAGTGCCGCCAAAAATTCGGCATCAGAAGCCGAAAGAGGAAAGAGAGAGACAGACAGAAACAGTGCCCGAAGCAGTGATCGGAACAGTGAGCGAAGAAATCACAGAAGCAGCGACCGAAACAGCGCTTGACCTAATAAACAAAATTGAAACAGTGGAAACGGAACAAGGGATGGCTAACGCGGTGGAAATGCAAAGTCAATTGCAACAGATGATGCAATTGCTGACGCTTAAAATACAAGTCGACGAGCAGCGAGAAAGCCAAGTCCATGTGGCATCAAATTGCCTTGAAAACATTGTTGGAGAATTTAATGGAACTGGCCCAAGGAAATGGTTTGACGTTTTCGAGTACAATGCAGATGCATTTGAGCTTAACGAAAAGCAAATGTACGCACAGGCGAGAGGCAAGATGAAAGGTGTTGCCAAACTGTTTTTGGAATCAGTAAGTGTTAACAATTATGCTAATTTGAAAAGTTGTCTAATCGAAGAATTTGAGTGTGAATTAAATAGCGCTGAAGTCCACCAACTGTTGAGAGAACGGAAAAAGCATAAACAGGAGTCGATTCAGGAGTATATTCTCACTATGAGAAAGATCGCCTCTGATGGGGATGTAGAAGAGTCAGCTGTTTTGCGATACATCGTAGACAATCTGTTTTTTAAGAACGAATTCAAAGTTGGTCTATATGCATGTAAAACCTTTAAGGAGCTAAAGGAAGCCTATGAAATCGTGGAAAAACTGGCCAAGAACGATCCAAGGAGTGGTTTTAAAACCACAACGGATATAGCAAAGACGCAGCTTCCCAAAAGGCAGTTTTGTTTTAAATGCGGATCAGCTAAACACAAAATAAAAGATTGCTTGGGCGAAACAAAATGTTTTAAGTGCAATGAGAACGGACATTTTGCTAGGAATTGCCCTCTTAATGGTGGAAACGATAAAAAGGATACTCGTGGAGATTTTAAAGTCCGCAACATAGTTAACCGTCGACGAGTTAAAAAGGATCGGATGTGTCAATCTTCTCGGAAAGCACTGCGAAACAGTTGCCAAACATCGAAGTGCATAGGAACGAATCTACGTTAACTGGTCTAGGCAAAAAAGAACTAAAACCGACAGGCGCCTTTGTTGCCGATGTTGTTGTTGACGATCTGCATACAACTCAGAAATTTATCATTGTACCTGATGAGGTAATCGAGTGCAATGCCTTAATTGGATTCGACTTCGTTGAAAAGTTCACAGTCACATACGCCGAGGGGGAATACACGTTTTCGAAGGACGATGCCGTTGGAGACTCAAACAAGGAGTGCATTGCAGGCTCATACAACGTGTTTGAGGTCGCCAGTGTATATGAAGCACCAACAATCTATCAAAAAGCAGTTCGCGAATTAATAGAAAGCATAGAAGAGCAGCCGAAACAAACCCAGATGGAATGCCCAGTCAAACTTCAAATTATTCCGGATGCTATAACAATGAAGTCATTTCACCAGTCGCCATCAAGATTGTCTGCCTGCGAGGCAGAAGCAGTCAAAAATCAAGTAGACGAATGGCTGACCCAAGGGATAGTACGAAAATCAACATCGAGTGTGGCTAGTCGGGTAGTTGTTGTTCAAAAGAAAGATGGTACACCAGGAAAAAGTATGCAGCACGTGGATCATCTGAGCCGCTATCCACAATCAATTTATAATATATCAACGGAGGTATCGGCACGCATTAAAAAGGCGCAAAGTATTGATAACCACATTAAAGCTGTGGTAACTATTCTCAATCAACAGTCGTACAAGAATTACAAGATCAAAGGCGGTGTACTGTACAAAGCAATAGTTGGAAATGATTTAATCGTGGTGCCAAAACAGATGGAGAATGAAATAATTCGAGAAGCGCACAAAATTGGTCATTTTGCTACCCGCAAGACAATGCATGCGATTTGTCAGCAGTATTGGATCCCTCATTTAGAGCGTAAGGTGTCTAATTTTATTGATAATTGTATCCGTTGTATAATTCACAGCAAAAAACTTGACAAGCAAGAAGGTCAGATGCATTTGATTGACAAAGGTGACACCCCGTTGCATACTCTGCATATCGACCATTTGGGGCCGATGGATGCCACGTCTAAGTCGTACAAATATATCCTTGCCATGGTAGACGGATTTGCGAAATTTGTGTGGCTCTTTACCACGAAGTCAACAGGCCACGATGAAGTCATAAAAAAGCTGACAGATTGGTCTCACATATTTGGTTTCCCGAAACGTATTATAAGTGACCGAGGTTCTGCCTTTTTGTCGAACGCATTTGCAGAATTTGTCGCCGAGAATAAAGTCGAACACATCTTTACAACCACTGGAGTTGCTCGAGGCAACGGGCAAATAGAACGCGTGAATCGATCCATACTGGCCGTCATATCGAAGCTGTCTGCAGAAGAGTCAAGCATATGGTACAAATATGTCCCACAGGTTCAAAAGGCTCCTAACTCACAGGTCCACGCATCTACAAAATTTTCGCCATTCGAGCTGATGTTTGGAACGAAAATGTGTGCACAAGCAGGAGATCGAGTATTATGTCTAATTAACGAAGAATTCATCAATAACTTTAATGCTGAGCGAGAGAGTTTGCGTGACGAAGCCAAGAAGAATATCATAGAAGCACAGATGACTTACAAACGTAACTTTGACAAAGGACGCAAGCAGGATCACGGGTACTTGGTGGGTGATCTCGTCCCAATCAAGCGAACACAATTTGTCGCAGGCCGGAAGTTGGCCAGTTGTTTTCTTGGCCCTTATGAGATAACTAAGATAAAGAGGAACGGCCGCTATGATGTACGCAAAGCAGCCCAAGTGGAAGGACCAAATCAGACGAGCACAAGCTCCGATAATATGAAGCTGTGGAGGTATGTTGTTGACAATGACGATCCAGAATCATCTGGGACAGATGATGATGATCAGGAGGGCCGAATGTGAAGAGGTTATGTCCGCATCAGAATGGTTATGCCCGTCCCTGGTAATTGAGAGAGCGTCTACAGCAGCATTGAGAGAGTGAATTGGAGCGAGAGTCGTCAGTAGCAGTTGAGAGTTGAAAGTCGAAAGTCGTGGTCGTCAGTAGTCACTCGAAAGTCGTCAAGAAGCTCAATCAAAGTTGTTCTCAGTTGTTCTTTATGTAACCCATGTACTGTAACCTAACCACTCAGAAACGTCTATAATATAATCAATAAACATAATCAATATAATAAACTTTACATATATTATATATTATATATTATATGTTATATTGTAACGTAGACGGCCTGGGTGGCAACTCGGGTAGTAGGCAAACTGTCCCCATTAAGTAGCAGTCCCATTTTCTACGGCTGGGCACACTAAAAACGGTGCCACAGGGAGGGATAGTTTATTTTGGAGCTAGCGCGGCCAACTTAACGGAGAGGAGAAGAAGAGAGGTAGAGAGAGAAGAAGGGCTTGAAAGTTTTCGCTGCCGCCAAGGCAAGAAAAATAAAGAAATTGAATAAACGAAAGAAACTAATCATCTCTGTTTTCTTTGCGATTCTGCCGAATTATCTGAGGTCTGACGATCGAACGCCCAACCGTAAACCAACCGCTCGGCCGCGGGTGGCGTTATTTTGTTCCACAAAGGCAAAACACGTTACATTGGTGTCAGGTGTGGGGTTATGTTCGGTTCTGCGAAGAACCTCACCACGTGTAAAATGCCTAAGAAATCGACGCAGGCTCGGAAGAGCAGAATGGAGGAGGACGGCGGCAGTTCTATTATGGCTATAGCACAATCAGTGGAGGCGGTGACTAAAAAAGATCGACCGAATGTGCGAGGCCTTACAATGGTCCTTTATAAGCGCACAGCGGTGCCAGGGCCCGTTTCGCCGCCGAAACACACCACGTGGGGTGGATTACCCCAACCAAGGCACGACGCGCTGCCACGGGCCGCTTCCACCACCTACGGATCGGCGTGGGCGCGATCACACCCCCTCCCGCAATTTAATCCAGGTTTGTTGCCGTTGTTTGATGGAACTAGATCTTGGGGCGAATTTGAGCGACTGGTAGACAAGGTGGCGAAGGTGGGCAGAGGATGAGAAATGTTTGGCAGTGGTGTTGAATCTGCGCGGTCGTGCCTCAACTTTTTATGGCACCTTGCCTACACAACCTACACTTACCTACTCAGCACTGTGTGCCGTCATGCGTCAACGATTCATGCTAGATTGCTGGTCGAGCTATCATTTGTTGCGTCATCGGATGCAAGGACCCAAGGAATCCTTGCCCGATTTCTCATTGGAATTGGAACGCTTGGCCCAATGCGCTTTTAGTGGAATGCCCGGACATGTGTATGACCAGATTCTGATGCAACAATTTATTGACGGTATGCGCGAAACTCGACCGATTCAGTACAAGAGGCATTGGACGTAGCGATGCGAGTGCAAGCCCAGTTTGGACGCACACACGGTAAGCCGGTTCTGCACAGTCAGGTGGTCGAGAGTGAAGACATCCATACACGAAGACTTCGCCATTGCACGAGTCACTATGGAAAGAGCCCGCGGTTAGAATCGAGAACACTAGCTTGAACGAAGAAACCGTATTGGCGCGATTGTTTCGTGAACCTTTGGCCGCCGTCCCAACAAATATATGCGCTAAATGCCCTCCCGAAGTAAACAGGAAAGATGCTACTATCTTAAATGGCCGACGTGGGACTGGGAATCCTATCCAAGCTATGTATTCACCTGTACCAAATGCTAAGGACAGCTTACATTGTATTGTTTTCTTTCAGCAGAGGCTATTGCCAATAGTGGTAAATACCGGCGCTGCAGTCTCGGTGTTGAATTGGCGAGATGTGCATCAGCCAATACGAACCTCACCATGCCAGGTAACCATGTATGGTATGGCGTCGTCAACGCTCACGTCCACTGAAGAAACGATGGTAGAGTTGCAAGTGCTGCGCAAGCCCCTGATTCATCGATTTGTCCTGGTGAATGATTCTACGCCTACGACTTTGATAAGATGCACCTAAGATTCCACTGGGGTACCATGCCTTGCACCGCGCCTCCGAAATCCGATATACTTGATGACTCCCGTCTGTTTAGCGCCAGGCTCCGACACGCATGTCAGATTGCAATGTGCGACGACTAAGCCGGCGTTACCAAGCTTACTGAAGGAAGACTGTTACACAGAGCTGCCGGACGATATCGTCCTGAGCACCGGCGTCGTCCAACCAGTGGCTGGCCATTTTTCTGCCAGGATATCGAACCTAAGCGTACACGAGAGGACGCTGCCACCCACACTAGTTTTGAGCGACTTAGAAACCATAGAAGAGGTATTACCCGACAGATGTGAAGATGCGAGCTCAGATTCTGTCGATTGGGACCGATTCGGGGAAGTGGACCTGCCGCCTACAAAACAACTAATGCTAAGGGAATCGCTATCGGCCTATTTTTGCCCGAAAAGATGACGAAACTGGTCAAACCAACTTAGCCTCTCACCACATCGATACTGGGCCGGCACGCACTATTAAACAGATGGCCCGAAGAATACCTCTTGCGCGCAAAGCTGAGGTGCAGCAACTGCTTGCTGACATGGAGAACAGAGGCATAATTCGCCCGTCCGTCAGTCCATGGTCGTCGCCGGTGATGCTAGTCAAGAAGAAGGAATGAGCGACACGATTTTGTGTGGGTGATAGGCGCCTGAATGAGATAACCGTCAAGGACTCATATCCGCTGCCCAAAATGGACGACATCCTATCAACGTTGTACGGCTCCAAGTGGTTTTCGACGATGGACCTACAAAGCGGATACTGGCAGGTGCGGATGGACGAACCCTCCCGACCAAAGACAGCTTTCACTTGCGATGCTGGAGTTCAATGTGATGCCATTTGGGCTTTGCAACGACACCGCCAAATTCGAACGTTTAATGGACAATCTTCTGTCTGGGGTGATGTGGAAGTTCGCGCTAGTCTATCTTGATGACGTGATTGTTTACTCTCACACAACCGAGGATCACCTCACACACTTGCAGGACGTGTTTAAACGACTGGCAGGGGCTGGTCTTAAACTTAGTCCGAAAAAGTGCAGCTTTTTTAAGAAACAAGTTAGTTACCTAGGCCATATCGTGAGTCGTGATGGATTCCAGGCGTGTCCCAATAAAATTTATCAATCTTGAAAGTGCTGAGCTGGCCTAAACCTCGAAATACCAAGGGAGTGCGATCCTTTTTGGGGCTTTGCTCGTACTACCGCAAGATTATCCCCAATTTCACTACTATCGCTCGACCGCTCCACCAGCTGACTGAGAAACTTCGACGCTTTGTATGGGACACTCACTGCAGTCACTCCTTTGACACCTTGAAGCAGTGTCTAACGACAGGCCCCGTCTTGGCTTTTCCTAATGGCACCAGTCAATTTATTCTAGACACGGACGCCTCGAATTCTGGGGCGGGAGCGGCACTCCATCAACTACAAGATGGACAAGAACGAGTAATCGAGTAATATAGTAAATGTTTCCAACCAGTAGAACTTAACTATTGTGTAACACACTTTCATCATTATTTGTATGGCCGTCCGTTTCTCGTACGGACCGACCATGCATCTTTACAGTGGCTGTACAACTTCAAAGAGCCAGAACGGCAGATGGCACGATGGATAGAACGTCTGCAACAGTACGACATGCAGATTCAACATCGAAGTGGTACACAACATGGTAACGCTGACAGCCTCTCTCGCCGACCTTGTAGCGACTGTCCCACATGCGAAAGAGTCGAGCGGAAAGGAGGCTCTCGGTAAGGTGCGCTATTGGATGAACAAGTCCGAACGACCGCCTAAAACTACATTGTGGGGCGAGAGCCCAGAAATTAGAGCTTTGTGGCATCTCTACGACCGATTAGACTTTGATGAAATTGGAGTGATTACCATAAAAAACTCGGAGAATATACCGGTAGTCCATATGCCTCGCTCACTGGTAAATACTGCCATTCGAGGCGTGCACGACTCTCCATCTGGAGGTCACTTCAGTGCTAAGAAGACTTTAGCCAAAGCGAAGAAACGATTTTCCTGGATCGGCCAAAGTGCCGATATAACCCTCTGTTGCGCACGCTGCACCATCTGCAACGCACGCAAAGGACCACCTCGAAGAACCATCGGTCGCCTGCAACCAAGCCTAATGGGAGCCCCTTTCGATCGTCTAGCGATTGACATTCTAGGCCCTCTACCAACTACGCCACGTGGGAACCGCTACGTCGCGGTCGTTATGGATTATTTTACCAAGTGGACGGAATGTGCAGTCATACCGGACCCGACTGCCGAAACTGTAGCATTGGTACAAGAAGTCTTCTGTCGATTCGGCGTTCCATTCGCTTACACTCTGATCAAGGACGCAACTTCGAAGCGGGGGTATTCCAGGCCTGTATGCGGCTCATGACTGTTGAAAAGACACGTACCACGCCGGTGCATCCACAGTCAGACGGCATGGTGGAACACTACAATCGCACGTTACTAGATTACCTGGCAAAGTTTGTATCTACTAGCCAGCATGATTGGGATGAGCTGCTGCCCATGGCGTTATTGGCCTACAGGTCAGCGGTTCATGAAAGCTCCGCTTATTCGCCCGCAATGCTAACGTTTGGAAGAGAACTTAGGCTGCCCAACGATTTACTATTTGGAACACCAGCTCCTGTCCCTACGGAAGTCTCGGAATTCTTGGCTAAGCTGCAAAATCAACTGCGGGTGGTAAATGCGACGCTCGCCGCCAACTGCTAACGGCTGCCCAGACTAACAAAACCCACTACGACCTACGATGGCACCCTCAGGAATTCTGTCCTGGCGACGAAGTATGGCTCTATTCTCCTAGCCGAAGAGTAGGCCGTTGCCCAAAGCTACAATCCGATTTGATTGGGCCCGCTACAATAGTACGTCGGATTTCGGATCTTGTCTACAAAATTCGACGCCCTGGAAAAACAGTTACCAGAACCGTGCATGTGAACCGTTTGGCTGTTTGCCGTCCCGATCCTCGCAACGACTTGGTACTCGGGCAGGGCCTCGAGTCTAAGGAGGGGGTAATGTAACGTAGAAACTCGGGTAGTGGGCAAACTGTCCCCATTAAGTAGCGGTCCCATTTTCTACGGCTGGGCACACTAAAAACGGCGCCACAGGGAGGGATAGTTTTTTTTTTATCTAGCGCGGCTAATTTAACGGAGAGGATAAGAAGAGAGGTAGAGAGAGAAGAAGGGCTTGAAAGTTTTCGGTGCCGCCAAGGCAAAAAAAATAAAGAAATTGAATAAACGAAAGAAACTAATCATCTCTGTTTTCTGTGCGATTCTGCCGAATTATCTGAGGCCTGACGATCGAACGCCCAACCGTAAACCAACCGCTCGGCCACGGGTAGCGTTATTTTGTTCCACAAAGGCAAAACACGTTACATTGGTGTCAGGTGTGGGGTTATGTTCGGTTCTGCGAAGAACCTCACCACGTGTAAAATGCCTAAGAAATCGACGCAGGCTCGGAACAGCAGAATGGAGGAGGACGGCGGCAGTTCTATTATGGCTATAGCACAATCAGTGGAGGCGGTGACTAAAAAGATCGACCGAATGTGCGAGGCCTTACAATGGTCCTTTATAAGCGCACAGCCCACAGCGGTGCCAGGGCCCGTTTCGCCGCCGGAACACACCACGTGGGGTGGATTATCCCAACCAAGGCACGACGCGCTGCCACGGGCCGCTTCCACCACCTTTGGATCGGCGTGGGCGCGATCACACCCCCTCCCGCAATTTAATCCAGGTTTGTTGCCGTTGTTTGATGGAACTGGATCTTGGGGCGAATTTGAGCGACTGGTAGACAAGGTGGCGAATTACTATCAGTGGGCAGAGGATGAGAAATGTTTGGCAGTGGTGTTGAATCTGCGCGGTCGCGCCTCAAGTTTTATGGCACCTTGCCTACACAACCTACACTTACCTACTCAGCACTGTGTGCTGCCATGCGTCAACGATTCATGCTCGATTGCCGGTCGAGCTATCAACTGTTGCGTCATCGGATACAAGGACCCAGGGAATCCTTGCCCGATTTCGCATTGGAATTGGAACGCTTGGCCCAATGCGCTTTTAGTGGAATGCCCGGACATATGTATGACCAGTGTCACACCTAAAACCCACTTCTGAGAATGTCTGTTGTAAATCACATTACCCAGTAGAAGATTGTAGATGTAGAAGCTGTCAGGAAGGCTTAGGCGGGGGAGTGTGGCTTACGGGAACAATAGAAGAAATGCCAGACTCGTACGTTTATGTAGATAATTAATATAAGTTTATTAACTTATTGAGACTTAACAATAAAATGACGTTTGCAAAGCGATGCCGTTGGATTCGTTCGTGATGGCCGTTCGTTACCACCGATCGTAGGAGCTTATTCGTTCGCACCCTTTCTCGTCAACGTTTCGTTACCAACTCTTTTTGATACTTATCGATAAGACCAGGGGTTGAGCATCACGTCGCTCGCTCAGAATATTTGAACACCAGGGTTTCATCTTATCCGAGGAGTATACAGAACAGTATTTACGTCCCGTAATCTGTATGCCAGGAATATCTTTGATTACATAACGATCGTTTCCAAGTATTTTGGCCACTTGATAAGGACCTCGGTATCGTGGTTCCAGTTTACGTGGTTCGCCTGTCGCAGCTTGTTCGTTTTCCACTACTACAAGATCACCTGTGGAATACACAAAGGGGTTAGCGTGTTTGGCATCAAAACGTTTCTTCCATTTAGTTCTTTCTGATGCGATATTGGCTGCGGCTTGACTTCGAATTTCGGTGACGGTTTCTTTGGAATATGGCTTATCCAGGTCTGCGTGTATCGCTGCAGTAAGGTTGTTCTGCACGACATCAATAGCGTTGTAATTAAATACGAGATCAATTGGACTGAATCCAGTGGTGCTGTTTTTCTGCGAGTTGACGGTCCATTGAAGGTTATGAAGAGTTAGATCCCAATCCTTTGGATTTTCGTTCATCGTTCGTATATAATTGAGAATTATTTGATTAGCGCGTTCCACTTGACCATTTGCACGGGGTGTTCGTACAGCATTCTTAACGTGTTGGATATGGTTTTGCTTACAGTAATCTTCAAACAATAATAAAATTTGGCAAGCCAAAGTAACTAGAAACTTCATTTAGCGTTGATAGAACAGGTAATGACTTTGTACTTTTAACTGCTTTTACAATTAGAAATTTACTGAATGAATCATATATAGCCAGTATATAAGTATTTCCTCGTTTGCTTCGAATAAAAGGACCCAAATTATCCGCGTGAAGTCGACGAAAAGGAACCGGTTCAACATCGTTGTAATGCATGCGACCTTCAGGCTTTCCTCCTTTAGACTTATAGTAGCAGCATTGGATGCATGTGGAAATATAGTCCTTCACGTATTTCCTCATCTTTGGAAACCAAAATCGTTTTTGAATCCTCTCAATGGTTTTATCAAGACCAAAGTGTCCGACATCATCATGACAACTTTTAACAATGCGCCATCTAACTGCCTTTGGCACAACAAACGCGATAGTGTTTTCCGTTTTTCGATAAAATTTTTAATTGCGCTTACTTTACATTCGCCAGGTTTTATTCCATCTTTATTGACTATGTGGCCCAAGAACGTAATTTCGGATTGCAGAAACTTGCATTTGTCGTATCGTAGGGTTAAGCCACTGTCTTGTAAGATTGAGAAAAACTTTTTAATTCGTTGCATACCAGATTCGAAGGTCTTACTTGGGACTATTACGTCATCTAAATATGCGAGTACCTCACCTGGTTCCATACGTTTCATGATTTGGTTCATTACCGACTGAAAGACTGCCGGAGCGTTAATGAGTCCAAAAGGCATTCTGTTGAATTGGTAATGCCAGTCAGCTGTAACAAACGCCGTGTACTGTTTGGACGATTCACTTATCTCGATTTGATGGTATCCCATACGTAGATCAACTTGAGTAAAATAGACGTTTCCAGCTAGCTGAGCGAATTGCTCTTCCATGTTTGGCATAGGAAATGGAATTTTGACCGTGATACTGTTAAGGCGACGATAGTCGACGCAAAGACGATGTTCTCCATTCTTTTTATCTACGATGACGATTCCCGAGGCGTACGGCGAATCCGAAGGACGAACTATATCGTTTTCCAGTAGCTCAGATATGATATTCGTAACAATAGGTCTGAGCGCAAACGGTGTTCGGTATGGTTTCGTATAACATGGGACGTTTGATGTTAAAGTGATTTCCATTTTCGATATTGAGCATTTACCTAATTCGTTGGTTTTCTGCGCGAAACAAGTAGCATTATCTATTAAGGTCTTTTCCAATTCTTCGTTTTCGGTATCTGCTCGATTTTGAGCATCTTCTATTTGGCGTATGTTTTCGATAAAACATTTGTTTCCGTGAATAATTAGTTTATTGCCATCCTGACAAAGAATATCCTTACCCAATAAAACGTTTTCAGATATTAAGTCATTTTCCACAACAAGGACTTCGACTTCGTGACCTATCTTGTCGACAACGATTTTCGCATTTAGTTTTTGGTTACAGAAGAATTTTCCTCCTCCAAATCCATTCAGTGTTATCGCACATCCTTGCAAAACGCCTACATTTTCGGCAAATGATTTTCAAATCAGAGTACGTGTACTACCTGGATCGACGAATGCGTTTGTTTCGTTTCCGTTAACTGAAATAAATTTACAAATATCTGAGTTGATGTTTGAGTCAATTTTATTTACTTTCGAAACGTTTTTAAATTTTTCAGGGCAGTTGGTGGGGTTGTGATTAGTACGATTACAATGGGTACATCGCGGTTTACGCTGTGGTTCAGGACAATCTGACGAATAATGTCCCAATTGTTGACAATTAAAGCATTTGATTGACGGCTCTATCTTTTCTTTGGGTGTCCGTTTTATTACGGATTGACTTGACTTCTGCGTATTACCGTTGGACTCACGTTTATTTTGAAAGCTATGTGGATTATATTTGATTTCGTTATGAGCCGCATAGGCATGTATATCTCGTAAAAGTTCGTTACATGAGGTATAATGGTTAGATATCTTTCTCTTAAGATCGTAATCGTTGATGCCGTTTATAATATGTGTTACAATTGCTGAATCAGCTAACTCACCCTTTTTACCAATAGCTAGCATTTTATGAAAAAAAAAAAATCTTGTGGTGATCCGTTGTTTCCCGTTTGGTTTTTAGCATTTTTAAATGAACATCAGCTGCGTTGCTGATACATGGGAAGTCGTATAGAAATTTCGAAACAAACTCTGGCCATGTTTGAAATATTTCATCCGTTGCGTCCACCCAGTATCGAGCTGCACCTTGCATCTTTTGTTGAACTGCAAAAATTACCTTTCTGTCGTCCCAGTTATATGCGTTTTTCAGAGTTTCCACACGTTTAACAAACTGATGCGAATCCAATGATTTTACGGACGAATGATTAAATTCAGGAACAAGAGCTATAATTTCGTTCATGTTTCCAAAAGAATGATTAAAATTATTATATTTTTCTTCGCAGTTGACTTCGTGTCGTGGTTGTCGTTGGGTTGCGAAATCCTGAGAACTTTCCGAATACTGACCTACATTTACATTTGACCTACTTTTGCTTACGTAATTCCGTGACGTTGGAACATAATTATCTTGCTGTGATGTAACAACGTTATTGGAGTGCTGATTCGTAGCCATGTTACCATTTTGATGAGTCGGAGCGAAGGGTACGTGTTGGTGAGGCGTAACCATATAGCGAAGTAAGCGTGCTGCTGAGACGTAGCTGCATAACCAAGTTGTTGCGAAGTATCGACATGATCATACTGCTGAATCGTAGCATTACAGTACTGCTGTAACGTAGCAGTGTTACCGAGTTGCTGAAGCGTAGCAACATTACCGTACTGCTGAGACGTAGCAGTGTTAGCGAGTTGCTGAAACGTAGCAACATTACCGTACTGCTGAGACGTAGCAGTGTTACCGAGTTGCTGAAACGTAGCAACATTACCGTACTGCTGAGACGTAGCAGTGTTACCGAGTTGCTGAAACGTAGCAACATTACCGTACTGCTGAGACGTAGCAGTGTTACCGAGTTGCAGAAACGTAGCAACATTACCGTACTGCTGAGACGTAGCAGTGTTACCGAGTTGCTGAAACGTAGCAACATTACCATACTGCTGAGACGTAGCAGTGTTACCGAGTTGCTGAAACGTAGCAACATTACCGTACTGCTGAGACGTAGCAGTGTTACCGAGTTGCTGAAACGTAGCAACATTACCGTACTGCTGAGACGTAGCAGTGTTTTCGTTTGGCAAATACGTTACGTTTGTTCGTTCGTTTGTCACAAGCACGTTTCTTTCTCCAGAAACTTCTTGTACGTTTACCTCACTAACCTCAATTGGTGACGAAATCATTGCAGGTTGGAATGAACGCTCCTGCAATACTCTAATCGTTTTTTCTAATTCGTTTATCTTTTTAGCCATTGATTGATTTTCCGCACTGGCGTATTCGTCGTGGTTAATTTTCTCTGTAATTGTTCTCGATTTCCTGACGTTGACAATCCAGCTTGTCTACATTTTTGCTGCAAAGCTTTCTTTGACAGGTAATTTTTCTGCGGCATTATTGCTATCTCTTTTACACTTGTATGTTCGTTGATTTCTCGTTTTGCTTATTCGTCTTTCGTTGTCGTTTCCACGAGTTCGTTCGTGCACAGAACACACAGTATTACGTTTTGCGAGTTTCTCATGCCACGCTATTCTACCGCGGATAATTGCGCGTTACCTTTTTCTTCTCACACTTCTACTTATGAAAAATATCAGTTCCTTTTTGCACACTATCCAAATTCCAAATTGGACACAATCCCACGTCTTAAAATTGTCACACCTAAAACCCACTTCTGAGAATGTCTGTTGTAAATCACATTACCCAGTAGAAGATTGTAGATGTAGAAGCTGTCAGGAAGGCTTAGGCGGGGGAGTGTGGCTTACGGGAACAATAGAAGAAATGCCAGACTCGTACGTTTAGGTAGATAATTAATATAAGTTTATTAACTAATTGAGACTTAACAATAAAATGACGTTTGCAAAGCGATGCCGTTGGATTCGTTCGTGATGGCCGTTCGTTACCACCGATCGTAGGAGCTTATTCGTTCGCACCCTTTCTCGTCAACGTTTCGTTACAAACTCTTTTTGATACTTATCGATAAGACCAGGGGTTGAGCATCACGTCGCTCGCCCAGGGCTGAAGCAGTATATTTATAAACTGTCTGGTGACACCAGATTCTGGTGCAACAATTTATTGACGGTATGCGCGAAACTCCGCTACAGGGATTAGTAATTTTTAGTCGACCGATTCAGCTACATGAGGCATTGGACGTGCGAGTGCAAGCCCAGTTTGGACGCACACACGGTAAGCCGGTTCTGCACAGTCAGGTGGTCGAGAGTGAAGACATCCATACATGAAGACGTCGCCGACGAAGACGAGGTCGCAACCAGCTCACGAAAGAGGCACCGCTAACAACAAGTCACCCTTCGGAAAACAGCAGCATGCCAATGTAGCGGGGCGAACATTGGCAATAGTAGACAACGCCCCAACCCAACAATACAGCTATTCTGTCTCCAACACTAGTGAATGTACAGACGGCCCTCAGGCGCAATTCAGTGACGAACGCATCAGTCGCCCACTAAAGCCGAGCCCCCAGGCATCACGAACGGAGACGCTAGATAAGGGTGAAAGCGCGGAACCGGCTGGGGAAAATATTCTGGCCCCTAATGTCCGTCCAGATACCCGAAAATTAGCCTCCAGTACCAGGAACGTTCGACATTCTAACGTTTCCACCGTCAATGAAGTTGAGCGGTCTGCTATATTTGAGCATTGCTCACATCACATTGGTTGCGCTTGTATGGAGTGAGCGGCCAAAAATACTTCTAGTAGAGATATCGAGCTAAAATTTTTACTGAAAGGTCTATAAAAGATTGTAACTATAATATATAAAAATGGATAGATCTGGACAATCGCACTCCCATCTGTCACCCACTTCCATCCAAAAAAAATATTTATTTTTGTTTTTATTGTAAAGTTTATTTTTTTAAACTGTGTCTTCTAATAAATCTATAGTAGACCTTAATAGTATGGACCTTTGTTTATTAGTTAGTTTTCTGATTCCTGAAATAAAAGGATCTGAGCTTAAAAGTAATCTGTTCATTAAATCTGTATTCGTTATTACTCTTGATAGTTTTCGGGTGTGCTTCAATCTAAATATTTTAATGTCTTTATTTCTCGCCTCTGCGGCTTCTTCAGAAAGCTCTCCGATTGGTACCAAGCAATGCTTTATTACTTCAGAGCCGTGTATTAATACCTTATGGACAGTCGGAGGAAGATAATACCAAGGATATTCATCGACAAGCAGCTTAGCGGTTTCAAAGGCATAGTCCCTGAACTTCTCTGCATTTATTTTGTGTCCTGAAGACATTGCCTGAAGAATTGTTGAACATCTTAGAATTAAAGCCTCATCGAGACCCGTAATTTTGTGGATTGGTGAAAAACTTTCTTGCTGTGTTGCCATCATTAGAAGTTCCACTTCCACCAGCTTTTGGCTTGTCGACTATTAAGCCCATTAAATTTCGAAAGTCAGACTGAATTTGATGTTTCCTTTTTAGAAGCATCTGCTTTCCCTCATGAGTGCGAATTTGCCAGGCTTTTTGGTCTAGCCGATACGAAATATGAAGAAAATATTCGAAAAAACACATATATGAATGTAATGGGGAGAGTCCAAATCTATAGCGTTCATCCCGTACTGATTTTTCGATGCATTTATCCAAATCATTCATTTCCGTAGGCTTTGCCCCGCATATATAACATTTTGCTGAAGATGTTTGGTTTAAAGCATTACATATCTTTCCATCCACCATAGTGAGCTGTAGTGAGTGATTTATTTTTATCTTTTTATTTTCGCTCTCCAATATTGTGGGCCGAGGCATGTCAATTTTATCATTAAAATATTTTTTCTTCATCGATTGACAATTGCGTTGTTTCCTTTTTAAATTGAAATCGAATGGGCCTACAAAAACGAGTCGATGACGGTCGTGGATTCTTCCAAATAATTTTAGACTCATCCGATTCACTTATTAGTCTGAGAGGTACGTACGAGGTTACAAACAAACTGCTATCTGATAAATCAATGTCTGTAACCTTTTGTTTGTACTCAGCTTGCCCAGTGCTTCCATCGAATCCCCACTTCCCAATCAGAATCAGGTTATTGGCCGAATCGTCCTTTATATTTTGAATAACTTCAGTCTGAAGTTGCATAATGCGAGAGGCAGTGTGATCCAGCAAGCTCTGAAGTTCAACTTCAGCATGGGATTCGGTCACCATAATTTCCTTAGGATAGCCTTTGCTTTTGGCACTCAAAATTTTTTCATAACTGGGCAATAAATCGCTTGAAGTTTTCGAGTTTACAAATCCACGAATTAGCATGTATTGGTGTTTTGTTAAGTTTGTTTCCATGAAAAGCGATAAAACTTCATCAATATTTGCTTCCGAACATACTGCATTCGATGGAAAACTGGTACGCAAAAGTGAAGCAGCAGACTCATCATGTTTTACCAGCTCGGCTATTCTTCGTCGTTTAGTCCTTTGAGAAGACTCCATGAAATCTTTTTCGGCCTTCCACGCTCAGTTTCTTTTTCTTTTGATTCAGATATTTTGTGGGCACAGCACAATGAAATACATTCCTTCTCATTCAGCCAATGACTTTGAAATTGGATCACTAAAGATCTCGATCGATTGTACTTTTGCCAAAAAGTTACAATTCTTTTGCATATATATGAAATTCGTCTTGATAAATCGTCCAGTTCGGTAACATAGCCGTTTTTTTCAATTTCTCCGTGTACAATATCATTTAATGCCTTAAATTTTTGTGCATGGTCACCTTTTTCTGTACACCAAAGATCAAAAATGTATAGGCGTGGAAAAATACACTTATACAAATTGTCTGCAAAAAAAAAAATTTAAATGAAAAACCAAGTAAAAAAAATAATAATTAATTAAAAAAGAAATGAATGATTTAACAAAGTCCTAGACACCAAAAATCGACGTAGACAAAACAAAAACAAATGCACGATACACAAAACAGATGTTTAGCAGGGCCAGCTGACCATGAAAAACGTAAGGCGTCGCCACGACGCGCCGTCACTTTATTTACGTTTATACACATATTGGCAGATGTTGGCATCTAAGCTTAACATATTTATTACCTTAAAACTCAGACAATTACAATGACATACAACTCAGTTGTGGAATTTTGTGGGAACACAACTAAAACTCCACCTAAACATGAAAAAGACGTTCTCAAAACACATAAAAAATATTAAATTAAATTAATTAATTTCACAAGAACAATTTAATAAGTTGGTTAATATTTTATATTAGAATTTAAAGTAAATACCTTGAACTTCAAAACCCATGCTAATTAATTAAGTTTGTAACACTTAAGCTGATGTCTGACCACTTTGAATTGTAGCTTTGATTTGAAAAAAGCTCACTCAATGCATCAGCTTTGCAAAAATGTACACGTGTTCGCGATTTCAAACCTATTTTTAGAAAATAGAGTTACAAATCCAGAAAAAACCGGTTTACCATCAAGAAGTTTGGACATTTACGAGACAATTTGTGTGCATTTTGTTCAAAAAGCTTGTGATGGATTTTTCGATTTTTGGCCTATGAGCGCAACCACTGTGCACATTGGAGCCATCCACGGACCAGAGCAGCAGGCAGCCAACCACGCCGTTGCACGAGTCACTATGGAAAGAGCCCGCGGTTAGAAGCGAGAACACTAGCTTGAACGAAGAAACCGTATTGGCGCGATTGTTTCGTGAACCTTTGGCCGCCGTCCCAACAAATATATGCGCTAAATGCCCTCCCGGAGTAAACAGGAAAGATGCTACTATCTTAAATGGCCGACGTGGGACGGGGAATCCTATCCAAGCTATGTATTCACCTGTACCAAGTGCTAAGGACAGCTTACATTGTATTGTTTTCTTTCAGCAGAGGCTATTGCCAATAGTGGTGGATACCGGCGCTGCAGTCTCGGTGTTGAATTGGCGAGATGTGCATCAGCCAATACGAACCTGACCATGCCAGGTAACCATGTATGGTATAGCGTCGTCAACGCTCACCTCCACTGAAGAAACGATGGTAGAGTTGCAAGTGCTGCGCAAGCCCCTGATTCATCGATTTGTCCTGGTGAATGATTCTACGCCTACACTGCTGGGTAGTGATTTTTGGCTAGAACACAAGGTCGTGATCGACTTTGATAAGATGCAGCTAAGATTCCATGCCCTTGCTCCGCGCCTCCGAAGCGCCACGAAATCCGATATACTTGATGACTCCCGTCTGTTTGGCGCCAGGCTCCGACACGCATGTCAGATTGCAATGTGCGACGACTAAGCCGGCGTTACCAACCTTACTGAAGGAAGACTGTTACACAGAGCTGCCGGACGATATCGTCCTGAGCACCGGCGTCGTCCAACCAGTGGCTGGCCATTTTTCTGCCAGGATATCGAACCTAAGCGTACACGAGAGGACGCTGCCACCCACACTAGTTTTGAGCGACTTAGAAACCGTAGAAGTGGTATTACCCGACAGATGTGAAGATGCGAGCTCAGAT
This sequence comes from Drosophila equinoxialis, assembly GCA_018150345.1. Lineage (NCBI taxonomy): Eukaryota > Metazoa > Arthropoda > Insecta > Diptera > Drosophilidae > Drosophila > Drosophila equinoxialis. The sequence goes on from JAECWI010000481.1 coordinate 408,159, forward strand.
TCTGTCGATTGGGACCGATTCGGGAAAGTGGACCTGCCGCCTACAAAACAACTAATGCTAAGGGAATCGCTATCGGCCTATTTTTGCCCGAAAAGATGACGAGACTGGTCAAACCAACTTAGCCTCTCACCACATCGATACTGGGCCGGCACGCACTACTAAACAGATGGCAACTGATTGCTGACATGGAGAACAGAGGCATTATTCGCCCGTCCGTCAGTCCATGGTCGTCGCCGGTGGTGCTAGTCAAGAAGAAGGATGGAGCGACACGATTTTGTGTGGATGATAGGCGCCTGAATGAGATAACCGTCAAGGACTCATATCCGCTGCCCAAAATGGACGACATCCTATCAACGTTGTACGGCTCCAAGTGGTTTTCGACGATGGACCTACAAAGCGGATACTGGCAGGTGCGGATGGACGAACCCTCCCGACCAAAGACAGCTTTCACTTGCGATGCTGGAGTTCAATGTGATGCCATTTGGGCTTTGCAACGACACCGCCAAATTCGAACGTTTAATGGACAATCTTCTGTCTGGGGTGATGTGGAAGTTCGCGCTAGTCTATCTCGATGACGTGAATGTTTACTCTCACACAACCGAGGATCACCTCACACATTTGCAGGACGTGTTTAAACGACTGGCAGGGGCTGGTCTTAAACTTAGTCCGAAAAAGTGCAGCTCTTTTAAGAAACAAGTTAGTTACCTAGGCCATATCGTGAGTCGTGATGGATTACAGGCGTGTCCCAACAAGATTTATCAATCTTGAAAGTGCTGAGCTGGCCTAAACCTCGAAATACCAAGGGAGTGCGATCCTTTTTGGCGCTTTGCTCGTACTACCGCAAGATTATCCCCAATTTCACTACTATCGCTCGACCGCTCCACCAGCTGACTGAGAAACTTCGACGCTTTGTATGGGACACTCACTGCAGTCACTCCTTTGACACCTTGAAGCAGTGTCTAACGACAGCCCCCGTCTTGGCTTTTCCTAATGGCACCAGTCAATTTATTCTAGACACGGACGCCTCGAATTCTGGGGCGGGAGCGGCACTCCATCAACTACAAGATGGACAAGAACGAGTAATCGAGTAATATAGTAAATGTTTCCAACCAGTAGAACTTAACTATTGTGTAACACACTTTCATCATTATTTGTATGGCCGTCCGTTTCTCGTACGGACCGACCATGCATCTTTACAGTGGCTGTACAACTTCAAAGAACCAGAACGGCAGATGGCACGATGGATAGAACGTCTGCAACAGTACGACATGCAGATTCAACATCGAAGTGGTACACAACATGGTAACGCTGACAGCCTCTCTCGCCGACCTTGTAGCGACTGTCCCACATGCGAAAGAGTCGAGCGGAAAGGAGGCTCTCGGTAAGGTGCGCTATAGGATGAACAAGTCCGAACGACCGTCTAAAACTACATTGTGGGGCGAGAGCCCAGAAATTAGAGCTTTGTGGCATCTCGAAAATATACCGGTAGCCCATATGCCTCGCTCACTGGTAAATACTGCCATTCGAGGCGTGCACGACTCTCCATCTGGAGGTCACTTCAGTGCTAAGAAGACTTTAGCCAAAGCAAAGAAACGCTTTTACTGGATCGGCCAAAGTGCCGCTATAACTTTCTGGTGCGCACGCTGCACCATCTGCAACGCACGCAAAGGACCACCTCGAAGAACCATCGGTCGCCTGCAACCAAGCCTAATGGGAGCCCCTTTCGATCGTCTAGCGATTGACATTCTAGGCACTCTACCAACTACGCCACGTGGGAACCGCTACGTCGCGGTCGTTATGGATTATTTTACCAAGTGGCCGGAATGTGCAGTCATACCGGACCCGACTGCCGAAACTGTAGCATTGGTACAAGAAGTCTTCTGTCGATTCGGCGTTCCATTCGTCTTACACTCTGATCAAGGATGCAACTTCGAAGCGGGGGTATTCCAGGCCTGTATGCGGCTGATGACTGTTGAAAAGACACGTACCACGCCGGTGCATCCACAGTCAGACGGCCTGGTGGAACACTTCAATCGCACGTTACTAGATTACAAAGTTTCTGCTGCCCATGGCGTTATTGGCCTACAGGTCAGCGGTTCATGAAAGCTCCGCTTATTCGCCCGCAATGCTAACGTTTGGAAAATAACTTAGGCAGCCCAACTATTTACTATTTGGAACACCAGCTCCTGTCCCTACGGAAGTCTCGGAATTCTTGGCTAAGCTGCAAAATCAACTGCGGCTGTTTACCGTCCCGATCCTCGCAACGACTTGGTACTCGGGCAGGGCCTCGAGTCTAAGGAGGGGTTAATGTAACGTAGAAACTCGGGTAGTGGGCAAACTGTCCCCATTAAGTAGCGGTCCCATTTTCTACGGCTGGGCACACTAAAAACGGCGCCACAGGGAGGGCTAGTTTTTTTTGAGCTAGCGCGGCCAACTTAACGGAGAGGAGAAGAAGAGAGGTAGAGAGAGAAGAAGGGCTTGAAAGTTTGACAAGACAAGAAAAATAAAGAAATTGAATAAACGAAAGAAACTAATCATCTCTGTTTTCTTTGCGATTCTGCCGAATTATCTGAGGCCTGACGATCGAACGCCCAACCGTAAACAAACCGCTCGGCCACGGGTGGCGTTATTTTTTTCCACAAAGGCAAAACACGTTACATTGGTGTAAGGTGTGGGGGTTTTGTTCGGTTCTGCGAAGAACCTCACCACGTGTAAAATGCCTAAGAAATTGACGCAGGCTCGGAACAGCAGAATGGAGGAGCGACAGCGGCAGTTCTATTATGGCTATAGCACAATCAGTGGAGGCGGTGACTAAAAAGATCGACCGAATGTGCGAGGCCTTACAATGGTCCTTTATAAGCGCACAGCCCACAGCGGTGGCAGGGCCCGTTTCGCCGCCGGAACACACCACGTGGGGTGGATTACCCCAACCAAGGCACGACGCGCTGCCACGGGCCGCTTCCACCACCTACGGATCGGCGTGGGCGCGATCACACCCCCTCCCGCAATTTAATCCAGGTTTGTTGCCGTTGTTTGATGGAACTGGATCTTGGGGCGAATTTGAGCGACTGGTAGACAAGGTGGCGAATTACTATCAGTGGGCAGAGGATGAGAAATGTTTGGGAGTGGTGTTGAATCTGCGCGATCGCGCCTCAACATTTTATGGCACCTTGCCTACACAACCTACACTTACCTACTCAGCACTGTGTGCCGTCATGCATCAACGATTCATGACCCAAGGAATCCTTGCCCGATTTCGCATTGGAATTGGAACGCTTGGCCCAATGCGCTTTTAGTGGAATGCCCGGACATATGTATGACCAGATTCTGGTGCAACAATTTATTGACGGTATGCGCGAAACTCGACCGATTCAGCTACAAGAGGCATTGGACGCATTGGAGGCATCGATGCGAGTGCAAGCCGTCGCCGACGAAGACGAGGTCGCATCCAGCTCACGAAAGAGGCACCGCTAACAACAAGTCGACCCAATGTAGCGGGGTGAACATTGGCAATAGTAGACAACGCCCCAACCCAACAATACAGCTATTCTGTCTCCAACACTAGTGAATATACAGACGGCCCTCAGGCGCAATTCAGTGACGAACGAATCAGTCGCCCACTAACGCCGAGCCCCCAGGCATCACGAACGGAGACGCTAGATAAGGGTGAAAGCGCGGAACCGGCTGGGGAAAATATTCTGGCCCCTATCGTCCGTCCAGATACCCGAAATTTAGCCTCCAGTACCAGGAACGTTCGCCATTCCAACGTTTCCACCGTCAATGGAGTTGAGCGGTCTGCTATATTTGAGCATTCCGTTCCTACCACATTGGAGCCATCCACGGACCAGAGCAGCAGGCAGCCAACCACGCCGTTGCACGAGTCACTATGGACAGAGCCCACGGTTAGAATCGAGAACACTAGCTTGAACGAAGAAACCGTATTGGCGCGATTGTTTCGTGAACCTTTGGCCGCCGTCCCAACAAATATATGCGCTAAATGCCCTCCCGGAGTAAACAGGAAAGATGCTACTATCTTAAATGGCCGACGTGGGACGGGGAATCCTATCCAAGCTATGTATTCACCTGTACCAAATGCTAAGGACAGCTTACATTGTATTGTTTTCTTTCAGCAGAGGCTATTGCCAATAGTGGTAAATACCGGCGCTGCAGTCTCGGTGTTGAATTGGCGAGATGTGCATCAGCCAATACGAACCTCACCATGCCAAGTAACCATGTATGGAATGGCGTCGTCAACGCTCACCTCCACTGAAGAAACGATGGTAGAGTTGCAAGTGCTGCGCAAGCCCCTGACTCATCGATTTGTCATGGTGAATGATTTTACGCCTACACTGCTGGGTACTGATTTTTGGCTAGAACACAAGGTCGTGATCGACTTTAATGAGATGCACCTAAGATTCCACTGGGGTACCATGCCCTTGCTCCGCGCCTCCGAAGCGCCACGAAATCCGATATACTTGATGACTCCCGTCTGTTTGGCAATGTGCGACGACTAAGCCGGCGTTACCAACCTTACTGAAGGAAGACTGTTACACAGAGCTGCCGGACGATATCGTCCTGAGCACCGGCGTCGTCCAACCAGTGGCTGGCCAATTTTCTGCCAGGATATCGAACCTAAGCGTACACGAGAGGACGCTGCCACCCACACTAGTCTTGGGCGACTTAGAAACCGTAGAAGTGATATTACCCGACAGATGTGAAGATGCGAGCTCAGATTCTGTCGATTGGGACCGATTCGGGGAAGTGGACCTGCCGCCTACAAAACAACTAATGCTAAGGGAATCGCTATCGGCCTATTTTTGCCCGAAAAGATGACGAGACTGGTCAAACCAACTTAGCCTCTCACCACATCGATACTGGGACGGCACGCACTATTAAACGGATGGCCCGAAGAATACCTCTTGCGCGCAAAGCTGAGGTGCAGCAACTGCTTGCTGACATGGAGAACAGAGGCATAATTCGCCCGTCCGTCAGTCCATGGTCGTCGCCGGTGATGCTAGTCAAGAAGAAGGATGGAGCGACACGATTTTGTGTGGATGATAGGCGCCTGAATGAGATAACCGTCAAGGACTCATATCCGCTGACCAAAATGGACGACATCCTATCAACGTTGTACGGCTCTAAGTGGTTTTCGACGATGGACCTACAAAGCGGATACTGGCAGGTACGGATGGACGAACCCTCCCGACCAAAGACAGCTTTCACATGTGATGCCATTTGGGCTTTGCAACGATCCCGCCACATTCGAACGTTTGATGGACAATCTTCTGTCTGGGGTGATGTGGAAGTTCGCGCTAGTCTATCTCGATGACGTGATTGTTTACTCTCACACAACCGAGGATCACCTTACACACTTGCAGGACGTGTTTAAACGATCCTTTTTGATGAAATTGGAGTGATTACCATAAAAAACTCGGAGAATATACCGGTAGCCCTAATGCCTCGCTCACTGGTAAATACTGCCATTCGAGGCGTGCACGACTCTCCATCTGGAGGTCACTTCAGTGCTAAGAAGACTTTAGCCAAAGCAAAGAAACGCTTTTACTGGATCGGCCAAAGTGCCGATATAACCCTCTTGTGCGCACGCTGCACCATCTGCAACGCACGAATTACCACCGGGAGCTAGATGGTTTGAATCAGGGTGTGTGAAATGTGTGTGTATTTGGTTTTTCCCCGAGTAACTCAAAAGTCTGTTCGATTCAGATGTTAAAACAGGAGTGACTTTTATTAATAATGTTTTTGGGTCTCTGAGTTTTGTCTATCTTTGTGTGTCTGTTACAATCGAAATAATACATGTGTGTATGTATGTAAAATGTATGTATGTTTTGTGTATGTATGTTTTATGTTTCATATGAATGTATGTTTTATGTATGCATGTTTTATGTATGTATGTTTTATGTATGTATGATCATCATATATATATTATCAATCGTTCTGGGAACAGGGAAGAGTCGATGACACGTCTTCTTTCGTGGTCTCGTTCCCCAATTTAGTAACCAGGGTGTTGGGTTGGTAACTCCTCCCTCCCCAAAATGAAGCAAATGCGTTTAGAATGGGGTGTCGGGGTGGATACCGCTGATTTTCCTTGTGACTTGGGCTTGTTGTCCACTTGTGATTCCAACGCAACACAAAAGGATCTAATGGTATGCTGAAAACTTAATATTTCTAGTTGTTTTTGTAGCATTTTATGTTACAAAAATTTTTTCAAATGTTAAAACGAATGCTGTATATTGTTTACAATGCGTTTGGGTATAATGAATGACATATGTAAAAAGCAAAGATTATACTAATTATTATTTTGTTGTTCGCCTTATTTTATATTTATGGATTTTTTGCAAGCGTGTGGTGATAAGAGTGTTACCATTATCTCGTAAGACTTTATGTTTAGAAAATCTTGGCGTTAACTTATTTCTACGGTTTTCTTTTCGAAATATGCTCTCATTAGTTGATAAGGGGGCTGCGGATTTCCGAGTTTCGTTGAGTTTATCAAGTTTGCTTTTAGTATTTTTATGTAAAATCTCTTTTACCTCTTGGTATAATTTTGATTGAAAAAAATTTAATTTTTGTAAATATTCATGATTAGTGTCGTATTTAATTGTTTGTTCAAATATAGGTGTGCGTCCAGTAAAAAGTTCAAAAGGTGTGTATTTTGTAGATGAATGTATAGCGTTATTGTATGTGAGAAGTGTTTCCGAAAGAGTTTCCTCGTGTTTGTTAATCTGCTTATTTTTCTTTTTTAATTCTGTTATTATTCTATAGGTTTCAGTCAGTGTCGAATGCAATCGTTCTACTGGAGAGTTGCTGGATGACTGCTGGAAGGAAGTTATATGACATTGGATGTCGTATTGATTACAGAAATCTTTAAATATACTGCCAGAAAATTCCGCACCTTGGTCATAAACTATTTTTTTAGGGATTCCAAAAAGACTGAAAAAATGTTTCATGGCGGTAACGACGTTTATGCAGGTCCTGTTGGGTATAGGGTAGGCACACGCAAATTTTGAAAACTTATCTATTAGTGTAAGATTATAGTTTTTGTTAATCGTGTATATGTCTATATGGACTATGTCCATTGGTTTGCAAGGAGTTTCTGGTACTTCAAAAGGTGGTTTCTGCGGCTGTCTATCGTATTTAAGTGTGAGGCAAATTTCACAACCCTTTATTATTTGCGCTATTTTGCTTTTCATATGTGGAAAGTAGACTTTTCTTTTAAGGTGCATTAATGTTTCATCAATACCCCGGTGATTGTTATTATTGTGATAATCATTGACTTTTTTTTCTTGATCGGTCGTATTAGTGATATCGTCTAAAAGAGTTGTACACCTAAGTAATTTAAATAATTTATTGTGAGAAAAATGTTGAGAGAACACATCTAGTACTATTTAAAAAATATTGTCTGATGTGTAAATTGCTAATGTCCTGTTAATCTTTAAAATTTTTTTTAGAATGTCTAGTACAGTTTCTGAGTTAAGTCTGGGCTCTGTGATTGTTCTCCTTAATTTGTTTTTAAAGGGAGTAGAAACCTGGTAAGAAGCAGGAGAACCTTCAGCTAAAACAATCTGCAAATTAAAATCGTTAAGTGGTTTTTCGACAATTATTATGCTTGATTCAAGATTATACAGAGAAGATGTTACTTTGTTATTTGAAAAATTTTCGACATCCATATTGTTAACAATAATATCTGCTTCGGGTCGGATACGACTCAGTGCATCTGCAACTACGTTTTGAGAGCCTTTTTTGTATTGAAATTCGTATTCGTATTCTAGTAATTGTAGTTTCCAACGGGCGACCTTGTCGTTGGTGGAAAATGGTCCTGTGTTCCATGTTAATGGTTTGTGGTCTGAAACTAAAATAAATTTTTTTCCGAATAAGTAGGGTCTGAAGTGTTTTACTGCCCAATGGACTGCAAGCATTTCTTTTCTGTAGCTGAATAACGGGTTTCTTCATCGGATAATGTGCGACTGGCGTAAGAAATAGGTTTGTCGCTTCCAGATGATTTTTGGGATAAAACAGCGCCGAGGGCATAATTGCTTGCATCAGTAGTTAATATAAAGGGTTCTTTAAAGTTTGGGTAGGTCAATATTGGATTGTTACAAAGTAATGTTTTACAGAATTCAAAAGTTTTACAGTATTCTTCATCAATCGTTACTGCTTTTGTACCTTTTAATTGTTGTGTTAATGGCTTTGTTATGCGGGCAAAGTCTTTAATAAATTTTCTATAATAGCCAAGGAGACCTAGAAATGATTTAATTTGTCTCCTGTTTTTTGGGATAGGGAACTCCTGAATGGATTTTATCTTATTTGGGTTAGGTTTGACCCCATCTTGAGTTACAATATGACCTAGAAAATTAACCTCTCTCCGAAGGAAGTCAGATTTTGCGATTTGTAGCTTAAGATTAGCGGATCTGAGTCTATCAAATACTTGCCTTATATCTATCAGGTGTTTTTGTAGAGATGGTGAAAAAATTATAATGTCGTCTAGGTATACTAAACAAATGGAACCTACTAGATCTCCAAGGACATGGTCCATTACTCTTTGGAACGTTGCAGGTGCATTCTTCAACCCGAACGGCATACGGATGAATTCAAAGTGGCCACCTTCGACTGTAAAAGCTGGTTTGCTCCTATCTGCTTGGTTCATTTCAATCTGGTGAAATCCACTAGCTAAATCAAGAGTTGAGAAGTAATTAGATTTACCAAGTTGGTCTAAAATCTCATTTATATTTGGAATTGGATAACGGTCTGAAATTGTTTTTCGTTAAGTTTACGATAATCTAGAACTAATCTCCATTTCTGCGTTTCAGGGGAGTTTGATTTTTTTCGGAACTACCCAAACAGGGGCGCTCCAAGGCGAATAACTGTTTTTAATTATGTTTTGCTTTAGCATTGAGTCTATTTGGTCTTTTACTTCTTTCTTTAAGGCGTAGGGGTATCGATATGATTTAACAAAGATTGGCGTGTCGTCAGTTGTGCGTATATAATGTTTAATATCGCTGGTAAATGTTAGTTTTTGGTTGTCGTCATAAAAAAGGTCTGTGTACTTGCTACAGAGTTGTATTAATGCAATTTTTTCTTCGGAGTTTAGGTGATCGGTTTTTAATTTGGTAACGTATTTGTCGACATGTGGGAGACTTTGATTGTCCGAATTTATATTGTATATTTCAAAATAGTGATTTTGATCATAGGGTATGGTTTCTAATGGCTGTTCTAAATATAATTGCTGATCTTCGAGTGAATTATTTACGATTACCATCTTGCTATATCCGTTAACTGAATTGTATAGTCCTTCTGAAATCTCTAAGTCCTTATTATACATTGTCTGTTGAGAGTAGAAATTACCTTCCTTCATCCGAACCGGAAGGGTTATTAAACATTTTGAAGAAGCTGGGATAATGTGTACTTCGGTTACTGGGTTGTCTTGTAAACAAATTTTTAAGCATGATTTTGGAGTTTCTAACCAAAAACTGTCCAGATTAATATTGGCTTTTAACTTACTAAGGACATCCATCCCAAGCAAACCTTTGAAATGTGGGTGAAAATCGAAAAGAAGTAAGTCTACCTTCATTTGTTCATTAAACTCTTTAAGTGATTGAATCGTGGTTTTTTCTTTTATGACGTGTTGGTTCAACACTGACTGTACAGTTATAGGGTTATCAAGAGTTTTGCGATCGACATTGCTCACTATGGTTGGGCTTACAAATGAATTTGTGGAACCTGTATCTATTAAGAATTTTATGGGTTGAGTTGTAACGGAATTTATCCATAGTCGATCCGAGTGTCGATCCGTGTGATTTTTTTGTTAAGTACCCTGTTGGTTCTCGGAGGCAGTTTCGAAAAAATTTCCTGCGTCATTAATATTACAAAGTTCAGTTGAAGATTGTTGCTCATTGATATTGTGTAATTGGTTCCTAGTTGGGCCTGTTGAATTGAAAGGATTTACAGTTGAATTTCTGTTATGGTAGTTATTATTAGCGTGGTTGTTAATGTTAGGCTGAGAAATGGTTGAATTATTTCTAAATAACTGGCTTCTATTGTTAGAATAGGGGTTGCTGTTTGGTTGATTTCTTATGTTTTGGGGGCGTGAGTATGGTGTTACCTGTGCTCGAAAATTCTGGCTAGTATTTGGTTTTTGCGAATAAAAGGTCTTTTCGACACGGCAATGTTCATAGGCTTCCTTGATATTTTGTGGGTTTTTTGATTTTATTAAAGTTTTAAGGGGTTCTCGTAGATTAATTAAAAAGGTATTCAAGCATATCTCGTCATATAATTTTGGTTTGTCAGTTGAGTTTTGATTTGTGTTTTGTAAAATCTCTGTCAATTGTGATCTTATTTTTAAAATACTATAAAATAGTTGACCTAATGACAAGCTATCGGGAAAGTTTTGTAAATCGCGAATAAGCATAGCTTCGCTTTTCTTGCTACCATAATGCTGTATGAGATTAGCCTTGATGTCATCCCAGATGAGTGCAGTATTGGATAGTTTTAAGGCGTCATTAGCTCTACCTACGATTTTGTTCCTGATGGCTCTTAACAGAAGGGAGCTGTATGGCGTCTGATCAGTTCCTCTGATCAAAGCGATGACTTCTTCCACATTGACAATGAAGTCTTGCAGTTTATTAGGGATGCCGTCAAAAGTAGGTAGCTCCTTGATAAAGGCGAGGATGTCAGTTGGATTTAAAGATGTTGGGTTGTTGGCTATGCTGCTTATTGTAGGCGTAACGTTTGGAGTCGATATAGTTGTGGGAAGTGACACTGAAGCGTTTCCAGAATCCATTGCTACGTCGTTGGGTGAATGAACTGGAACTTTATAAATGAGTGCCCTTCGTCTGGCAGATGTTCTTTTTGTGGCTGCTTGGTATGTAGATTTTTTTGGCATTTATGTTGACGTGATTTGTCGACGTGAGTGTTTCTAAATTCTGTAATGTTTTAACCATTATTATATTTATTTATATACATGTAACACCCAGACACACATACACACACACATGCACACACGTACACTAATATACATCTGTATTATTATCATTATTATTATGTTTTATGTTTTATATTTTTTTTTTTTTTTTTTTTTTTTTTTTTTTTTTTGAGTGTTTTAAAATTTTGTAATGTTTTAAACATAATTATAATTGTCTATGCACATACACATACACACAACACACACACGCACACATATATACCGACATACATATATATATATATATATATATATATATACATACATATATACGTATATATATATATATATATTTTCATTTTTTATTATTATTATTTTTTTTTTTTTTTTTTTTTCATTGTATGTCACTAACATTGCAACGTTTGTATTGTTCTTAATGTTCTTTCAAAATATTTTGTAACAAACCTTTATTACTTAAATTATGTATTAATAGTATATTGTTCTTAAACTTGGTGTCACAACTTTACACTGAACTTCTAATTTTATTCACGTCTTTGCAACTCAAGCTCACTTTTGTAAATGAGCCTACAATAAAACGCTACTACTTATGAATGCTTCGTTTGCCAATTGCAGCTCTGCTTAGAAGATCGATTTCACTAGAATTTGCCGCTTTTGCTGCCTCGTCTGCCAGTCGCAGCTCAGCTAGCTGATCACTTTCGCCAGAAATTGTAGCTTCTTAGCGTCGTCACCTCAGCGTCATCTTCTCTCAGCTTCGCCAGAAATTGTAGCTTCTTGGCGTCGACTTCTCAGCGTAGTTCTGCTAGCAGATCGATTTCACTAGAAATACAATAGTAAGTATTGTGGTTTTGAGCGTTTTGGCAATTCCAGATCGATTTCGCCCGAAATAGAATACTAAGTATTGTGGTTTTGTAGCGTTTTGGCAATTCCGCCGAATAATGAAATTGAAAGCAGAATGAGCAACAAACAATGTGTATTTCGTAAAAGAGATCTTGTAGCTTTGCAGCATATAAACATTTCCATTGAATTATGAGATTTACACATACACATGTGTATATGCATCCATGTATATACATATTCCACTTTTTTTTTTTTTTTTTTTTTTTTTTTTCATGTGGTGATTATCAACGTATGATTTCAGCCCACACCTTTTAACACTTTTACTAAAATAATTTTAATTTCACTTATGATTGACCTTTAGTTATCAGCAATTGATTCTGTAGGCGAATTTTTTTTTTTTTTTTTTTTTTTTTTCATGTGGTGATTATCAACGTATGATTTCAGCCCACACCTTTTAACACTTTTACTAAAATAATTTTAATTTCACTTATGATTGACCTTTAGTTATCAGCAATTGATTCTGTAGGCCAATTTTCACGTGTGGAACATGTACATGTATGTATGTTTGTATATATGTAAATGCTGTATGGAAAATTTTTTTTTTTTTTTTTTTTTTTTTTTTTTTTGTGTTGTGTGATTGGTTTTGCCATGTAAACGATTATCAACAATTGATTCCGTTCCAATTACCAATGCACAGCAATATTTTTTTTTTTTTTTTTTTTTTTTTTTTGGGTTTTCAATGCACTTTACTTACGAAACAAAATAATAATAGTTCTCAATGTGAACATAAGTAGGTCCATTCCTGACCCAGCTGCGCCAATTACCACTGGGAGCTAGATGGTTTGAATCAGGGTGTGTGAAATGTGTGTGTATTTGGTTTTTCCCCGAGTAACTCAAACGTCTGTTCGATTCAGATGTTAAAACAGGAGTGACTTTTATTAATAATGTTTTTGGGTCTCTGAGTTTTGTCTATCTTTGTGTGTCTGTTACAATCGAAATAATACATGTGTGTATGTATGTAAAATGTATGTATGTTTTGTGTATGTATGTTTTATGTTTCATATGAATGTATGTTTTATGTATGCATGTTTTATGTATGTATGTTTTATGTATGTATGATCATCATATATATATTATCAATCGTTCTGGGAACAGGGAAGAGTCGATGACACGTCTTCTTTCGTGGTCTCGTTCCCCAATTTAGTAACCAGGGTGTTGGGTTGGTAACTCACGCAAAGGACCACCTCGAAGAACCATCGGTCGCCTGCAACCAAGCCTAATGGGAGCCCCTTTCGATCGTCTAGCGATTGACATTCTAGGCACTCTACCAACTACGCCACGTGGGAACCGCTACGTCGCGGTCGTTATGGATTATTTTACCAAATGGCCGGAATGTGCAGCCATACCGGACCCGACTGCCGAAACTGTAGCTCGAGCATTGGTACAAGAAGTCTTCTGTCGATTCGGCGTTCCATTCGTCTTACACTCTGATCAAGGACGCAACTTCGAAGCGGTGGTATTCCAGGCCTGTATGCGGCTGATGACTGTTGAAAAGACACGTACCGCGCCGGTGCATCCACAGTCAGACGGCATGGTGGAACGCTTCAATCGCACGTTGCTAGATTACCTGGCAAAGTTTGTATCTACTAGCCAGCATGATTGGGATGAGCTGCTGCCCATGGCGTTATTGGCCTACAGGTCAGCGGTTCATGAAAGCTCCGCTTATTCGCCCGCAATGCTAACGTTTGGAAGAGAACTTAGGCTGCCCAACGATTTACTATTTGGAACACCAGCTCCTGTCCCTACGGAAGTCTCGGAATTCTTGGCTAAGCTGCAAAATCAACTGCGGGTGGTAAATGCGACGCTCGCCGCCAACTGCTAACGGCTGCCCAGACTAACAAAACCCACTACGACCTACGATCGCACCCTCAGGAATTCTGTCCTGGCGACGAAGTATGGCTCTATTCTCCTAGCCGAAGAGTAGGCCGTTGCCCAAAGCTACAATCCGATTTGATTGGGCCCGCTACAATAGTACTTCGGATTTCGGATCTTGTCTACAAAATTCGACGCCCTGGAAAAACAGTTACCAGAACCGTGCATGTGAACCGTTTGGCTGTTTACCGTCCCGATCCTCGCAACGACTTGGTACTCGGGCAGGGCCTCGAGTCTAAGGAGGGGGTAATGTAACGTAGAAACTCGGGTAGTGGGCAAACTGTCCCCATTAAGTAGCGGTCCCATTTTCTACGGCTGGGCACACTAAAAACGGCGCCACAGGGAGGGATAGTTTTTTTTGGAGCTATCGCGGCCAACTTAACGGAGAGGAGAAGAAGAGAGGTAGAGAGAGAAGAAGGGCTTGAAAGTTTTCGGTGCCGCCAAGGCAAAAAAAATAAAGAAATTGAATAAACGAAAGAAACTAATCATCTCTGTTTTCTTTGCGATTCTGCCGAATTATCTGAGGCCTGACGATCGAACGCCCAACCGTAAACCAACCGCTCGGCCACGGGTGGCGTTATTTTGTTCCACAAAGGCAAAACACGTTACATTGGTGTAAGGTGTGGGGTTTTGTTCGGTTCTGCGAAGAACCTCACCACGTGTAAAATGCCTAAGAAATTGACGCAGGCTCGGAACAGCAGAATGGAGGAGCGACAGCGGCAGTTCTATTATGGCTATAGCACAATCAGTGGAGGCGGTGACTAAAAAGATCGACCGAATGTGCGAGGCCTTACAATGGTCCTTTATAAGCGCACAGCCCACAGCGGTGCCAGGGCCCGTTTCGCCGCCGGAACACACCACGTGGGGTGGATTACCCCAACCAAGGCACGACGCGCTGCCACGGGCCGCTTCCACCACCTACGGATCGGCGTGGGCGCGATCACACCCCCTCCCGCAATTTAATCCAGGTTTGTTGCCGTTGTTTGATGGAACTGGATCTTGGGGCGAATTTGAGCGACTGGTAGACAAGGTGGCGAATTACTATCAGTGGGCAGAGGATGAGAAATGTTTGGGAGTGGTGTTGAATCTGCGCGATCGCGCCTCAACATTTTATGGCACCTTGCCTACACAACCTACACTTACCTACTCAGCACTGTGTGCCGTCATGCATCAACGATTCATGACCCAAGGAATCCTTGCCCGATTTCGCATTGGAATTGGAACGCTTGGCCCAATGCGCTTTTAGTGGAATGCCCGGACATATGTATGACCAGATTCTGGTGCAACAATTTATTGACGGTATGCGCGAAACTCGACCGATTCAGCTACAAGAGGCATTGGACGCATTGGAGGCATCGATGCGAGTGCAAGCCGTCGCCGACGAAGACGAGGTCGCATCCAGCTCACGAAAGAGGCACCGCTAACAACAAGTCACCCTTCGGAAAACAGCAGCATGCCAATGTAGCGGGGTGAACATTGGCAATAGTAGACAACGCCCCAACCCAACAATACAGCTATTCTGTCTCCAACACTAGTGAATATACAGACGGCCCTCAGGCGCAATTCAGTGACGAACGCATCAGTCGCCCACTAACGCCGAGCCCCCAGGCATCACGAACGGAGACGCTAGATAAGGGTGAAAGCGCGGAACCGGCTGGGGAAAATATTCTGGCCCCTATCGTCCGTCCAGATACCCGAAATTTAGCCTCCAGTACCAGGAACGTTCGCCATTCCAACGTTTCCACCGTCAATGGAGTTGAGCGGTCTGCTATATTTGAGCATTCCGTTCCTACCACATTGGAGCCGTCCACGGACCAGAGCAGCAGGCAGCCAACCACGCCGTTGCACGAGTCACTATGGACAGAGCCCACGGTTAGAATCGAGAACACTAGCTTGAACGAAGAAACCGTATTGGCGCGATTGTTTCGTGAACCTTTGGCCGCCGTCCCAACAAATATATGCGCTAAATGCCCTCCCGGAGTAAACAGGAAAGATGCTACTATCTTAAATGGCCGACGTGGGACGGGGAATCCTATCCAAGCTATGTATTCACCTGTACCAAATGCTAAGGACAGCTTACATTGTATTGTTTTCTTTCAGCAGAGGCTATTGCCAATAGTGGTAAATACCGGCGCTGCAGTCTCGGTGTTGAATTGGCGAGATGTGCATCAGCCAATACGAACCTCACCATGCCAAGTAACCATGTATGGAATGGCGTCGTCAACGCTCACCTCCACTGAAGAAACGATGGTAGAGTTGCAAGTGCTGCGCAAGCCCCTGACTCATCGATTTGTCATGGTGAATGATTTTACGCCTACACTGCTGGGTACTGATTTTTGGCTAGAACACAAGGTCGTGATCGACTTTAATGAGATGCACCTAAGATTCCACTGGGGTACCATGCCCTTGCTCCGCGCCTCCGAAGCGCCACGAAATCCGATATACTTGATGACTCCCGTCTGTTTGGCAATGTGCGACGACTAAGCCGGCGTTACCAACCTTACTGAAGGAAGACTGTTACACAGAGCTGCCGGACGATATCGTCCTGAGCACCGGCGTCGTCCAACCAGTGGCTGGCCAATTTTCTGCCAGGATATCGAACCTAAGCGTACACGAGAGGACGCTGCCACCCACACTAGTCTTGGGCGACTTAGAAACCGTAGAAGTGATATTACCCGACAGATGTGAAGATGCGAGCTCAGATTCTGTCGATTGGGACCGATTCGGGGAAGTGGACCTGCCGCCTACAAAACAACTAATGCTAAGGGAATCGCTATCGGCCTATTTTTGCCCGAAAAGATGACGAGACTGGTCAAACCAACTTAGCCTCTCACCACATCGATACTGGGACGGCACGCACTATTAAACGGATGGCCCGAAGAATACCTCTTGCGCGCAAAGCTGAGGTGCAGCAACTGCTTGCTGACATGGAGAACAGAGGCATAATTCGCCCGTCCGTCAGTCCATGGTCGTCGCCGGTGATGCTAGTCAAGAAGAAGGATGGAGCGACACGATTTTGTGTGGATGATAGGCGCCTGAATGAGATAACCGTCAAGGACTCATATCCGCTGACCAAAATGGACGACATCCTATCAACGTTGTACGGCTCTAAGTGGTTTTCGACGATGGACCTACAAAGCGGATACTGGCAGGTACGGATGGACGAACCCTCCCGACCAAAGACAGCTTTCACATGTGATGCCATTTGGGCTTTGCAACGATCCCGCCACATTCGAACGTTTGATGGACAATCTTCTGTCTGGGGTGATGTGGAAGTTCGCGCTAGTCTATCTCGATGACGTGATTGTTTACTCTCACACAACCGAGGATCACCTTACACACTTGCAGGACGTGTTTAAACGATCCTTTTTGATGAAATTGGAGTGATTACCATAAAAAACTCGGAGAATATACCGGTAGCCCATATGCATCGCTCACTGGTAAATACTGCCATTCGAGGCGTGCACGACTCTCCATCTGGAGGTCACTTCAGTGCTAAGAAGACTTTAGCCAAAGCAAAGAAACGCTTTTACTGGATCGGCCAAAGTGCCGATATAACCCTCTTGTGCGCACGCTGCACCATCTGCAACGCACGCAAAGGACCACCTCGAAGAACCATCGGTCGCCTGCAACCAAGCCTAATGGGAGCCCCTTTCGATCGTCTAGCGATTGACATTCTAGGCACTCTACCAACTACGCCACGTGGGAACCGCTACGTCGCAGTCGTTATGGATTATTTTACCAAATGGCCGGAATGTGCAGCCATACCGGACCCGACTGCCGAAACTGTAGCTCGAGCATTGGTACAAGAAGTCTTCTGTCGATTCGGCGTTCCATTCGTCTTACACTCTGATCAAGGACGCAACTTCGAAGCGGTGGTATTCCAGGCCTGTATGCGGCTGATGACTGTTGAAAAGACACGTACCGCGCCGGTGCATCCACAGTCAGACGGCATGGTGGAACGCTTCAATCGCACGTTGCTAGATTACCTGGCAAAGTTTGTATCTACTAGCCAGCATGATTGGGATGAGCTGCTGCCCATGGCGTTATTGGCCTACAGGTCAGCGGTTCATGAAAGCTCCGCTTATTCGCCCGCAATGCTAACGTTTGGAAGAGAACTTAGGCTGCCCAACGATTTACTATTTGGAACACCAGCTCCTGTCCCTACGGAAGTCTCGGAATTCTTGGCTAAGCTGCAAAATCAACTGCGGGTGGTAAATGCGACGCTCGCCGCCAACTGCTAACGGCTGCCCAGACTAACAAAACCCACTACGACCTACGATCGCACCCTCAGGAATTCTGTCCTGGCGACGAAGTATGGCTCTATTCTCTTAGCCGAAGAGTAGGCCGTTGCCCAAAGCTACAATCCGATTTGATTGGGCCCGCTACAATAGTACGTCGGATTTCGGATCTTGTCTACAAAATTCGACGCCCTGGAAAAACAGTTACCAGAACCGTGCATGTGAACCGTTTGGCTGTTTACCGTCCCGATCCTCGCAACGACTTGGTACTCGGGCAGGGCCTCGAGTCTAAGGAGGGGGTAATGTAACGTAGAAACTCGGGTAGTGGGCAAACTGTCCCCATTAAGTAGCGGTCCCATTTTCTACGGCTGGGCACACTAAAAACGGCGCCACAGGGAGGGATAGTTTTTTTTGGAGCTATCGCGGCCAACTTAACGGAGAGGAGAAGAAGAGAGGTAGAGAGAGAAGAAGGGCTTGAAAGTTTTCGGTGCCGCCAAGGCAAAAAAAATAAAGAAATTGAATAAACGAAAGAAACTAATCATCTCTGTTTTCTTTGCGATTCTGCCGAATTATCTGAGGCCTGACGATCGAACGCCCAACCGTAAACCAACCGCTCGGCCACGGGTGGCGTTATTTTGTTCCACAAAGGCAAAACACGTTACATTGGTGTAAGGTGTGGGGTTTTGTTCGGTTCTGCGAAGAACCTCACCACGTGTAAAATGCCTAAGAAATTGACGCAGGCTCGGAACAGCAGAATGGAGGAGCGATAGCGGCAGTTCTATTATGGCTATAGCACAATCAGTGGAGGCGGTGACTAAAAAGATCGACCGAATGTGCGAGGCCTTACAATGGTCCTTTATAAGCGCACAGCCCACAGCGGTGCCAGGGCCCGTTTCGCCGCCGGAACACACCACGTGGGGTGGATTACCCCAACCAAGGCACGACGCGCTGCCACGGGCCGCTTCCACCACCTACGGATCGGCGTGGGCGCGATCACACCCCCTCCCGCAATTTAATCCAGGTTTGTTGCCGTTGTTTGATGGAACTGGATCTTGGGGCGAATTTGAGCGACTGGTAGACAAGGTGGCGAATTACTATCAGTGGGCAGAGGATGAGAAATGTTTGGGAGTGGTGTTGAATCTGCGCGATCGCGCCTCAACATTTTATGGCACCTTGCCTACACAACCTACACTTACCTACTCAGCACTGTGTGCCGTCATGCATCAACGATTCATGACCCAAGGAATCCTTGCCCGATTTCGCATTGGAATTGGAACGCTTGGCCCAATGCGCTTTTAGTGGAATGCCCGGACATATGTATGACCAGATTCTGGTGCAACAATTTATTGACGGTATGCGCGAAACTCGACCGATTCAGCTACAAGAGGCATTGGACGCATTGGAGGCATCGATGCGAGTGCAAGCCGTCGCCGACGAAGAAGAGGTCGCATCCAGCTCACGAAAGAGGCACCGCTAACAACAAGTCACCCTTCGGAAAACAGCAGCATGCCAATGTAGCGGGGTGAACATTGGCAATAGTAGACAACGCCCCAACCCAACAATACAGCTATTCTGTCTCCAACACTAGTGAATATACAGACGGCCCTCAGGCGCAATTCAGTGACGAACGCATCAGTCGCCCACTAACGCCGAGCCCCCAGGCATCACGAACGGAGACGCTAGATAAGGGTGAAAGCGCGGAACCGGCTGGGGAAAATATTCTGGCCCCTATCGTCCGTCCAGATACCCGAAATTTAGCCTCCAGTACCAGGAACGTTCGCCATTCCAACGTTTCCACCGTCAATGGAGTTGAGCGGTCTGCTATATTTGAGCATTCCGTTCCCACCACATTGGAGCCATCCACGGACCAGAGCAGCAGGCAGCCAACCACGCCGTTGCACGAGTCACTATGGACAGAGCCCACGGTTAGAATCGAGAACACTAGCTTGAACGAAGAAACCGTATTGGCGCGATTGTTTCGTGAACCTTTGGCCGCCGTCCCAACAAATATATGCGCTAAATGCCCTCCCGGAGTAAACAGGAAAGATGCTACTATCTTAAATGGCCGACGTGGGACGGGGAATCCTATCCAAGCTATGTATTCACCTGTACCAAATGCTAAGGACAGCTTACATTGTATTGTTTTCTTTCAGCAGAGGCTATTGCCAATAGTGGTAAATACCGGCGCTGCAGTCTCGGTGTTGAATTGGCGAGATGTGCATCAGCCAATACGAACCTCACCATGCCAAGTAACCATGTATGGAATGGCGTCGTCAACGCTCACCTCCACTGAAGAAACGATGGTAGAATTGCAAGTGCTGCGCAAGCCCCTGACTCATCGATTTGTCATGGTGAATGATTTTACGCCTACACTGCTGGGTACTGATTTTTGGCTAGAACACAAGGTCGTGATCGACTTTAATGAGATGCACCTAAGATTCCACTGGGGTACCATGCCCTTGCTCCGCGCCTCCGAAGCGCCACGAAATCCGATATACTTGATGACTCCCGTCTGTTTGGCAATGTGCGACGACTAAGCCGGCGTTACCAACCTTACTGAAGGAAGACTGTTACACAGAGCTGCCGGACGATATCGTCCTGAGCACCGGCGTCGTCCAACCAGTGGCTGGCCAATTTTCTGCCAGGATATCGAACCTAAGCGTACACGAGAGGACGCTGCCACCCACACTAGTCTTGGGCGACTTTGAAACCGTAGAAGTGATATTACCCGACAGATGTGAAGATGCGAGCTCAGATTCTGTCGATTGGGACCGATTCGGGGAAGTGGACCTGCCGCCTACAAAACAACTAATGCTAAGGGAATCGCTATCGGCCTATTTTTGCCCGAAAAGATGACGAGACTGGTCAAACCAACTTAGCCTCTCACCACATCGATACTGGGACGGCACGCACTATTAAACGGATGGCCCGAAGAATACCTCTTGCGCGCAAAGCTGAGGTGCAGCAACTGCTTGCTGACATGGAGAACAGAGGCATGATTCGCCCGTCCGTCAGTCCATGGTCGTCGCCGGTGATGCTAGTCAAGAAGAAGGATGGAGCGACACGATTTTGTGTGGATGATAGGCGCCTGAATGAGATAACCGTCAAGGACTCATATCCGCTGACCAAAATGGACGACATCCTATCAACGTTGTACGGCTCTAAGTGGTTTTCGACGATGGACCTACAAAGCGGATACTGGCAGGTACGGATGGACGAACCCTCCCGACCAAAGACAGCTTTCACATGTGATGCCATTTGGGCTTTGCAACGATCCCGCCACATTCGAACGTTTGATGGACAATCTTCTGTCTGGGGTGATGTGGAAGTTCGCGCTAGTCTATCTCGATGACGTGATTGTTTACTCTCACACAACCGAGGATCACCTTACACACTTGCAGGACGTGTTTAAACGATCCTTTTTGATGAAATTGGAGTGATTACCATAAAAAACTCGGAGAATATACCGGTAGCCCTAATGCCTCGCTCACTGGTAAATACTGCTATTCGAGGCGTGCACGACTCTCCATCTGGAGGTCAGTTCAGTGCTAAGAAGACTTTAGCCAAAGCGAAGAAACGTTTTTACTGGATCGGTCAAAGTGCCGATTTAACCCTCTTGTGCGCACGCTGCACCATCTGCAACGCACGCAAAGGACCATCTCGAAGAACCATCGGTCGCCTGCAACCAAGCCTAATGGGAGCCCCTTTCGATCGTCTAGCGATTGACATTCTAGGCCCTCTACCAACTACGCCACGTGGAAACCGCTACGTCGCGGTCGTTATGGATTATTTTACCAAATGGCCGGAATGTGCAGCCATACCGGACCCGACTGCCGAAACTGTAGCTCGAGCATTGGTACAAGAAGTCTTCTGTCGATTCGGCGTTCCATTCGTCTTACACTCTGATCAAGGACGCAACTTCGAAGCGGGCGTATTCCAGGCCTGTATGCGGCTGATGACTGTTGAAAAGACACGTACCGCGCCGGTGCATCCACAGTCAAACGGCATGGTGGAACACTTCAATCGCACGTTACTAGATTACCTGCTGCCCATGGCGTTATTGGCCTACAGGTCAGCGGTTCATGAAAGCTCCGCTTATTCGCCCGCAATGCTAACGTTTGGAAGAGAACTTAGGCTGCCCAACGATTTACTATTTGGAACACCAGCTCCTGTCCCTACGGAAGTCTCGGAATTCTTGGCTAAGCTGCAAAATCAACTGCGGCTGTTTACCGTCCCGATCCTCGCAACGACTTGGTACTCGGGCAGGGCCTCGAGTCTAAGGAAGGGGTAATGTAACGTAGAAACTCGGGTAGTGGGCAAACTGTCCCCATTAAGTAGCGGTCCCATTTTCTACGGCTGGGCACACTAAAAACGGCGCCACAGGGAAGGATAGTTTTTTTTGGAGCTAGCGCGGCTAACTTAACGGAGAGGATAAGAAGAGAGGTAGAGAGAGAAGAAGGACTTGAAAGTTTGACAAGACAAGAAAAATAAAGAAATTGAATAAACGAGATAATCATCTCTGTTTTCTTTGCGATTCTGCCGAAATATCTGAGGCCTGACGATCGAACGCCCAACCGTAAACCAACCGCTCGGCCACGGGTGGCGTTATTTTGTTCCACAAAGGCAAAACACGTTACATTGGTGTAAGGTGTGGGGTTTTGTTCGGTTCTGCGAAGAACCTCACCACGTGTAAAATGCCTAAGAAATTGACGCAGGCTCGGAACAGCAGAATGGAGGAGCGACAGCGGCAGTTCTATTATGGCTATAGCACAATCAGTGGAGGCGGTGACTAAAAAGATCGACCGAATGTGCGAGGCCTTACAATGGTCCTTTATAAGCGCACAGCCCACAGCGGTGCCAGGGCCCGTTTCGCCGCCGGAACACACCACGTGGGGTGGATTACCCCAACCAAGGCAGGACGCGCTGCCACGGCCCGCTTCCACCACCTACGGATCGGCGTGGGCGCGATCACACCCCCTCCCGCAATTTAATCATGGTTTGTTGCCGTTGTTTGATGGAACTGGATCTTGGGCCAAATTTGAGCGACTGGTAGACACGGTGGCGAATTACTATCAGTGGGCAGAGGATGAGAAATGTTTGGCAGTGGTGTTTAATCTGCGCGGTCGCGCCTCAACTTTTTATGGCACCTTGCCTACACAACCTACACTTACCTACTCAGCACTGTGTGCCGTCATGCGTCAACGATTCATGCTAGATTGCCTGTCGAGCTATCAACTGTTGCGTCATCGGATACAAGGACCCAGGGAATCCTTGCCCGATTTCGCATTGGAATTGAAACGCTTGGCCCAATATGACCAGATTCTGGTGCAACAATTTATTGACGGTATGCGCGAAACTCCGCTACAGGGATTAGTGATTTCTAGTCGACCGATTCAGCTATAAGAGGCATTGGACGTAGCGATGCGAGTGCAAGCCCAGTTTGGACGCACATTATATATTATATTATATATTATATATTATATATTATATATTATATATTATATATTATATATTATATATTATATATTATATATTATATATTATATATTATATATTATATATTATATATTATATATTATATATTATATATTATATATTATATATTATATATTATATATTATATATTATATATTATATATTATATATTATATATTATATATTATATATTATATATTATATATTATATATTATATATTATATATTATATATTATATATTATATATTATATATTATATATTATATATTATATATTATATATTATATATTATATATTATATATTATATATTATATATTATATATTATATATTATATATTATATATTATATATTATATATTATATATTATATATTATATATTATATATTATATATTATATATTATGTATTATATACATTTCATAACGGGGAAAAAATCAAAAAATATTTGACATACGCAGTCATTAACAATTTTAATTGAAAACTTTCCCTATTTGAATAGGGATTCCCGGAGAGCAGAGAAAATAACCCAATCTTCATTCGTTGAATTCAAAATATGAACTGATTTTATTTACAAAAGTACGGAGTTTATATAGGATAATCTTAGGCTCTAGGAGGTAACAATTGTTCTTAGAAGATCTTATTCTAGACTCACACCCACGTATTTGGGGGTTGAAAATTTATTATTTTTGGGCACGGCGTCGGTCACTTGACATCCTGCCGTTGTGATCTTTTGGGTTAGTTTAGAATTACAAGTGTTTTTTCCCACATCGTGTGTGGCTGATTGTAATTTTAGACATATGCTAGGTTAGTTGTTTGGTACAAGAGTACAGTTGTATTGTTTTCTTTAGTGCATCTGATTTGGTGAAGCCAGGTCAGATGAACACTATGTTTATTCTTAAACACTATTAATTCGACAGTTAGACAACAAGACTTTTTTAATTTGGAAAAAACTTCTGTTCTTATTGCAGAATTATATATAAATAGCTCAGAAAAAATAATGTTGTATATTTCAGAATAGTGAAAGAGTTAAATGAAAATTTTCGGTATGGATTTTAAGACTTGAGCCAAGGCAACAGTGTGTGACGCCTTAATTATTGTAGAAGTTGGTTGCGGCGGTTCAATTGTATCAGCCACAAAAATTAAAAAAATATTTAGCTTTTAACTCCAGTAATTTTTCACTTCTTTCAGCGCCTACAATCATAATGTTTATGTTGCGTGTCATAATGTCTTTCGAAGTATGACCTAACCTGCCTATGAATAATTTGATGACAAATAACCCATATATTCAATAATCAAAAATAAATTTTCCTAATTGGCATTAAACATTTTTTTTTTTTTGTATTCCAATTAGCCGCTTTAAAAAGCTGTTTCTTTATCAAATGCTGAACAGCAACTGATTTATATTTTTTTTTTTGGCAATCATTTTTATTCACAACAAGAATTAATCGAAATTTTTGACGAAGTGACATTGCCAAACAAACACGAGCGTTTACAGTGTACGTGAGGCGGCAGCGCTGCGGCAGAGCTAGGCCCTAGTCTGGGGAATGGGCCGTGCCGACCACTGAATTAAAGTATTCACCGCGATTTCTTGTGTTTTCGAATCGTTTCAAATGGCCAATTAATTTATTACGCGCGTATTCGCAAACCGGTGCACTTTCTAACATACATACATACATCGTTTTATATTGATGCACGCACATATGTACATATCCACATACGCATAATCCATTTCGGTGTCGCACATTTAATTAACAAAAAAAAAAAAGGGGGAGAGGAAAGGAACCCAACAAGGGCATTGAATTGCCTATCATCCGATAGAGTTAGCTAAATAACAAATTACTTAAGTTTTTGTGAACAAAGCGCACATACATACATACATACACATACATACATATACTTACCTGTTTACTTACGCATGTATGTATATAACTCCAGGCATTTGTCCATATGCACTGATCGTTTGTTTTGTTCTTTTCGCGCACAACACTCGCGGTGTGTAAAAGCGTTCGTTTTGTTTTTTTTTCTCTCCGCACAACCACAAAAATATATTATAACACAATCAATCACCAAAACAAAAAAACCAACTATATAAACAGTGGCCGGGAGCTGTTTTTGGAGTAGTGGTGACACGTGTGTCGAGTCGTGATATCGATAGGCGGCTCGAGTGCGCCAAATTCAAATTACATTATTTCCGATTCCCTTATTTCGCCTAATTATATACCCGTCCATATTTATAAATAAATATATATATATTTTTTCCAGCCATAATCGTGCCCATATATATATATATATATCCGTCCATATTTATAAATTATGTATATAATATTTTTCCGGCCAGTATTTTGCGCACATATATATATCCGCCCATATTTATAAATAAATTTTTTCCAGCATTATCCTACCCATATATATATCCGTCCATATTTATAAATTATATATATAATTTTTTCCGGCCAGTATTTTGGGCATATATATATCCGCCCATATTGATAAATAAATACATATATATTTTTTTTCCAGCATTTCGTGCCCATATATATATCCGTCCATATTTATAAATTATATATAATTTTTTCAGGCCATTATTTTGCGCATATATATATCTATCCGCCCATATTTATAAATACATAAACTTATATTTTTTTCCAGCCTTTATTGTGCTCATCTATATATACATACATCAGAGAACTGCAACGAGTATGATTGAGAATGATCAATCAAACTTCAAAAAATCAAATCATTCCGCTCCACACCTATGTTACAACATGTTTACTCCGCTCACTCAGTTGAAACGAAAAAATCATTCAGGGTGTCGCAACCAATTGGTTTGAATCAATTGCTATAATATTAGTTTCTCGATCAAGTCACAACCTTGATTGTTGTAGCAAGAACGCTCACCCGAATTGATCGTTTGTAAAATTCGATTCAAGACAAATGAATAAATCCGAACTAACATCGGATTTCGTGCACATGATTTGAGTAAAATTTGACATTCAAAATCGATATGAATTGCGATATGACTGTGTACCGCACCCTCCCTTCTACGTTTTCGACAAAAAAGTATGGAAGTTATAAAATTATTTCTCTTTTTAAATTAAAGTACTTTTATACATAAAACTTCAATAAAGACATCTGTATTTAAATTTTGCTGATTAAGGTAATAGCAATAAAGATGTGCTAAATAAACATAAGATATTGAAGCAAAATTGTACATGGAGCAGATTACGTTTATGTATTAAAAATTTTTAGAAAATGAATTTAGGAAAAGCAAGCTATCAACCGCTTTCGATCCAAGTCTATTCCGCTTTTCGGTAATAATGTTGCCAGCCATAGAAAAAGATCGCTCAGCCGCTGCGCTACTAGCTGGGATGGAGTGAATTTTGAACGCCAACTTAGATAAACCAGGATATTTGTTCTGGTTCATTTGCCACCACTCCAACAAATTAAACTTGTCGCTCATTTCAACAACTTCCTTGCAATATCTTTCGACTTCTTCTTCAGGTGTTTTAAATGGGTTTCTTGTCGATTTCATCAAATTAGAGAAGAAAAATGAATCGCCTAAAGCATTGGATCGTGAGACATGGTTGTTTGAATCGTTCTGAGCCTGCTCCCCGAAAGAAAATTGTGACAAAAAGTCACCCTCCGGTGTCGTATCCAAAATGTGGGTACTGCAAAATCTTTTGATGTCGGCTAAATCCTCAAGTTGCATATTTATCGCTTTATAAAAAGAATGCAGCTTTATGCCAGATACTTAAATTGGCGACCCAAACTTCATCAACGCTGTGAAGAATCTTTGCTTTCAGTTTTGCAATGGCATCGATATCCTCTGCTTTTGCCATGCAAAGGGTCTTAATTGTATGTATCGACGGGTACACATAACACAGCGATGGGGAGCTGCAGAGTTGCAATTTTTTAAAGATGATTTCAAAACTGCCACACAACTCAACGAGAGCTTGCAACGTTGTTATATTAATATGCAACATACGTTGGCCTCGTTCTTGTTTTCAAAATATTGTTGATTTCGCCCCAATTGTCGAGTATAGACTTCAGCATCCTATAATTAGAGTTCCACCTTGTTGGGCATTGGCTTTTTAGCGAGGTTGGAAGAAGGTGCTGCAAACTAGCCTTTTTAAAATATTTCACGGTCTTCCTGCATGACTCTAACATATCGGTGAGCTCTGCGGTGGCTGCAAACGACTTGTCTAACACATTCGAAAATAAATGGCTGCTGCAGTTTAGACGTCTATTGTTCTCCAAAGCTTTCACCATATTTGTTCCTCTGTCGGTAATAAATGTAATCTTTTCTATGTTATCCACACCGAATTCATTAAAAAGGCATCTTAGTTTTTGTAATACATTTGCACTTGTAGACCTTTCAAAATCCATAGATTTCATTCCCAAAACCAAGTCAATGTATTTTAAATTTTTTTGGTAGTCGAGTGTCACGCCTAAGAAATTTCGCCTCACATAGTTGTCCGTCCACATGTCAATTGTAGCTGATGCACCATCATTGTTCACAGTGTCTATTATTTCATCCTTAATTTTATTTTTTTTTTCAAGGGCAGACTTTTGAACATGACGTGATACTGTTGTGGGATCCGGTAGTAAGTCCTCGACATCCACATTTTCGCCATACTTTGCCCCGATTTTTATGAAAAACTTTACCAGTTTTACAAAGCCAGCACCTCCAACTGAAGAAAACGGTCGGCAGTCTTCTGTGACCCACGTTGCACATCGTTCAACGGCTTCAGCCTTATCCAATGTGGATGCTATTTTTAGGCATTGTGGTTGCTTTGCTGCTTTGCAACAGCCATGCCTAGCCAAATTAGATGTCTGATGCGCCGTGTATTTCAGAACAGCACAGCAAGTGCGGCAAAATACGAAATTTGGCAATATCGCATTGTCAGACATTATTATTTCGCACAATATCTCCCAAATCGCACTCCGTCCTTTGCGTTTAGTGGACAGAGAATAGTTTCCATTTTCGATTTCCTCTTTTACGAACTTCGAATTAATTTCTTCCATTTTGTCCAAGAACTTATATTTTTTGTTTTGGCTATGTCAAAAATTCGATAAGTAATTCAAATTAATCACGCACAATCGAAAAGTGTGATTGTGAGCACACAGACGATAAATCATTCGAACAAAACAAAAATCTTCGGTCACTCTCATTTGACTAAAAAAAAAATTCGTTCCGCTCAATCAAGTTGTAGGAAAATATGTGTTCATACAGAATGAACTACTAGCAATACTTTTGTGAGCGTTCGTGAGCGTTCGATTCAAACTGATACAGCTCAATCACTCAATACATAGGACCGAATCGAACAAAATCAAACTCAATGATTGAGTGTACCGTAAAATTTATTACTCATTGCAGTTCTCTGACATACATATATATTTATATAAAAATTTATGTTCTTTGCCCTATATATGTATCTTTTTTTATATATTTCATCCGTGTTTTGTTTTATACGTACTCCCATCGTTACTTACAAATCCATCTAAAATTGTTTTGTAATCACTCCGCTTTGTCTAAGTGTAGTTTTCGATCCGCATTCGCGCGTTCGTATATTGTTCCGCATATATCTCCATTAAAAGGGGTCCTTTTCCGAGCCACGCGCGAGATAATTCTCCCTCATCCTGCGGTTCACATTGAGAGAATTCTCTAGTATTCATACAGTCCACTTCTCTTTCTTGTTGCTTTTCCAAAACGAAAGTGCGCGCAAACTCGGATTTCGTCGATAAGGTCATCCCTTGAGTATGTCCACGGAGCCGTCCAAGACTGCGCCGAAGTCTAACAGTCTTTCGTCAACCTCTGCAACTCCGGAAAAGATTCGGCCTCCGAAGACTCCGGTGATCGCGAAGCGTACGGACATTCCGCGCAAGTCCCCGTATGCTTGCAGCCTCAGCGAATCCCCAAAGTACCGTCCGTCCTCGTCCAGCCTACCTAAAGTTAAAGACTCGAGTGAACACAAAGGTCGTTCCAAGCTTTCAATCCAGGCTCAGATCCCGCACGTTATTGTGACGCACTATTCTGACGTTTCCGTCACGCGATCCGTATCCCAACAGCGTAGAGAACAATCCAGAATGTCCCTCTCCGATTTCGTTCTGGCGTGCGACGCATTGACTCTGTTCGAAGCTCGTGAGAGTGAAGCTCCAACTTCGGAAGTGCCCTTATTTTCCATTAAAATGCACTTAGAGCAGCTCAAATCCCTTTGGTCAACTGTCGAGATGGAATACTCCCGTTGTCACAAGGCCTTGACGACCAAAACAGACGAGGACAGCCTAGCAAACATAAGCCACATCAAGGCGAAGCACGAGTCCGCTTACGCGGCGTATGTGCGATGCCGGATGTTGTTCGGAGAACGCATCGAACAGCTCTCGGCAGAGATGGCGAGTCTTAGGCGTCAGCCAACCGTTCCGTCGGGGCCTCCGAGGCATAGAGTTCCTCCGTGTGATTTGCAGACATTTGATGGCGACAGCCTAGCATGGCCCACATTCCGCGATTTGTTCGCTGCCATTTATATCGCCAATCCGTATTGTTCACAAGTGGAGAAGCTCTATTACTTGAACGCCAAGACTCGAGGGCAAGCGAGAACCATCGTGGTGAAGGCCCTCCTGACGAATGAGGGTTTCCATGCCGCGTGGGACAACCTCACAGCACGGTACGAAAATAGCCGTCTGCTTGTCATGACTCAAGCCAGACAACTCCTTCAGATTCCCGCGGCGGCACAAGAGTCGGGCAAAGCCTTGCAAGAGCTGCAGACTGCGTTTCAAGGGGTCCTACCGCTCTTGACCGTTCGGGTGTTAGTACTGAGAATTGGGATGTCTTAGTCATCGCCATATGCACTAGCAAATTGCCGAAGGCTACAATCCTCCTGTGGGAACAATCAGTGCCAAATAAGACTGTCGTCTCCACTTGGTACGATTTAAACCAATTTCTCACCGATCGATATCGTGTCCTGGATGCCACCGAAGAACATAAGTCGGCCCAAAGTGTCCAAGCCATCCCCATTGGCCCCCACAAATCCTCTGGGACGATGAAGGTCCAAGCGTTTCCCGCGAAAGCTCAGCTCAAACCTGCGTCTTGCAAGCTTTGCCATCGAGAGAATCACCTTTGCCGTATTTGAGAATACGGCTTTGCCCTAGTTTCTAGAGGGCTCTTAAGCACTGCGATTGTCACCCTGCACCATCGCGGTGTGGAGCGCCATATTCGTGCGTGGATCGACTCGGGGGCCGATTCAACCCTTCAATCCGAACGTGTCTTCAACATGGTCCAGCTCCCCTTTTTTCCAGTAGACGCCGCAGTTACAGGCATGGGCCAGAGTGATGGAGAATGCGCCGACAAAGTGTGTCTGTCAGATTGAGGTCTCCGCCCTGGTCGTATCCAAATTGTCGGGGGTCATTCCAACGGCTCCATTTCTTAACACAGTTACGACGCAGTGCCTCGATCGCCCCCTGGCTGACCCGTACTATAACAAGCCCGAGCCTATTGATATGATTATCGGTGTAGACCTGTTTCCCCACATCCTCGGAGAGCGGATCAAAAAGGATATTGGTGATTTCGTCGGGCTAGAAACCATCTTTGGATGGGTTCTGTGTGGAGCGATCATGCCTGACCCTCCGGTGTCTCGATTAGGTTTCGCTGCACAGACGCGAGTCAATCCAGAAGCAAAACTTGATGTACTCCTCACCAAGTTTTGGGAGGTGGAAGACCTTCCCGCAAAGCCGGAAAAGGAGGATGACATAGTCTGCGAGCGGAATTTCCAGGAGACCACCCGAAGAGGGAAGGACGGCCGATATATTGTGTCCCTACCGTTCAAAGGTCCGAATAGCGTCGGCTTGGGTCATTCAAGACCGATCGCGCTGTCTCAATTGCTGCGGAATGAAGCACGCCTTCTCAAGGATCCCGTCCTAAAAACGCAGTACGATGCCATTATTCAAGAATACGAGGAATTGGGCTATATGAATCGAGTGACGCCGCCTCAGGATGGAAAAAACTTCTATCTCGCCCATCAACCGAGCAAATCTGGTTAACCGAACTGGGCTGGGATGACGCTCTGCCGCCTCTCCTGCTGCAGCAATGGCACGAATTCCTGCAGGATTACCAAGGCCTCAGTCCACTCCGCATCCCCCGTTGGCTAAACATTAGCGATACTGTAGTATATCCATACCAAAAATCATTCAACACAAAGAGCTCAACTTGTAACACTTTGTTGCAAGTATAAACAATCAAATATGTACGCAATAAAACATAAGTCTCCACTTGAGTATGTTTATGTATATACATTAATATATTCACATAAACATACATAAATATACAGCTAAATATGTTCATATATGTAGGTACATTTATATATGCACATACATATATTCACATATACACGTGTGAGTCAGAGTTCGCGGTTGTCTTTGCGGGTGCTCCCAGTTTTAACTGTATCAATAGGCCTTCAAAGGATCTGTGAATTCTGGAATCTGTTTAGGACTTGCTACGGAGTCTCTGGCTACGTACCACTGTTGGTGTCTGCGCCTCATCGCAGCTGCTGGCCAAAATTTCTTATTTGGTACCCCCATAGGTTTGGACCGGTCATTGGGCCGAGGGGGGGGTCGTGTTGCTCTCTTGCTTGCTGGTTTTCCCGCCTCTCATCGTCTTGGCCTCCTGCCTGTGTGAGTGTCTCGTGAAATTATCCGGAAATTCCCCAGGCCGTTCTACATTTCTTGTTGTTGCAAGAAGCTGCTTCTTCTTCCCCGATCGTTTGTCAGCTGACTAAGGCCAGTGTTGGGCAAAGCAGAAGTGCGGGCCCTTGTATCTGACAGAGGGCGCCAGGGAGATTTTGAGCGGTTCTTTCGCTAATTTGAATATTCAACTTTTGGAGTAACGGATAGCGCCTGGCCGTTAAGCCTCGTCTCGGTAGTGCCAATCCAGCTCGCGTCTGGGCCGGACTCCGCCTCGGGTTACGGCTCCACCGGAGAATGGCCCGCAACTAACTGTGGCACCAGCGTCAACACAAGGATGAAGGAGTTGCAGGGACTCCTGTGTCAAAAGGTGCTCGACGGCCAGCTGACCGTGTGTAACGAGAGAAAGTCTGCTGAGTCTGATCAAGCGCCCGGCGAGGCCAAGGCCGTAAATAGACTCCGTGGAAAGCCCTAACTTGGCGATTTTCCTAAACGCCCAAGGGATGAAGTCGTGCCTCAATGCTGTATGCCAGCTAAAAAGCAAAAAAAAATCACATTTTAGGGAGAACAGAACTGCAAAAGAGCCTGCTGCTGACGGTGCCGAATGGCAAGTAGTAGCTCAAAAGCCGAGAAGGCATCCAAAGCAGAGGCAGCGACCAAATGCTATTATTGTCGAAAAGAAGGGCGAATGTGTCCAAAAAGTGAGAACAGCAAGGGGCGACCTTCTTCTAGAGTTTAAAAGTGGTGCCGATAATTCGCAGCAGATAAGAGGATATATCGATGTGGCGTTGAATGGCAAGGCTAAAGCCCATACCGTCACCCACCGTACCCGGCTGGAGATTCTAGACATGGATTATGAAACAACCGTAGACGAGATCATCAATGCGATTTCTGCTGAACTGAGCATAAATCTACCCCATGATGCTGTTAAGAGTCTGCGTCCGCTGCGCTCGGGGACTCAGAAAGCCATTCTGTGCATCCCAGCACACGTAGCGGATATTTTGCTTAAAGTTGGTACCATTAAAGTCGTTTTTAACGTACGCAGGCTTCGCATCAATGAGACCCCAGCGAGGTGCTATAAGTGCCTGGAAATTGGGCATATCGCAGCCAGGTGCAACAGCCGAATCGACAGGAGCTAAACACAGACGCGGTGTTAATTAGCGAACCTTATAGGTGCAGCGAAGACAGCAACTGGAACAGGAGTCTCTCATTAAACTGGCTATCTGGACGTGCAACGTGCGGGCGCAGTGTGGCTCGCAGAATTCTGTGAGGGCAACAGAGCACTTTGTGCGTGCTCGTATAAATGACTTTTGGGTCTACAGCTGTTATTTGCCACCAAGCCTGTCTCTGGAAAGCCAAAGTAGGTCATTGGTCAAGCTGATTTCGGATATACGAAACCACAACCGCGTTATTGTTGGCGGGGCTTTCAAGCTGGCAATGGCGCTGCGCCCAGACTCATTTTTGGAGGCGTACAATAAATGTCTATATGAAGGAGTTTTCCCCAGGATCTGGAAACGGCAAAAATTTGTTTAGGATCCCGAAACCAGGGAAACCAACAGAGTCGGCCTCATCATACAGGCCCATATGCCTGGTGGATACTATGGGCAAAGTTCTAGAAGATCTTATATGTACACGGCTTCACAGAGCTATAAATGCCGGAGGGGACCTATCGGTCGACGCCATTGGCAAGGTTGTCAATATAGCCGCGGCAGCCATAGAAGGCACTCGATGGAAGCACGGGACGAAGAAGTACTGTCTGAAGTCAGAAATGCTTTCAATACTGCAGACTGGGGATGTATTTTGGATGGACTATACAACTTTGGAGTCCCAGAGTATCTACGCGCAATTATCTGGAGCTACTTCGAGGACAGGGACAGGCAACTGTGCTTCAGTACAACGAACGACCAATCAACATATTCGGTTTCTGTAAAGTTACCCCAAGGCTCCGTTCTGGGGCCGCTGTTGTGGAACGTTATGTATGACGGGATCCTTCGATTGAACCTGCCGGCGGGCTGTGAAAATGTTGGATACGCTGACGATGTCGCTCTGGTCATAGTGGCAAAAGATGTCGCGAAAGCAGAGGCGTTGGCGAACGAGGCGATCTTGCTCATCACAGAGTGGCTGCGCTCGGTGGGCCTACAACTCGCAGCGCAAAAAACGGAGCTCGTCTTAATAAGCAGCAGGAAACGGGTCGAGACGGCATCGGTCAGTGTGGAGGGCTCCAGCATATGCTCGAAGCGGGCTATTCGGTACCTTGGAGTTTGGCTGGATACGCGGCTATGCTTTCGAGAACATCTGGAGCATGTACACGCAAGAATCATGCTGAATACACGCGGCCCCAGACAAGAAAGACGTCTACTACTCTCTAGCGTTACAACATCCATCATTATCTACGCGGCACAGGTATGGATAGAGGCAGTAAAGACTGAGAGCTATACCAGAGGTATATATCGTCTCAGTGCGCTAAGAGTATGTTGCGGGTTCCTGACCATCTCCGATGACGCCGCACTTGTTATTGCAGGAATGGTTCCGATCGAGTTACAGGTAGAGGAAACTCGACTAGTAGCATCTTCGCTTGAGGATGGGCCATCTAGGAGGGTGAAAAGGGCTGACGCTAAAAGGAGAAGTATAGCCACATGGCAGCGGAGATTCAGTGGGCACGGCTGTTTTAGGTATTACGTACACCGTACACCTTCTGCCCGAACTGCGGGGACGGCGTCATTGAGGATGCAGAGCACGTTCTGTCCCAATGCAAACGCTTCTCTGGCGAACGGCAAGTGCTATCCCAAAAAATGGGTACCACCCTCACAGTTGGCAACCTGATAGAGGAGATGATTTCGAGTCCACGTAAGTGGGATGCGGTGAATTCCTTCGCGGCTAGTGTGATGCGCGATCTGCGATTAGCCGAATGCCGGAGGGCAGGGGTGGAGGCACGACAATAAAAACAGCGCGGCTGCTGTGAAGCATTACCTTTCGGCCG
The DNA here is from genome assembly GCA_018150345.1 of Drosophila equinoxialis. Taxonomy (NCBI): domain Eukaryota; kingdom Metazoa; phylum Arthropoda; class Insecta; order Diptera; family Drosophilidae; genus Drosophila; species Drosophila equinoxialis. The sequence goes on from JAECWI010000481.1 coordinate 443,235, forward strand.
TCCCGCAGCAGTTCTTGTCATTTTTTCTTGTATATTACTGTAGTGTACGAATTGTATGTTAATGTATTGTACGTAAACTGTATGTATGTTGCCTCACTGTTAGATGTTAATTAATTTGTTAAATAAATAGAGTTAAAAAAAAAAAAAAAAGTACATATATTCACTTAAGCAACAATGCACAGGCGTAACATGAGCTAGGGCCAAGCCAGCGTGTGAACGTTGACCAAGCACTTTGATGCAAGTGCCCAAATAATACGTGTGTATGTATGTACTGACACTCTCCCTCTCTTTTGTAGCTGTCGCTTACGTCGCAGCATAAGAATATCTATGTAACAATAGGTTAAGCAAAATAATATTTTTGGGAATAAAAATCAATCTGAATATTACCACCAAAAGAAACTGACGTGTTTATTTCCCCAACTCTATACCAAGTGGAACCCGGTCATTACATGGCGACCGTGACAATAGGTCAAAAATAGACCTAAGGATATCGGAAGTACAAGAGACAAAAGAAAAAAAATTTTTGTGTATGAATGTGCGTGTGTGAAGAAGAAAAATATATAAAATAAAAAAAAGGGCACGAAAATGAGAAATGGCAACACTGTATAACTACTTTCAAAGAGTTACCAGACGAAGCCCGATTACAAGAAACGATATAATTGAGGTGTTCCGTAGTGAGCAAAGCCACTCCCCTCAAAGCTCGCTAACTCTAGTGCAAATAAGAGCCGCATACTTCGATCTAGCTGGAGAATAATTCCCAGTAAGAGGAGGCTCAAGAGTACAGATGTGCTTCCTGATAGGTACCAAATGTATGCTGCTACACAAATGCAGCAGGTACATTCCATTTTTATCTGATGAACTAAAAAAAAAAAAAAAAAAAAACACACACACAAAAATAAATAAATAAATAATAAAACCAAAACCACGGATGAACAACAGTGAAGATATTCCCTTTGCGGAATCTGCTCCTGTCGACCAAAGGGATGCACCGCCGCTAGAAGAAGTGTTAGAAGTGTATCCCAACGATGGAGCGCGCCCACTCACAATAGCTGAGTACCGGGCCCTCAACGCAAAACCAACAAGGCCAGAGAAGACCAAAAGAGTAGGCCAAGTACGTAAGCTACTCCAGCAGAAGAGGCTAGAAGTAGGCTTACTGGCCACTCTGAAGACGGAGGAAGACCGACAACATTGCATAGAGCGTATTGACGAATTGAAAGCTGAACTTCGCCAAAAAGCGAAGAAACGCAAGGGGGCCGCAGAAATGCGCAAACCTTAACTTGCCTTTAATTAATATTTTTACTATAAGCTAAATAGCAAGTTGAAGCCGAAAGTGCAACTTGCGAACTACTAACTATCTGACAGGCTATTACTAACAATGTGGTTGGAGAATTTTTTTTTATTTTAATTTAAAAAAAAAAAAACACTCTAAATGACATGTATACTTGAATTGTGAGCTAACCACATACTCTATAATTTTTCCACGTCTCTGGCTCACTTTGCGAAACACAGTTGAGATAATTTTTCTTTCTTTTAAAATTTTTCAAATTACATTAAAGAAGATAATTTTTTTATGTAACAATCGAATCCAAAAAAGAATTTTATTTCTCTATCAAACAAATAGAAAACAGGTCTAAACGACCAAGAAAACAAAATATTTTTGCTTTAAAGATGGGTTCTCAAGAATCCAAAGTCGACCACCCAACGGTTAATGTCGTTAACAGCTTTAAAATACTAGATCACAAGGAAAATTTAGAGGATATATGGATACTTTTGTTAGCTATGCTAATATTAGTAGCCTTAAATCTGGCTTTGAAATTATATGCAATGCATAATAAGATAATTAAGAAAAAATATCAGAGTAGAGCAGATGGCCTAAATACAGTATAAAAATGGGTCGAGTAGAACTTAAATATTTGAACAAATACGTTCCATTCTTAGACTTCCTCTTTAACAGATGTGAAACCAATCCAAAATAGAAAGAAATCAAATACTGGATTGTGAATAATAGAAAATTTAAATCAGGGATAACTCACTTGATAGAAAGATCCATAGTAGAAGCCTACAACCGCCTAAAGCGAAAAAACAGAATTCTACAGGCGCAAGAATTAAATAAATCTTGTAAGTGCCTCTTGCAGAACAGGGAAACACCCCAAAGTACAATAAAAAACACACTCGAAAATAATAATCGAGAGCCTAGAAAATGCCGCAAATGCATTCTATAATGACTGCAAACAAAAGGCAAAATCCGTAGTAAAAAGATATAATATTGAATATAAACAAACAGTTGATTTGGATATTTCAATATCACTGGAAGACAAAACCCAGTTAACGGCTGAAGAAGATACGGATCAAGAAGAACCGTCAATGAGTTTAGAATAAACTCAAAAATAACTCTTAATAAACCAGCCATTTTGGCAAGAAACACAAAAATGACTCAAACAGTCGCTGATTTTTTTAAAGATGCCTCAAACCTTATCCCACAGTTTGATGGCAGAAGAGAAAATCTTCAGAGCTTTATGGACGCATAGAATTTGATAAATTCACTAAAAGGCGAGCATGAGGAAAAAAAACAAAACTAAAAGGGCACACAAGAAATTTGATAACCTCCGAACAGACAATTGAAGAAATTATTAACAGTATTGCATCAAATGTAAAAACAGAATCAGTAGCGTCAATAACGGCAAAAATCAAAAACCTACCCCAGAGAAACAAAACAGCAAGTCAGTATGCCCAAGAAATTGAAAAGCTTACTGAATCTCTGGAAGGTGCCTTTATAAACGATGGCACATCTGTCGAAATAGCTAAAAAGTATATACTTTCAGTCGCTACAGAGGCAATAACAAAGAACTGCATAAAAAATCAAGTGCGTAACGTACTAAAAGCAGGTATTTTCCGTGACATGATCGAACTAACAACAAAGTTCGTAGACAGTAGTACAGCAGAAACAGGACAGGCACACGCTGTCATGCACTACCGTCAATATAATAGAAATGGACAAAATAATTACCGAGGTAGAGGTAATTACCAAAATAACGGTTATAGGAATAATAATACCGGTGAATATCGTGGTAACTCACCGTACAACAACCGAGGAAGAAATAATTCCAACCGAAACAGCTCGAACCGAGGTAATTCCAACCGAGGTAGCTCTAACAACGGAAATGGTAATGTACGACTTACTCAAAGTAATTCGGAAAACCAATAGATCCCTGCAGATATTCAGAAAAAGCTGTAAATGTATACACATTCAATCTTAGCCTAAGTATTTTCATCAAAATTAAAAACGAAAATACACACAACACATATACCTTCTTGTTAGATACAGGTGCAGACGTATCAATAATAAAAGAAGAAACAGATTCTTTTGAACATACAGATACTTCAAACACAATTGAAATATCAGGAATTGGCGAAGGTTCAATTACTTCGAAAGGTCTAACCCTTATAGAACTAATTGTAAGACAAAATGAATTCATAATTCCACACAACTTCCATATGGTAGATGAAAGTTTTCCAATTCCATTTGATAGAATTTTAGGACTAGATTTCTTCAAAACATTCAATTGCCAATTAGACTTCAGTGAACCAAACGATTTACTAATATTAAGACCAAATAATTTAAATTTCGAAATAAATATCCCCATATTACACACTTGTGACAGCAATACCACAATCCTTCCAGCGAGATCTGAAGTAATCCGACAAATAAATATTCCAAATGAAAACTCAAATATCGTCATCTTAAATCAAGAGGTCGAAAATGGAATATTTATTGGAAATTCGATCTCTAACCCGAACAAAACATTAGTCCGAATTTTAAACACAACAAAAAGAGTAAAAATTTTAAATTTAAAAAGCATAAAATATGAATCATTAAAGAATTACGAAATTGTACAGACAACTGATGACCAAAGAAGTCAATCAGTAATACAAAAACTAAAGCCAAACTTTCCACCTATGTTCAAAAACGTACTTGAAAAGCACTGCACCGAGTATACAGATGTATTTGGTTTAGAAAACGAACCAATTACTCCGAACATCTTTTCTAAACAAGAACTCAGATTGAATGACAACCAGCCAGTATACACAAAAAATTACAGAATACCACACATGCATAAAGAAGAAATAACTAGACAAGTCGATAAACTCATTAAAGATAAAATAGTCGAACCATCAGTGTCCAAGTATAATAGTCCGTTACTACTGGTACCGAAAAAGGGTTTACCAGGATCAGAAAAGAAACGATGGCGATTAGTAATAGACTATCGTCAAATAAACAAAAAACTGTTGTCCGATAAATTCCCATTACCAAGAATATACGATATTCTTGATCAACTAGGCAGAGCCAAATATTTTTCATGTCTATTTTTCAAGTTTTTTTATTAAAAACTTCGCAGAACATGCACGTCCGATAACACAACTGTGTAAAAAAAACGTAGAATTTGTTAGGTCTGAAGAATGCCAAAAAGGATTTGAATATCTGAAAAAAGCCTTAATAGAACCCACACTTCTACAGTATCCAGATTTTAGCAAAGAATTTTGCATAATAACACATGCTAGCAAATATGCATGTAGAGCAGCACTAACTCAAACTTATGGCGATAAGCAGTTGCCAGTATCATAAGCATCCCGTTCGTTCACTAAAGATGAAAGTAATAAAAGTACTACTGAGCAAGAACTAGCTGCGATACACTGGGCCATTACACACTTTCGGCCATATATGTATGTATATATGGCAGACATTTCAGAGTCAAAAGAGACCACAGACCTCTAACGTATTTATTCTCTATGATAAATCCGAGTTCAAAATTAACAACAATGAGACTTGATCTTGAGGAATATGAATTTACAGTAGAATATCTGAAGGGAAAAGATAATTTCGTTGCGGATGCATTATCCCGCATTACAATACAGGATCTAAAAAACACAAAAGCAAATGTCCTGAAAGTCACTACCAGGCAGCAAAGTAGACAAAATAATCTCTGGCCAGATGATAAAAATGAAAATACAATAAGGCACGTACCTAATGATGCTTCTAAGCCCAGAATATATGAAGTACTCTGCAATGATGAAGTACGAAAAGTAGTGACCTTGCGTATAACACACGATTTATGTTTCCTCAAACATGGAAAGAAAGTTATAGCAAGAATTGAGATTGGAGATCTGTACACCAATGAAAATCTAGACTTAGGTCAATTTTTTCAAAGGCTTGAAAAACAAGCCGGTATACTCGAAATCAAACAACTCAAGATGGCACCGAATGAAAAGATCTTTGAAACATTTTCAATAGAGTCTTTTAAAGAAAAGGGCAATAAATTATTGAAAACATTAAGAGTAGCGCTACTCCAACCGGTGACCATTATAGAAAAAGATAAAGATAAAGAAGCAATATTGTCTATTGCCATACGGGCATTACAAAAACTTTGGCCAAAGTAAAAAGATATTATTATTGGAAAAACATGACACGTCATGTAAAAGACTACATTAATAAATGTGAAAAATGCCTAAAGTCAAAAACGACAAAGCACATAAAAACACCCTTAGTTATTACAGATACCCCCATACATGCTTTTGATAGCGTAATAGTGGACGCCATTGGGCCATTACCAAAATTCGAAAATGGTAACGAATATGCAGTCACTCTAATATGTGACTTGACGAAATACTTAGTAGCAATACCTGTTCCCAATAAAAGCGCTACAACAATCTCTAAAGCTATTTTTGAATCTTTCATTCTGAAGTACGGTCCAATGAAGACGTTCATTACGGACATGGGAACAGAATACAAAAATTCAATAATAAATGACTTGTGCAAATATTTAAAAATAGACAACATTACGTCTACTGCACACCACCACCAGACCTTGGGTACCGTTGAAAGGACATTCAATGAGTACATTCGATCATATATATCAGTAGATAAAACTGATTGGGACATATGGTTACAATATTTTGTGTACTGTTTTAACACAACCCCGTCAGTAACACACAAATACTGTCCCTATGAACTTGTATTTGGTAAACATAAATAGAATACCAGAGAACCATTATATAACGTAGATGATTATGCTAAAGAAGTTAAGTTTAGATCAGAACTAGCATATAGTAGAGCTAGAATAATGTTAGAGAAACGTAAGGAAAACCAGAAAAAATTTTATGACAATAAGTCAGCAGATTTTTAAATAGAAATAGGAGATAAGGTTTTTTTAAAAAACGAAGCTGGTCATAAGCTTGACTCAGCCTATATAGGACCATTCGAGGTTGTAGAAATATCTAAAAACAACAACATAAAAATGAGGAATAATAAAAATAAGATACAAACAGTACATAGGGATAGGTTAAAAATTTGAAAAATAACTAAAAAAAAAATTTAAAAAAAAAACGAAAAGAAAAATATAAAATTTTTGTATGGATTCAACTACTTCATTTCATTAAAAATACATAAAAAAAAAAAAAAGAAAAATTCTTTTTGGAGAAAGAAAATTTGTCTGGCCAGACACAAATAAAACAATTTTCCTAACAAACATACATACATTACTATTAATCAATCATTTATTATCATTATTACTAATTAACAAATAACTCCATAATAACGTTATTTTCTAAAAAGGGGAGGTGTAGTATATCCATACCAAAAATCATTTAACACAAAGAGCTCAACTTGTAACACTTTGCTGCAAGTATAAACAATCAAATATGTACGCCTTAAATCATAAGTCTCCACTTGAGTATGTTTATGTATATACATTAATATATTCACATCAATATAGAACTAAACATGTTCATATATGTATGTACATGTATGTACATACATATATGCACATACATACATATATTCATATGAGCAACAATGCACAGGCGTAACATGAGCTAGGGCCAAGCCAGCGTGTGAACGCTGACCATGCACTTTGATGCAATTGCCCAAAATAATATGTACATATGTATGTACTGACACTTTCTCTCTCTTTTCTAGCTGTCGCCCAAGTGGCAGCATAAGAATATCTATGTAACAATAGGTTAAGTCAAAGAATATTTTTGGAATAAAAATTAATCTGAATATGACCACAAAGCAACACAGACGTGTTCTTTCTTAAAACTCTTGAACCAAAGGAACCCGGTCTTTACACTTTAACCATTAAAGAGAACGTAGTATGCGCTGCCTCTTGTTTCTCTTTTTCCTCAATACTCTGAATTATTTCCTCTCCATCGGCAATGTATTTAATGAGAGGGAGCTTCTGGGAAGAGCAAACTTTGGACCTTTTGATAGTAATGATTTTATATCCGGCGGGAACTCCACTTCTGTCTCATTTACAAAGCAATCGTCAGTTATGTTGTTGTAAAAGAGAGCAAAGTTACGTTTGTTGTTTAGTTTCTCATGTTTCATCCCATAATGTTCCCGCAATGTATTTGTTAGTCTTTTTACTGCGTTTTGTCTACCTCCAAACATGCGCTCATGCTCTGTTCGTCCAGCTGTTTTCCTAGAGTTTGTTGTCTCAGTTAATTTACTGTTGAGTCTTTTAAAAGTGTTATGTTTATGTTTTATAAGAAGGTTTAATATTTTTGTGTGAAAGAAATATGTGTATCTGTCCAATGTTTTGAAAATGTGTTATTGTCAAACTTAAAAATATTATCACATCGTGTGGTATTTTTGATAAAATTGGGAATTAATTTAGATTTTCTACATTTTAACAGAAATTTTAAACTACTTTTCAGTCTTACTAATTTCTTGGAGGTAGTTTGATGTCTATTAACTGTTGTTTTTGTATTGCTGTAGTTCAGTTTTATTTTCGCAAATCCCATGGTTTGGGTAACGATCGGCGGACCATCCGTTGTTGTCATTGTGGCAGTTTTTGCGACCTTTGTGTTGTTATCTTTTATTAGAAGATGAAGAGCGGCACTGCAACAAAAGGTTTACTACAGGCTACATATCATCAACACTCCGAGCGCCACACGACCTAACTTTAAGACTGATACTGACAACTGCGCTCACATATACAGACATTTACTTGACAAGAATTAGTTCTTAACTCCACGTCGAACGGTGCTGACGTGCTAAATAATGTATGTCATAAGGTTCTTGAATTCTATTGTAGTTGCCCTGAAGTGTGCGCAACCGAAATAAATCGGAGAAAAAGATAAATTAAAAAACCACGTTTTATCGTTTTATTATAAATGAATGAGTTTAATTTCAGGAGTTCTCCTCCAACATGCTGCCCCTGTTGAGAGAACACTACTACCTTTTGTAGTCCTTAGTTCGAATACTCGAATTTTGTCATCAGGTCCGGCAATTACTGACACGCTAAAGGCCATGTTGAGCGGACGCGTTGTGTTCATGTACTATAACTAGTTGTCCCAAGGCCACATCTGGTGTTTCGTATGTCCATTTGCTGCGTTGTTATAAATTATCAACATAATACCGTGCTCACAGTGTCCAGAATTGTTGTTTCGATGCCATCAATCCAGATACCGAAATCCCATTCGCTTGACAGTTTCTTCTGTAATAATTAGGTTCAGTACACGAGTCTAGAAGTGCCCGTACTGTGTGTAATTGACCAGCCTAATCTATTATGTGAATCAATGCTGTAGGAAGCATCCCTTTTTTATAAGTGTTTGTTAGTAACGAAGTGCTTTGTTAGTTAGCTATTGGATTGACAGATTGAACCGATGATGATAGGTTATTTATTGGGATGTGTGCATTAACCAATTAATGCAATAACGTATGATGAGCTGATCGGCACACTTTGCACCGGGAGAGTGATGGACAATCCGTGGCGTGATGTCTAGTGCAAAGACAATTTAAACATGCATTGGTCCGTTTGACTGTTTCGAACATTTGTTGTAGCGATAACTCTCCAAATGACTTACAATTACTAACATAGTGCGCCGTCGAAGTGCATTGTAAGCATTGAGAGTTTATATTGAGGAATGCCTTTGACATTGATGGTCGTTTTCCTCCAGGGGAACTATTGCGCTGGCCGAGTTAAGGTGTCCGATCACTTTCTAGGAACTGGCAGCGGCGATGAAGAAATGTGCATAATTATTCCCACGTTGAAAGCTTGTCAACGCTTTGCTTTTCGTCGTAGACGCCTTTGGTCTCAGCATTAACTTTCGTAAGAATGATATGAATCATGATGTTATTCATTATTTCCTCAGTTGAGCTTCTAATCTTAACTAAGAGAGCTTCTAATCTTCAGAGAGCTTCTAATTTTGACCAAGCTGTGGTTTTGTTCGGTGATTTCGAACAACTGCACGACTTCAAGTTCAGGTCCTGATAAACATTCGAGAAGATCATTCAACTTATCAATTGTTGGTTTGTGCTGATCGTTGTGAATTAGATTCAATTTGTGTTTCAATATGAGTAAACTGCCGATAATGGGATCCAAGTATTTGAAGTCTGTAGTCTAGGGTATCAGCATCTTCCTGGTCGCCAGTAGAAATGATCTTTATATGTAAATTTCGAATATGACTTTCAAACTGATCCCGATGGATTCTAAGATTTGTTAATTTGTCTGCTCCCTTAAAGCTTACGGGAGTATTTGAACCGTCTTTGCCCAATCTTTATACCCTTGCAGAACGTATTATAAAATTGGTCAGATGTTTGTTTTTGTCGGAGACGTTTCCGACAACATAAAGTATATATATTCTTGATCAGCATAAGAAGCTGATTTGATATAGCAATGCCCGTCTGTCTGTGCGTACGCGTTTTACTCAGCCATCTTAAGAGCTATCGGGATGAAATTTTTTTTTTTGGGTTTTTTATTACCCGGGTGAGATGAACTATGAAAATCTTTAGGATCGGACTACTATATCATATACATAGCTCTAGAACAAACATTTTTGGAAAAATTGAAGTATCCCCATGAAATTTACCAATATGATAGAATCTATATATATAAAATTGTAAGCCGTTTTTTTGTAATTTAATAAGTCATTCAGGAATCAAACAATTTTGCCCATTTTACTTTGTAAATGTTCGTTGTGGCCCAAAGAAGGGTTTTTTTCCAAAAGAAAGCTAATTTTGAATTTAACTAATTAACTTAAGTCGTTTTAAAACGAATCAATAAAAAGAATTGATTTCAATACAATGTAAACCTCCAACGTATAGTGTTCTATAACATATAGCTTTAATATACCAGTGGTGCTGCCATACATTTAATGACTGATGTATTGTTTATATGGCATTCGCCAGATCATTGCATTCGTGACTGTTATATGTCAATTTTTTGAGTTCAATAAGAAACGTGAGGTTATAATTTGAAAAATTAAGTGAATTGTATATAAACCACATTCAAAATGCCACTTCCAAATACTGGTAGACGAACACGAAACGCCACAGTTGTTAGAGAATTTCGTAGACGTAATGCGAACACGGTTGACAACAACATGGAATTGGCGGCTCATAATTATGATAGCACAATTGATTATAGCATATATTCCAATATTGGACAAATGAATAAAGAATGTTTGCATTGCAGAGCATTGAAATGTATGAACGAAACGCCTGACATGTGCTGTGCTTCTGTAAAAGTTAAATTGCCTGCATTAGAACCTCCACCAGACCCTTTGCACTCATTAATTTATGGCAATTCACAAGCGTCAAAGGAGTTTTTGAAAAATATTCAAAAGTACAATTCGTGCTTTCAAATGACATCTTTTGGGGCTACAAATATTATAAGAGATGGATTTATGCCGACCTTTAAGGTTCGGCAAGCGTTGCTCTGCCCCTCTTTTACTTGCCGGGACAATCAAGAATTATTTGGAGGTGCATTAATATTGCTATCTGGTGATTTTCGACAAACGCTGCCCGTCATTCCCAGATCAACTCCAGCTGATGAAATTAATGCATGTTTGAAAAGTTCATTTCTTTGGAGAAATGTTCAAAAGTTATCGCTTAACATAAATATGCTTGTGCGTCTTCAAAATAATCCAGCAGCACGTGAGTTTTCGGAGCAACTTCTTTTAGCACCAACGAACTCAAATGTGAATGAAATAAATGATCAAATTGAACAGAAATTACCAGGTGACATAATATCATACAAGTCAATCGATACAGCTACAACAGAAGAAGACGCAGTAAATTATCCTGTGGAATTTCTAAATTCTTTGGAGCTACCCGGTATGCCACCACATATTTTAAAATTGAAAGTGGGTTCCTCAATCATACTATTAGGAAATATCAATGCACCAAAACTTTGCAATGGACCAAGACTTTGTATAAAAAAATTAATGCCTAATTTAATCCAAGCAACAATTCTAACTGGCAAAGAAAGAGGAGAAGTTAATATCATACTTAATACCAAAGATTCCATTGATATTAACTGACATGCCATTCGAATTGAAATGTCTTCAATTCCCAGTGCGTTTATCATTTGCAATAACGATAAATAAAGCACAAGGACAAACCCTTCAAGTGTCTGGGGTAAATTTAGAAGAGCGGTGCTTTTCTCATACGTGGCATGTTCCAGGGTGGGAGCACCAAATAATTTGTTTATTTATGCACCTGCAAACAAAACAAAAAATATTGTATACTCAATAGTATTAAACTAAGTTAAGTGCGCAGCAAAAAATTTGAAAATTGCCATGTCGAACATTTAATGGATGAACTGGGGCAGAGCAACGCTTGCCGGGCCAGCTAGTTTGATATAAAATCTCAGATCCCAAAATTTGAATCTGATCGGATAAATAGAACACAAGTTACAGTCAATATAAATCGTCTCAAATCTGCCTGCTGCCTACTACGTCATCATCAAATCAACAGAGCACATGCATACACACACAGACGCAGCGCTACACGAACTGCATGTGTATGCGTGTTGTGCTTGCTTAATTGTAGTAAAATGAGTAATAATTTGAATGTTTTATGTTTCCTTTGTCAGATGTTAATATCAAAATATCGTCATGTTGTTGAAAAAAATTTGTATATACGCGCCGCCTCTTGTTTCTTTCCTTAATCGTGTAAACTATTTCCTCTCCATCGGCAATGTATTTAATGAGAGGGAGCTTCTCGTGTTCTATGGGAAGAGCAAACTTTGGACCTTTGGATAGTAATGATTTTATATCCGGCGGGAACTCCACTTCTGTCTCATTTACAAACCAATCGTCAGTTGTGTTGTTAAAGAGAGCGAATTTCCGTTTGTTGTTTAGTTTCTCATGTTTCATCCCATGATGTTCCCGCAATGTCTTTGTTAGTCTTTTTATTGCGTTTCGTTCTCTCTCCAAAAATGCGCTCATGCTCTGTTCGTCCAGCTGTTTTCCTAGAGTTTGTTGTCTCAGTTAATTTGTTGTTGAGTCTTTTAAAAGTGTTATGTTTATGTTTTATAAGGTTTAATATTTTTGTGTTATATTTAATGTGTTATTTTTGTGGTATTTATTTATTTATGGTATGTGGTATTTTTGATACAATTGGGAATTAATTTAGATTTTCTACATTTTAACAGAAATTTTAAACTACTTTTCAGTCTTACTAATTTCTTGGAGGTAGTCTGATGTCTATTAATTATTGTTTTTGTGTTGCTGTAGTTCAGTTTTATTTTCGCAAATCCCATGGTTGTGGTAGTTTTTGCGACCTTTGTGTTGTTATTTATCAGGCTTCAGGTCATTTGTTCCAAATAAAAGATAAAACGTAGTTTTTTAATTTATTTTTTTATCCGATATATTTCGGTTGCGCAGCGGCAACCGTCTTCAGGGCAACTACAATAGAATACAAGAACATTTAACAATTATGTGATATTTAACAATCTTGTAACATACATTATTTAAAACATCAGCACCGTTCAACGTGGAGTTAAGAACTAATTCTTGTCAAGTAAATGTCTGTTAAGTCGTGTGGCGCTCGGAGTATCAGAGTCAGAGTCAGATTTGTGTTGGGAAATCATAGTTTTTAATTTCGATTTTGTCATCCCTATGTCTATCTTATTGCACGGTATTCCTTGTCCATTGCGTGGAATTTTGTATATTACATTGCTTCTATTTGTTATCTCTATCTTGGATTTTGTTTTGTTTAATATATGTTTGAGGGTATTGCAAGGTTTGTGTGCTATTTTTATTCCATCTTAGTCATAACATTCCGAATGTGGTAGTCTTTCTGATAATTTAGGTACATATGTGACAGATAAGTATGTAGGTTTTCTCATTCTTAGTTTTGTCAATGGGTGATTTATGTTTTTTGAATAATGTCTTGATTACGTTATCCGGAAAAGCGTTGTCCTTTTAAATATTTATTATTTCCTTCTTCGTTTCTTCATGGTATATTTTATCCGAAATGTTAAGCATCCGTTGAATACAGCTCCTTGCTGTATTTATTATCATCGTCTTAGGGTATTTTGAGTTGAAATTGATGATTCGTCCTGATGCTGTTGGCTTCCTATACCATTTAAGTTTTAATTCGTTTTCTCGTCTATGATCATCAGATCATCATAGAGTCCAAATACGCCAATTTTCCATTGTCTTCCAGCTCCATAGTGATTTTAATATTTCTGTCAAATGAATTTAAAGTGTTTTATTGATGTCATCTTGGTGTATTATTGAAAAAAATATCATCGACATAATTCGTCAATAATCTTGGTGATCCGGTTAGTTTATCCATAGTAGTGTCCAGAAGATTTTCCACAACGATGGCCGCAAAGACCAGGCTCACCTGTTGGTGAGGAGATCCCAGCGGCATTCCTTTTCATTGTATGAATGTTTATAAATAAATAAAGCTTTTGGTATCCTTGTGTGTTCCTGAATTTTAGTCCATTTGTTTCTGATTGTGTCCAATGCTAAATCCGTTGGTATGCTTGGAAATAATGATGCCACGTCAAACAAAATAAATTGGTCATCGTCACAAATGTAAGTGGTATTTATGCGTTGTTTGAATTCAGTTGCGCTTTTTATGTTATACTTATTTCGAGTCCAATGTTATATTCCTTAAAATTTGTATAATGTATATACAAAGTCGATGGGATGGTGAGCCAATTAACGAACAAATTGGTCTCAATGGTGTCCCTTGTTTGTGTACTATTGGTAGTCCATATATTCTTGGAGAGATCGCCGAAGTTGTCGTCATTCTGTTCTTTTCAATCTTTGAAATAACCCCCATCTTATGTAGTTTGTCCACCACCAGATTGTTGTTCATTGTCCGTAATCGTGTAGTTGGGTTTTTCCTAAGGATTCTATAGGTGTTTAGATCCGACAATATGTCCATTATTCTGTGGTCATAATCAATCTTAATACCCTTGCAGAACGTATTATAAAATTGGTCAGATGTTTGTAACGCACAGAAGGAGACGTTTCCGACCACAAAAAGTATATATATTCTTGATCAGCATGAAAAGCTGAGTTGATATAGCCATGTCCGTCTGTCTGTGCGTACGCGTTTTACTCAGCCATCTTTAGACCTATCGGTATGAAATTTGTTCAGGGGATATGATATAAAGTATGAAAATCTTGGGTATCGGACTACTATATCATATAGCTCCAGAACAAACATTTTTGGAAAAATTGGAGTATCCCCATGAAATTTACTAATATGATAGAATTTGATATAAAATCTCAGATCCCAAAATTTGAATCTGATCGGATAAATAGAACACAAGTTACAGTCAATATAAATCGTCTCAAATCTGCCTGCTGCCTACTACGTCATCATCAAATCAACAGAGTACATGCATACACAGACAGACACAGCGCTACACGAACTGCATGTGTATGCGTGTTGTGCTTGCTTAGGAAATGATGAAAGAAGAAGAAAAAATTGTAGTAAAAAAAGTAATAATGTTCCCGCAATGTTTTTGTTAGTCTTTTTACTGCGTTTTGTTCTCTCCAAAAATGCGCTCATGCTCTGTTCGTCCAGCTGTTTTCCTAGAGTTTGTTGTCGTAGTTAATTTGTTGTTGAGTCTTTTAAGAGTGTTATGTTTATGTTTTATAAGAAGGTTTAATATTTTTGTGTTATATTTAATGTGTTATTTTTGTGGTATTTATTTATTTATGGTATGTGGTATTTTTGATACAATTGGGAATTAATTTAGATTTTCTACATTTTAACAGAAATTTTAAACTACTTTTCAGTCTTACTAATTTCTTGGAGGTAGTCTGATTTCTATTAATTTTTATTTTGTGTTGCTGTAGTTCAGTTTTATTTTCGCAAATCCCATGGTTTGGGTTGCAATCGGCGGGCCATCCGTTGTTGTCATTGTGGTAGTTTTTGCGACCTTTGTGTTATCTTTTATTAGAAGATGAAGAGCGGCACTAAAACAAAAGGTTTACCATGGAGATGCTACATATCATCAATACTTCAAGCGCCACACGACCTAACTTTAAGACTGATACTGACAACTGCGCTCACATATACAGACATTTACTTGACAAGAATTAGTTCTTAACTCCACGTCGAACGGTGCTGACGTGTTAAATAATGCATGTTACAAGATTGTTATATGACACATAATTGTTATATGTTCTTGTATTCTATTGTAGTTGTCCTGAAGACTGCGCAACCGAAATATATCGGAGAAAAAGATAAATTAAAAACGACGTTTTATCTTTTATTTGGAACAAATGACCTGAAGCTTGATTAAATCCTAAGATTTCATAATAATCAAATTAACGAGTTTAATTTCGGGAGTTCAAGGTTCAACATCAAGGTTCCTTTTGTAGTCCTTAGATCGAATACTCGAATTTTGTCATTAGATCCGGCATTTACTGACTCTACTCTTGCTAAAGGCCACATCTGGTTTTTCGTATGTCCATTTGCTGCGTTGTTGTAAATTATTTATTTATTTATTAACGTCAACTAAATCAGCAGTCGACGAAAAAGCTTAAGCTAAAATAAAGATAATAATTAATTCACGAAGGTAGCTTAGCTTTATGAACAACTAAACATCCCCGACCCGGTGGAGGTGTTTTATTTGCAACAAGGTGCCAGCTATGCCCCGATTCACAGCCAATGTGGTCAGGGATGAGTTGCAGCCAATCCAATATCCAGTCCAGAATACTTTCAGTGGTTACGCTGTAGATAATTAAAAAGTATAGCGCGAAGAGAAGTTACAGATAGATGAGGAGAAATAAGGTGAGAAAGGTTGTTAAAAGATTGGCAAAGAACACGAAGAGGTTCGTGAAGAGAGTAGTTAGTCAGACATCTACTAAGGTGAAGAGGAAAAAAGCTTCTGGTCCGACGTGAGGGAACACAAAAATATAGCGTATCTAGTAAATTGGTGTAACATAAAGGTGTAATTTATTAACGTGACACCAAACACAGAACTCATGGAGATCTGATTGCAAGTACTGTTGGAAAGAAGGATCATTATATGAATAACAAATCTTGACGTCATCCGCAAACATGAGCACGCGTGAATGAGCCAAGGCCAAAAGGCAAATCATTTATAAACAAGGTAAATAACAGTGGGACCAGATGACTGCCTTGGGGGACACCTGACGTACCTCGAACAGTTTTAGATATCGAGGAACGAAAAGACACCTTTTGGGTTCTACCAATAAGATACGACTTTAACCGAGCCAATAGTTTCGGGGAAAAACCCATGATGTTAAGTTTCATGAGAAGCATAGAATGATCAACCGTATCGAAAGCCTTACTAAAGTCAGTATAAATAACATCTGTTTGACACTTTTTACGGAAACCATGGTGTACAAGGGTAGTCAATTCTAAAAGGTTGGTAAGCAACGAACGACCTTTCATGAAGCTATGCTGACAAGGAGAAATAGTGGATCTGGATAGGTGTTGAAGGGAAGACGTAATAATTTTCTCAAACAGCTTAGGTATTGCCGAAAGTTTGGCAATGCCACGGTAGTTAGAAATATCCGATTTGTTACCCTTTTTAAAAAGCGGAATAATAAAAGACTCCTTCCAAATATCAGGGAACTAGGTATATTATCAGGCCCGGGTACGAAGGAAGACGTCATAGATGACAATCTACAGATAATACAGTCTTCAGTAATACTAGGAAAAAAAATACAATTTAAATGTGGAATTGTGAACGGATAAGGTGTGGGATCCGAAGCAGTAGTAGAATAGTCGACTGAAAGAATTTAGCAAACAGATCTGCAATATCTGAATCAGTCTTAGCAGTCTAGTTATTAAGTCTGAAGGTGGAAGGTAGTAAATTAGAGCGTCTTTTGGAATTAACAAAGTTATAAAATCTTTTGGGGTTCTTATAAAATTCAACCTTACAGCGAACGATATAATTATTGTAGCATTGAGTATTTAAAAGACAAAATTGAGATTTGGCTACACAATAATTTGCATAGTCAAGTCGCGAACCAGTTTTTTTTAAATCTTTTCAAATATCTCGATTTAATGTTACGAAGATTAGAGAGCCTACGTGTGAACCAGACTGGCGCACTGGAGACGGTAGAGACGTTCACATAAGGAACGCATTTATCAATTAGAGAATTAAGAGCAGAGTATAAAAATTTACTGCACAATCTATATCACAGCACTCAAATAGAAATGGCCAATCAAAAGAGAAAATAAGGCTGTTAAGAAGATTGAAATTTGTTTTACGAAAACATATACGACGAGAATTTGAGATGTTATTAAATGAATTATTAACGGAATTGTAAGAAATAGTAATTTCAGGCTTCTAGGGGCTGTGTTTGTGATACAGCACTAACAGAGGGATCAGAGACAAAAACAAGATCGACGATTCTTTTAGAATCCTCGAGTTGACAGCAATGAGTACGACTACGCCACGTCGACCAACACGATCAAGCCTATAAGAAATAAAGTTATTAGAAAGAATTTCATTATCCAAAAAAAAAAGAATTTAGCCAAGTTTCAGAGGAAGCTAATATGTCAGCCGAAAAGGTTTGGCTATCACAGAATAATTTCGAGAGCTTGGTAAGAAGTCCTTGGGCGCAAACTCGTGTACAACTAGGCCCTCTGGCCAAAAGTTAGGGTCAACCATAGCTGAGAAATATTCATTTGGTACTGTAATTTTAAAAGAGGAGATTTCGCGAGGCCCAGAAAACTTAAACTTTTGAATTAAAACCTTAGCAGGGCATATATTACCAATGTAAGCTGCCACAGACGATTCAGAAGTATCTGGAGCAAGCCCAGAGATAAATAATTGTTTACGATGAGGCACTACAGTTAGTGGAGGCGGAGGAGCATTGGGATTCGCGATTGAAAGCCAGCATGATCCAGTAATTGATCAGAGTTCCCGTGAGGGATAGATTGAGTTACACCAGGGCTTGTAGTGGGTACTTCAATCTGAAAAGAAGAGCATAAAAAGGGACAAGAAGAAGATCGAAGATCGAAACGAAGATCCCTGTACATACGGTTAAATTCAAGCTGCCGGCTGGCACAAAAAAAATCAATAATTATAACTAAAACAAAAAAGACCAGCAAATGCAAAGCACAAGAAAGAGTGCAAGAACAATCATAAGCCAAGCTTTTTTATTACCCGGGTGAGATGAACTATGAAAATCTTTGGGATCGGACTACTATATCATATACATAGCTCTAGAACAAACATTTTTGGAAAAATTGAAGTATCCCCATGAAATTTACCAATATGATAGAATCTATATATATAAAATTGTAAGCCGTTTTTTTGTAATTTAATAAGTCATTCAGGAATCAAAAGAAAGCTAATTTTGAATTTAACTAATTAACTTAAGTCGTTTTAAAACGAATGAATAAAAAGAATTGATTTCAATACAATGTAAACCTCCAACGTATAGTGTTCAATAACATATAGCTTTAATATACCAGTGGTGCTGCCATACATTTAATGACTGATGTATTGTTTATATGGCATTCGCCAGATCATTGCATTCGTGACTGTTATATGTCAATTTTTTGAGTTCAATAAGAAACGTGAGGTTATAATTTGAAAAATTAAGTGAATTGTATATAAACCACATTCAAAATGCCACTTCCAAATACTGGTAGACGAACACGAAACGCCACAGTTGTTAGAGAATTTCGTAGACGTAATGCGAACACGGTTGACAACAACATGGAATTGGCGGCTCATAATTATGATAGCACAATTGATTATAGCATATATTCCAATATTGGACAAATGAATAAAGAATGTTTGCATTGCAGAGCATTGAAATGTATGAACGAAACGCCTGACATGTGCTGTGCTTCTGTAAAAGTTAAATTGCCTGCATTAGAACCTCCACCAGACCCTTTGCACTCATTAATTTATGGCGATTCACAAGCGTCAAAGGAGTTTTTGAAAAATATTCAAAAGTACAATTCGTGCTTTCAAATGACATCTTTTGGGGCTACAAATATTATAAGAGATGGATTTATGCCGACCTTTAAGGTTCGGCAAGCGTTGCTCTGCCCCTCTTTTACTTGCCGGGACAATCAAGAATTATTTGGAGGTGCATTAATATTGCTATCTGGTGATTTTCGACAAACGCTGCCCGTCATTCCCAGATCAACTCCAGCTGATGAAATTAATGCATGTTTGAAAAGTTCATTTCTTTGGAGAAATGTTCAAAAGTTATCGCTTAACATAAATATGCTTGTGCGTCTTCAAAATAATCCAGCAGCACGTGAGTTTTCGGAGCAACTTCTTTTAGCACCAACGAACTCAAGTGTGAATGAAATAAATGATCAAATTGAACAGAAATTACCAGGTGACATAATATCATACAATCGATACAGCTACAACAGAAGAAGACGCAGTAAATTATCCTGTGGAATTTCTAAATTCTTTGGAGCTACCCGGTATGCCACCACATATTTTAAAATTGAAAGTGGGTTCCTCAATCATACTATTAGGAAATATCAATGCACCAAAACTTTGCAATGGACCAAGACTTTGTATAAAAAAAATTAATGCCTAATTTAATCCAAGCAACAATTCTAACTGGCAAAGAAAGAGGAGAAGTTAATATCATACTTAATACCAAAGATTCCATTGATATTAACTGACATGCCATTCGAATTGAAATGTCTTTAATTCCCAGTGCGTTTATCATTTGCAATAACGATAAATAAAGCACAAGGACAAACCCTTCAAGTGTCTGGGGTAAATTTAGAAGAGCGGTGCTTTTCTCATACGTGGCATGTTCCAGGGTGGGAGCACCAAATAATTTGTTTATTTATGCACCTGCAAACAAAACAAAAAATATTGTATACTCAATAGTATTAAACTAAGTTAAGTGCGCAGCAAAAAATTTGAAAATTGCCATGTCGAACATTTAATGGATGAACTGGGGCAGATCAACGCTTGCCGGGCCAGCTAGTTTGATATAAAATCTCAGATCCCAAAATTTGAATCTGATCGGATAAATAGAACACAAGTTACAGTCAATATAAATCGTCTCAAATCTGCCTGCTGCCTACTACGTCATCATCAAATCAACAGAGCACATGCATACACACACAGACGCAGCGCTACACGAACTGCATGTGTATGCGTGTTGTGCTTGCTTAATTGTAGTAAAATGAGTAATAATTTGAATGTTTTATTTCTGTGTAGATGAATTGAGTTGCAGGGAAAGAAATTTTAAAATGTAAAAAAATTAGCTTCTTTGATATTTTTCATTGCTACCGTTTTATTTCCTTTGTCAGATGTTAATATCAAAATATCGTCATGTTGTTGAAAAAAATTTGTATATACGCGCCGCCTCTTGTTTCTTTCCTTAATCGTGTAAACTATTTCCTCTCCATCGGCAATGTATTTAATGAGAGGGAGCTTCTCGTGTTCTATGGGAAGAGCAAACTTTGGACCTTTGGATAGTAATGATTTTATATCCGGCGGGAACTCCACTTCTGTCTCATTTACAAACCAATCGTCAGTTGTGTTGTTAAAGAGAGCGAATTTCCGTTTGTTGTTTAGTTTCTCATGTTTCATCCCATGATGTTCCCGCAATGTCTTTGTTAGTCTTTTTATTGCGTTTCGTTCTCTCTCCAAAAATGCGCTCATGCTCTGTTCGTCCAGCTGTTTTCCTAGAGTTTGTTCTCTCAGTTAATTTGTTGTTGAGTCTTTTAAAAGTGTTATGTTTATGTTTTATAAGGTATAATATTTTTGTGTGAAAGAAATATGTGTATGTGTCCAATGTTTTGTTAATGTCGGGAAATCTGTTATTGTCAAACTTAAAAATATTATCACATCGTGTGGTATTTTTGATGAAATTGGGAATTAATTTAGATTTTCTACATTTTAACAGACATTTTAAACTACTTTTCAGTCTTACTAATTTCTTGGAGGTAGTCTGATGTCTATTAATTATTGTTTTTGTGTTGCTGTAGTTCAGTTTTATTTTCGCAAATCCCATGGTTGTGGTAGTTTTGGCGACCTTTGTGTTGTTATTTATCAGGCTTCAGGTCATTTGTTCCAAATAAAAGATAAAACGTAGTTTTTTAATTTATTTTTTTCTCCGATATATTTCGGTTGCGCAGCGGCAACCGTCTTCAGGGCAACTACAATAGAAAACAAGAACATTTAACAATTATGTGACATTTAACAATCTTGTAACATACACGTCATTTATTTGCGTCCGTCGCATTCGAGTTCGATTTATGTGCTATGAGTGAAAGTGTAATTCAAAGTAAAATGTAAAGGTAAATGCAATAAGTGAGCAATTAGTGATGCTAGATTGACTTCTCTTTGAGCTTGCGATATATCGATATTTTAGCTATTTATCATAATGGTTAATATTTCATAATAATTGTGGTAGTTTTTGCGACCTTTGTGTTGTTATATTAAGATTTTATCAGGCTTCAGGTCATTTGTTCCAAATAAAAGATAAAGCGTAGCTTTTTAATTTATTTTTTTCTCCAATATATTTCGGTTGCGAAGCGGCAACCGTCTTCAGGGCAACTACAATAGAATACAAGAACATTTAACAATTATGTGATATTTAACAATCTTGTAACATACATTATTTAAAACATCAGCACCCTTCAACGTGGAGTTAAGAACTAATTCTTGTCAAGTAAATGTCTGTTAAGTCGTGTGGCGCTCGGAGTATCAGAGTCAGAGTCAGATTTGTGTTGGGAAATCATAGTTTTTAATTTCGATTTTGTCATCCCTATGTCTATCTTATTGCACGGTATTCCTTGTCCATTGCGTGGAATTTTGTATATTACATTGCTTCTATTTGTTATCTCTATCTTGGATTTTGTTTTGTTTAATATATGTTTGAGGGTATTGTCAGGTTTGTGTGCTATTTTTATTCCATCTTAGTCATAACATTCCGAATGTGGTAGTCTTTCTGATAATTTAGGTACATATGTGACAGATAAGTATGTAGGTTTTCTCATTCTTAGTTTTGTCAATGGGTGATTTATGTTTTTTGAATAATGTCTTGATTACGTTATCCGGAAAAGCGTTGTCCTTTTAAATATTTATTATTTCCTTCTTCGTTTCTTCATGGTATATTTTATCCGAAATGTTAAGCATCCGTTGGATACAGCTCCTTGCTGTATTTATTATCATCGTCTTAGGGTATTTTGAGTTGAAATTGATGATTCGTCCTGATGCTGTTGGCTTCCTATACCATTTAAGTTTTAATTCGTTTCCTCGTCTATGATCATCAGATCATCATAGAGTCCAAATACGCCAATTTTCCATTGTCTTCCAGCTCCATAGTGATTTTAATATTTCTGTCAAATGAATTTAAAGTGTCCAGTGTTTTATTGATGTCATCTTCATGTATTATTGAAACAATATCATCGACATAATTCGTCAATAATCTTGGTGATCCGGTTAGTTTATCCATAGTAGTGTCCAGAAGATTTTCCACAACGATGGCCGCAAAGACCAGGCTCACCTGTTGGTGAGGAGATCCCAGCGGCATTCCTTTTCATTGTATGAATGTTTATAAATAAATAAAGCTTTTGGTATCCTTGTGTGTTCCTGAATTTTAGTCCATTTGTTCCTGATTGTGTCCAATGCTAAATCCGTTGGTATGCTTGGAAATAATGATGCCACGTCAAACAAAATAAATTGGTCATCGTCACAAATGTAAGTGGTATTTATGCGTTGTTTGAATTCAGTTGCGCTTTTTATGTTATACTTATTTCGAGTCCAATGTTATATTCCTTAAAATTTGTATAATGTATATACAAAGTCGATAGGATGGTGAGCCAATTAACGAACAAATTGGTCTCAATGGTGTCCCTTGTTTGTGTATTATTGGTAGTCCATATATTCTTGGAGAGATCGCCGAAGTTGTCGTCATTCTGTTCTTTTCAATCTTTGAAATAACCCCCATCTTATGTAGTTTGTCCACCACCAGATTGTTGTTCATTGTCCGTAATCGTGTAGTTGGGTTTTTCCTAAGGATTCTATAGGTGTTTAGATCCGACAATATGTCCATTATTCTGTGGTCATAATCAATCTTAATACCCCTGCAGAATGTATTATAAAATTGGTCAGATGTTTGTAACGCATAGAAGGAGACGTTTCCGACCACAAAAAGTATATATATTCTTGATCAGCATGAAAAGCTGAGTTGATATAGCCATGTCCGTCTGTCTGTGCGTACGCGTTTTACTCAGCCATCTTTAGACCTATCGGTATGAAATTTGTTCAGGGGATATGATATAAAGTATGAAAATCTTGGGTATCGGACTACTATATCATATAGCTCCAGAACAAACATTTTTGGAAAAATTGGAGTATCCCCATGAAATTTACTAATATGATAGAATTTGATATAAAATCTCAGATCCCAAAATTTGAATCTGATCGGATAAATAGAACACAAGTTACAGTCAATATAAATCGTCTCAAATCTGCCTGCTGCCTACTACGTCATCATCAAATCAACAGAGTACATACATAGCGCTACACGAACTGCATGTGTATGCGTGTTGTGCTTGCTTAGGGAATGATGAAAGAAGAAGAAAAAATTGTAGTAAAAAAAGTAATAATGTTCCCGCAATGTTTTTGTTAGTCTTTTTACTGCGTTTTGTTCTCCCCAAAAATGCGCTCATGCTCTGTTCGTCCAGCTGTTTTCCTAGAGTTTGTTGTCGTAGTTAATTTGTTGTTGAGTCTTTTAAGAGTGTTATGTTTATGTTTTATAAGAAGGTTTAATATTTTTGTGTTATTTTTAATGTGTTATTTTTGTGGTATTTATTTATTTATGGTATGTGGTATTTTTGATACAATTGGGAATTAATTTAGATTTTCTACATTTTAACAGAAATTTTAAACTACTTTTCAGTCTTACTAATTTCTTGGAGGTAGTCTGATTTTTATTAATTTTTATTTTGTGTTGCTGTAGTTCAGTTTTATTTTCGCAAATCCCATGGTTTGGGTTGCAATCGGGGGGCCATCCGTTGTTGTCATTGTGGTAGTTTTTGCGACCTTTGTGTTATCTTTTATTAGAAGATGAAGAGCGGCACTAAAACAAAAGGTTTACCATGGAGATGCTACATATCATCAATACTGCAAGCGCCACACGACCTAACTTTAAGACTGATACTGACAACTGCGCTCACATATACAGACATTTACTTGACAAGAATTAGTTCTTAACTCCACGTCGAACGGTGCTGACGTGTTAAATAATGCATGTTACAAGATTGTTATATGACACATAATTGTTATATGTTCTTGTATTCTATTGTAGTTGTCCTGAAGACTGCGCAACCGAAATATATCGGAGAAAAAGATAAATTAAAAACGACGTTTTATCTTTTATTTGGAACAAATGACCTGAAGCTTGATTAAATCCTAAGATTTCATAATAATCAAATTAACGAGTTTAATTTCGGGAGTTCAAGGTTCAACATCAAGGTTCCTTTTGTAGTCCTTAGATCGAATACTCGAATTTTGTCATTAGATCCGGCATTTACTGACTCTACTCTTGCTAAAGGCCACATCTGGTTTTTCGTATGTCCATTTGCTGCGTTGTTGTAAATTATTTATTTATTTATTAACGTCAACTAAATCAGGAGTCGACGAAAAAGCTTAAGCTAAAATAAAGATAATAATTAATTCACGAAGGTAGCTTAGCTTTATGAACAACTAAACATCCCCGACCCGGTGGAGGTGTTTTATTTGCAACAAGGTGCCAGCTATGCCCCGATTCACAGCCAATGTGGTCAGGGATGAGTTGCAGCCAATCCAATATCCAGTCCAGAATACTTTCAGTGGTTACGCTGTAGATAATTAAAAAGTATAGCGCGAAGAGAAGTTACAGATAGATGAGGAGAAATAAGGTGAGAAAGGTTGTTAAAAGATTGGCAAAGAACACGAAGAGGTTCGTGAAGAGAGTAGTTAGTCAGACATCTACTAAGGTGAAGAGGAAAAAAGTTTCTGGTCCGACGTGAGGGAACACAAAAATATAGCGTATCTAGTAAATTGGTAGAAATGACTTCGCCGTTGACTACTTTATGTAGAAAGAGAATGCCAAATATGAGCGTACGGTTGTAAAGTGAAGGAAGATTAATAAGAAGTCTGTCAGAATAAGAAGGTAGGCGAAGATTCGGGTCCCAATTAAGACCGCGTAACGCAAACTTAAGGAATTGCTTCTGTACCGATTCAATACTACGCTGGTGAACATCATATTGAGGGTTCCACACTTGAGAGCAATATTCTAGAGTAGGTCGAAGTCTTTAAATGATGGTACACAATACAACAGAACAGACTTAATAGAGTAATGAGCTAGGAACGGCGGAGGCATTAAGGTGTAATTTATTAACGTGACACCAAACACAGAACTCATGGAGATCTGATTGCAAGTACTGTTGGAAAGAAGGATCATTATATGAATAACAAATCTTGACGTCATCCGCAAACATGAGCACGCGTGAATGAGCCAAGGCCAAAGGCAAATCATTTATAAACAAGGTAAATAACAGTGGGACCAGATGACTGCCTTGGGGGACACCTGACGTACCTCGAACAGTTTTAGATATCGAGGAACGAAAAGACACCTTTTGGGTTCTACCAATAAGATACGACTTTAACCAAGCCAATAGTTTCGGGGAAAAACCCATGATGTTAAGTTTCATGAGAAGCATAGAATGATCAACCGTATCGAAAGCCTTACTAAAGTCAGTATAAATAACATCAGTTTGACACTTTTTACGGAAACCATGGTGTACAAGGGTAGTCAATTCTAAAAGGTTGGTAAGCAACGAACGACCTTTCATGAAGCTATGCTGACAAGGAGAAATAGTGGATCTGGATAGGTGTTGAAGGGAAGACGTAATAATTTTCTCAAACAGCTTAGGTATTGCCGAAAGTTTGGCAATGCCACGGTAGTTAGAAATATCCGATTTGTTACCCTTTTTAAAAAGCGGAATAATAAAAGACTCCTTCCAAATATCAGGGAACTAGGTATATTATCAGGCCCGGGTACGAAGGAAGACGTCATAGATGACAATCTACAGATAATACAGTCTTCAGTAATACTAGGAAAAAAAATACAATTTAAATGTGGAATTGTGAAGGGATAAGGTGTGGGATCCGAAGCAGTAGTAGAATAGTCGACTGAAAGAATTTAGCAAACAGATCTGCAATATCTGAATCAGTCTTAGCAGTCTAGTTATTAAGTCTGAAGGTGGAAGGTAGTAAATTAGAGCGTCTTTTGGAATTAACAAAGTTATAAAATGTTTTGGGGTTCTTATAAAATTCAACCTCACAGCGAACGATATAATTATTGTAGCATTGAGTATTTAAAAGACAAAATTGAGATTTGGCTACACAATAATTTGCATAGTCAAGTCGCGAACCAGTTTTTTTTAAATCTTTTCAAATATCTCGATTTAATGTTACGAAGATTAGAGAGCCTACGTGTGAACCAGACTGGCGCACTGGAGACGGTAGAGACGTTCACATAAGGAACGCATTTATCAATTAGAGAATTAAGAGCAGAGTATAAAAAATTTACTGCACAATCTATATCACAGCACTCAAATAGAAATGGCCAATCAAAAGAGAAAATAAGGCTGTTAAGAAGATTGAAATTTGTTTTACGAAAACATATACGACGAGAATTTGAGATGTTATTAAATGAATTATTAACGGAATTGTAAGAAATATTAATTTCAATGGTAGGGTGATAAGTATCTTCAGGCTTCTAGGGGCTGTGTTTGTGATACAGCACTAACAGAGGGATCAGAGACAAAAACAAGATCGACGATTCTTTTAGAATCCTCGAGTTGACAGCAATGAGTACGACTACGCCACGTCGACCAACACGATCAAGCCTATAAGAAATAAAGTTATTAGAAAGAATTTCATTATCCAAAAAAAAAAGAATTTAGCCAAGTTTCAGAGGAAGCTAATATGTCAGCCGAAAAGGTTTGGCTATCACAGAATAATTTCGAGAGCTTGGTAAGAAGTCCTTGGGCGCAAACTCGTGTACAACTAGGCCCTCTGGCCAAAAGTTAGGGTCAACCATAGCTGAGAAATACTCATTTGGTACTGTAATTTTAAAAGAGGAGATTTCGCGAGGCCCAGAAAACTTAAACTTTTGAATTAAAACCTTAGCAGGGCATATATTACCAATGTAAGCTGCCACAGACGATTCAGAAGAATCTGGAGCAAGCCCAGAGATAAATAATTGTTTACGATGAGGCACTACAGTTAGTGGAGGCGGAGGAGCATTGGGATTCGCGATTGAAAGCCAGCATGATCCAGTAATTGATCAGAGTTCCCGTGAGGGATAGATTGAGTTACACCAGGGCTTGTAGTGGGTACTTCGATCTGAAAAGAAGAGCATAAAAAGGGACAAGAAGAAGATCGAAGATCGAAACGAAGATCCCTGTACATACGGTTAAATTCAAGTTGCCGGCTGGCACAAAAAAATCAATAATTATAACTAAAACAAAAAAGACCAGCAAATGCAAAGCACAAGAAAGAGTGCAAGAACAATCATAAGCCAAGCTTTTTTATTACCCGGGTGAGATGAACTATGAAAATCTTTGGGATCGGACTACTATATCATATACATAGCTCTAGAACAAACATTTTTGGAAAAATTGAAGTATCCCCATGAAATTTACCAATATGATAGAATCTATATATATAAAATTGTAAGCCGTTTTTTTGTAATTTAATAAGTCATTCAGGAATCAAACAATTTTGCCCATTTTACTTTGTAAATGTTCGTTGTGGCCCAAAGAAGGGTTTTTTTTCCAAAAGAAAGCTAATTTTGAATTTAACTAATTAACTTAAGTCGTTTTAAAACGAATGAATAAAAAGAATTGATTTCAATACAATGTTAACCTCCAACGTATAGTGTTCTATAACATATAGCTTTAATATACCAGTGGTGCTGCCATACATTTAATGACTGATGTATTGTTTATATGACATTCGCCAGATCATTGCATTCGTGACTGTTATATGTCAATTTTTTGAGTTCAATAAGAAAAGTGAGGTTATAATTTGAAAAATTAAGTGAATTGTATATAAACCACATTCAAAATGCCACTTCTAAATACTGGTAGACGAAAACGAAACGCCACAGTTGTTAGAGAATTTCGTAGACGTAATGCGAACACGGTTGACAACAACATGGAATTGGCGGCTCATAATTATGATAGCACAATTGATTATAGCATATATTCCAATATTGAACAAATGAATAAAGAATGTTTGCATTGCAGAGCATTGAAATGTATGAACGAAACGCCTGACATGTGCTGTGCTTCTGTAAAAGTTAAATTGCCTGCATTAGAACCTCCACCAGACCCTTTGCACTCATTAATTTATGGCAATTCACAAGCTTCAAAGGAGTTTTTGAAAAATATTCAAAAGTACAATTCGTGCTTTCAAATGACATCTTTTGGGGCTACAAATATTATAAGAGATGGATTTATGCCGACCTTTAAGGTTCGGCAAGCGTTGCTCTGCCCCTCTTTTACTTGCCGGGACAATCAAGAATTATTTGGAGGTGCATTAATATGGCAATCTGGTGATTTTCGACAAACGCTGCCCGTCATTCCCAGATCAACTCCAGCTGATGAAATTAATGCATGTTTGAAAAGTTCATTTCTTTGGAGAAATGTTCAAAAGTTATCGCTTAACATAAATATGCTTGTGCGTCTTCAAAATAATCCAGCAGCACGTGAGTTTTCGGAGCAACTTCTTTTAGCACCAACGAACTCAAGTGTGAATGAAATAAATGATCAAATTGAACAGAAATTACCAGGTGACATAATATCATACAAGTCAATCGATACAGCTACAACAGAAGAAGACGCAGTAAATTATCCTGTGGAATTTCTAAATTCTTTGGAGCTACCCGGTATGCCACCACATATTTTAAAATTGAAAGTGGGTTCCTCAATCATACTATTAGGAAATATCAATGCACCAAAACTTTGCAATGGACCAAGACTTTGTATAAAAAAATTAATGCCTAATTTAATCCAAGCAACAATTCTAACTGGCAAAGAAAGAGGAGAAGTTAATATCATACTTAATACCAAAGATTCCATTGATATTAACTGACATGCCATTCGAATTGAAATGTCTTCAATTCCCAGTGCGTTTATCATTTGCAATAACGATAAATAAAGCACAAGGACAAACCCTTCAAGTGTCTGGGGTAAATTTAGAAGAGCGGTGCTTTTCTCATACGTGGCATGTTCCAGGGTGGGAGCACCAAATAATTTGTTTATTTATGCACCTGCAAACAAAACAAAAAATATTGTATACTCAATAGTATTAAACTAAGTTAAGTGCGCAGCAAAAAATTTGAAAATTGCCATGTCGAACATTTAATGGATGAACTGGGGCAGAGCAACGCTTGCCGGGCCAGCTAGTTTGATATAAAATCTCAGATCCCAAAATTTGAATCTGATCGGATAAATAGAACCCAAGTTACAGTCAATATAAATCGTCTCAAATCTGCCTGCTGCCTACTACGTCATCATCAAATCAACAGAGCACATGCATACACACACAGACGCAGCGCTACACGAACTGCATGTGTATGCGTGTTGTGCTTGCTTAATTGTAGTAAAATGAGTAATAATTTGAATGTTTTATGTTTCCTTTGTCAGATGTTAATATCAAAATATCGTCATGTTGTTGAAAAAAATTTGTATATACGCGCCGCCTCTTGTTTCTTTCCTTAATCGTGTAAACTATTTCCTCTCCATCGGCAATGTATTTAATGAGAGGGAGCTTCTCGTGTTCTATGGGAAGAGCAAACTTTGGACCTTTGGATAGTAATGATTTTATATCCGGCGGGAACTCCACTTCTGTCTCATTTACAAACCAATCGTCAGTTGTGTTGTTAAAGAGAGCGAATTTCCGTTTGTTGTTTAGTTTCTCATGTTTCATCCCATGATGTTCCCGCAATGTCTTTGTTAGTCTTTTTTATTGCGTTTCGTTCTCTCTCCAAAAATGCGCTCATGCTCTGTTCGTCCAGCTGTTTTCCTAGAGTTTGTTGTCTCAGTTAATTTGTTGTTGAGTCTTTTAAAAGTGTTATGTTTATGTTTTATAAGGTTTAATATTTTTGTGTGAAAGAAATATGTGTATGTGTCCAATGTTTTGTTAATGTCGGGAAATCTGTTATTGTCAAACTTAAAAATATTATCACATCGTGTGGTATTTTTGATGAAATTGGGAATTAATTTAGATTTTCTACATTTTAACAGACATTTTAAACTACTTTTCAGTCTTACTAATTTCTTGGAGGTAGTCTGATGTCTATTAATTATTGTTTTTGTGTTGCTGTAGTTCAGTTTTATTTTCGCAAATCCCATGGTTGTGGTAGTTTTTGCGACCTTTGTGTTGTTATTTATCAGGCTTCAGGTATTTGTTCCAAATAAAAGATAAAACGTAGTTTTTTAATTTATTTTTTTCTCCGATATATTTCGGTTGCGCAGCGGCAACCGTCTTCAGGGCAACTACAATAGAAAACAAGAACATTTAACAATTATGTGACATTTAACAATCTTGTAACATACACGTCATTTATTTGCGTCCGTCGCATTCGAGTTCGATTTATGTGCTATGAGTGAAAGTGTAATTCAAAGTAAAATGTAAAGGTAAATGCAATAAGTGAGCAATTAGTGATGCTAGATTGACTTCTCTTTGAGCTTGCGATATATCGATATTTTAGCTATTTATCATAATGGTTAATATTTCATAATAATTGTGGTAGTTTTTGCGACCTTTGTGTTGTTATATTAAGATTTTATCATGCTTCAGGTCATTTGTTCCAAATAAAAGATAAAGCGTAGCTTTTTAATTTATTTTTTTCTCCAATATATTTCGGTTGCGAAGCGGCAACCGTCTTCAGGGCAACTACAATAGAATACAAGAACATTTAACAATTATGTGATATTTAACAATCTTGTAACATACATTATTTAAAACATCAGCACCCTTCAACGTGGAGTTAAGAACTAATTCTTGTCAAGTAAATGTCTGTTAAGTCGTGTGGCGCTCGGAGTATCAGAGTCAGAGTCAGATTTGTGTTGGGAAATCATAGTTTTTAATTTCGATTTTGTCATCCCTATGTCTATCTTATTGCACGGTATTCCTTGTCCATTGCGTGGAATTTTGTATATTACATTGCTTCTATTTGTTATCTCTATCTTGGATTTTGTTTTGTTTAATATATGTTTGAGGGTATTGTCAGGTTTGTGTGCTATTTTTATTCCATCTTAGTCATAACATTCCGAATGTGGTAGTCTTTCTGATAATTTAGGTACATATGTGACAGATAAGTATGTAGGTTTTCTCATTCTTAGTTTTGTCAATGGGTGATTTATGTTTTTTGAATAATGTCTTGATTACGTTATCCGGAAAAGCGTTGTCCTTTTAAATATTTATTATTTCCTTCTTCGTTTCTTCATGGTATATTTTATCCGAAATGTTAAGCATCCGTTGGATACAGCTCCTTGCTGTATTTATTATCATCGTCTTAGGGTATTTTGAGTTGAAATTGATGATTCGTCCTGATGCTGTTGGCTTCCTATACCATTTAAGTTTTAATTCGTTTCCTCGTCTATGATCATCAGATCATCATAGAGTCCAAATACGCCAATTTTCCATTGTCTTCCAGCTCCATAGTGATTTTAATATTTCTCTCAAATGAATTTAAAGTGTCCAGTGTTTTATTGATGTCATCTTGGTGTATTATTGAAAAAATATCATCGACATAATTCGTCAATAATCTTGGTGATCCGGTTAGTTTATCCATAGTAGTGTCCAGAAGATTTTCCACAACGATGGCCGCAAAGACCAGGCTCACCTGTTGGTGAGGAGATCCCAGCGGCATTCCTTTTCATTGTATGAATGTTTATAAATAAATAAAGCTTTTGGTATCCTTGTGTGTTCCTGAATTTTAGTCCATTTGTTCCTGATTGTGTCCAATGCTAAATCCGTTGGTATGCTTGGAAATAATGATGCCACGTCAAACAAAATAAATTGGTCATCGTCACAAATGTAAGTGGTATTTATGCGTTGTTTGAATTCAGTTGCGCTTTTTATGTTATACTTATTTCGAGTCCAATGTTATATTCCTTAAAATTTGTATAATGTATATACAAAGTCGATAGGATGGTGAGCCAATTAACGAACAAATTGGTCTCAATGGTGTCCCTTGTTTGTGTACTATTGGTAGTCCATATATTCTTGGAGAGATCGCCGAAGTTGTCGTCATTCTGTTCTTTTCAATCTTTGAAATAACCCCCATCTTATGTAGTTTGTCCACCACCAGATTGTTGTTCATTGTCCGTAATCGTGTAGTTGGGTTTTTCCTAAGGATTCCATAGGTGTTTAGATCCGACAATATGTCCATTATTCTGTGGTCATAATCAATCTTAATACCCTTGCAGAACGTATTATAAAATTGGTCAGATGTTTGTAACGCATAGAGGAGACGTTTCCGACCACAAAAAATATATATATTCTTGATCAGCATGAAAAGCTGAGTTGATATAGCCATGTCCGTCTGTCTGTGCGTACGCGTTTTACTCAGCCATCTTTAGACCTATCGGTATGAAATTTGTTCAGGGGATATGATATAAAGTATGAAAATCTTGGGTATCGGACTACTATATCATATAGCTCCAGAACAAACATTTTTGGAAAAATTGGAGTATCCCCATGAAATTTACTAATATGATAGAATTTGATATAAAATCTCAGATCCCAAAATTTGAATCTGATCGGATAAATAGAACACAAGTTACAGTCAATATAAATCGTCTCAAATCTGCCTGCTGCCCACTACGTCATCATCAAATCAACAGAGTACATACATAGCGCTACACGAACTGCATGTGTATGCGTGTTGTGCTTGCTTAGGGAATGATGAAAGAAGAAGAAAAAATTGTAGTAAAAAAAGTAATAATGTTCCCGCAATGTTTTTGTTAGTCTTTTTACTGCGTTTTGTTCTCCCAAAAAATGCGCTCATGCTCTGTTCGTCCAGCTGTTTTCCTAGAGTTTGTTGTCGTAGTTAATTTGTTGTTGAGTCTTTTAAGAGTGTTATGTTTATGTTTTATAAGAAGGTTTAATATTTTTGTGTTATTTTTAATGTGTTATTTTTGTGGTATTTATTTATTTATGGTATGTGGTATTTTTGATACAATTGGGAATTAATTTAGATTTTCTACATTTTAACAGAAATTTTAAACTACTTTTCAGTCTTACTAATTTCTTGGAGGTAGTCTGATTTCTATTAATTTTTATTTTGTGTTGCTGTAGTTCAGTTTTATTTTCGCAAATCCCATGGTTTGGGTTGCAATCGGCGGGCCATCCGTTGTTGTCATTGTGGTAGTTTTTGCGACCTTTGTGTTATCTTTTATTAGAAGATGAAGAGCGGCACTAAAACAAAAGGTTTACCATGGAGATGCTACATATCATCAATACTGCAAGCGCCACACGACCTAACTTTAAGACTGATACTGACAACTGCGCTCACATATACAGACATTTACTTGACAAGAATTAGTTCTTAACTCCACGTCGAACGGTGCTGACGTGTTAAATAATGCATGTTACAAGATTGTTATATGACACATAATTGTTATATGTTCTTGTATTCTATTGTAGTTGTCCTGAAGACTGCGCAACCGAAATATATCGGAGAAAAAGATAAATTAAAAAACGACGTTTTATCTTTTATTTGGAACAAATGACCTGAAGCTTGATTAAATGCTAAGATTTCATAATAATCAAATTAACGAGTTTAATTTCGGGAGTTCAAGGTTCAACATCAAGGTTCCTTTTGTAGTCCTTAGTTCGAATACTCGAATTTTGTCATTAGATCCGGCATTTACTGACACTACTCTTGCTAAAGGCCACATCTGGTTTTTCGTATGTCCATTTGCTGCGTTGTTGTAAATTATTTATTTATTTATTAACGTCAACTAAATCAGCAGTCGACGAAAAAGCTTAAGCTAAAATAAAGATAATAATTAATTCACGAAGGTAGATTAGCTTTATGAACAACTAAACATCCCCGACCCGGTGGAGGTGTTTTATTTGCAACAAGGTGCCAGCTATGCCCCGATTCACAGCCAATGTGGTCAGGGATAAGTTGCAGCCAATCCAATATCCAGTCCAGAATACTTTCAGTGGTTACGCTGTAGATAATTAAAAAGTATAGCGCGAAGAGAAGTGACAGATAGATGAGGAGAAATAAGGTGAGAAAGGTTGTTAAAAGATTGGCAAAGAACACGAAGAGGTTCGTGAAGAGAGTAGTTAGTCAGACATCTACTAAAGTGAAGAGGAAAAAAGTTTCTGGTCCGACGTGAGGGAACACAAAAATATAGCGTATCTAGTAAATTGGTAGAAATGACTTCGCCGTTGACTACTTTATGTAGAAAGAGAATGCCAAATACGAGCGTACGGTTGTAAAGTGAAGGAAGATTAATAAGAAGTCTGTCAGAATAAGAAGGTAGGCGAAGATTCGGGTCCCAATTAAGACCGCGTAACGCAAACTTAAGGAATTGCTTCTGTACCGATTCAATACTACGCTGGTGAACATCATATTGAGGGTTCCACACTTGCGAGCAATATTCTAGAGTAGGTCGAAGTCTTTAAATGATGGTACACAATATAACAGAACAGACTTAATAGAGTAATGAGCTAGGAACGGCGGAGGCATTAAGGTGTAATTTATTAACGTGACACCAAACACAGAACTCATGGAGATCTGATTGCAAGTACTGTTGGAAAGAAGGATCATTATATGAATAACAAATCTTGACGTCATCCGCAAACATGAGCACGCGTGAATGAGCCAAGGCCAAAGGCAAATCATTTATAAACAAGGTAAATAACAGTGGGACCAGATGACTGCCTTGGGGGACACCTGACGTACCTCGAACAGTTTTAGATATCGAGGAACGAAAAGACACCTTTTGGGTTCTACCAATAAGATACGACTTTAATCCGACTGATCGGATAAATAGAACACAAGTTACAGTCAATATAAATCGTCTCAAATCTGCCTGCTGCCTACTACGTCATCATCAAATCAACAGAGCACATGCATACACACACAGACGCAGCGCTACACGAACTGCATGTGTATGCGTGTTGTGCTTGCTTAATTGTAGTAAAATGAGTAATAATTTGAATGTTTTATTTGTGTGTAGATGAATTGAGTTGCAGGGAAAGAAATTTTAAAATGTAAAAAAATTAGCTTCTTTGATATTTTTCATTGCTACCGTTTTATTTCCTTTGTCAGATGTTAATATCAAAATATCGTCATGTTGTTGAAAAAAATTTGTATATACGCGCCGCCTCTTGTTTCTTTCCTTAATCGTGTAAACTATTTCCTCTCCATCGGCAATGTATTTAATGAGAGGGAGCTTCTCGTGTTCTATGGGAAGAGCAAACTTTGGACCTTTGGATAGTAATGATTTTATATCCGGCGGGAACTCCACTTCTGTCTCATTTACAAACCAATCGTCAGTTGTGTTGTTAAAGAGAGCGAATTTCCGTTTGTTGTTTAGTTTCTCATGTTTCATCCCATGATGTTCCCGCAATGTCTTTGTTAGTCTTTTTATTGCGTTTCGTTCTCTCTCCAAAAATGCGCTCATGCTCTGTTCGTCCAGCTGTTTTCCTAGAGTTTGTTGTCTCAGTTAATTTGTTGTTGAGTCTTTTAAAAGTGTTATGTTTATGTTTTATAAGGTTTAATATTTTTGTGTGAAAGAAATATGTGTATGTGTCCAATGTTTTGTTAATGTCGGGAAATCTGTTATTGTCAAACTTAAAAATATTATCACATCGTGTGGTATTTTTGATGAAATTGGGAATTAATTTAGATTTTCTACATTTTAACAGACATTTTAAACTACTTTTCAGTCTTACTAATTTCTTGGAGGTAGTCTGATGTCTATTAATTATTGTTTTTGTGTTGCTGTAGTTCAGTTTTATTTTCGCATTTGTTCCTGATTGTGTCCAATGCTAAATCCGTTGGTATGCTTGGAAATAATGATGCCACGTCAAACAAAATAAATTGGTCATCGTCACAAATGTAAGTGGTATTTATGCGTTGTTTGAATTCAGTTGCGCTTTTTATGTTATACTTATTTCGAGTCCAATGTTATATTCCTTAAAATTTGTATAATGTATATACAAAGTCGATAGGATGGTGAGCCAATTAACGAACAAATTGGTCTCAATGGTGTCCCTTGTTTGTGTATTATTGGTAGTCCATATATTCTTGGAGAGATCGCCGAAGTTGTCGTCATTCTGTTCTTTTCAATCTTTGAAATAACCCCCATCTTATGTAGTTTGTCCACCACCAGATTGTTGTTCATTGTCCGTAATCGTGTAGTTGGGTTTTTCCTAAGGATTCTATAGGTGTTTAGATCCGACAATATGTCCATTATTCTGTGGTCATAATCAATCTTAATACCCTTGCAGAACGTATTATAAAATTGGTCAGATGTTTGTAACGCATAGAAGGAGACGTTTCCGACCACAAAAAATATATATATTCTTGATCAGCATGAAAAGCTGAGTTGATATAGCCATGTCCGTCTGTCTGTGCGTACGCGTTTTACTCAGCCATCTTTAGACCTATCGGTATGAAATTTGTTCAGGGGATATGATATAAAGTATGAAAATCTTGGGTATCGGACTACTATATCATATAGCTCCAGAACAAACATTTTTGGAAAAATTGGAGTATCCCCATGAAATTTACTAATATGATAGAATTTGATATAAAATCTCAGATCCCAAAATTTGAATCTGATCGGATAAATAGAACACAAGTTACAGTCAATATAAATCGTCTCAAATCTGCCTGCTGCCCACTACGTCATCATCAAATCAACAGAGTACATACATAGCGCTACACGAACTGCATGTGTATGCGTGTTGTGCTTGCTTAGGGAATGATGAAAGAAGAAGAAAAAATTGTAGTAAAAAAAAGTAATAATGTTCCCGCAATGTTTTTGTTAGTCTTTTTACTGCGTTTTGTTCTCCCCAAAAATGCGCTCATGCTCTGTTCGTCCAGCTGTTTTCCTAGAGTTTGTTGTCGTAGTTAATTTGTTGTTGAGTCTTTTAAGAGTGTTATGTTTATGTTTTATAAGAAGGTTTAATATTTTTGTGTTATTTTTAATGTGTTATTTTTGTGGTATTTATTTATTTATGGTATGTGGTATTTTTGATACAATTGGGAATTAATTTAGATTTTCTACATTTTAACAGAAATTTTAAACTACTTTTCTGATTTCTATTAATTTTTATTTTGTGTTGCTGTAGTTCAGTTTTATTTTCGCAAATCCCATGGTTTGGGTTGCAATCGGCGGGCCATCCGTTGTTGTCATTGTGGTAGTTTTTGCGACCTTTGTGTTATCTTTTATTAGAAGATGAAGAGCGGCACTAAAACAAAAGGTTTACCATGGAGATGCTACATATCATCAATACTGCAAGCGCCACACGACCTAACTTTAAGACTGATACTGACAACTGCGCTCACATATACAGACATTTACTTGACAAGAATTAGTTCTTAACTCCACGTCGAACGGTGCTGACGTGTTAAATAATGCATGTTACAAGATTGTTATATGACACATAATTGTTATATGTTCTTGTATTCTATTGTAGTTGTCCTGAAGACTGCGCAACCGAAATATATCGGAGAAAAAGATAAATTAAAAAACGACGTTTTATCTTTTATTTATAGCGGACGTTGACGATACTATGCGCAGTACGTTCAAGTGGCCCCTACGACACCAGGACAAAGCCTGTTACGCGCGAGCCCAAGCAGATAGCTGCCCACCTCCCACCCGACCGACCGAGGGGTGCAGCCGTATAACGCACGGCACGAATTGCGTGGACAAATACACAATAGAATAAACAGACAAACAAATAACTAAAAAATACTATAGCTATCTATTAACTAAATGGGATAGGATAGAAGTTTTAATCATATTAATAGAAAGCTCTGAGCCAATTACAGGGAATAGAAGGTTGTAATCAGAGCAGAGGACCCTAAAAGGTTCATGCAGGGCATAGTTAGAAGAACAACGACTAAGGGATAAAGGGATCAAAGGATGTCTACTCCGTCTACATGGTACCGATAGATTTACCTGAGCTAATAACTCAGGCGAGTCGATATCACCAATTAGGAGCTTGTGCATAAAAATAACACCAAGCATAATTCTACGGTTAGTTAGGGAAGGAAGGTTAATCAAGAGAAGTCTACTAGAATACGAAGGCAAATTGACATTGCGATCCCAGCTTAAGCCACGAAGAGCAAATAGCAAGAACTGCTTTTGAACGGATTCAAGTCTAATCTGGTGCGACTCATATTGAGGTGACCAAATGCAAGATCCATACTCTAAAATAGGACGGACAAGCGAAGTAAAAAGAACTTTAGTTGTATAGGGGTCATCAAATTCTTTTGACCATCTTTTAATGAAACCTAGGACACTCATGGCCTTTGCGACCGTGGTGGAAATATGGGTGTTAAAATTTAACTTATGGTCCATAAGTACGCCCAAATCATTCATATTATTTAGACGTTCTAAGGGACTATTGTTTAGAAAATAAGTGACCAGTTGAGGAGAGTTACGAAAAAAAAGTCATTACCTTACATTTGGTAGTGTTAAGATTTAGTAGATTAAACTGGCACCAGGATTGAAAGTTATTAAGATCAGCTTGTAGCCGACTAAATGAATCTGTATCTTTATAAGTAAGACAAAGCTTGACATCGTCAGCATACATAAGCACATGCGAATGAACAATGACTGATGGAAGATCGTTAATGAATAGTGTAAAAAGCAGAGGGCCAAGATGACTACCTTGAGGTACACCAGAAGTCACAGGAATGGAATCGGAAAAAGAAGACTTAAAAAGTACCTTCTGTTTTCTATTTGTTAAATATTCTCGAACCCAAGAGAGGAAAAGGTGTGGAAACCCAATGTCGGTCAGCTTAGAAAGTAATAGGGTATGATTAACGGAATCAAAGGCTTTGCTGAAGTCAGTGTATATAACATCAGATTGTTTACTATTTTTGAACCCCTTAATAATTATTGATGTAAATTCTAAAAGGTTAGTGGTTGTAGATCTACGTTTCACAAACCCATGTTGGGATGGCGAAATAATAGAACTGCAAAAATGTTGCAATTGAGAAGTTATAATTTTCTCAAAAGCTTTCGGAATAGCGGACAATTTTGAGATACCTCTATAGTTAGAGGCTTCGGACTTTTTGCCATTTTTATGCAGAGGTATGATATACGACTCCTTCCAAATAGATGGAAAAGAGGAAGATTCGACAGACAATAGAAACAATTTTAAAATGGGTTTGCATAAAGCGTTTGCACAGAACCTGAGTACACATCCAGGAAGACCATCTGGCCCCGGAGAATAAACGGGTTTAACTGATTTAAGTTCGCTAAGAATAGAACTTTCATCAAACACTGGATTGAAAATGCAATTAGCCTTTTTTAAATGATAAGGATACGGACTTGCTCGATATTCCGTTGAGGAATAAGTTGTTTTGAAAAAACTCGCAAACATATCGGCAATTGCCTGATCAGTGCTCGCTTTTTTATTTTGAAAAGACAAAAAAGATGGGTGCACGGAGGTCTTACGTTTAGAATTGACAAAATTATAAAATTGTTTAGGGTCAGAAGAAAACTGAAGCTTACACCGCTGAAGATAATCCTTATAGCATTGTGTATTAAGCATCATGAATTTTGAACGAGCGACTGTATACAGAGCATAATCTGATGAACGACGTGTTTTTTGAAACTTCTTATAATATCGTGTTTTCACATTTTTCAAATTGGATAACTCACGAGAGAACCAGGGAGGTTTGTTAAGCCGCTCCAGCCTACCAAGAGGCACACAAATATCAAAGAGTGAATTCAGAGTATCATAGAAAAAACGAACAGCTGAGTTCATATCTCTACAATTGTACAGATAAGACCAATCGGTATTAGTAATGTTTTCGTTAAGGGTGACAAAGTCGGTCTTACGAAAGCACCTAGTTAAAGGAAACTCATTTGAACCAAGTAATGGTGAAAGCAAGGGCAGATCAATTTTTATATTTAATGTAGGATGAAATTTGTCTTCTGGAAGAACAAATGGTTCGATCCTAGAAACCTCACAATAAGAAGTATCCTCTACAAAAATAAGATCTAACGATTTTCCATTAGAATTTAAGACAGGATTGACTTGGGATAAAGATAAGCCTAGAAGGCCGTCAATAAAGTCATGTGACAAAGAGGGCAGCAACATGGTAAATTCATCTGTTAGTGACCATACTAAAGCGGGTAAATTAAAATCACCTACAACTATGAGCATGTCTTGACTGGAAACTAAAGAGGAGACAAACTGAATTGCCTCTAAATGATTTAAATATACCACCATGTCTGACAATGGTGGAATATAGGAACAAGTAATAAAAGCATTAAAAGATTTAAAATTTACTTTAACACCGACAAACTCAATCTCCTGGGTACTAGAAAATTGAATCATTTCAGATGATAAAGCAGCATCAACAGCTATTAGAACGCCCCCGCCTACGCGAGAAATCCGGTCACGTCTGAATATAGAAAAGTTTGTGGAAAACACCGATGCATCAGCAATGTCAGGTTTAAGCCACGTCTCTGTAAAAGCTAGAATGTTATGCTCAAAAGAAAGACTATCTACATAGAGATTAGGAAGTTTGGATTTCAGTCCTCTAACGTTCTGGTAACCCAGGTTAAGGGACGAAGCTAGTTTTTTGACACACCAGCAGATGCTGATGTGGCAGGAATAGTATTAGTTGTTGTTGTTGGCAAGCGAATCGGTTGCCGATTTTTCTTTCTTACAGTATATTCCTTAACTATTATATGTTTCGGCCAAAAATCTTCTCGACATATAGTGTCGAAAATATTGGGAGAAACACTAATTTTAAAGGACGAAATGTCCCGAGAATAAGAAAATTTAAACTTCTCCACCGCAATATTCGAGACGTTAACTTTCTTCCGAATATAGGCTATTACATCATCAGATGTGACAACAGGGTCTAGCCTCGAAACAAATATATGTTTCTTTGGTGGTATGCCAACGAGAGGCCGCGGTCCCGAAGCATCAGCCGTAGCAGTAACGTTGGACAAGTTACCCACTGCAGCAGTCAACTTGTTTACGGGGCCCTCAATACTTTTAGAACAATCGGCAATTTCCATTGGAATGGGTAATTGCCCGGACACATCGGACACTACAATAGGCATCGTTTTTAAGAGATCATTCCCAGGTGATACCGGTAATTCCTTACTAATAGCATTCACAACCGGGCTCTTAAACGATATCAACTGCTGTACATTAGGAGTGGACGGTGCATGAGACCGGTCGGGGACGATAAGAGACGCTGGCGGATCTGCAGATACTGAAACACCCCAAGGACTGGTCCTTTTACGTTACGTTTGGAACAAATGACCTGAAGCTTGATTAAATGCTAAGATTTCATAATAATCAAATTAACGAGTTTAATTTCGGGAGTTCAAGGTTCAACATCAAGGTTCCTTTTGTAGTCCTTAGTTCGAATACTCGAATTTTGTCATTAGATCCGGCATTTACTGACACTACTCTTGCTAAAGGCCACATCTGGTTTTTCGTATGTCCATTTGCTGCGTTGTTGTAAATTATTTATTTATTTATTAACGTCAACTAAATCAGCAGTCGACGAAAAAGCTTAAGCTAAAATAAAGATAATAATTAATTCACGAAGGTAGATTAGCTTTATGAACAACTAAACATCCCCGACCCGGTGGAGGTGTTTTATTTGCAACAAGGTGCCAGCTATGCCCCGATTCACAGCCAATGTGGTCAGGGATAAGTTGCAGCCAATCCAATATCCAGTCCAGAATACTTTCAGTGGTTACGCTGTAGATAATTAAAAAGTATAGCGCGAAGAGAAGTGACAGATAGATGAGGAGAAATAAGGTGAGAAAGGTTGTTAAAAGATTGGCAAAGAACACGAAGAGGTTCGTGAAGAGAGTAGTTAGTCAGACATCTACTAAAGTGAAGAGGAAAAAAGTTTCTGGTCCGACGTGAGGGAACACAAAAATATAGCGTATCTAGTAAATTGGTAGAAATGACTTCGCCGTTGACTACTTTATGTAGAAAGAGAATGCCAAATACGAGCGTACGGTTGTAAAGTGAAGGAAGATTAATAAGAAGTCTGTCAGAATAAGAAGGTAGGCGAAGATTCGGGTCCCAATTAAGACCGCGTAACGCAAACTTAAGGAATTGCTTCTGTACCGATTCAATACTACGCTGGTGAACATCATATTGAGGGTTCCACACTTGCGAGCAATATTCTAGAGTAGGTCGAAGTCTTTAAATGATGGTACACAATATAACAGAACAGACTTAATAGAGTAATGAGCTAGGAACGGCGGAGGCATTAAGGTGTAATTTATTAACGTGACACCAAACACAGAACTCATGGAGATCTGATTGCAAGTACTGTTGGAAAGAAGGATCATTATATGAATAACAAATCTTGACGTCATCCGCAAACATGAGCACGCGTGAATGAGCCAAGGCCAAAGGCAAATCATTTATAAACAAGGTAAATAACATTGGGACCAGATGACTGCCTTGGGGGACACCTGACGTACCTCGAACAGTTTTAGATATCGAGGAACGAAAAGACACCTTTTGGGTTCTACCAATAAGATACGACTTTAACCAAGCCAATAGTTTCGGGGAAAAACCCATGATGTTAAGTTTCATGAGAAGCATAGAATGATCAACCGTATCGAAAGCCTTACTAAAGTCAGTATAAATAACATCAGTTTGACACTTTTTACGGAAACCATGGTGTACAAGGGTAGTCAATTCTAAAAGGTTGGTAAGCAACGAACGACCTTTCATGAAGCTATGCTGACAAGGAGAAATAGTGGATCTGGATAGGTGTTGAAGGGAAGACGTAATAATTTTCTCAAACAGCTTAGGTATTGCCGAAAGTTTGGCAATGCCACGGTAGTTAGAAATATCCGATTTGTTACCCTTTTTAAAAAGCGGAATAATAAAAGACTCCTTCCAAATATCAGGGAACTAGGTATATTATCAGGCCCGGGTACGAAAGAAGACGTCATAGATGACAATCTACAGATAATACAGTCTTCAGTAATACTAGGAAAAAAATACAATTTAAATGTGGAATTGTGAAGGGATAAGGTGTGGGATCCGAAGCAGTAGTAGAATAGTCGACTGAAAGAATTTAGCAAACAGATCTGCAATATCTGAATCATTATTAGCAGTCTAGTTATTAAGTCTGAAAGTGGAAGGTAGTAAATTAGAGCGTCTTTTGGAATTAACAAAGTTATAAAATCTTTTGGGTTCTTATAAAATTCAACCTTACAGCGAACGATATAATTATTATAGCATTGAGTATTTAAAAGACAAAATTGAGATTTGGCTACACAATAATTTGCAGTCAAGTCGCGAACCAGTTTTTTTAAATCTTTTCAAATATCTCGATTTAATGTTACGAAGATTAGAGAGCCTACGTGTGAACCAGAATGGCGCACTGGGGACGGTAGAGACGTTCACATAAGGAACGCAATTATCAATTAGAGAATTAAGAGCAGAGTATAAAAAATTTACTGCACAATCTATATCACAGCACTCAAATAGAAATGGCCAATTAAAAGAGAAAATAAGGCTGTTAAGAAGATTGAAATTTGTTTTACGAAAACATATACGACGAGAATTTGAGATGTTATTAAATGAATTATTAACGGAATTGTAAGAAATAGTAATTTCAATGGTAGGGTAATAAGTATCTTGAGGCTTCTAGGGGCTGTGTTTGTGATACAGCACTAACAGAGGGATCAGAGACAAAAACAAGATCGAGGATTCTTTTAGAATCTTCGAGTTGACAGCAATGAGTACGACTACGCCACGTCGACCAACACGATCAAGCCTATAAGAAATAAAGTTATTAGAAAGAATTTCATTATCCAAAAAAAAAAAAGAATTTAGCCAAGTTTCAGAGGAAGCTAATATGTCAGCCGAAAAGGTTTGGCTATCACAGAATAATTTCGAGAGCTTGGTAAGAAGTCCTTGGGCGCAAACTCGTGTACAACTAGGCCCTCTGGCCAAAAGTTAGGGTCAACCATAGCTGAGAAATACTCATTTGGTACTGTAATTTTAAAAGAGGAGATTTCGCGAGGCCCAGAAAACTTAAACTTTTGAATTAAAACCTTAGCAGGGCATATATTACC
The DNA here is from genome assembly GCA_018150345.1 of Drosophila equinoxialis. NCBI lineage: Eukaryota > Metazoa > Arthropoda > Insecta > Diptera > Drosophilidae > Drosophila > Drosophila equinoxialis. Next base: position 487,822 of record JAECWI010000481.1, read on the forward strand.
AATGTAAGCTGCCACAGACGATTCAGAAGTATCTGGAGCAAGCCCAGAGATAAATAATTGTTTACGATGAGGCACTACAGTTAGTGGAGGCGGAGGAGCATTGGGATTCGCGATTGAAAGCCAGCATGATCCAGTAATTGATCAGAGTTCCCGTGAGGGATAGATTGAGTTACACCAGGGCTTGTAGTGGGTACTTCAATCTGAAAAGAAGAGCATAAAAAGGGACAAGAAGAAGATCGAAGATCGAAACGAAGATCCCTGTACATACGGTTAAATTCAAGCTGCCGGCTGGCACAAAAAAATCAATAATTATAACTAAAACAAAAAGACCAGCAAATGCAAAGCACAAGAAAGAGTGCAAGAACAATCATAAGCCAAGCTTTTTTATTACCCGGGTGAGATGAACTATGAAAATCTTTGGGATCGGACTACTATATCATATACATAGCTCTAGAACAAACATTTTTGGAAAAATTGAAGTATCCCCATGAAATTGACCAATATGATAGAATCTATATATATAAAATTGTAAGCCGTTTTTTTGTAATTTAATAAGTCATTCAGGAATCAAACAATTTTGCCCATTTTACTTTGTAAATGTTCGTTGTGGCCTAAAGAAGGGTTTTTTTACAAAAGAAAGCTAATTTTGAATTTAACTAATTAACTTAAGTCGTTTTAAAACGAATGAATAAAAAGAATTGATTTCAATACAATGTAAACCTCCAACGTATAGTGTTCTATAACATATAGCTTTAATATACCAGTGGTGCTGCCATACATTTAATGACTGATGTATTGTTTATATGGCATTCGCCAGATCATTGCATTCGTGACTGTTATATGTCAATTTTTTGAGTTCAATAAGAAAAGTGAGGTTATAATTTGAAAAATTAAGTGAATTGTATATAAACCACATTCAAAATGCCACTTCCAAATACTGGTAGACGAAAACGAAACGCCACAGTTGTTAGAGAATTTCGTAGACGTAATGCGAACACGGTTGACAACAACATGGAATTGGCGGCTCATAATTATGATAGCACAATTGATTATAGCATATATTCCAATATTGGACAAATGAATAAAGAATGTTTGCATTGCAGAGCATTGAAATGTATGAACGAAACGCCTGCCATGTGCTGTGCTTCTGTAAAAGTTAAATTGCCTGCATTAGAACCTCCACCAGACCCTTTGCACTCATTAATTTATGGCAATTCACAAGCGTCAAAGGAGTTTTTGAAAAATATTCAAAAGTACAATTCGTGCTTTCAAATGACATCTTTTGGGGCTACAAATATTATAAGAGATGGATTTATGCCGACCTTTAAGGTTCGGCAAGCGTTGCTCTGCCCCTCTTTTACTTGCCGGGACAATCAAGAATTATTTGGAGGTGCATTAATATTGCAATCTGGTGATTTTCGACAAACGCTGCCCGTCATTCCCAGATCAACTCCAGCTGATGAAATTAATGCATGTTTGAAAAGTTCATTTCTTTGGAGAAATGTTCAAAAGTTATCGCTTAACATAAATATGCTTGTGCGTCTTCAAAATAATCCAGCAGCACGTGAGTTTTCGGAGCAACTTCTTTTAGCACCAACGAACTCAAATGTGAATGAAATAAATGATCAAATTGAACAGAAATTACCAGGTGACATAATATCATACAAGTCAATCGATACAGCTACAACAGAAGAAGACGCAGTAAATTATCCTGTGGAATTTCTAAATTCTTTGGAGCTACCCGGTATGCCACCACATATTTTAAAATTGAAAGTGGGTTCCTCAATCATACTATTAGGAAATATCAATGCACCAAAACTTTGCAATGGACCAAGACTTTGTATAAAAAAATTAATGCCTAATTTAATCCAAGCAACAATTCTAACTGGCAAAGAAAGAGGAGAAGTTAATATCATACTTAATACCAAAGATTCCATTGATATTAACTGACATGCCATTCGAATTGAAATGTCTTCAATTCCCAGTGCGTTTATCATTTGCAATAACGATAAATAAAGCACAAGGACAAACCCTTCAAGTGTCTGGGGTAAATTTAGAAGAGCGGTGCTTTTCTCATACGTGGCATGTTCCAGGGTGGGAGCACCAAATAATTTGTTTATTTATGCACCTGCAAACAAAACAAAAAATATTGTATACTCAATAGTATTAAACTAAGTTAAGTGCGCAGCAAAAAATTTGAAAATTGCCATGTCGAACATTTAATGGATGAACTGGGGCAGAGCAACGCTTGCCGGGCCAGCTAGTTTGATATAAAATCTCAGATCCCAAAATTTGAATCTGATCGGATAAATAGAACACAAGTTACAGTCAATATAAATCGTCTCAAATCTGCCTGCTGCCTACTACGTCATCATCAAATCAACAGAGCACATGCATACACACACAGACGCAGCGCTACATGAACTGCATGTGTATGCGTGTTGTGCTTGCTTAATTGTAGTAAAATGAGTAATAATTTGAATGTTTTATTTGTGTGTAGATGAATTGAGTTGCAGGGAAAGAAATTTTAAAATGTAAACCAGAGGGCCGGTGTTAACTTCGACCGCGTCGAAGTTTGTATACCCTTGCAACTGTTTTGGTAATTCTTTCCTTACCCATAGCCATCAAAGTGTAAAAACGTTTTATCCAAAAAGACTAATGTTTGCGAAAGAACGGCCTTTAATCTTAGCATAGGATATAACGAACTTTTTGATGAAAGTCACTGTTTTCCACCTATCGTTTCTATGAGAGCTATATGATATAGTCACCCGATCTTGACCAAATTTGGCACATTTATAGCTTCAATAAACTAACGTTTATTAAATTTCACGACAATAGCTTAAAAAGTAACGAAGTTATTGAGAAAAGTCACTGTTCGTGACTTTGCCGTTTGTATGGGAGCTATATGATATAGTCACCCGATCTTGATCGAATTTGGCACAATCATTAATAAGAACATAAAACTGACAAATACCAACTTTTATGACAATAGCTATAAAATTAATGAAGTTATTGAGAAAGTCACTGTTCGTGATTTTGCCGTTTGTATGGGGGCTATATGATATAGTCACCCGATCTTGATCAAATTTGGCACAATCATTAATAATAACATAAAACTGACAAATACCAACTTTTATGACAATAGCTATAAAATTAATGAAGTTATTGAGAAAGTCACTGTTCGTGATTTTGCCGTTTGTATGGGGGGCTATATGATATAGTCACCCGATCTTGATCAAATTTGGCACAATCATTAATAATAACATAAAACTGACAAATACCAACTTTTATGACAATAGCTATAAAATTAATGAAGTTATTGAGAAAGTCACTGTTTCGTGACTTTGACGTTTGTATGGGAGCTATATGATATAATGGTCCGATCCGGCTGAATCCGAGATATACAATGCCTGCAGTATATACAAGCCTACGTGCAAAATTTCAGCTCTGTAGCTCTTACGGTCTCGGAGGAGTTCGCGTTGATCCAGACGGACGGACGGACGGACGGACGGACGGACGGACGGACGGACATGGCTATTTGAACTCGTCTCGTCGTGCTGATCAAGAATATATATACTTTATATGGTCTGAGATGCTTCGTTCTATGCGTTGCACACTTCTGACCAAAATTAATATACCCTTTTTGCAAGGGTATAAAAAATTAGCTTCTTTGATATTTTTCATTGCTACCGTTTTATTTCCTTTGTCAGATGTTAATATCAAAATATCGTCATGTTGTTGAAAAAAATTTGTATATACGCGCCGCCTCTTGTTTCTTTCCTTAATCGTGTAAACTATTTCCTCTCCATCGGCAATGTATTTAATGAGAGGGAGCTTCTCGTGTTCTATGGGAAGAGCAAACTTTGGACCTTTGGATAGTAATGATTTTATATCCGGCGGGAACTCCACTTCTGTCTCATTTACAAACCAATCGTCAGTTGTGTTGTTAAAGAGAGCGAATTTCCGTTTGTTGTTTAGTTTCTCATGTTTCATCCCATGATGTTCCCGCAATGTCTTTGTTAGTCTTTTTATTGCGTTTCGTTCTCTCTCCAAAAATGCGCTCATGCTCTGTTCGTCCAGCTGTTTTCCTAGAGTTTGTTGTCTCAGTTAATTTGTTGTTGAGTCTTTTAAAAGTGTTATGTTTATGTTTTATAAGGTTTAATATTTTTGTGTGAAAGAAATATGTGTATGTGTCCAATGTTTTGTTAATGTCGGGAAATCTGTTATTGTCAAACTTAAAAATATTATCACATCGTGTGGTATTTTTGATGAAATTGGGAATTAATTTAGATTTTCTACATTTTAACAGACATTTTAAACTACTTTTCAGTCTTACTAATTTCTTGGAGGTAGTCTGATGTCTATTAATTATTGTTTTTGTGTTGCTGTAGTTCAGTTTTATTTTCGCAAATCCCATGGTTGTGGTAGTTTTTGCGACCTTTGTGTTGTTATTTATCAGGCTTCAGGTCATTTGTTCCAAATAAAAGATAAAACGTAGTTTTTTAATTTATTTTTTTCTCCAATATATTTCGGTTGCGAAGCGGCAACCGTCTTCAGGGCAACTACAATAGAATACAAGAACATTTAACAATTATGTGATATTTAACAATCTTGTAACATACATTATTTAAAACATCAGCACCCTTCAACGTGGAGTTAAGAACTAATTCTTGTCAAGTAAATGTCTGTTAAGTCGTGTGGCGCTCGGAGTATCAGAGTCAGAGTCAGATTTGTGTTGGGAAATCATAGTTTTTAATTTCGATTTTGTCATCCCTATGTCTATCTTATTGCACGGTATTCCTTGTCCATTGCGTGGAATTTTGTATATTACATTGCTTCTATTTGTTATCTCTATCTTGGATTTTGTTTTGTTTAATATATGTTTGAGGGTATTGCAAGGTTTGTGTGCTACTTTTTATTCCATCTTAGTCATAACATTCCGAATGTGGTAGTCTTTCTGATAATTTAGGTACATATGTGACAGATAAGTATGTAGGTTTTCTCATTCTTAGTTTTGTCAATGGGTGATTTATGTTTTTTGAATAATGTCTTGATTACGTTATCCGGAAAAGCGTTGTCCTTTTAAATATTTATTATTTCCTTCTTCGTTTCTTCATGGTATATTTTATCCGAAATGTTAAGCATCCGTTGGATACAGCTCCTTGCTGTATTTATTATCATCGTCTTAGGGTATTTTGAGTTGAAATTGATGATTCGTCCTGATGCTGTTGGCTTCCTATACCATTTAAGTTTTAATTCGTTTCCTCGTCTATGATCATCAGATCATCATAGAGTCCAAATACGCCAATTTTCCATTGTCTTCCAGCTCCATAGTGATTTTAATATTTCTGTCAAATGAATTTAAAGTGTCCAGTGTTTTATTGATGTCATCTTGGTGTATTATTGAAAAAATATCATCGACATAATTCGTCAATAATCTTGGTGATCCGGTTAGTTTATCCATAGTAGTGTCCAGAAGATTTTCCACAACGATGGCCGCAAAGACCAGGCTCACCTGTTGGTGAGGAGATCCCAGCGGCATTCCTTTTCATTGTATGAATGTTTATAAATAAATAAAGCTTTTGGTATCCTTGTGTGTTCCTGAATTTTAGTCCATTTGTTCCTGATTGTGTCCAATGCTAAATCCGTTGGTATGCTTGGAAATAATGATGCCACGTCAAACAAAATAAATTGGTCATCGTCACAAATGTAAGTGGTGCGTTGTTTGAATTCAGTTGCGCTTTTTATGTTATACTTATTTCGAGTCCAATGTTATATTCCTTAAAATTTGTATAATGTATATACAAAGTCGATAGGATGGTGAGCCAATTAACGAACAAATTGGTCTCAATGTTGTCCCTTGTTTGTGTATTATTGGTAGTCCATATATTCTTGGAGAGATCGCCGAAGTTGTCGTCATTCTGTTCTTTTCAATCTTTGAAATAACCCCCATCTTATGTAGTTTGTCCAACACCAGATTGTTGTTCATTGTCCGTAATCGTGTAGTTGGGTTTTTCCTAAGGATTCTATAGGTGTTTAGATCCGACAATATGTCCATTATTCTGTGGTCATAATCAATCTTAATACCCTTGCAGAACGTATTATAAAATTGGTCAGATGTTTGTAACGCATAGAAGGAGACGTTTCCGACCACAAAAAATATATATATTCTTGATCAGCATGAAAAGCTGAGTTGATATAGCCATGTCCGTCTGTCTATGCGTACGCGTTTTACTCAGCCATCTTTAGACCTATCGGTATAAAATTTGTTCAGGGGATATGATATAAAGTATGAAAATCTTGGGTATCGGACTACTATATCATATAGCTCCAGAACAAACATTTTTGGAAAAATTGGAGTATCCCCATGAAATTTACTAAGATGATAGAATTTGATATAAAATCTCAGATCCCAAAATTTGAATCTGATCGGATAAATAGAACACAAGTTACAGTCAATATAAATCGTCTCAAATCTGCCTGCTGCCTACTACGTCATCATCAAATCAACAGAGTACATGCATACACAGACAGACGCAGCGCTACACGAACTGCATGTGTATGCGTGTTGTGCTTGCTTAGGGAATGATGAAAGAAGAAGAAAAAATTGTAGTAAAAAAAGTAATAATGTTCCCGCAATGTTTTTGTTAGTCTTTTTTACTGCGTTTTGTTCTCCCCAAAAATGCGCTCATGCTCTGTTCGTCCAGCTGTTTTCCTAGAGTTTGTTGTCGTAGTTAATTTGTTGTTGAGTCTTTTAAGAGTGTTATGTTTATGTTTTATAAGAAGGTTTAATATTTTTGTGTTATTTTTAATGTGTTATTTTTGTGGTATTTATTTATTTATGGTATGTGGTATTTTTGATACAATTGGGAATTAATTTAGATTTTCTACATTTTAACAGAAATTTTAAACTACTTTTCAGTCTTACTAATTTCTTGGAGGTAGTCTGATTTCTATTAATTTTTATTTTGTGTTGCTGTAGTTCAGTTTTATTTTCGCAAATCCCATGGTTTGGGTTGCAATCGGCGGGCCATCCGTTGTTGTCATTGTGGTAGTTTTTGCGACCTTTGTGTTATCTTTTATTAGAAGATGAAGAGCGGCACTAAAACAAAAGGTTTACCATGGAGATGCTACATATCATCAATACTGCAAGCGCCACACGACCTAACTTTAAGACTGATACTGACAACTGCGCTCACATATACAGACATTTACTTGACAAGAATTAGTTCTTAACTCCACGTCGAACGGTGCTGACGTGTTAAATAATGCATGTTACAAGATTGTTATATGACACATAATTGTTATATGTTCTTGTATTCTATTGTAGTTGTCCTGAAGACTGCGCAACCGAAATATATCGGAGAAAAAGATAAATTAAAAACGACGTTTTATCTTTTATTTGGAACAAATGACCTGAAGCTTGATTAAATCCTAAGATTTCATAATAATCAAATTAACGAGTTTAATTTCGGGAGTTCAAGGTTCAACATCAAGGTTCCTTTTGTAGTCCTTAGTTCGAATACTCGAATTTTGTCATTAGATCCGGCATTTACTGACTCTACTCTTGCTAAAGGCCACATCTGGTTTTTCGTATGTCCATTTGCTGCGTTGTTGTAAATTATTTATTTATTTATTAACGTCAACTAAATCAGCAGTCGACGAAAAAGCTTAAGCTAAAATAAAGATAATAATTAATTCACGAAGGTAGATTAGCTTTATGAACAACTAAACATCCCCGACCCGGTGGAGGTGTTTTATTTGCAACAAGGTGCCAGCTATGCCCCGATTCACAGCCAATGTGGTCAGGGATGAGTTGCAGCCAATCCAATATCCAGTCCAGAATACTTTCAGTGGTTACGCTGTAGATAATTAAAAAGTATAGCGCGAAGAGAAGTTACAGATAGATGAGGAGAAATAAGGTGAGAAAGGTTGTTAAAAGATTGGCAAAGAACACGAAGAGGTTCGTGAAGAGAGTAGTTAGTCAGACATCTACTAAGGTGAAGAGGAAAAAAAGTTTCTGGTCCGACGTGAGGGAACACAAAAATATAGCGTATCTAGTAAATTGGTAGAAATGACTTCGCCGTTGACTACTTTATGTAGAAAGAGAATGCCAAATACGAGCGTACGGTTGTAAAGTGAAGGAAGATTAATAAGAAGTCTGTCAGAATAAGAAGGTAGGCGAAGATTCGGGTCCCAATTAAGACCGCGTAACGCAAACTTAAGGAATTGCTTCTGTACCGATTCAATACTACGCTGGTGAACATCATATTGAGGGTTCCACACTTGCGAGCAATATTCTAGAGTAGGTCGAAGTCTTTAAATGATGGTACACAATATAACAGAACAGACTTAATAGAGTAATGAGCTAGGAACGGCGGAGGCATTAAGGTGTAATTTATTAACGTGACACCAAACACAGACATGAATAACAAATCTTGACGTCATCCGCAAACATGAGCACGCGTGAATGAGCCAAGGCCAAAGGCAAATCATTTATAAACAAGGTAAATAACAGTGGGACCAGATGACTGCCTTGGGGGACACCTGACGTACCTCGAACAGTTTTAGATATCGAGGAACGAAAAGACACCTTTTGGGTTCTACCAATAAGATACGACTTTAACCAAGCCAATAGTTTCGGGGAAAAACCCATGATGTTAAGTTTCATGAGAAGCATAGAATGATCAACCGTATCGAAAGCCTTACTAAAGTCAGTATAAATAACATCAGTTTGACACTTTTTACGGAAACCATGGTGTACAAGGGTAGTCAATTCTAAAAGGTTGGTAAGCAACGAACGACCTTTCATGAAGCTATGCTGACAAGGAGAAATAGTGGATCTGGATAGGTGTTGAAGGGAAGACGTAATAATTTTCTCAAACAGCTTAGGTATTGCCGAAAGTTTGGCAATGCCACGGTAGTTAGAAATATCCGATTTGTTACCCTTTTTAAAAAGCGGAATAATAAAAGACTCCTTCCAAATATCAGGGAACTAGGTATATTATCAGGCCCGGGTACGAAAGAAGACGTCATAGATGACAATCTACAGATAATACAGTCTTCAGTAATACTAGGAAAAAAAATACAATTTAAATGTGGAATTGTGAAGGGATAAGGTGTGGGATCCGAAGCAGTAGTAGAATAGTCGACTGAAAGAATTTAGCAAACAGATCTGCAATATCTGAATCATTATTAGCAGTCTAGTTATTAAGTCTGAAAGTGGAAGGTAGTAAATTAGAGCGTCTTTTGGAATTAACAAAGTTATAAAATCTTTTGGGTTCTTATAAAATTCAACCTTACAGCGAACGATATAATTATTGTAGCATTGAGTATTTAAAAGACAAAATTGAGATTTGGCTACACAATAATTTGCAGTCAAGTCGCGAACCAGTTTTTTTAAATCTTTTCAAATATCTCGATTTAATGTTACGAAGATTAGAGAGCCTACGTGTGAACCAGACTGGCGCACTGGAGACGGTAGAGACGTTCACATAAGGAACGCATTTATCAATTAGAGAATTAAGAGCAGAGTATAAAAAATTTACTGCACAATCTATATCACAGCACTCAAATAGAAATGGCCAATCAAAAGAGAAAATAAGGCTGTTAAGAAGATTGAAATTTGTTTTACGAAAACATCTACGACGAGAATTTGAGATGTTATTAAATGAATTATTAACGGAATTGTAAGAAATAGTAATTTCAATGGTAGGGTGATAAGTATCTTCAGGCTTCTAGGGGCTGTGTTTGTGATACAGCACTAACAGAGGGATCAGAGACAGCAATGAGTACGACTACGCCACGTCGACCAACACGATCAAGCCTATAAGAAATAAAGTTATTAGAAAGAATTTCATTATCAAAAAAAAAGAATTTAGCCAAGTTTCAGAGGAAGCTAATATGTCAGCCGAAAAGGTTTGGCTATCACAGAATAATTTCGAGAGCTTGGTAAGAAGTCCTTGGGCGCAAACTCGTGTACAACTAGGCCCTCTGGCCAAAAGTTAGGGTCAACCATAGCTGAGAAATACTCATTTGGTACTGTAATTTTAAAAGAGGAGATTTCGCGAGGCCCAGAAAACTTAAACTTTTGAATTAAAACCTTAGCAGGGCATATATTACCAATGTAAGCTGCCACAGACGATTCAGAAGTATCTGGAGCAAGCCCAGAGATAAATAATTGTTTACGATGAGGCACTACAGTTAGTGGAGGCGGAGGAGCATTGGGATTCGCGATTGAAAGCCAGCATAATCCAGTAATTGATCAGAGTTCCCGTGAGGGATAGATTGAGTTACACCAGGGCTTGTAGTGGGTACTTCAATCTGAAAAGAAGAGCATAAAAAGGGACAAGAAGAAGATCGAAGATCGAAACGAAGATCCCTGTACATACGGTTAAAATCAACTCAAGAGCTAAGCAAAAACACGACCGTCACGTCAGAGAGCAGTTAGTTCTAATAGCAATAAATACTAAGTTGCAACAGGAGAGCCTGGAAAAGCCATGTCCACCAATTCGGGCCCAAGCTCTCTCGATCCCCACCAGCAACAGCTACAAGAACTACTTGTACAACAACAACGTGAGCGTCGTCTCTCGGTCCAACGCAACAACGCGTACTTTTCGGTGGTGTCGCCGACCCCACTGAATGCTACCGTAAGCAATAACACCGAAAGTGCAAGCCACTCAGCAATCAACAGCAATTTACCGTGGAGAGAGCAGTGTGCTTCTCCATCAATATCGATAACTGGGTCACCGATTGCACCGACCAGCACCGTCAGCTCGTTGACAGCAACTACTGCAACGTCTACCGAAGTATTGACCTGCCTCAAGCCGTCAACGACAAGTCGCCCAGAGTCAGCCACGACAATAAACCCAACGCCTTCTGTCCAAACTGGAATGGATAGATATATTAAAATAACTAAGCGGAAGCTAAGCCCGCAAAAGAAAAAAAGTGGCAATACGCCAAAAATAACCAAACCAAATGAACGAGTAGCACTTCTAAGCGGGAATCGTTTTAAAATTCTTGCCGATCAGCAAGACGATCAAGCCGGCGCTGTAGATAAAGTTAAATCGGCTAGACCACCCCCTTTATACATCCGTGGAGCCAACTGCAGCGTCCTGATTTCGAAGCTAGTAGAAACAGTAGGGGCAAATAACTTCGTTGTAACCCCTCTCAACAGGGGTAACATAAAAGAATTTAAATGTCAAACCCAAACTGAGGACAATTTCCGCATCATCGAAAAGTACCTCCGTAATGCTAACATCAACTTCTATACCTACCAACTAAAAAGCAGTAAAGGGCTCCAGGTTGTGTTAAAGGGGATCGAGCCATCGGTCCCACCCCAAGAAATAGCAGACGCATTGGCCGAAAAAGGGTTTGCGGTTAAGTCCGTTGTCAACATCATCAACAGGAATAAAGTCGCACAGCCGCTCTTTAAAATCGAGCTCCAACCAGATGCAAAGCGGACGAAGCCAAATGAAGTGCATCCAATCTACAACCTTCAGCTCCTATTGCACAGAAGTTTCGCCGTAGAGGAGCCTCATAAGAGATACCAATCACCTCAGTGTAAAAACTGCCAGGAATACAACCACACCGCTAACAATTGCAATCTTAGGTCAGTGTGTGTTGGCTGCGGCGAACATCATAAAGATGGCATTTGCCCCAAGGACAGAAACAACGTCGCACTAAGACTATGCAGTAACTGTGGAGGGAACCACACAGCCAACTACAGGGGATGTCCTGTCTTCAAAATTCTTAAATCGCACCTAAAAAAGCGTAAACCCCCAGCTGGACCAAAAATCACCTTCAACGCCTCCAAAACTACACCGGAGGTATTCTTCGCCAAGGCTGTTAGATCATCTAACATGCCTGCTACAACCAATCCTAGTGTATCCTTCGCTAGTGTACTCCGAACTGGACAGACGGAGCGCGCGAAAAAGACCCCGTCACTCCACCATCTACAGAATCCGCAACCTAGCGCACCAGAACTTGGCCAGCAAACTCCAAGTGGTTTAGAGGCCCTATTGATCTCACTTAATCCAAAAATGACCGCTTTTATGACGTTCATGCAAAACTGTATGCAGGAACTAATGCGGAATCAAAACCTGCTTATCCAAAAGCTTATCGAGAATAAATAATGGCTTCCCTAAGTCTATGTCTTTGGAATGCTAACGGCGTCTCCAAGCACAAAAATGAACTGCAACTATTCCTAGACTTAAGTGAAATCGACGTCATGCTGATATCTGAAACACATTTAACATCAAAAAATAATTTTCAAATACCAAAATATGCCTTCTACGCAACAAACCATCCAGACGGAAAAGCTCATGGCGGGACTGGTATCCTAATCAAAAACCGTATAAAACACTCGTTTCTCAACAGAAACACAGCACCTTCAAGCAACTGCTATAACCGTCCAAACCAGCTGCGGCAACACTACGTTGGTTGCCCTGTACTGCCCACCACGCTTCTCAATCTCTGAAAAGGAATTCACCGGTTTCAACACACTCGGAGAGCGCTTCATTGCAGCAGGGGACTATAACGCCAAACATACGCACTGGGGATCTCGCCTGGTAAATCCTAAAGGCAAGCAGTTGTACAACACAATAGTCAACCCCCTCAATAAGATGGATTGCGTCTCACCGGGTAGGCCTACTTATTGGCCCACAGATCCACAGAAAGTGCCTGACTTGATTGATTTCGCAGTAACCAAGAGGATTCCGCGTAATCGGATCACTGCGGAAACACTGCTAGATTTAACCTCCGATCACTCTCCAGTGCTATTCACACTGTTAACAAGACCTCAAGTACTTGATCGCCCATATATACTTACAAACAACAAAACAAATTGGCTTAAATTTAAAATGTAAATGAGTGCCCACATTGACTGTTCGCCGAAACTGGACGCTGCAGAGGACATTGACGTGTGCGTCTCTGCACTTGAGTCGATGCTGGGAGCTGCAGCAAGAGTATCTACTCCACATGCCTCTACTTACGCTAAACCTGCTGTCAGGCCTACGAACCGGCGGATAGAACAATTAGTAACGGAAAAACGACGTCTAAGAAGAGAATGGCAGGTTACTCGATCACCAGCAGCGAAACTTCGCCTAAGGCATGCCAGCCGCAACCTCTCCAAGGAGTTAAGACAAGAGGAATCCTGGGCTCAAAGGAAATACATAGAAAAGCTCAGTCCATCCAGCACTAAACATCCTCTGTGGAAAGCCCACCCAACTTTAAGCGCTCCTACAGAGACAATTTCACCAATCAGGTGTCCAACCGGTGGATGGGCCCGCAGTGACGAAGAGAGGGCATCCGTATTTGCCACACATCTTACAATGGTTTTCCAGCCAAAACTAACATTAAACTCATTTCTACTTCCCCCTTCGAGCACATTAACGGATAGTGAGTACTCGGAACTCCAATCGGATGAGATCACTGCAGTTATTAAAAACCACATAAAGCCGAACAAAGCCCCTGGCCATGACCTAATCACACCGAAAATGATCCTAGAACTCCCTACCAACGCCATACAATACATCTGCAAAATGTTCAACGCTATAATAAGTATTGGTTACTTCCCAAGAGCATGGAAAAGGTCCACTATCATCATGATTCCTTAAGTGGGAAAGGAAAAAACCCAACCATCATCCTATAGGCCAATTAGTTTGCTGCCATGTCTTTGAAGCTTTTTGAAAAGGTCCTGCAGATTCGTCTAAACTCATTTCTGGCATCGGAGAACACAATCCCTTCACACCAGTTCGGCTTCCGCGAAAAACATGGGACAATTGAACAAGTCAATCGTATAACATCCGAAATACGAACAGCATTCGAACTAAAAGAATACTGTACGGCTGTCTTTTTCGACGTTGCCCAGGCTTTCGACAGAGTTTGGCTGGAGGGTCTAATGTTCAAAATCCGGCAGAAACTCCCACAGTACACCCACAAACTCATGGAATCTTACCTTTACAATAGAAAATTCGTTGTAAGATGTAATGGCTCCGTCTCGGCTGACTTTGAAATCGAAGCTGGTGTACCGCAAGGCAGTGTACTCGGCCCATTGCTCTACCTGCTGTACACTGCAGACTTTCCAACGAGTTTAGGACTTACAACGTCCACTTTTGCCGATGACACGGCAATCTTCAGCAGATCCAAATGCCCAATACAAGCCTCTGCAAAATTAGAGGAACATCTCAAGGTGGTAGAGGAATGGCTAGCAACCTGGCGTATCCGGGTCAACGAGCAGAAATGCAAACATGTTACATTTACGCTTAACAAAAGAAACTGTCCAGCTATAATGCTAAACAACGTACCAATTCCTCAAGCCGCGGATGTCACTTACCTTGGTATCCACCTAGACAGAAGACTAACTTGGCGCAAGCACATCGAGGCAAAAAAGTTACAGCTTAAACTGAAAGCGAGTAGCTCACATTGGATCATCGATGCTCGGTCCCCTCTACGTCTGGAGTATAAAGTCCTCCTATACAACTCCGTACTAAAACCCATCTGGACTTACGGCGCCGTACTATGGGGAAATGCAAGTACCAGCAATGTCGACATTATACAAAGGGCGCAGTCGAAGATTTTAAGATCAATCACTGGGACTCCGTGGTACAAACGGAACGACAACATTCAAAATGATCTAAATATACCTAGCGTAAAATATGAAATATGTAGTCAACAACTAAAGTATTCTGCGAAACTGGATGTACACCCTAATGTTCTTGCCAATTCCCTTACGCGAACTAATAATAGAACTCGTCTTAAAAGAAATGACAGACCAACCCAATAATAAATGATTAGGGCCGCCTGCAATATCCCCTGGATATATCATAAGTACTAGATTAAGAAAAATATCTCAAACTTGTTGTTAGGCTCTAATTTAAGAGTAGATTCAACAAATAAAGTAAACGTTAAAAAAAAAAAAAAAAAAAAAAAAGAGAGCAGAAGCTTGAACATAATACCGTGCCCACAGTGTCTAGAATAGTTTCAAATAGGTCACTCGATGCCATCTATCCCATTCGCTTGGCAGTCTCTTGTGTAATAAAATTAGGTTCAGTACATGAGTCTAAAAGTGCCCGTACTGTGTGTAATTGACCAGCCTAATCCATTATGTGAATCAATGCTGTAGGAAGCATCTCTTTTTTTATCAGTGTTTGCTAGTAACGAAATGCTTTGTTAGTAAGCTATTGGATTGACAGATTGAACCGATGATGATAGGTTATTAATTGGGGTGGGGGCGAATTGATGCAATAACGTGTGATGAGCTGATCGGCACAGTTTTGTAGAGATTTATTCGACTTCATAGGTGTACAGAGTTATTGATGGATATGAGTTTAGGTGTTATTCCGGCACGTCTGATTTTTCGACTGCCTATGCCGACTCCAATGACTTAACGCCAAACCTCACTCGACAACATTTCCAATGTTGTCACGCTGCCAGGCTTATCAACATATATATAGCAACAATGCTTCTGCAAAGGCAACATCTCAAATCTGCCGAGTCATCCTCCAATCTCAACATACCAACTGTCAACCTGCACAGGCAGTGTTGGACATGCCATAGTTACAGGCGACATACCTGTCAATTCACATAACAAACATTAACAAAACATTAGCCTACTCTTAGGCACTCCAAATTCTCCGCCACGGCCATTCTGACAAGTTACACGTCCTCGTGTAAAAGAATATGAAGATCCTTTCCGTTCATTATTCTACATTGTATAAACCAGATACATGTCATCCATATTGGCAAAGCATTATATTCTTTATGTTTTACTTGTATTATCCCGGCAAGGGCAACCACAAACTATTTCGCTCCAACATACCAATGTACTATTTCCTCTAGTTGGCCACACAGTCTCTTATCTTGACTCAATGACCCGTATCTGGCTTAATCAGTCAACTTCCATACATTAATAAATCACCAAACTCATATTTGCAGTAACATACAAAGTTCTTATTTTATTAACATTAGATGTAAACTAATTATAGTACAATACTGTACGGCCCTCCTGACCATCACACGTCCTCGTGTGTTACATAAATAACGTTACGACATGCATTGCTCAGTCTAAAATGACAATTATAAAGGATGTTTTTATAAAGGATGTTAAAATAAAGCTTAGTTTTTATTCTTCTATGGGTTGTACCAGTAGCAGAATACAGGATATAGATCTGGGTATTACTCTATGCACCCGGCGTTCAGTGATCTCCCACTAGTTTTTGACTCTCTCGTGAAGTATGTAACATATGTCCCGCACACCTCTCCATACTGATACTGAACAAGAAAACACAATAACTCGTGATCTTACGAGCACCCGCAGAGTAGTGCTTCAGGTAACCTTCAGGAATGGAGTCTGACATTCTGCATTGAAAACCATCAATGCCTTTCCCCACATTGAAGTCCACCAATGTCTCTCACTCGTTAGAATCCACTAACGCATCACCAGAGTCTCTTTCAACTCTGTTCTTCTTGACGTCTCTTCCAACGCCGTCTTTCTTGACGTCTCTTTCAACGCCGTCTTTCTTGACGTCTCTTTCAACGCCTTCTTTCTTGACGTCTCTTTCAACGCCGTTTTACTTGACGTCTCTTTCTAATACATCACTATCAACACACATGTCCAACTCAGTGGGAATCCCTTCCGCCGGCATACCTCTCAACGATTCGTGCGAATATTTATTAGTTCGCTAATTAGCCATGGATTTTAAAACATATCTGTCGCCATCGAGTATCTCGGCCACCTGGAATGGTCCCTTGATTTTTGGGTCTAGCTTCGTCTGATGTCTCTCTTCATTTCTGAGCAATACATAATCGCCTTCTTT
The DNA here is from genome assembly GCA_018150345.1 of Drosophila equinoxialis. Lineage (NCBI taxonomy): Eukaryota > Metazoa > Arthropoda > Insecta > Diptera > Drosophilidae > Drosophila > Drosophila equinoxialis. Next base: position 504,639 of record JAECWI010000481.1, read on the forward strand.
GAATTTTACAATTTTGAGTTTGTTTTTGTCAAATCTAGCTTTTTCATAGAAGGCGGATTTATCTAAGGTGCGCGCAATAAGTAAATGGGACAATGCGTTGTTATCATTCACAACTGAACCCAAAATTATTTTTAAAGGAAACAAATTTTTCTTCAAAATATATAAAACTATAAATATAATTTAACCTATTTTAATAAAAAAAAAATTAAGATAATATTAGAAAAAAATAAAACAAAAAATTTTCAAGCGAAATAAGTAACTGGGACAAATTCATTATCTGTCTAGAAACAAAACAAAAACAAAGTAAAGAAACTTTTAGCTATTAAATTAATTTAAATTGACCCCCCTTTATTGTTTAACACTTTCAATATACGGCCTGGCATTGAGTTAATTAAATTTTGGAGCATTTGAACGTCTAATTTCTGCCATTCTTGAATAATGGCTTCCTTTAGGTTCCTCAAACTTCCGAATTGCCTTCCGTTGGCATAAACCCGTTGGGTCAAGATGCCCCAAAGGTTTTCTATCGGGTTCAGGTCCGGACTGCGTGCTGGCCAGTCTAAAATTGGAATTTGCGAGTTCTTAAAATAGGCTTTTGTGAAGTTCGATGTGTGGATGGAGCATTGTCCTGTTGATATATCCAATCCTCGCAGTGATAATTCTCTCCAAATGGTACTAAAATAGTCTCCAACAACTGTACATAATTTTCAGAATTCATTTTATGTGTTATGAAGCACATTAGAGTCTTTCCATTAAAGGAGAACGCTGCCCATATCATAAAGGACCCTCCGTGAAAATTTCTAGATATATGAACTTTTTTTGGGGCACGTACATCACGATAATAATTGCGGTAACCATCAGGGCCATCTAAATTGAACTTTTTCTCGTCACTGAATATAATTTTTTTGCACTCATCGTCCCAAAATTTGTATTTGTTTGCGAAGTGTATCCGAGCAGTTTTATGCCTAGGCAGTAGTTCCGGTTTGAGGAGTTTTTTTTCATATGAAACATTCTCGGAGCTCTGCAGGACTTGCTACACACGTCTCGTGGATATCGGTAGGGACAATTTATTTCTTATTTGGGATGCCCTGATATTTTCTTTCACCGCAATATTTTTCGTTTGCCTTTTGTCCCTGCTGCTTATCAATGTTGGGCGACCAGAACGGGGTTTTTTCCCATAATTTTCCGGGTCTTTCAGTATCTTTTCCACTGTGTTTTTATTCCTTCCAATATTTTCTGCAATTTTGCAAATGGACATCCCCATATCACGCAGTGCCACGATTCTCCCACGCTCGTCACTGGATAAACGTGCAAAACTAGCCATTTCTTTATAAAAAAAAGGTAATTAAAAATTGCAACGAATGTCGATTTCAGTTGAAACTTACTTAATTTCAATAATTGTAATAGTTTAAGCAAAATTAACAATTGGAAGATGAAAAAAAACGTGTTCGCTTATACAGAAATGAAAGCATAGAAATCTGTCCCACTTATTTCGTTCGCGAAACGGACACTGCAGCCGAAATATAGGAGGAAAAGAGAAAACGAAAAACTGCATATTTTGGACAAAATAATGTGATAAGTCTTTGTCCCACTTACTTATTGCACGCACCTTATTTTTATTATTATTTTCTTTAGCTATCTTTCTTACAAGACTTACATTGACTTTATTCGATTCTCAAAAACATGTAATATATATAAAGGTCGAACTTCTTTACCAATCAGCAATTCTAAAGGAAATTAAAAATTAAAATAAATTTTTAGTGGTTCTATTTGTTGTGCAATTTATGGCCAGCTGTATTTCGCCTAAAGCATCCTGCCATGATCTCTTACTGGTCTATAGCAGTTAACATTCGTTTTAACACGCTCATAACGCGCTCTACCTGACCGTTCGCGCGACTAGCACCCGTTGCAATTAAGTGTAAACCTATCTTTTGCATGGTGCAGAACTTGCTAAAAATCCTTTCCAGTAAAACATCTGCCCTGGTCAGCAATGATTCTATTCGTTACACCGAAAAGTGATATCGATGACTTTAAAGCATTGACGCAACTTTCAGTATTTACGTTGACAGTATGATACAAATAAACAAACTTGGCAAACGCATCGATTTGTACTATAAGGTACTCCTTTTTATCGCTTTTTCCACTCAGCTTGCCAGTTATATCTATGTGCACCGGCATATCTACTTTGGGAATGGGATGGAGCTCTACTTATATTTTTCCCGACGGCGGCTTAGTGAGTCTTCAGGTAATACAATTATCTACAAATTTACGGACATATTTACGCATATTCTCGAACCAGTAGAACTCGTACATTTTATCTAAAGTCTTTTCCCAACCGAGATGTACAATTGTCTCATGAACGTGATTCACTACCGACCACCTAAATGGTCTACCCAGACCACTTAGGCACTTGAAGGCATCTACATTTACCATTCCGTTGGATTTTTCGGAAGAGCATTTCTGAACGAACGTCTTTGCCAAATCCTCCTCCAACTCGTCATTTTGAAGTCTAGAAATGATCGAAGAAGTCTCAGAATCTCTTTGTTGCATAGCAAGAAGCCAATTGTCTGATATCTCAGTTAAATGCACACGTTTAATGGGAGCCTGAGGAGACAATTTAATAGGTAATGGATTACGAGAAAAGAAATCCACACGGGCCATCTTTACACCAGGTCTATACAGAATTTCAAAGTCAAATGACTGCATAAAAGCTCACCATCGATGGACTCTCGGCGTCAGGTCGACTTTACTGCGTGAAGCCTTTAACGAATTACAGTCGGTGTAAACAACAAAATGTAGGCCCTGCACGTAGTGACGAAAATGCTTCATTCAATTGAACAATGCCAGCGTCTCTAGTTCGTATGAATGATAACGAGATTCTGAAGTAGAGCTGGGAATCCATCGATGGTTGCTTCACTCGATATTTTTTCCATCGATGAAAAAAACCATCGATAATATCGATGGTTCCATCGAAAATTTAAACGTGTTATTTAACATATATATTTTGGTGTTGTTTTTCAATATTACAAAGTTTCAAATATTGTCAAAAGTATTAGAACTCATGACCTTGTCTATAATCATCGATGCGATTTATCAATAATTCAACCAAAAATATATTAAAAAGATTTAAGCTTGTAATTTCTAAAATGTTCTTAAATATAAAAACAAAATTTATAGTTTCAAGATAGACTTCAAGATAAAAAAAAAGGGTGACTTCTCGTCCTAAGCTAAAAAAACGAAAACAAAAAACTCTTTAAGCACAACAAAACAAAAGGCTCTTTCCAAACTCAATGCTAATAAGAGGTTTTTATTGTACTATGCAGTGGATAGCTGCTACTCCTAAATAATACAAAACAAAGGGTGATTTCCAAACTTTGGAAACCCTCCTTTTTGAAGCGTGGGTCAAGAAGCGTTCCAAGGCGTGGGGCCGATATATTCTCATACGAGAATAGCCTTTTTTGTACGTTGCTCAGTAAGAACTCGCAAGTTTGGCTCCCTAAAGGTGTTAACATCTGTTCATAGAGCTCTTCCAAACTTTGCGATAATAACAAAATCTTACTATATATTGAAATTTACTTACACACGTATTGGAACCAAAAAGAAATTCGATATATCGACATCGAAAAATTTCCATCGATTTATCGCACTCCATTGGTTCCATCGATAATATCGATGGTGCCATCGATGGTTTTCCCAGCTCTATTCTGAAGGTGAGGTTTGTTTGCTGTAATATTCAACAACATGAGGTTTATTATCGATTTTATGTAATGAGATCGCTCCTTAGTCATCCATACTAGCATCTGTATGTAATTCGATGGGGTGCTTAGAATCAAATATAGTGAGCACAGGGTCATCTGTTAATGTTTTTATTACACTCTGGCGAATTTGCTCATGTTCCAATTTCCACTCGAATTTCTTATTCTTGATTGTGAGACAATACAACGGCTTCATTGTTTATAAAAATCCTGGCATAAACTGCCTCAAATATGACGCCAGGCCAGTGAACTGTCTAACTTGAGTAACAGACTGTGGAGGCGGTAAGTCTATCAAAGCTTGTTTCTTGCGAGGATTAGGTCGAATTTCTCCTTCTCTGACCTCAAAACCTAGGAATTCTACACTCGACTTCAGAAAAGAGCAGTTTGAAACATTAAAGGAGAACCCGGAGCGTGACAAAACCTTTAAAACAGTTTCTAGTCTTTGAAACGCCTCTTCCTTTATTTGAGAAACAATCATTATGTCATCCATGTAAGCAATGACAAACGAGTAGGCTAGGTCACCCAATGCCTTCATTACAGCGCGCTGGAACACAGCGCATTTTTAAGACCGAAAGGCATCGTCAAAAACTCATATTGTCCCTACGGAAACGAAAGCTGTACGCTCAATTGAATTTGGGTGAATAGGAATCTGATGGAAACCACTTGCCATATCCAGACAGGAAAAATATCTTGCCCCACCCAGTCTAGAGATTTGATCATTAATTAAAGGCAACGGATACTTGTCGGCCACAGTATTTAAATTCAACGCGCGATAGCCAACGCAAAGCCGGTCAGAGCCGTTTTTCTTTTTGACAAGCAGTATAGGGCTGGCAAATGGCGAACAGTTAGGCCGAATAATTTTTGACTCTATTAACTCCTCAATCCTACCCCTTACGATATCTTTTTCATCTAAACTGAGCCGGTATGGTCGTCTCTAAACAGTTTTGTTTGGATCAAATTTCAATTGGCCGGTCGTAACTCGACTCTTTGGAATTCCGTCAATAAAAAAACTTGAATATTCAACGAGACTTATCAACGCCACACAACTCACTATCGATATTAGCCGGATTTGAAGAGGTCAGAGACAGCCACAGCACATACAGATATTCTTTTCAGAAATTCGACTTTATCACATGACAATATGACCTTCAAATTATGATTGAAGAATTTCACGACCTATTTTAAATGTCGTAATTTAAGTTATCGCTTAGAACAACATGAAACAGAACTTCAAGGAAATAATTACCTTTTTTAACATTTGACAAAATTGGCAAAGTACTAGTTACTGTATGGATTCCTATGCCCTTCAAGAGGACTAAATTGTTAATTCGTTTTCCCGAAAGCTTATGCGAAATTGCTTCCTTTACAAGAGAACATTCAGCTCCGGAATCAAAGTAAAATGGGTACGACTCACCGGATTGGATTAGGGTACCAATGGGTTCTTTAACTTGGCACAAGCTTACACGACTTTCTTCAATTCTTTTCGTAATCAATGATTATGATCCTTCAGGGCAAGCAGACTTCATGTGTCCAGCAACTCCGAATTTGAAACAAATAATTGGTCCTCTCTTTATCTCTGGTGGACGGGCAGTGTGCTTAGAAAATTTCTGGTTTCCTTGTCTTAAACGGCAATCCGCCATTTTGTGTCCATTTTTTATGTCATTTTTTCTTGTTTTCAGCGTCTACTGGAACGGAATGGTCTTTCCTTTTACCAACAGCAAAGTCTTTTAACTCATTTAGCATCTCGTTGCGCCTCTTGGTGTTGGTTGTAAAAATTGTTCGTTGCAGCTTCGGCTCGACCTACCTGAGTAGTGTGTTCTAAAATTACTGACACAGCAGCTTGCTCTATAGTCCTCCCTTTCCATTTTGACAGCAGTGACGTGAGTCGTCGGCTTCCGCTGCCCTCCAACGAATTCTCCGCCAGTATTAGGTCCACAGTCGAGCACCATGCAGCAGCACTTGATCCCAAAGAGTCAGGGTCCAACATTGACAAGACAACTGATTTTAAACGACCTTGCTCCAGTCGTCCACTTTTAACTGCACTGATCACCTCGATTAAACTACGGTGTTGCGCTTCCAAAATCATGCACAAGCGGTCGACAGGATTAACTTGCGGTGGAGACAATCCCACTTCTGATGTCGAATATCCATTATTGTTCTTAGTATTTCCCATTTTCTTTACTTTGAATACTTTCTACTGTTCACTCTCACTTTGTATTAATAAACTGTTAGCGCAGCGAGTTTAGGTGTTATTCCGGCGCGTCTGATTTTTCGACTGCCTATGCCGACTCCAATGACTTAACGCCAAACCTCACTCGACAACATTTCCAATGTTGTCAAGCTGCCAGGCTTATCAACATATATCTAGCAACAATGCTTCTGCAAAGGCAACATCTCAAATCTGCCGAGTGATCCTGCATTTTCAACATACCGATTGTCAACCTGCAAAGGGCAGTGTTGGACATGCCATAGTTACAGGCGACATACCTGTCAATTCACATATTAAACATTAACAAAACATGCCTACTCTTAGGCACTCTAAATTCTCCGACATATATATTAGTATTAAATACATTATTTGTGGTAGAACTAGGAGAAGAACGACCGGCACAGACGGTGCCATATACAACAGTGCGTCTTATGCATATAGGGTTGCAAAAGCAGGCTGCCTGATGTATTCGCAATACTTCCACTCAGATGGCGCCTTATTTGTCTATTTTTTGTACTCCCAACAGTGTCAGCTTTGCTGTTCCTAGTCCTTAGGTTAAAACGATGCGGGCATTTCACTTGTTACGGGATACCCAAGTTATTGGTGCGTTTGCCATCTTAAATGCGAAACCCTGAAAAGATCTACGATCATCAATGTTAGCATCCCAGTCGGCGTCAGCGTAGCCAACCAAGTCTTTTCCGGTTTTTTTTATATATAAGTCCATGGTCTTGAGTACCCTTCAAATAACGAAGTGCTGTTTACCGTGCTGTTTCCAGTGCTGTTTTCCGTAACAATTATTATACTGGCTAAGAAGGCTTACGGTATGTGCAATGTCAGGGCGCGTCGATACTACAAGCCACATTAAAGCACCTATCAAGTTTTGATATGGGACGCATGATACTTCCTCCAGGTTCGGTTTTCTCCTTCATTTCAAAATTGCGTGTTAATTCGGCTTTCAGCTGTGTTAGTAGCTTGTTATTATTCGTTGCGACTATGGGATCATCGACATAGAGTGAAACGATAATAATCCCATTACCTTGTTTTTTCATATACACGCAAGGATCAGTTGCAATTGGCTTCAAGTTCATTTTCTTTAATTTGTGATCCACTGTCTTATATAACTGGCGTCCACTCTGTTTTAAACCATACAAAGCTTTCTTTAATTTACATACTTTATCGTCGGTGTATTTTAGCTTTTCTTTTTCCGTAAGTATTTCGGTGAATTCTGGTGGAACCTTTATATACAACCTTTATATACAATATCCCCATTTACATATGATGGAGGTCGAGGTCGAGTTCCACGGCGATTGCTATCAGTGTTCGTATTGACCCAAACGAGCTCAGGGGAATAAGTCATTATAATCAATTCCTTCTCTTTGAGTGAAACCTTTTGCTATTAGCCGAGCTTTGCGGCAATCAACTTCGCCGTTTGGTTTATACTTTGTGCGGAGAACCCACTTGGTTCCTATGACTTTCTGATTCTTCTCTCGCTTTACAGTTTCCCAAGTCTTATTCTTTTGTAGCGCTTTATACTCACTTATCATGCCGTTTTTTCACTTAATTGCATTTGGACCACTTAGAGCTGCGCGTGTTGACGATTCATCTCCGATGCTTATTAGTGATGATACCTCATCATAAAACTTATCTTCCTCATCAGATCCCGGTTCAGGCTCATTTCCGATGGTTGACTGGATTTGGACTTCGTTATAGATGAGCTTGGGACAACCAGGTTTTCCTAAATGCACTTTTCTGGGTCTTCCAGGTCCACGTCTTTGTAGTACTGGTTCTTCTTAGATATTTTCTTCAATATCGGCATTTTCTTCTTAGGTAATTTCCTCGTGAACGATACGCTCAGTTTTTTTCAGTTTTGATTTCAACATATTCAATAAACTGTTTGAATTTGTTGAAAACATCTGATTTACTTTTGATAGTATACAATTCCATTGGTCCACATACATCGCTATGGATTAGTTCTAGAAATTCTTTTGATTTTGAGTCGGATGCAGGAAACGGTTTTCGTGATTGCTTCCCCTTAATGCATGCTTCGCAGATGGTAGACTCTCATTTATATTTACGTATGCTCCATATACTCTTCCTTTTTGGATGACATCTTTTAAATCCTTTTCGCTTAATTGCCCAAAACGTTCATGCCACTCTCTGATACTTGTTTTGTTTCCGACTGCTAAATGGCTTCTTTCACCCATTTCCTCGACATGGTATAGGTCATGTTTTCGATGTGCAACAAAAACTACTTGCCCATTGGATACCTGTATTATTTCAGCGAAATTTTTCTTAAATAGCACATTGAAGCCGTGGTCACATATCTTTGCTATTGACAGTAGGTTTTCTCTAATATCTGGTACATACAGTGTGTTCAAAAGGGAAAACTTACAGTTTGGTTTCAAAGTTACCGGCCCCAATTCATTGATTGCTGTAGTTTCGCCGTTTGCTAGTTTTAACTCTTGCAATTTTTCTGCATCCCTTTAGGCTTGGGCGTGTAAGATTCGCTTCTTGTATGTACATACTTGAATATGACTCACTGTTTCCTCCTGAGTTTTTCGGAAATTTCTTGGGACATTTCGGCGTGCCCCACAATTCCACAATTATTACATATTACATTTATTATTTGTATTTGCCTTGGACGACCTTGGTGCACTATTATTGAATCTCTTATTTATCATCAGTGCCCCTGGTGATAATTCTCCTTTGTTTCGATTTCGCGCTTCGTATTCATCCAATAATTTTATCTTTAGTGCTTCAAGTGTAATTAAATTGTCCTGTGACTTAATTGCTATACGAAATGATTCGTATTCTTCTGACATACTGTACAGTAGCAAGATGGAGATCAAATTATTTATGTTGATTATTTCAGTTTCATTTATTTTGTCTACAATGTCAAAAAAACTTATCGACGTGATCTCTCGACTCGGCGCCGGGGCCTAATTTTAGCAAAATCGGAGACTTCAGTTCCTTTGCGTGCGGGACCCGTGGACTGGTAGATGCTATGCAACTTTTTAGATACCTTGTTTGAAGTTTCTCAGTTTTTTATTTGATTTAATTCTGTTGTCACCATGGCCAGAATTAAGTCAGATTTTGACTTAGCATCTTCTTTTTACCCACTGTGCAGCAAATTGTTTTGTCTTTACACATGCATTGTTCACATATTTCCAAGTATCTTTTTTGATCAAAAGTGCTTCCATTTGAATTTTCCAAAATTTTCTTTGATTAACGGCTCTATACGTACACTTACGACACTCATTTTTTATGTTCTGTTTCATTTTGTTCAACTGTTTTCTATGTTCTCGCGTGTTTTTCTTGACTTTACTACACAAGCAAAGCCGACCGAGAAGCTACACAAGCAACGAAAAAAAAAAAAAACGGCAGTTTGGCGCCACACAGGCGGGACACAAAAATCTTTCTTCGCCACAACTTTTACACTTTTTACGTTCTTCTTCACTATTCTGTATATCCATAAAATTATTGACGCGGTGTTGACCTGTTGAGATTTATTCAACTTCATAGGTTTACAGAGTTATTGATGGATATATATATATATTAGTAGTGAATAGATTACACTGTGCAACAAATTGTAGGTTGTTGAAATCAAACCGCACCGGACCTTTTTTTTTTTTGATAGTACATCTATTGCATAGCAAAACCCTATTTGGGTTTTTCAAAGCTCTTTTTTTTTTTTTTAGCGAGTTGAAATTTTCCATTTTGAGGTTAACTTTTAGTTTGTCATGTGAGCTAAATATGACAGATCTCGATTTCTTTTTTATGCATTCGACTTAAATCATCTTTATTTGGTGTAGAAATATTGTTTATGCTTAAATAAATTTATTTTATGTATGTCATATAAACCAAAATGCCTTTTTTACCTACAGTTTTAAAAAAAATTACAATTAAACGTTAATATATTAATTTTGGACAGAAGTGTGCAATTCATAGAAGGAAGCATCTTAGACTATATAAAGTATACATATAATTTCTTGATCAGTACGACGAGACGAGTTCAAGTAGCCATGTCCGTCCGTCTGTCTAAATCAGCGCAAACTCCTCCTAGACCGCAGAAGCTATGTATGTACATACAAAGATGAAATTTTGCATGTATTCTTGTATATACTGCACAGTTTGTATAATTCGTATTCAGCCGGATCAGAACTATGTATATCATATAGCTCCTATACAAAAAGTGACGTTTCTCAATAACATCGTTATTTTCTTAGCTACTATTTAAAAAAAAAATTTGTTAATATTTTTTTTGTCATAAATAATTTTAAAGTTTTATAGAAATCGGATAGTTTAATTATATAGCTGTCATACTTATAAACCAATGATAAAATATCATGCTAAATAGGCCGGAGTGTTTCAGCCTAGACTTGAGGTCTGTTCTTTCGCGAACATCAGACTTTTTGTATAAAACTTTATCTTTTCGACGGCTATAGGGAAAACAATGTATACAAAGTTCGAAGCAGCCATTGTTAACGGCACTTTAGTTTAGAGAAGTTTTTGAAATATTTCAAATTTATAAATATTTTTATGTGAGCATAACATATGTAAAATTACGAATACTCGTCACTCATCGGGGTAAAACGTCCACAGTAGTAGAACTTTAAAGGGCACTGAATTTTACGACAGTAAACAAATGTACTGTAAGTTTTGTAAGCTGTGCATGAGCGCATAACGTTACCTAACCTGTGTCAATTGCTATTTTACTACTTTAATTTTATAGTTCAAACTTTTCGTTCAAATGTCTTGCGTAAATGAACACACAGAAATCTTGAAACTTACACTTAAATCATTACAACATTTTTTCTTATTGGAAATAAATAAAATAATCTTTTTTAAATTAACAATTATGATTCTCACAAAAAATAGTTATAATTTAAAAATTTTTTTAAAAAATTACCCTAAAAAAGGGTAACTTTTTTTGTAACTTTTTCGAAAACTGTGACTGAAAATAATATTTCAAGTTATATAACATTCGTTCGAATGGATTTATTTAAGCATGAATAATATTTCTGCAACAAATATGTATGATTTAGATTGAAATCATGAAATCGAGATCTAACAATAAGTTATACTTAGCTCACATGACATAGTAAAAATTAACCTCAAAATGGAAAATTTCAACTCGCTAAAAAAAAAAGTTGAGCTTACTTTGAAAAACCCAAAGGGGGTTAACGATAACTCTCCAAATGACTTACAATTACTAACATAGTGCGCCGTCGAAGTGCATTGTAAGCATTGAGAGTTTATATTGAGGAATGCCTTTGACGTTGATCGTCGTTTTCCTCTTGGGGAACTATTGCGCTGGCCGAGTTGACCTGTCCGATGACTTTCTAGGAACTGGCAGCGGCGATGACAAATTGTGCGGAATTCCTTGTCGAAGCTTTGTTTTTTTGTCGTTGACGCCTTTGCTCTCAGCACCAACCTTCGTAAGAATGATATGAATCATGATATTATTCAATATTTCCTCAGTTAATCCTATTGTAATAAGTGATCCGAGTATAGCGGACGCATTATCAATGAGCTTCTGCAAAGTCTTGCTTCTGGTTGCTTGACTAATGGTAAATTAAACAGACTCGATATACAATCATGGAAAATTAGAACGTCGTTGTCGTAGCGAGCTTCTAATCTTGACCAAGCTTGACTGTAGTTTTGTTCGGTGACTTGGAACGACTGCACGACTTCAAGTGGTGGTCCTGAGAATATAACTGAACTTATCAATTGTTGGTATGTGCTGATCGTTGTGAATTAGATTCAGGAAAGTCGATTTGAATCTCTCAAACGCTGAATATTTGCAATCGAAACTGGGTAATTTCAGTTTCAGCAATCGTTGATTGTGAACCACTGTAGGAGAAATTGAAGAACTTATAAAACGATGGGTTTACTGGTCCCGTTGAACATTTTCTATGTAGAAGAGACAATAAATGTTGGTTGACCTTTATGTCCGTTTCATCCAAATTACGTGCAAATTTTCAAGTTGTGTTTGAATATGAGTAATCTGCCGAAAATGAAATTCAAGTATTTTAAGTCTGCAGTCTAGGGTATCAGCATCTTCCTGGTCGCCAGTAGATATGATCCTTATATGTAAATTTCGAATATGATTTTTAAACTGATTCCGCTGGGTTCTAAGATTTGTTAGATTGTCTGTTCCCTTTGAGCTTACGGGTGTATTTGAACCGTCTTTGCCCATAAACGCTAGCAACACCTCAAAGTAGCAGAACCAATGCGAATGTTGAATAATTCTATCTATATGTATGTATGTTCGCAAATTGAACTGTACTGACTGTACAGTTGGCACAGGCACTCACGCTCGTGTCTTTGTATGTGTCTTTGGAATGACAAACGACGAAAATATAACTTGAACGAAAATAGTAATTTTTTAATTGAATACTTGCGGTTTTATTTCAATGTTTTTACTGCAGTATGTGGAGAGTTTAAACGTGGTCCTATGAATTTATGATGTCATCCTTCTTTCTTAGATGTCCAAACCGGTGTTTGATTATTGGTTGCCTATTGCAATCCCTTTCCTTTTTCGGAAACTTGTGGCGGCTTAAGAAATTTTGATACGACGAATCCAACTTGGTTGCAATTGAACAAAAACTTATTAGCAGCAAGTTTCCGTCCTGTTACGTTCACATTAGTGGGACTTATAGGTTGAAAGTCAGTTAAAACGTTTTTACAACAATCGCACTGAGTCTTATATCCAAGTATATGGCATTAAGTCGAATATAATTACACGTACGTATGTAGACAGACAGACCTTCAAGTTAATGGCAATGGTTATTATACCGTGTAAAAACGTCAAGCGTTAAATTTGCGTAACATTTTAAATGCAAATAATATTAAAGAAGCCATTCGGCTATGGCAAATTTTACATTCCGTAGTCTTGGAAATATAATTTGTACATTTTCTTTTTGTTCATAAAACGTTCTCACAGATACAAACTGACACAAATCACCTGATTTTGAAAGTGGGTTAAAATTGCATTAGGTCCATTGAATTATGTACATATTTGAAAATCTGAGCTAGTGCGAGATAGTATAGATATATTTTAAGCTGTAAGAAAATTCCTTTTTTTGTAAGGAGTGAATCTAATCAGTATATTTATTTGAACTTTTTTTTTAAACACGAATGCCAATTCTTATATGAAATACAAAACACTTCTAAATCTTTTGTAAACGTTTAGGTCCATAAAGCAAAACGTATGCACAATGCCAGTCCCCTCCTCCAGAAAGACGTAAAATTTCGTCTGTAGTCACGGAAGTAACATCATCGTCGTCGAATTTAAACCAAACATCTCCACAGGAACGAACCCATGCCACATAATGACCAGAAGAACTAGATCGTCCTTTGTGAGTTAAAACTGCTTGTAAAGTGTAGTAAGCAGAGTTGTTGCTTCCCAAGTCATCGTCAAACCAAAATTGTTCATACTTCTTTTCTTCATTAACTTTTGATTCCAATAGACTAGAATCAATATCCGTCTGTTTGTTTTCATAATCGTTAAACTTGGAGCGCATCTGACAAAGCTTGTTTTGTAACTCGGGAGTACACAATTCAAATGCGTCAAAATCAATTGGAAATTTAATATCTTTCAGTACTTTAGCATTTATACCTTCCTTTCCCTTATATTGAAATCGCACAAATTGAACGGTTAGATAGGCTGGAAGCCGACTTACTAAATACTGCAAAAAATACTGTTATAATAAAATCAAATATTAATTTAAACATCTTACCGTTCTGGTATAATGTGCGTCTCGGCCCAACGTCTCAGAGTACTTTACTAACTGCTCTTTCATTTTCTAGAAAAGTAGGAATAAAATAAAATATATATATTTGCAAGGATATTTATTTATTATACCGATTTTAGGCCACTTTGCATATACTTGACTTCCATGGAAATAAAACAACTAAGCTGCAAAAAGTTTTCGGTTGTCACAGAAGCTGGTTCATCAGAGACCTCATTTGAACTCATCGTAACCTCAAATGTTCCACCGAAGAATTGTTCAATAAAAGAGCTAAAATAACAGAATTTCAGAAATCCATAGCAAATATAGGTAAGTGGGAAAATCTTTGTTTTTATATCATGCATCTAAAAAGTTATGGCATATAAAAATTGGAAAAATGTATGTAACAGTCATATCCGTTTTATTATTAAATTTGTAATTGTGAAGCAAGATGAAATCGTATTTCGGAAATGCAAAGAATATCAAAGAAGCTATTCGGCTATGCCAAATTTAATATACCGTAGTCTTAAAAATATAATTTGTACATTTTCTTTTAGTCTGTCTCAACTCAAAAACGAGCAAAAAAAACAGTAACGACCCAGAGTATATTAGACTCCTTTGAAGTTCATTTGTAGTCCCGTTAGCTTTAATAAGAGATGAAAAACGTGCTCTGCATAGCAGTAGCGCATAACACTTGCTGATATTTATTACTATAACTTGCAAGATAATATTCTGATCTATTTCATACGTCTAAGTACGGTTATCAGCGATGTCCAACACTTGTCCATTGCATTGTAACCTCACTTGGTGACAACTTACTATACCCTTGCAAGAAGGGCATATTAATTTTGGTCAGAAGTGTGCAACGCACAGACCATATATAGTATACATATTCTGGATCAGAGCTACAGATCTAAAATTTTGCATGTAGGCTTGTATATACTGCAGGGGTTGTATATCTCGGATTCAGCCGGATCGGACCACTATATCATATATACAGTTGCGAGCAAAAAAATAGTAGTGCACAACACCCGCCAACACTTATTCCGATAACTTGCCAGACAATATTCTGATCTGACTAACACTGCTAAGTACCGTTATCTGAAATGTATGCCACATGTTCAACTCATTATAACCTCACTTTGTGCCTCCACTTCATTGCAAATTCAATTTTAAGCCTAAATACCAAATTTGGCACGAGCAAAATAATAGTAGTGAAGACTTTACCATCGCAAAGAACCCAAATTACTGCTGTTAATTTGGTTCTCTGCGCTTCATTTCATCTGTTTAGTATTCGCAATATAAAATCTATTAAAATATTTACATTTTGAAGCTATAATGGGCCGGGGTAAGCACACTTCCCTTGAGAAGAGGATTCTAATCAGAAACCTCATATCCGAGGGCAAGACATATAAAGAAATTCAAGATTTGCTAAAGTGCTCACCAACTGTTATTCGAAATGCTCTAAAAGCTGAAAATACAGCAGAAACCCGAGGTCGAAAGCGTAAAATTTCGCCTAAATTGGAGAAAAAACTAATGCGAGCTTCAAACACTCATCCTTTCGCATCTGCTGTAGAGATCCACAAGGATCTTGAAGTGGCTGCCAGTGTTTGGGCAGTGCGGCAAGAGCTAAAGGAAAACAATTTAACTGCTCATAGCCCACGGAAAGTTCCCCTTCTCTCAAAAAATAACATCCAACAACGGATTCAATATGCGAAATTCCACATAAATTGGCCAGAGGAGAAGTGGCGCAATATACTGTGGTCGGATGAGTCGAAAGTTGCTTTGTTTGGAGGGAAGGGATCTCGACTGTATGTTCTCCGAGCCAAAAACACCGAATACAATCCGCAATACACCACTAAGACAATTAAACACGGTGGATGCAAAGTCATGGTCTGGGGCTGCTTTTCGTATTACGGTGTCGGGCCTATATACCTTATCGAAGGCATCATGGACAAGCATCTATATGTTCAAATCATTGAGCAAGTAATGCTGCCCTATGCCGAGGAGGAGATGCCACTTCGTTGGCTCTTCCAATAGGATAATGATCCCAAACATACAAGCAAAGTGGCAAAAGCTTGTTTTCAAAAGTCAGGGGTAGACTTAATGGAGTGGCCCGCACAGTCGCCCGATCTTAACCCGATCGAAAATTCGACGTCAAGAAGGGAGTAGCTGCAGCAGAACCAACAACCAAAATGGATCTTTGGTCAGTTGTACAGCGCTCATGGATGGCAATAAAACCTGAAAGGTGCCAAGTATTGGTAGACTCCATGCCACGTCGCTGTGCAGCTGTACTTGCCAACAAGGGTCATGCTACTAAATATTAGTTAGTTAATAATAAATGTATCTTTAACTTAACAATATTTCTTTGAAGTAAAAGTTGATAATTTGAATTATGTTAATCTCCAAAATATGCACTACTATTATTTTGCTCGCCCCAAAGTAATGAATGTGGAGTGCTCGTTTTTGTTTATAAAATAAACATTTACTATCAGAGTAGTAAATGTGCATACCAAAAAATCTCAAACAAGCGCCAAAAACATTAGTTTCTATGTGTTGATCAAAGTGGACAAACAAGGGCACTACTATTTTTTTGCTCGCAGCTTTATATATATATATATACATATATGCCATACAAACGGCAAACTCACGAACAGTGACTTTTCTCAATAACTTCTTTATTTCCTCAGCTATTGTCGTGAAATTTAATATTAGTGAATTCATTATAGCTATAAACGACTGTGCCAAATTTGGTCAAGATCGGTTGACTATATCAGACAGCTCCCATAGGAACGATCGGTCGAAAACAGTGACTTTTGTCAATAACTTCGTTACTTTTGACGCGATTACTTTCAAAATAAACATTTATTAGTTTAATATATCTGTTAATGACTGTGCTTAATTTGATAAAGATCGAGTGACTATATTATATAGCTCACATAGGAACGATCGGTGGAAAACAGCGACTTTCATCAAAGACTTCGTTATTTCCTATGTTAAGATTGTGGGCCTTTCTTTCGCAAACATTATTTTTTGTAGATAAAACGTTTTTCCACTTTGACGGCTATAAGTCAGGAAAGAGTACCAAAAAAACTTGCAAGGGTATACAAACTTCGGCGCTGTCGAAGTTAGCCCCGGCGCTCTGGTTTTCTACTTAATTCTTAAGCTAAATTGCCAAGTTTAGAGCGAGCCAAATATTAGTAGTGAAAGATATTCACTTTTTAATCATCTAAAGCGAAACCATTGAAAATATTCTGGACTCGGATTGGCTGCAACTCATCCCTGACCAGATTGGTTGTGAATCGGGGCATTGCAGGCACAAATAAAACACCTCCGCCGGGTCGGGTATGTTTAGTTGTGTATAAAGCTAAGCTACCTTCTTCAATTAATTATTATTTGTCTTTTAGCTTAGGCTTTTTCGTCGACTGCTATGTAAGTTGACGTAAATAAATAAATAAATTGCTGTACATTGGGAGAAGACGGCGCATGAGACCGATCGGGGACGATAAGAGACGCTGGCGGATCTACATATAAAGAAACACCCCATGTGCAGAGAAAGCCGTCACAACTAAAGAATAAAAATTACAAGAATACGCATACACGAAAACAAAAAAACGTATCACTGAGTCGCGGGTAGGCAAAAGACGAGAGCGCAAATCAAACAAGAATAGGAAAGAGCGGGAGAGCGTGTCAAATTGAACACATGCATTAACAATTTGTACGCAAGAGCGCGAAGTTAGTTTCAACGTTGAAGACACAAAAGCAAGAGAGATAAGCAAAACAACAACACCGCTAATGCAAGTTTTAATTTATGTATATTGAATCAAAAGCACAAAGCGACCGTAAGAAATCGCGAAATGGCAATTCGGATTTTAAAATTAATGAGTTTGCATCTTCAAATTATGTCAAACAAGATATAATCATGTTGGTAAGGGATGTCAATTGTTGGCGTGAACTATTTCGGAAATGCAAAGAATATCAAAGAAGCTATTCGGCTATGCCAAATTTAATATACCGTAGTCTTAAAAATATAATTTGTACATTTTCTTTTAGTCTGTCTCAACTCAAAAACGAGCAAAAAAAACAGTAACGACCCAGAGTATATTAGACTCCTTTGAAGTTCATTTGTAGTCCCGTTAGCTTTAATAAGAGATGAAAAACGTGCTCTGCATAGCAGTAGCGCATAACACTTGCTGATATTTATTACTATAACTTGCAAGATAATATTCTGATCTATTTCATACGTCTAAGTACGGTTATCAGCGATGTCCAACACTTGTCCATTGCATTGTAACCTCACTTGGTGACAACTTACTATACCCTTGCAAGAAGGGCATATTAATTTTGGTCAGAAGTGTGCAACGCACAGACCATATATAGTATACATATTCTGGATCAGAGCTACAGATCTAAAATTTTGCATGTAGGCTTGTATATACTGCAGGGGTTGTATATCTCGGATTCAGCCGGATCGGACCACTATATCATATATACAGTTGCGAGCAAAAAAATAGTAGTGCACAACACCCGCCAACACTTATTCCGATAACTTGCCAGACAATATTCTGATCTGACTAACACTGCTAAGTACCGTTATCTGAAATGTATGCCACATGTTCAACTCATTATAACCTCACTTTGTGCCTCCACTTCATTGCAAATTCAATTTTAAGCCTAAATACCAAATTTGGCACGAGCAAAATAATAGTAGTGAAGACTTTACCATCGCAAAGAACCCAAATTACTGCTGTTAATTTGGTTCTCTGCGCTTCATTTCATCTGTTTAGTATTCGCAATATAAAATCTATTAAAATATTTACATTTTGAAGCTATAATGGGCCGGGGTAAGCACACTTCCCTTGAGAAGAGGATTCTAATCAGAAACCTCATATCCGAGGGCAAGACATATAAAGAAATTCAAGATTTGCTAAAGTGCTCACCAACTGTTATTCGAAATGCTCTAAAAGCTGAAAATACAGCAGAAACCCGAGGTCGAAAGCGTAAAATTTCGCCTAAATTGGAGAAAAAACTAATGCGAGCTTCAAACACTCATCCTTTCGCATCTGCTGTAGAGATCCACAAGGATCTTGAAGTGGCTGCCAGTGTTTGGGCAGTGCGGCAAGAGCTAAAGGAAAACAATTTAACTGCTCATAGCCCACGGAAAGTTCCCCTTCTCTCAAAAAATAACATCCAACAACGGATTCAATATGCGAAATTCCACATAAATTGGCCAGAGGAGAAGTGGCGCAATATACTGTGGTCGGATGAGTCGAAAGTTGTTTTGTTTGGAGGGAAGGGATCTCGACTGTATGTTCGCCGAGCCAAAAACACCGAATACAATCCGCAATACACCACTAAGACAATTAAACACGGTGGATGCAAAGTCATGGTCTGGGGCTGCTTTTCGTATTACGGTGTCGGGCCTATATACCTTATCGAAGGCATCATGGACAAGCATCTATATGTTCAAATCATTGAGCAAGTAATGCTGCCCTATGCCGAGGAGGAGATGCCACTTCGTTGGCTCTTCCAATAGGATAATGATCCCAAACATACAAGCAAAGTGGCAAAAGCTTGTTTTCAAAAGTCAGGGGTAGACTTAATGGAGTGGCCCGCACAGTCGCCCGATCTTAACCCGATCGAAAATTTGTGGTGCGACGTCAAGAAGGGAGTAGCTGCAGCAGAACCAACAACCAAAATGGATCTTTGGTCAGTTGTACAGCGCTCATGGATGGCAATAAAACCTGAAAGGTGCCAAGTATTGGTAGACTCCATGCCACGTCGCTGTGCAGCTGTACTTGCCAACAAGGGTCATGCTACTAAATATTAGTTAGTTAATAATAAATGTATCTTTAACTTAACAATATTTCTTTGAAGTAAAAGTTGATAATTTGAATTATGTTAATCTCCAAAATATGCACTACTATTATTTTGCTCGCCCCAAAGTAATGAATGTGGAGTGCTCGTTTTTGTTTATAAAATAAACATTTACTATCAGAGTAGTAAATGTGCATACCAAAAATCTCAAACAAGCGCCAAAAACATTAGTTTCTATGTGTTGATCAAAGTGGACAAACAAGGGCACTACTATTTTTTTGCTCGCAGCTTTATATATATATATATATACATATATGCCATACAAACGGCAAACTCACGAACAGTGACTTTTCTCAATAACTTCTTTATTTCCTCAGCTATTGTCGTGAAATTTAATATTAGTGAATTCATTATAGCTATAAACGACTGTGCCAAATTTGGTCAAGATCGGTTGACTATATCAGACAGCTCCCATAGGAACGATCGGTCGAAAACAGTGACTTTTGTCAATAACTTCGTTACTTTTGACGCGATTACTTTCAAAATAAACATTTATTAGTTTAATATATCTGTTAATGACTGTGCTTAATTTGATAAAGATCGAGTGACTATATTATATAGCTCACATAGGAACGATCGGTGGAAAACAGCGACTTTCATCAAAGACTTCGTTATTTCCTATGTTAAGATTGTGGGCCTTTCTTTCGCAAACATTATTTTTTGTAGATAAAACGTTTTTCCACTTTGACGGCTATAAGTCAGGAAAGAGTACCAAAAAAACTTGCAAGGGTATACAAACTTCGGCGCTGTCGAAGTTAGCCCCGGCGCTCTGGTTTTCTACTTAATTCTTAAGCTAAATTGCCAAGTTTAGAGCGAGCCAAATATTAGTAGTGAAAGATATTCACTTTTTAATCATCTAAAGCGAAACCATTGAAAATATTCTGGACTCGGATTGGCTGCAACTCATCCCTGACCAGATTGGTTGTGAATCGGGGCATTGCAGGCACAAATAAAACACCTCCGCCGGGTCGGGTATGTTTAGTTGTGTATAAAGCTAAGCTACCTTCTTCAATTAATTATTATTTGTCTTTTAGCTTAGGCTTTTTCGTCGACTGCTATGTAAGTTGACGTAAATAAATAAATAAATTGCTGTACATTGGGAGAAGACGGCGCATGAGACCGATCGGGGACGATAAGAGACGCTGGCGGATCTACATATAAAGAAACACCCCATGTGCAGAGAAAGCCGTCACAACTAAAGAATAAAAATTACAAGAATACGCATACACGAAAACAAAAAAACGTATCACTGAGTCGCGGGTAGGCAAAAGACGAGAGCGCAAATCAAACAAGAATAGGAAAGAGCGGGAGAGCGTGTCAAATTGAACACATGCATTAACAATTTGTACGCAAGAGCGCGAAGTTAGTTTCAACGTTGAAGACACAAAAGCAAGAGAGATAAGCAAAACAACAACACCGCTAATGCAAGTTTTAATTTATGTATATTGAATCAAAAGCACAAAGCGACCGTAAGAAATCGCGAAATGGCAATTCGGATTTTAAAATTAATGAGTTTGCATCTTCAAATTATGTCAAACAAGATATAATCATGTTGGTAAGGGATGTCAATTGTTGGCGTGAACTCCTACAACAAGAGCTAATATCGCGAAGACGAAGCAAAGTCCCACTCCTGACTCCAAAGCCTGTAAAACACGTTTGTATTTTGACGAAACTCCATATGAATCTTCCCATTGCAAAGTAGCGTAATATTAGCAGTCTTGTTTGGTAGTGCAGGGTCTAAACAGTATGTACGTCGCCCAGAATATACGGAATACCACTCATCATCATCATTTGGGCTTGGTTCTCATATAAACGACTTGGTCCAATTCATAAGACTCATGGAAATATGAATCGAAATATCTACGTAAAGCTCATAAAGAAAGTTAAGCTCCTCTATTATATGGAATCTGCCCATAAAATGGACATATCACCAGTACAACGACCCAAAACATAGGAACAGCTCGAAAAGGTTGTTTTCAATTCGAAGGAATCGATATGATGCCAGGGCCAGCTCAGTCGCCGGATTGGTAAGCCATTAAAAATGTATAGGGAAACATTCAGAGTAGCGTCAAAAAGAAAAAACCGTCCAAAAAAAGATTAACATTGGGAAGTTATCCAAGAAACATGGCAACAGATCCCAGTTCAACATTAATGGATACGTATTAAGACCTAAAAACCAAAGGTGACATGAATTTGAACAGATTTTAATTCTTAATTGTCACTACTATTTTTATGAACAGTTCAAAATACCCTTATTTTACTATCTTGCTCATTTCTGAAAATGGCGACTTTCATATATATATATATATAAATAGAGATTATGAATTTATAAGAGATTGGTACATTTATGTTGTTTTTAATATGATTTATCAACAAGTCAAAGCTCAAGGGCACTGAGCTATATAAAAAAAGGTGTCCAATTTTGGATTCATTATAGATATACCAAGCTGTGAAATATTAACTTTTATTACAATCGCTTTAAAAGTAATAAAATTATTGACTAAACTCAATGTTTTCGAGCGATCGTTCCTATAGAAACTATATGATATAGAATTTGGATGTATATTAAACTCACATATATTATAAAATTTCATGACAATAGCTCAGAAAAAAACCAAGTTTTTTTAAAAATGTCATTGGTTGTGACTTTTGTATGGGAGCTATGCAATATTGTGATTCGAGATATAGAAACCCTGCAGGATATAGAAGCCAAAATTACAGCTCTGTAGCTCTTACGGTCTAGGAGGATATTGCGTCGATCCAGACGGATGTACGGATCGTGCTGCTCCAGACTATACCTTTGTAAATTGGCTACATCGGAAAGCCATTAAAACGTTTATTTTTATTGGAAAACTTATTCCATTTATTTTAATACAATTTAATGTCAATGCTATCAGAATAAAAAATAAACATATCTTATATGTTTCTCTTATAAACGAAAACAAGAATTATTTTTATACATAGAAAATAGGTATAAGTGCAATTCACTTTTAACTTGTCCTGTTTTATGATTATTTTTACTTTCGAAAGAAAATATGACATTTATCCTGACATTAGTAAGGCTTTCGATACGGTTGATCATTCTATGCTTCTTACGAAACTTAACATCATGTGTTTTTCCCAGAAACTATTGGCTTGGTTAAAGTCGTATCTTATTGGCAAAACCCAAAAGGTGTCATTTCGTTCCTCGATATCTAAATTGTCAATAGAGCATGCAGTCTTCTTGGTTTCATTAAACGTTGGGCCAAAGAATTTGATGATCCCTATGTGACAAAGGTTTTATAGTTAGTTCGAATATGATGTTCACCAGCGTAGTATTGAATCGGTATAGAAGCAATTCCTTAAGTTTACGTTACGCGGTCTTAATTGGGACCCGAGTCTTCGCCTACCTTATTCTGACACACTTCTTATTAATCTTCATTTTTCAACCGTAGGCTCGTATTTGCCATTGTCTTTCTCCATAAACTAGTCAACGGCGAAGTCATTTCTACTAATTTACTAGATATGCCAAATTTTTGCGTTCCCCCACGTCGGACCAGGAACTTTTTTCCTTTTCACCTTAGTAGATGTCTGATGAACAACTCTCTCTTTACGAACCTTTTCGTGTTCTTTGCCAATCTTTTAACAACCTTTCTCACTTTATTTCTACTCATCTATCTGTCACTTCTCTTCGCGCTAAAGTTTCTAATCATCTACAGCGAAACCACTGACTGGACTATTCTGGACTCGGATCGGCTGCAACTCATATCTGACCACATTGGCTGTGAATCGAAGCATAGCTGGCACCTTGTCCCAATAAAACACCTCCACCGGGTCGGGGATGTTTATTTGTGTATAAAGCTAAGCTACCTTCTTCAATTAATTATTATCTGGCTTTAGCTTAAGCTTTTTCGTCGACTGCTGTGTTAGTTGACATAAATAAATAAATAATATTTCATAGTCTCCTTTAGTCTCTTTAATGAAGTCTGCATGACTGTTTGCCATTAACGCTACCAAATTTTTGAGATTTGTTAGCTCAATTTTTCCCCATTCTCAAACAATTGCGTTTTTCAACTCTTTTCGTAGTATCATACACTTTGTTCATGTATAAACTTTTGCGGAATGAATTTCCTAGAGATAATTAAGTCCGGACCTTAATCCGATATTAGGTCCAGACTTTAACGATGACCACTTATCAAATGGCGAGCAACATGTATTGAGTTAGTTAGTGGATAGCATGCTATCTCCTTGAGCATTCATTGGACTGGATACACAACATATAAGAGACATTCCTTTAGGCCGCCCATACTATTATAGACCCACCTCTATGAGTTCGCTTATAACATATAGCTCGTTGGAGACGTGGATGCCTTCAATATTTATGATGACCGTTCAAATTCAATTTTTCGCATCACTGAATATTATATTTTGGAACTCAGCATCCCAAAACTTATGTCTTTTATAAAACCCTATCCGTGCACCTTTATGGCGTTTCGACAAGCTGGGTTTCCCGACATTGTTTTGGTATGTAAGATACGAAGTATTTTTCAAAATTTAGTTCACTCGTTGCGTGGTAACATTTAATTCCCAGCTCAGCTTTGATTTAGTTGTAGCTCATCATATTTTCCTATTTTTTTATATGCCGCTTTGTACGTGTACTACTGGCCCGTGCCGACGCTTAAAGTGGTAATCTTCGGGGTCCTTTAAGTATCTTGTAATGGTATTTCTATGCGGATTCATTTGTTGAGCAATTTGTCGAAGTTTTTTTAGAAACTTTCTTTAGCAAAGTTTCTTAGAATTGAAAGGGCTACAAATGTTGGGAGAACATCTAGCCTCTAAATCCGTCCGTTTTCGAGATTGAGGACAAAATGTAAAAAAAATCCAATCTTGACCCAATTTTTTTTCCATTCGAATCTTGATCATAATATAAGAATTTATTATGCTCAATGGCAGCAGAAAAGACACCAGACCGATCTTATTTACGATTTATAATATAACCATTTAATCAAATTGATTTTTTTTTTTTAGATATGTTAGCAAAATTAAACTAACTGTATTTGTTTAGGTTTTAAAAAATATTTATACAGTCGGTATAATATTTAACATTATTTCACAACAATATACGTCAAATGCGTAGCCTGGATTGATCACAGGAGAATGGACACCAAGGAATAATGCAGACACAATGCAATAACAATTTGCAGAATTGGTCAAAAAGGTTGCGGGATAAAATGGGTTTTCGCATTCCAATGATTTGGATAGATCCACAAGGTCATCAAAGGGATAACTGCTATTCATGCCAGAATAAACTCGCAAAACTGAAGAAGAGTTCACCGAGTATGGTCTATAAAATTTTTCAATCTGCACAGGTACCAGTACCTCACTCAGAGAATATTCCACTTCCAAGATGTCAAAGCCCAACAGAAAGATATATTCCGCCCACATTTATGACCGAACCTGAAAAGCTACTATAAATGTACATATGAGCCATCGCAAATCGATAAACCTTGCCAACATGTCGAGATATCCACAGCTCGTTTAAATACGATAGTAAGACAACTGAAATTATCGATCTGTTCAGCACATCATTTACGATCTGTTAACATTTTGTCTAAGGATGTAAAAGTGTACGGCTATCGGAAGAGACAAGAAGAGCTTTTGGAGTTTTTCGAAATTAATGGCAACAATACGTTTGCCTACTGCAAAAATATCGCTGGGTTAATGGAACATATTGCGAGTACAAACCACTGACTGAATAAATATATTTCAAAAACTAAACAAATACCGTTAGTTTGATTTGGTTAACATATCTAAAAAAATTCAAGTTGATTCAATAGTTATATTATAAATCGCAAATAAGATCGGTCTGGTGTCTTTTCTGCTGCCATTGAGCATAATAAATTCTTATATTATGATCAAGATTCGAATGGAAAAAAAATTGGATCAAGATTGGATTTTTTTTACATTTTGTCCTCAATCTCGAAAACAGACGGATTTAGAGGCTAGATGTTCTCCCGACATTTGTAGCCCTTTCAATTCTAAGAAACTTTGCTAAAGAAAGTTTGTAAAAAAAACTGAATATTTTAGAAGTTAGAAGCAAATGGAAAAAATTCCCTTTGCGAAAAAATGGCAACCTTGATGAAAAACTTCCGCAAAACATGTTGTATGAAACTATCGTGATAACTTAAAAAACTAATGATGCACTTCGATTCGGAGGACCCAAATAGGGGGAAACCGTCCAATTTGGTCTTTTTTTTTTTTTTTTTTTTTGACAAAAACTATCACATTGTAATTAGTGGCATGTCCATTGTTCCCTAGTACGGCTGCGCGGCGACGCTGCATGAAATCTATTAGTTTCTGGCACCTTTCTGGTGTGATGGTCTTTCATGTTCGCTCCGGCATATGGTACCATCAATTCCTCAATAATTTTAACGTACACCATTGTCTATGATGTCTTCTATGCAGCATATACACACCGTAATAGGAACCAGAAGGCCGGGGATAACTTCGAACGCGTCAAAGTTTGTATACCCTTGCAAATTTTTTAGTTACTGTTTTATCTAAACTAACTGTTTCAATCTTAGCATAGGAAATAACGAACTTTTTGATGAATATCACTGTTATCCACCGATCGTTCCTATAGGAGCTATATGATATAGTTACCCGATCTTTATCAAATTCGGCACAGTCATTAACAGATATCTTAAACTATTAAATGTTTCATTTGAAAGTAATCGCGTTAAAAGTAACGAAGTTGTTGACAAAAGTCACTGTTTTTGACCGATCGTTCCTATGGGAGCTATATGATATAGTCACCCGGCACAGTCGTTTATAGCTATAATGAATTCATTAATATTAAATTTCACTACAATAGCTGAGAAAATAACGAAGTTATTGCAGGGGTATAAAAACAGCCCCACACCAACACATTTCATCCGCCGTGTTTAATAGTCTTGATGATGTACTCCGGACTGGACTCCATGTTTTTCGGTCGACGAATATACAGCATAGATCCCCGCCCTCCAAACATCACTATTTTGGACTCATCCGACCTCAGTATGTAGCGCCATTTCTCCACAGGCTAATTTAGGTGGAATTTTAAGTATTCAATCCGTTCTTTTATGTACTTCTGTGACAGAAGCAGAACTTTCCGAGGACTGCGAGCGTTTAAGTTTTCTAGTGTTAACTCTCGGCCGCACTGTCCAAACACTGGCTGCCACTTTAAGGTCTTCCTAGATCGTCACAGCAGATGCAAACAGACGAAGCGTTAAGACTGGCTCTATTCTTTTTTCTAATTTGGGCGAGATTTTAAGCTTTCGGCCATGTCTTTCTGATATTTTTTCACGCTTTAATGCATTTTGCACTGCGGTTGGAGAGCACTTAAAAACTTCTCAGACTTCTCTGTAAGTTTTGCCCTCAGCTATAGGGTTTCTGATCTGAATCCTCTTCTCAAAAGGCATGTGCGTACCCCGGCACATTAAAGTCTGCAAATTGGAATACTTTAATGAATCTATCGTGAACATTTAACATTTAACTTAATAGAGTAAATCAAAACCAACCTTCTGGCAATAGTTTAAGTTTCCTGCAAAGAAAGATCTTTCACTGCTATTATTTTGCTCGCTCTAAATTTGGCAATTTAGCTTAAAAATTAAGTAGAAAAAAGTTAAGTTACCAAGTGAGGTTACAATGCAATGGACAAGTGTTAGACATTACTGATAACCGTACTTAGACGTATGAAATAGATCAGAATATTATCATGCAAGTTATAGAATTAAATATCAGCAAGCGTTATGCGCTACTATTTTTTTGCTGGCAACTGTATGTATTTGCTATAAAGATCTATCTCTTATTAAAGCTAAAGGGACTCTGGGTTACAGGACATTCAATAGAGATCAGAATTGCATATTCAATACTGTAAGAGCTACAATAGTTTATTCTTCTTAGTTTTAGTCTCAAATTATAATATGATGGCTTAATTATCTTACGTTTTACAAAAACACGTCTGGCCGCTGCAATCTTTCAAAATAGAAAGAAGGTATCAAAGTTGTCTCTTTTAAAAGTCATCGATATCACAGCGTTGATGTCGATATAACTTAATCGCATTTTACTTGGATACTTACTATACATTATATGGTCGAAAATGCTGGTATTAAAAACCCCACTTATGTCAATTATGTTTGATTTTAATTTTACAATATTTGTTTGGTGACTGCTATTTACGATATGAACTCCAATTCAGTTCAAAATTGCTAACTATGCGCTGCATCAATTGATGTTATTTTAACCAGACATTCATTTAAGAATTAAATTTTGATCCAATTTGCAATTTTACTTACGGTTTTTTTTTTTTTAACAAGATTTTCTGATGGCTCTTCAATTATGGGCCGAAGTTTTTGTTGTAACATTTTCAGAATCTCAGACCAACACTCATTAGCATCCTGTTGTCTATAAGTACCGTTATCACCAGTCTGTGCAAATTGTGGCGATGCTCGATGCAAGGCCTGAAGCAAAATAATTGGAGTGATTGTTGCACCTTTTTCCATTTGAGCAAATACAATTTTCATGGCGGACGAAATCGAAAAAGCAGTCGAGTTACTATCAGGTTCATCATGGCTAAAATTATTTAGGGCCGCGCAGAGCTCAGGTACTGCTCTTAGACATTGAACAGTAGCATTCATATAGCATGTATTTCCTAAGTTTGTTAATCCAGCCGGAAACTGCATCTGTCATAAGATGTTGTTAATGTAATTTTAAAACAGACAGTTTAAAAATACTCACCGCTGTTGCTGCTTCAGACTCGCTCATATCTTCGATAAATTTAACTGGCGTTGTGGGAACCTCCGGAACTTCTTCTTTGCTGCCCAACAGCAGAACTACAATATCCTGCAATATGGTAAAATGCATAAGTTACATGCATTAGTAAGTAAAGTAGTAAGTAAGTAATAAAAATTCAGAACTATTTCCGGTCAGGGGTTGAACTATGGTTTAGGCAGGACTTCTACCCGCTAGGCTGAAAATAGCTTTAGATTATTTTTATTATCCCTTGCTAGAGCCTAATTAAAGTTTCTAATATTTCTTCTTAGTCTAGTAGAGGGGAGGCATGCAGAGCCTACGTGATCGTTCTCAAGATCTTGGACTGCGCCATTTGTACGACTTCGATATAGCTGATATTTGTATTACCCCAGATACTGTAGAGGTACAATTCCTTAAGTTTGTGTGTGTACCTTGAGCGTTTTGCCTGATTTTGAACAACAAACACACAAACCCTCCAGAAATTCTATTGGTTACTGCGAAACCAATTAAGACAGGCACTTTGCATGAGGAGAAAGCGATTTCCAAGTGTGTTGTGGAAAATTGTCAATTCATTATCGGAGATTAAGAAGCCTGGATGGCAGTTCAAGGCAGTTTTTCTGTAGTTGCTACCTGCAAGCAGGTTCCCCTGTTGTTACCAGTTCCACAATGGGCTTTGCCATCTGGATGATCTGTTGTAGAATGCATATCTGCATAATAGTGAATTTTTATCAAAAATGATTTTTATCTGTTAAATTTATTTTCGATATCAGCATGACGTCAATATCACTTTGGTCTAGAAATAGTGTGTTTTATTGTGTTGGACGTTCAAGCAAAAATCAAACGGCATCTCCAAGAACATAGAGGTATGGGAGTTTTTATTTGTTATCCATAAGGATGATCAGATTTGGATTCCACATCAGTTGCAGTAGATGCAGTTTCGCATGAACGTTATAAATGTGTTCATGTATTGGTTTAGGCAGACCAATAGGGCCTCTAAACCAATTTGAGTTCCTGGTCAAGATCGTTTAGTGACTGATTCGTTGAAAAAGAAGCGTCGGACTGCGACGGTCGGAGTCCCTTTGGCGGGCTCCATATGCCCAGTACGAAACACGTTTGCAATGCATACAATACAGCCGGTTTTAGAAGGGACGGTAGATTATCTAACAGTCTTGGCGAAGAACGTAGTTCTTGGTAGAGATAAAACTTGATGTTAGCGGAACTGTTTGAGTATTTTTTGTATGTTTCCCCAATTAAGAGAGGTTACAAAAACGTTATTTGCGTTTTTTAGTTGGCTTCACGGATCTATAGTGGCAGTGGCTTATGCGATTCAGCTTTTTTTTTACGGTGATAGATAGTTGAGAGTTGGGCTAATCGGCGCATGGTACAACCCGGCGCAGTCGAATTATCTTCAAATATAATAGCACAATCCAAAAAGTGCTAAATGTCCTAAGACCGCATTTTGATAGGCTATATTTGGATAATAAACTTATATGTACATATCCAATTCGTGGTATCAAAAATCATTTTTTTTTCGCCAAGAAATCGTTTTAAAAACATTGATTAAATTTTTAGTTTTGATCGATATTAACTAAAACAGGTAAGTCGACTCGCCGACTTCGGTATACACCAGTAAAGCAAATATTTCAAATTTATTACCAGCACCCTAGCCGCCCCACCAGCCAACGTCCAAATCCGGCCTTATGACAAAACGTTTATATGCATAACTTGGATATTTTTTGTCCGATTTTGATCAAATTATTGTATTTTGGTGGATATTAGTACCAAATTTAAGTGCGCCAAATTTGATCACACAAGGTAGAAAATTACGGGAGATAACCGAGTTTTTAAAATTTCAAGGGCGGAAAGAGGCGTGCCAAAAATTTGAAATAAACTTGATCACTTTACATACTACATGAGCCTGCCTACATACCAAATTTGGTGATTCTATCTCTTATAGTCTCCGAGATATACGCGTTCATTCGGACGGACGGACAGACGGACGTGGCTCTTGTTTTTGTTATTAATATTGTAACATATTTTATAGCTCCGCTTACATCGATACTAATCTGTGACAGTGAAAAATTGTTATATTTAAGCGATAGTAGCCCATGACCAACTAAAACTAAGAAAACGAAAAATTTTGCCTGACCTGACGGTCGGGTTTTTCATAGCTCCTGATTTTTCATCAATATTTCTTGTTTTTCTCAACTTTCAATTGTGCTTAGTTTGTTTACGTTTTCGCCGTTGTGTTTTGCTTCACACCCTTGTGTTCTATTTCCATAGTTCATCAAATTAATTCGCTTTTTTTTCGAGTTTAGTGTTTGGTGCATTTTATTTCTCTTTTTGTTTGTTTTTCTTTGTTTTGAGTCGTCTGTGGTAGCTTACATTGGTAATATGTGGTAGCTTACACTGGTAATATATGCTCTGCTAAGGTTTTAATTCAGAAGTTTAAGTTTTCTAGGCCTCGTGAAATCTCTTCTTTTAAAATTACAGTACCAAATGAGTATTTCTCAGCTATGGTTGACCATAATTTTTGGCCAGAGGGCCTAGTTGTACACGAGGTTTGCGCCCAATATGAGCTGCCGTCCTTTGCCTGTCCACCTTCCTAATGTATTTTCTGCTTCAAAAAACTAATAACGTCTAGTCTTTGCATTCATTATCAAAATATAAGAGGACTTTTTACCAAGCTCTCGAAATTATTCTGTGATAGCCAAACCTTTTTGGCTGACCTAGGCTATTAGCCTTCTCTGAAACTTGCCTTAACTCCTCTGTTTTGTCGGTGTAGTACTCATTGCTGTCAACTCAAATCCGTGTTCAAGTATTGTGCCGATTATGTTCTAACTTTAGCTTATATATTTCTTGTTCATATATTCCTCCAGCTTCTGATATCATGATCTGCACCATGCTGACGCTCTGCGAACTATTTTTAGTCGTCTTAAAGATCGTGATTTTTTTATAGCTTTAGGTGATTTTAACTTGCCTAATGTTTCTTAGCTTGTTGATGATAATCTATCTTTCTTAATTCCTTCATCTCAACATGTTTTTCTTGACAGCCTACTTGAATGTCCGCTATATCAGTTGAATTCTTTTCTTAACTCTTCTAAAAGAATCCTCGATCTTGTTTTTGTCTCTGATCCCTCTGTTAGTGCTGTATCACAAACACAGCCCCTAGTGAAGCCTGAAGATACTTATCACCCTACCATTGAAATTACTATTTATTACAATTCCGTTAATAATTCATTCAATAACATCTCAAATTCTCGTCGTAGTTGTTTTTCTAAAACAAATTTCAATCTTCTTAACAGCCTTATTTTCTCTTTTGATTGGACATTTCTATTTGAGTGCTGTGATATAGATTGTGCAGTAAATTTTTTCTACTCTGCTCTTACTTCTCTAATTGATAAATGCGTTCCTTATGTGAATGTCTCTACCGACTACAGTGCGCCAGTCTGGTTCACACGTAGGCTCTCTAATCTCCGTAACATTAAATCGAGATATTTTAAAAGATTTAAAAAAAAACTGGTTCGCGACTTGACTATGCAAATTATGTAATCGTGTAGCCAAATCTCAATTTTGTCTTTTAAATACTTAATGCTACAATAATTATATCGTTCGCTGTAAGGTTGAATTTTATAAGAACCCCAAAAAATTTTATAACTTTGTTAATTCCAAAAGACGCTCTAATTTACTACCTTCCACCTTCAGACTTAATGACCAGACTGCTAATAGTGATTCAGATATTGCAGATCTGTTTGCTAAATTCTTTCAGTCGACTTATTCCACTACTGCTTCGGATCCCACACCTTATCCCTTCACAATTCCACATTTAAATTGTCTGTTTTTTCCTAGTATTACTGAAGACTGTATTATCTCTAGCTTGTCATCTATGACGTCTTCCTTCGTACCCGGGCCTGATAATATACCTAGTTGCATCCTTAAAATGTGTTCGATTTCCCTATCTAAGCCATTATCTCGGTTATTCTTTATATCGAGTGAGACTTGTCGCTTCCCTGATATTTGGAAGGAGTCTTTTATTATTCCGCTTTTTAAAAAGGGTAACAAATCGGATATTTCTAACTACCGTGGCATTGCCAAACTTTCGGCAATACCTAAGCTGTTTGAGAAAATTATTACGTCTTCCCTTCAACACCTATCCAGATCCACTATTTCTCCTTGTCAGCATGGCTTCATGAAAGGTCGTTCGTCGCTTACCAACCTTTTAGAATTGACTACCCTTGTACACCATGGCTTCCGTAAAAAGTGTCAAACTGATGTTATTTATACTGACTTTAGACTTGCAATCAGATCTCGATGCGCTCTGTGATTGGTGCCACGACAATAAATTACACCTTAATGCCTCTAAATGCTCTTTTATGACGTTCAGTCGTTTGTCGCCGTTCCTAGCTCATTACTCTATTCAGTCTGTTCTGTTAGATCATTCAAAGACCCAAAACTTTCATTTAATGTTCATATATCTTCAATTGTCAATAGAGCATGCAGTCTTCTTAGCCTCATTAAACGTTGGGCCAAAGAATTTGATGATCCCTATGTTGTAAAGGTTTTATACACTTCGTTAGTTCGACCTACTCTAGAATATTGCTCGCAAGTGTGGAACCCTCAATATGATGTTCACCAGCGTAGTATTGAATCGGTATAGAAGCAATTCCTTAAGTTCGCGTTACACGGTCTTAATTGGGACCCGAATCTTCGCCTACCTTCTTATTCTGACACACTTCTTATTAATCTTCCTTTATTTTTCAACCGTAGGCTCGTATTTGGCATTATCTTTCTCCATAAACTAGTCAACGGCGAAGTCACAAAACGAGAAATCCTCTTTGGTAATTGTACTAACCATCTAGAGCACAGGGTTTCAATTGCAAGCACCGAAAGTACGTACATAGTTGAGCTTTGCAATAACAAATGCATGTACATATTTTATATAAATAATTACTAAAAATGAACGGCATTGTTAAGAAGCGAATTTTCGAATCGTTAGATTCCAATTTTGTTTTTATTTAGATACTACCATAAAAATTAATCGTCAATGTTTGCAGTAAAAAAAAAAAAAAAATATATATAAATTTCTTTCTTGTTGCCAAGCACAAAAATTCGCTTTTGTCGCCCCACTCTTCCCTCGCTCGCAATCTGGTACATGCTTACCGTTTAGTTGGTTCGCATTGCACATGCACACATACATTAATTCAAACAGAGATTTAATGTTCCGTTTCTTTTCGTCGTTGTGTTGTTATGCTTGCATCGTTGGCGCGCTTACAGCTGGTGATGCGCTATCCTAGAAACCAACTAACTAATAAGCAGATTTTTTCGTTGCGTTTGATCAAAAACACTATATTTCTGCCAATTCGGGAGGGTATACACATTTTTTGTTTGGTTGAACAAAATACCCTAGATTTCGATCACCGTACCCTAACCTTACCCTAAATATCTTCTCCGTTGCCATCATAGTTGCTGATTGTCAATAAAAATTTGTTCGCTGTAAAATATATTTTTATTTAAATTATTTGTAATTTTTAAATATGTTTGTGTTTTATTATTTTTATATCATTTAAATAAAAATAAAAAATATCAAAGAAGCTTCTCATGCTGTTCAAGAATATATATACTTTATGGGGTCGGAAACGTCTCCTTCTGTGCGTTACAAACATCTGACCAATTTTATAATACCCTCTGCAAGCAATTAACTTGGAATGTAGATTGCAAATGTTAAATACCAATATCGAGTCTGCGCGGAAATATCAAACTCGAGTGATGAGTATAGGTTAGAGTTAGAAGTGTTGTGTATTTCGGAGAAATCATAACTTAGGTCCGCATTAAATAATTCGTACGATACAAAAGGGCATGAGGAATGTACGTCCGAACCGCGGGCTTGATCCCATCTTGCGGATTTGCAACTGCCTAAGTTTAGTGGGAAGTACTCAGACTTTAAAAATTTTATCTCGTTGTTCGAAACCCTTGTTCATAATGACAGGTCAATTCTCAAGATAGAGAAATTGAATTATTTGATCTCGTATCTCTCCGGTGAAGCTCTAGAAACTGTTAAGGCATTCCAAGTCACCGAAAACAATTACGATAAGGCGATCTTAAGCTTTAAAAAGTTCACGACAACGACTGCCTCTTTTTCATGAAAAATATTTCCGCGCTGTTCAGCCTTCATAAGATGGTACATCCATCAGCTGCTGCGTTGAGGGGTCTTGTTGACACTGTCTCTGCCATTATTGGCAATTGGAGACGAAAAAGTGATCTTAAATGCAATTTTAATTCACATTGTTATGAACAAGGTTGATTCACAAACAAGGTGTAAGTGTAGGAAGAGCAGCTCGATTATGCGATACGAAAGTTGACGATAAATCCCCAAAATACATTTCAACCGCCGCCGTAATCATCTAGATCACCCCCACTCCACTCCGTGGAGCTAACTGCACTGCCCTGATTTCGAAAGTAGTAGAAATAGTAGGGTCAAATAACTTCGTTGTAACCCCTCTCAATAGGGGAAACATAAAAGAACTTACATAAATGCCAAACTAAGGAAAATTTTCGCATCATGAAAAAGTACCTCCGTAATGCTAATATAGTCATAAATCCAACAACAATCCCTAATAACTTATACATTTTTCGCCCCCTAAAATTTATAACTTTAAAGTAAACATCCGTTTTATTTACAAACAATTGGACACTTGCAATAACAATTGTCCCCCTCAAAATCTTCCAGCGTGAGAACGCAACAATATAAACAAATCTGTCCCCAAAAAATCCTCCAAGCGTGAGAACGCTTAGTAGGCGAAATCAATAAGCCAATCAAATACCAGATCAAGATATCATCCGATCAAAAGCTGCCACTACTAACATAAAAAGCTTTCTAGCCGAACTTTCAACATAATAAATAAAGATCGTTTCTCTTGAGTTCAATAGATCCAAGTTTTTTTTTTTTTTTCACTTATAAAGGAAATGTATGCGCCAATTATAAGCGCAGTCGGTAGGATCGGTAAAAGTGAACTTGTTTTCTATCCGTGTGACACATAGAATTATTATCTGTGCGTTACATAGAATTAGTGAATAATCACTATAAAACTCCGATCCGACATCAAGAACTTACGGGCACCGCTCAAAAGCCAACAACAGTGAAAAATATTTACGCCAACTGTGCACGGAAATATCAACTGTGTGTTGCAACCAAAGAAAAAAAATTCAATTGTGGAACAAAAACGCCGTGTGCGGAAATATCAACTGTGTGTGTTACAACCATAAACTCCAATTCTGTAACAAAACGCCAACTTGTGTGCGAATAAAATAAAACATCACTAACAACAAAAAAAAAAAAAGAGCCCATAGCATGACCATACGCCTTACCTATTTACTTCTTATGTATTTAGCTTAAGATGCATATTCCCAATTATGTACTTAGGTTTAGTTCTCTTTTATTTCCTTCAACATATTCAGTTTTGTATAACCATCTAAACTACAATAAAGACACATAACTTTGGTAACACAAATTATAATCTTTAATATATTGCTAATGCACAAGGACAGTGATTCAGATACTTATTCGTATCTCATCCTAATCAACCTAAGTCATCTCATAAGTTGGATCCTATCAACGGTAACCCTCAACAGGAACCAGTGCTCGGACCCAACATCTTAATTGGCGCCCAACCGGAATTGGATAGCTATCTAAGAATTCACACCCTACCAACATGTAAGTGACTGTTCGGAAAAAATAAAGATAAATTATAATATATACAATTTGAAACCAAACAAATATAAAAAAATGAAGTAAGTCGTCTCGCCGATTTGGGTATGCCATACACCAGTAAAACAAATATTTCAAATTTGTAATAAATAATTCATTTGCCTATTTTAAAAAATTCTGTTCACTTGCTTTTTAGAAGCATATCTCAGTATCTAGCGCACTTATGCATATAACCACCCCAGCGCCCCCACCCGCCAACTGCCATCTCCGGCCTTATGCAAAAACGTTTATATGCATAACTCAGCTATTTTTTGTCCGATTTTGATTTGGTATTTTGCTGGGTGTTAGTATCAAATTTAAGTGTGCCAAATTTGATTGCACAAGGTAAAATATTACGGGAGATAATCGAGTTTTTCAAATTTCGGGGGCGGAAAGGGGTGTCGCAAAAACTTTATACATACAAAATGTGCGCATTTACTATGCAAATATAGATACCAAATTTGGTGTCTCTAGCTGCAATAGTTTTTGAGATAAACGTTTTTTTTTTTTGAATTGCGGGGGGCGGAAAGGGGCGTGGCAAAAATTTGAAACAAACTTGATCACTCTACATACTACACGAGCCTATATTCAAAATTTGGTGGCTCTATCTCTTATAGTCTCCGAGATCTAGGTGTTCATACGGACGGACGGACATGGCTATATCGACTCGGCTATTGATACTGATCAAGAATATATATACTTTATGGGGTCGGAAAATCTTCCTTCTGCCTGTTACATACATTTTGGCGACTTTAATATAACATTTCACCCTATGGGTGTATGGTATAAAAACTACAGTGTTGGAAGAAATAATAGAAACGGCAACCTTTTTTTCTTTTGAAATCATTTTTTCGAGTGTTGGTGCAATTATTCGGCCTGAAAATCAGTGTTCAAGAATGTCTGATAGTAGTACTGTTATTTTCATTCCTTTTTACACCGATTTTCGCGAAACTTTTTCTTCTATACGCTTTTTAGTAGAACTACCACGTGTTGAGGTTGGAAAAAATAATAGAAACGCTCAGTATATTTCACGTCAAAAACATTTTAGATCTCATAAAAGTTAATTTTTGGTTTTATTTTAATATTCTACATTAAAGGTATTTAATATCCATTAAAATTAGTTGTGATTTATGTTTTAATTTATTAACATTATATGCAGTATGGGTCGTGACACGCACTCTTCAGAGGAAGAAAGG
Organism: Drosophila equinoxialis; assembly: GCA_018150345.1. Lineage (NCBI taxonomy): Eukaryota > Metazoa > Arthropoda > Insecta > Diptera > Drosophilidae > Drosophila > Drosophila equinoxialis. The sequence goes on from JAECWI010000481.1 coordinate 541,922, forward strand.
GAAATCATGAAAAAACTAAAAAACTCTGGCCGTTCAATGGCAGAAATAGCAGAATTAATGAATTGTTTAAAAAAAAGTGTTTTCAGCTATTCATTATAAATATAAACAAGAAAATCGAGGTCGAAAACGTGCCACAACATCAAAATTTGACCAGGTCATCTTGCGAATTAATTAGAATTAATGCAGTACTATGATGAGGCTGAGAAAAAACTCACTCTTATTACAAATAAAATTGCCATGACGCATGAGGAGCAAGCAGCCGTCATTTTTAATACAGAAATTAGGAGCGATGCTCTGCACGCCTTCATGGCAGGCCTGAGGAGGTCTATTAAGGCACTAGTTATACCAGCACAGCCCAAAGATTTGCCTTCGGCTTTAGCACTGGCTCGCGAGGCTGAGAATAGCGTAGAAAGGAGCATGTTCGCTGCTACGTATGGTAAAGCAATTGAAGATAGGAGCCACCCAGGGGAAAATAACAAGCAAGGGAATCGCTCAATGCCCAGACAAGGAAAACATTTTGAGAAAAACCCCCATTTTACAGGAAAACAAGCCCAAAATAGACCCCAACAGGGTGAGCAGGGACCAACCTCAAACAGTAAACAAATTCGAGCCCAAGACCAAGTACAACCGATGGATGTTGATCCATCAGTTTCCAAACTGAGACGACAGCAGACTGGTTGGGGTAAAACCCGTGGTAACGCCACTTACGGCGAATCTCAAAAGAGACAGAACGCATCAGATCGTATGACTGGACAGAGTCGCCAGAATGTTAACAACATTTCTCAAAAAGACTCGGCCCAAGACCAACAATACGCGCGTATAGCAGAGTCCGCCGTCGCAGAGGCTAGCGATGAGAACGACTCCATACCGGACAATGATTTGCTAAATTTTTTTAGAGAACGCTCCCAACTGACGTTCGTCGAGCGACAGTTGGCTGGCAGAACACTAAAAATTCTAATCGACACTGGGGCGGCAAAGAATTATGTAAAACCCGTAAAGGAGTTAAGAAACATAACACTTGTCGACACCCCATTTTTACTGTGAACTCCATACATGGCTCCAGTAAAATTAAAGAAAAATGCTTCATGAGAATTTTCGGAAGGAATGCCCCGTTTTTCATTTTAGATACCCTGGATACTTTTGATGCCATAATAGGCTTCGATTTGCTAACGCAAGCAGGGGTAACCCTAAACTTACACAGCGGTAGTATTACATATGCAACACCATACTTGCGATAGCGCTAATTTCACACGCATTGATGACATAATAGTTCCTGATAGTGTTAGAGAGGAATTTAAAAAGGTAACACTGAACAGGATCGGCGCATTTTCGACCTCTAAAGAGGCATTGCCATATAACACTTCAGTTTTTTTTTTTTATTTATTTATTTTATTTTACGTCAACTAAGTCAGCAGTCGACGAAAAAGCTTAAGCTAAAATACAGATAAAAATTAATTCATGAAGGTAGCTTAGCTTTATGCACAACATCCCCGACCCGGTGGAGGTGTTTTATTTGCAACAAGGTGCCAGCTATGCCCCGATTCACAGCCAATGTGGTCAGGGATGAGTTGCAGCCGATCCAATATCCAGTCCAGAATACTTTCAGTGGTTACGCTGTAGATAATTAAAAAGTATAGCGCGAAGAGAAGTGACAGATAGATGAGGAGAAATAAGGTGAGAAAGGTTGTTAAAAGATTGGCAAAGAACACGAAGAGGTTCGTGAAGAGAGTAGTTAGTCAGACATCTACTAAGGTGAAGAGGAAAAAAGTTTCAGGTCCGACGTGAGGGAACACAAAAATATAGCGTATCTAGTAAATTGGTAGAACTGACTTCGCCGTTGACTACTTTATGTAGAAAGAGAATCCCAAATACGAGCCTACGGTTGTAAAGTGAAGGAAGATTAATAAGAAGAAGTCTGTCAGAATAAGAAGGTTGGCGAAGATTCGGGTCCCAATTAAGACCGCGTAACGCAAACTTAAGGAATTGCTTCTGTACCGATTCAATACTACGCTGGTGAACATCATATTGAGGGTTCCACACTGGTGAGCAATATTCTAGAGTAGGGCGAACTAACGAAGTGTATAAAACCTTTATCACATATGGATCATCAAATTCCTTGGCCCAACGTTTAATGAAGCCAAGAAGACTGCATGCTCTATTAACAATTGAAGATATATGAATATTAAAAAGAAAGCTTTGGGTCAAACATAACGCCTAAGTCTTTAAATGATGGTACACAATCTAACAGAACAGACTTAATAGAGTAATGAGCTAGGAACGGCGACAAACGACTGAAAGTCATAAAAGAGCATTTAGAGGCATTAAGGTGTAATTTATTAACGTGACACCAAACACAAAGCGCATCGATATCTGATTGCAAGTACTGTTGGAAAGAAGGATCATTATATGAATAACAAATCTTGACGTCATCCGCAAACATGAGCACGCGAGAATGAGCCAAGGCCAAAGGCAAATCGTTTATAAACAAGGTAAATAACAGTGGGCCCAGATGACTGCCTTGGGGGACACCTGACGTAACTCGAACAGTTTTAGATATCGAGGAACGAAAAGACACCTTTTGGGTTCTGCCAATAAGATACGACTTTAACCAAGCCAATAGTTTCGGGGAAAAACCCATGATGTTAAGTTTCATGAGAAGCATAGAATGATCAACCGTATCGAAAGCCTTACTAAAGTCAGTATAAATAACATCAGTTTGACACTTTTTACGGAAGCCATGGTGTACAAGGGTAGTCAATTCTAAAAGGTTGGTAAGCGACGAACGACCTTTCATGAAGCCATGCTGACAAGGAGAAATAGTGGATCTGGATAGGTGTTGAAGGGAAGACGTAATAATTTTCTCAAACAGCTTAGGTATTGCCGAAAGTTTGGCAATGCCACGGTAGTTAGAAATATCCGATTTGTTACCCTTTTTAAAAAGCGGAATAATAAAAGACTCCTTCCAAATATCAGGGAAGCGACAAGTCTCACTCGATATAAAAAATAACCGAGATAAAGGCTTAGATAGGGAAATCGAACACATTTTAAGGATGCAACTAGGTATATTATCAGGCCCGGGTACGAAGGAAGACGTCATAGATGACAAGCTAGAGATAATACAGTCTTCAGTAATATTAGGAAAAAACATACAATTTAAATGTGGAATTGTGAAGGGATAAGGTGTGGGATCCGAAGCAGTAGAAGAATAAGTCGACTGAAAGAATTTAGCAAACAGATCTGCAATATCTGAATCACTATTAGCAGTCTGGTCATTAAGTCTGAAGGTGGAAGGTAGTAAATTAGAACGTCTTTTGGAATTAACAAAGTTATAAAATCTTTTAGGGTTCTTATAAAATTCAACCTTACAGCGAACGATATAATTATTGTAGCATTGAGTATTTAAAAGGCAAAATTGAGATTTGGCTACACAATAATTTGCATAGTCACGTCGCGAACCAGTTTTTTTAAATCTTTTAAAATATCTCGATTTAATGTTACGGAGATTAGAGAGCCTACGTGTGAACCAGACTGGCGCACTGGAGACGGTAGAGACATTCACATAAGGAACGCATTCATCAATTAGAGAATTAAGAGCAGAGTAGAAAAAATTTACTGCACAATCTATATCACAGCACTCAAATAGAAATGACCAATCAAAAGAGAAAATAAGGCTGTTAAGAAGATTGAAATTTGTTTTACGAAAACATCTACGACGAGAATTTGAGATGTTATTGAATGAATTATTAACGGAATTGTAAGAAATAGTAATTTCAATGGTAGGGTGATAAGTATCTTCGGGCTTCACTAGGGGCTGTGTTTGTGATACAGCACTAACAGTGGGATCAGAGACAAAAACAAGATCGAGGATTCTTTTAGAAGAGTTAAGAAAAGAATTCAACTGATATAGCGGACATTCAAGTAGGCTATCAAGAAAAACATGTTGAGATGAGGGAATTAAGAAAGATAGATTATCATCAGCAAGCCAAGAAACATTAGGCAAGTTAAAATCACCTAAAGCTATAAAAAAATCACGATCTTTAAGACGACTAAAAATAGTTCGCAAAGCATCAGCATGGTGCATGTAGATCATGATATCAGAAGTTGGAGGAATATATGAACAAGAGATATATAAGCTAAAGTTAGAACATGTAACTTCGACGCAAATAAACTCAACACCTAAGGGGAGATCAATCGGCACAACACTTGAACACAGATTCGAGTTGACAGCAATGAGTACTCCACCGCCACGTCGACCAACACGATCAAGCCTATAAGAAATAAAGTTATTAGAAAGAATTTCATTATCCAAAACAGAGGAATTAAGCCAAGTTTCAGAGAAAGCTAATATGTCAGCCGAAAAGGTTAAGCTATCGCAGAATAATTTAGAGAGCTTGGTAAGAAGTCCTCTTACATTTTGATATTGAATGCAAAGACTAGACGTTATTAGTTTTTTGAAGCAGAAGATGCATTAGGAAGGTGGACAGGCAAAGGGCGGGAGCGCTTATTGGGCGCAAATTCGTGTACAACTAGGCCCTCTGGCCAAAAGTTAGGGTCAACCATAGCTGAGAAATACTCATTTGGTACAGTAATTTTAAAAGAGGAGATTTCGCGAGGCCTAGAAAACTTAAACTTTTGAATTAAAACCTTAGCAGGGCATATATTACCAATGTAAGCTGCCACAGACGATTCAGAAGTATCTGGAGCAAGCCTAGAGATAAATAATTGTTTACGATGGGGCACTACAGTTAGTGGAGGCGGAGGAGCATTGGGATCCGCAAGTGATTGAAAGCCAGCATGATCAGAGTTCCCGTGAGGGATAGATTGAGGTACACCAGGGCTTGTAGTGGGTACATCAATCTGAAAAGAAGAGCATAAAGAGGGACAAGAAGATGGTGTAGGCGAAAGTAAAATGGGAGAAGATGTAATAGAAAGTGCGGGCGACTGCTTATGAGGCAACTCAAGGGTACATTTCTTGGGCAATTCCTTAGAAGGTGAACCAAACTTGAATTGCGACAATAAGTGTATGCTAGAGTCACACTCATTAGACAGCTGTTTGGCCATTTTATTAAGAGAAAGAAACTTTAAACGAAGATCCCTATACATTCGGCTAAAATCAAGCTGCTGGCTGGCACAAGATGGGCAAGTCCAGCGCATTAAGCCAAGCTCAGGCTTAGACACAGACAAACCAGAAAATTTGTCGTAATCACGGCCGTTGAGGCCAGCACATTTTAAGTGAATAAGATTATCGCAAAGCCAACACGATATTGCTCTATACTGATCGTCAAAACGATCAGAATGCTTGCAATTGGGTAGACAACAAGCCATTGAAAAGCCAAAATAAACAAGGCAAAAAAAAAAAAAAACCAATAAAAAAAAAATATATGGAAAAATTTAAATAAACAGCACAAAGATAATTATCGATAAAAAATCAATAATTACAAATAAAACAAAGAGACAGCTGGAGTACACAGCACAAGAGAGAGTGCAAGAACAGTTATAAGACGAGCTTTGAGAGGCGGCTTTATAAAAGAGATTACGCGGGAGGGAAGCTGAGCACAAGCACAAAGCAGAGGGAACAACAAAACAACTAGCACAGATGGTATGATGGGGGCGATGAGGGGAGCAACTGCAGAAGCAATGACGAGAGAGAACAATAAGAAAAAATAAAAACAATTTAAATGCACCAAACACTAATCACGAAAAAGAAAAAAAACAAAACTGTTTAATTTGGCGAATTATGCAAATAAAACACAAGGGTTTCAAGCAAACGACACCAGCGAAAACGAAAACAAACTAGGCACAATTAAAAATTGAGAAAAAACCATATATATTAATAAAACTCAGGAGCTAAGCAAAAACACGACCGTCACGTCAGAGAGCAGAAGCTTATGAGTTATTGCCACAATTCACACAACAGACAACCAAGAAGTGTACTTCAAGTCTTACCCATATCCTATGGGTGTAGCCGATTTTGTTAATAACGAAATCGCTCAATTGTTTAAAGACGGCATTATAAGACCATCTCGGTCTGCGTGCAACAGTCCTGCATTGGTTGTTGACAAAAACAAACGACTCGTTATTGACTTTCGAAAGTTAAACGAGCGAACCATTGCCGACCGGTACCCAATGCCAAGCATTCCAATGATTCTAGCGAATCTTGGAAAGTCAAAATTTTTCACGACTTTGGACTTAAAGTCTGGATACCATCAAATTTATCTAGCTGAAAAGGATCGCACGAAAACGGCGTTCTCAGTAAACGGAGGGAAATACGAATTCTGTTGCTTACCCTTTGGTTTAAAAAATGCCGGAAGCATATTTCAGAGAGCAATCGATGATGTTCTAAGGGAACAAATCGGGAAAATATGCTACGTCTACGTAGATGACGTGTTAATATTTTCTGAAAATGAAGCCGAGCATGTCAAACACATTGACACTGTGCTCCAGCTGCTCTGCAACGCTAACATCAGAGTGTCGAAAGAAAAGACAAAATTTTTTTAAAGAAATCGTCGTTATTTGGGTTTCATCGTTTCTAGTGACCCAAACTTTCAAAAACCTTTCGACCTCACAACTGACGCTTCTGCCGACGGGATTGGAGCAGTGTTGTCGCAGGGCGGGAGGCCAATAACAATGATATCCCGAATATTAAAGCAAAGTGAATCACTTTACGCCACTAATGAATGAGAATTGTTGGCAATCGTGTGGGCTCTTGGAAAACTACAGAACTACCTGTATAGAACCAGAGAGTTGCACATTTTTACAGATCACCAACCGCTCACATTTTCCGTGTCACAAAAAAACACAAATGCGAGAATTAAAAAGTGGATGGCATTAATTGAAGAACGTAACGCTCAAATTCATTACAAGCTAGGGAAAGAAAACCTAGTGGCAGATGCATTATCAAGGCAAAATGTGAATGCCCTACAAGATGAAATTCAATCATGTGCTGCCACCGTCCACAGTGAGCTTTCCTTGACCTACACAATCGAGACAACAGACAAGCCTGTTAATCTCTTTAGAAACCAAGTAATCCTAGAAGAGGCGCGCTACAACGTGCATCGGAGACAAATTCTATTCGGCAAGGCAACAAAACTCGCCATGTGATACAATTCACAGACAAGAACGATCTCCTTGAATCCTTAAAGCTTGTAGTGAACCGCGATGTTGTAAATGCAATCCATTGCGATCTTCCTACATTAGCCGCCTTTCAACATGAATTAGTGCGACTTTTTCCCACAACAAAGTTTTGGCATTGCAAGAACATTGTTACTGATATAACCAACAAAGATGATCAGATTCAGATAGTTAATACCGAACATAATCGAGCACATAGAGCAGCGCAAGAAAATATCAAACAAATACTTCGGGAGTATTACTTCCCAAAAATGGCCAAATTAATCGTCTTAAATTGCAAAGTCTGCACCACAGATAAGTACGACCGTCACCCAAAAAAACAAGAACTTGGGCAAACACCTATTCCGTCTTATTCCGGCGAAATACTGCTTATCGATATTTTCTCCACTGACCGCAAGCTATTCTTGACCTGCGTGGACATGTTTTCCAAATTCGCTGTTGTACAACCCTTATTATCCCGAACAATAACGGATATTACTATCCCCATATTGCAATTACTCAATATTTTTCCAAAAATAAAGACAATTTATTGTCACACCGAAGCATCGTTTAATTCAGAGACGATTACTTCAATGTTAAAAAATCAATTCGAAATAGACATAGTAAACGCACCTCCATTGCATAGCTGCTCGAATGGACAAGTGGAACGATTCCACAGTACATTGCTAGAGATAGCCAGATGCATGAAAATTGATAAACAACTTAACGATACGACACAGATCATAGTAAAAGCAGCAATAGAATATAATAAAACAATTCATTCGGATACAGAAGAAAAGCCAATAGACTTTATCCATGCACAAAAGACTGATTTCCGGGAAATTATTAAAGACAGAATAAACAAAGCCCATCAAGATCAACTCAACAGATGCAACCTAGATAGGCAAATAGGGTATTCGACGTAGGTGACAAGGTATTTATTAAGAACAATAAAAGGTTGGGAAACAAATCATCCCAGCTGTGTTCTGAGGGCCGCGTACAAGCAGACCTGGGAACTTCTGTACTTATTAAGGGTGGTCCATAAGGACAATTTGAAGTAATTTTGATTAAGTTCCTTATTTGCTACATAAAACCACAAAGTCACAATAGTCCTTGTTTACATTCCCCATAGGTTAATCACCATAATACTGTCAGTCCTAGCCGCAGCAGGGGCACGCATTACCGACTACTCCAATGCAAATTACATTCCCGTGCTAGACGGCAATGTTTTAATATGGGAGCAACGCAGCTACCTAAGACATTCGACGAACCTGACTGAATTCACGAAAATTATAGACGATACGATAAAACTGGCTGAATTATTTCCATTGACGAACATGCGAAAATTTATAGAATAGCAAGAAGTCTGATGCGGCAGATTTGGAAAGAATTAAAATAACAGAAGCACAGTTAATTCAATCCAACAATAGACAAATAATAATTAACACAGAAACTAAATAATAATTAACACAGAAATTAAAGGCAAATTAATTTACTTTCAAATACTGCTAATAAAATAGTACAATCCAGAAGTGGTGAAATTACCGATATCCCACACTTATACGAAACTTTACTAGCAAGAAATAGAATGCTAATTACAGAAATTCAAGACCTTATGCTTACTGTCACACTTGCCAAATCTAATATAATAAACCCAGCCATTTTTGATCAAGAAGATTTAAAAATCTATTTTTACCGAAGAGTTCACAACAGTCTCCTTAGTTAATTTAATGGCTGTGTCCAACATTAAAATATTTCAGTCCGATAGCACCATACATATAATTATAGATTACCCTACAATTAAACTTTAATGTAAGAAGGTCACTATTTTCCCTGTTATACATGGGGACACCATACTACTGATACACGACAACATAGTGGCAGAATGCGACGACGGAGTGAAGGCGGTCACAGAATGCGTTACCAACAATCACGCAACATTTTGCAAACTGGCTAAGCATGACACATGCGCTCGCGGACTACATTCAGGGCAATCTGCTACATGTCGCACGCAGCCCAGTCACCTGGAGCCCATTACAAGGGTTGACGAGGGGATAATTATTGTCAACAAGCGTGCGAGTATCAGCGTAGATGATGGCCCTACAATACACGCCAACGGAACCCATCTTATAACGTTTGAGAAAAGCGCTACGATAAACGGGACCATGTACCTCAACCACAACAAGGTCGTAAGCAAGGTTCCTGGCATCCCAGCTTTCCCTTTGCTACATATAACGGGACACGATCATGTGTTAAGTCTACCTCTGCTACATCGAATGAATGAACTCAACATAAACGCCATCCGGGAGTTGAATGATGATATGATATCCAACGGATCACCCAAGGTTTGTTTCGCGATCGGAGTACTTGTAAGCTTCTTGCTCTGTAGCCTCGTCATAGCTGGCCACTGCAGGTACCAGAAAAAGTCAGCTGCTAAACTGCAAAAATTCGTCCAAGAGTCATGCATCACGGCAATGAACTTAGAAGGGGAGAAGTTAAACAATTCAACGAACTGGCTTCCCACTAAGTCTTAGAACAATCTGTGCAGCTGCAACGTCGCTGTGACGAACTCCATATAAGCATAAATATGCTGACACAGCGTTTGAACAAGAGCCCATAGCATGACCATGGCCTTACATATTTACTTCTTATGTATTTAGCTTTAGATTCATATTCCCATTTATTTACTTAGGTTTAGTTCTCTTTTATTTTCTTCAACATATTGAGTTGTTGTATAACCATTTAACAATAAAGAAGCATAACTCCGGCACTTAGCCGTAACACAATTGATAATCTCTAATATATTGCTGATCCACAAGGACAGTGATTCAGATACTTAATCGTATCTCATCCTAATCAACATAAATCAATCCAGAAGCTGGCAACCCCTAACAGAAACCAGTGGACCTATACTTTATCTTAACTTGTATACATATATGTATAGGTAAAAGCAAAGTAGGCAAAAAATGTGTTTTGCTGCGACTATTTTTCGGACTGCTGCTTTCGTCAACTTCCGAACTTGGCCAAAAGCAACAGTCGAAACAGTTCCTAGTACTAAAATCTATAATTTGGCTGTTGCTATGAGCTATGAAATCAATTTGTTTCGGGTTTTGGCTATTGCTGCTGCTGTCGGGTTTCTCGCTTTCGGATTTTTGGTGTTTGCTGTTACGAAAGCAAAAGCAACACAAAGTATTCGTTTTCACATTTGCTAAATAGTCACAGCAATGAATAGAACAAAATTTATGAATTTTGCTAATTTGACTACAGCAATTTAAACACTGATTGACAGTGTGAATTTCGGCGAATTTTCTCTTTTTTTTTTTTTTGTTTTTTTTTAATTAAAATTTGAAATTTTTGTGGCTTATATTTGTAAAGAATACTTTAAACTATAACTCACAAAAAAATATTTTTTTTGAAGTAATGTTTTGTAACAAATTATAAGTTGATAAATGAATTACTTGACGAACTGTACGCATGTATATACATACATATATGTACATACATACATATGTAGTTGCGGACAAAACAGTTTTGAAAATTAAAAAAATCTTTGCCATAATTTAGGGGACGAATAGTTTAAAATATTAGAGAAAAAAATGTTAAAAAAGCTGAACTATGTATGGACGTTATTGGCAAAAAACATAAAAAGGAGCTTGACATACATAAGTACATATGTATGTATGTACATACATATGTAGAAAATGATGAAACGCATCGCGTATGTTCTTTACGGAATAAAGATAATTGTTACATGCTGAGAAGACCCGTATACTGTGTCTAAATGGCGCCAGAAAGTGCCAAGGTTGTCTTAAACATTTTCAGATGATGTTGGGTATTTTTGGTATGCAACATACATACATACATACATACATATGTACATGTATGTACATGTCTACATACATATCTCTATTCCGTAAACATAACGATATGCGTTTCATAATTTTTTATATAGTTTTTTTTTTAAATTCATTAAAATATGAAGGATTGCGGCGCATGTAGACTTCAATCTACTTTAAATGTTTTTTGCCAATTATTTCAATAGTTCTACTTTTTTAACCAATTTTTTTTCGTTCCCTAAATTGTGGCATATTAACTTTTTAATTTTTAATGCTGTTTACCGGAATACCCCGAAAAATTGGTAGTACGTAGAGTTTTGTCCGCTACTGTATATTGTACATACAATTGTAAATAAACATATGTACATACCTGTACGTATGTTTATATGAATGTAATCCATAGCTAAAAACGCCTTTTTGTAAGTACATATGGACATATTTTAACAATCTACGATTTTAACATTGCAGGTACATTTTAGGTACCTAATGAAATTTTTTAATTCACCATACATTCATTTATAGGTGAATGTAACTTACATCCTTCAGTTGCAAATTCCACTCTTCATCTCTTAGAATGCCACCTTTCCACATAATCTTTTGACGTTCCGGATGAACACCAGTAAGAGCAAAAAGTTGCGCCTTAAATAGTATTGGCCTTTCGTCCGTATTAACAACAACATCATGGTACAGTTCCCGTGCCCATTTTACTTTCACTAAAAATTGAAGGCTAGTTTTGATTATTTTTATATTTTAAGTTCGTGTTTAAAGGGTTCACCTAAAAAGATAGAAGAAATGTGAATAGACCCTTTAGGCGAAACGATAAAACAAATTGCAAATACAAGTAAACAGATTTTTTTGTAATATGATAGCAATAACTACATATCAAATATATCTACCTGTATACGTCGGCATATTGCAGTTGGTGGTGAATGACTTAATTTTTTTGAAGTACAAGTCATACTTTATTTTACAAAGAAAATAATCCAACATCGATAAATAAATAATAATACATTCTGACATAGCAACTTTAAAAACTAAATGCAAGTGGTAGTACCAAAATACGACATAAGCCCGATTTCCACTGGCATCCATTCACCAGATTTTTGGAGGGAATGCTTGGGAATAATTGGGGATGTGAAACAGTGATTCCCACTGGCATCATCTCTTAACATCTGATTTTAATGCTGCTCTAGACAGACTTCTTGCAAAGTGCAACGAGAAAAATGTATAACTTTCATTTTTAAAATTAATTACCCCGTTTTAACTAAAAAAAGATCAATACTTTGCATATATAATACTTAACGATTTCAAATAGCCGCATAATACATTCATTTTATCTGTAGGCCGAAGGTCATGTATAAATATGTCTCTTCAGTAGCGTTTCAACTAAATTGAACATGTTCAACGTATAAATAGGTAATATTGTATGCATGAATGTGCATACCAGAGAACTGCAACGAGTATTATTGAGAATGATCAATCAAACATCAAAACATCATTCCGTTCAACACCTATGTTACAAGCCCAAACCACTATTAATTCGAACAGCATTTTTTTCTTTCAGTGCGCGATGTTTAACTCATTATATTATCAATACTACTAAATATAGAATTTTATTCTCTTAACGATTGAAAAAAAAGATTTGTTCTATATCCAACAACAACAACAATATGAGCAATTTATTCAAACGTTAGACTTAAGAGATAAGAAAAAAATGACCACTATTGATTCGAACGCTGCGTAAGCCCACCTTTATCTCAAAAGACGAGCAAAACAAAAGCTACCAATGTAACGGAATCGCTATCTACAGTTAATCTGCAAATAATATAACAATACAGCATGCAAAAAATTTAAAAATTGCTGCTACTTATTCAGTGCAAGTTTAGCAACGATGGTACGTGGTAAGCCTATTTGCAACGAAATCCGGCTATTGATTAGAGACTATTTTAAATCCGGGAAGACACTTACGGAGATCAGCAAGCAATTAAATTTGTCTAAATCATCTGTGCATGGAGTGATAAAATTTTTTAAGAAAACTGGGAATATTGAAAATAACATTCAAAAGCTTCTGCTCTCTGACGTGACGGTCGTGTTTTTGCTTAGCTCCTGAGTTTTATTAATATATATTGTTTTCTCCCAATTTTTAATTGTGCCTAGTTTGTTTTCGTTTTCGCTGGTGTCGTTTGCTTGAAACCCTTGTTTTAACTGTTTTATTTGCATAATTCGCCAAATTAAACAGTTTTGTTTTTTTCTTTTTTGTGATTAGTGTTTGGTGCATTTAAATTGTTTTTATTTTTTCTTATTGTTCTCTCTCGTCATTGCTTCTGCAGTTTCTCCCCTCATCGCCCCCATCATACCATCAGTGCTAGTGGTTTTGTTGTTCTCTCTGCTGTGTGCTTGTGCTCAGCTTCCCTCCCGCGTAATTACTTTTATAAAGCCGCCTCTCAAAGCTCGTCTTATAACTGTTCTTGCACTCTCACTTGTGCTGTGTACTCTAGCTGTCTCTTTGTTTTATTTGTAATTATTGATTTTTTATCGATAATTATCTTTGTGCTGTTTATTTAAATTTTTATATATATATTTTTTTTTTTGTTGTTTTTTTTGCCTTGTGTTTCTTTTGGCTTTTCAATGGCTTGTTGTCTACCGAATTGCAAGCATTCTGATCGTTTTGACGATCAGGATAGAGCAATATCGTGTTGGCTTTGCGAAAATCTTATTCACTTAAAATGTGCTGGCCTCAACGGCCGTGATTACGACAAATTTTCTGGTTTGTCTGTGTCTAAGCCTGAGCTTGGCTTAATGCGCTGGACTTGCCCATCTTGCCCATCTTGTGATTTTAGCCGAATGTACAGGGATCTTCGTTTAAAGTTTCTTTCTCTAAATAAAATGGCCAAACAGCTGTCTAATGAGTGTGACTCTAGCATACACTTATTGTCGCAATTCAAGTTTGGTTCACCTTCTAAGGAATTGCCCAAGAAATGTACCCTTGAGTTGCCTCATAAGCAGTCGCCCGCACTTTCTATTACATCTTCTCCCATTTTACTTTCGCCTACACCATCTTCTTGTCCCTCTTTATGCTCTTCTTTTCAGATTGATGTACCCACTACAAGCCCTGGTGTACCTCAATCTATCCCTCACGGGAACTCTGATCATGCTGGCTTTCAATCACTTGCGGATCCCAATGCTCCTCCGCCTCCACTAACTGTAGTGCCCCATCGTAAACAATTATTTATCTCTAGGCTTGCTCCAGATACTTCTGAATCGTCTGTGGCAGCTTACATTGGTAATATATGCCCTGCTAAGGTTTTAATTCAAAAGTTTAAGTTTTCTAGGCCTCGCGAAATCTCCTCTTTTAAAATTACTGTACCAAATGAGTATTTCTCAGCTATGGTTGACCCTAACTTTTGGCCAGAGGGCCTAGTTGTACACGAATTTGCGCCCAATAAGCGTTCCCGCCCTTTGCCTGTCCACCTTCCTAATGCATCTTCTGCTTCAAAAAACTAATAACGTCTAGTCTTTGCATTCACTATCAAAATGTAAGAGGACTTCTTACCAAGCTCTCTAAATTATTCTGCGATAGCTTAACCTTTTCGGCTGACATATTAGCTTTCTCTGAAACTTGGCTTAATTCCTCTGTTTTGGATAATGAAATTCTTTCTAATAACTTTATTTCTTATAGGCTTGATCGTGTTGGTCGACGTGGCGGTGGAGTACTCATTGCTGTCAACTCGAATCTGTGTTCAAGTGTTGTGCCGATTGATCTCCCCTTAGGTGTTGAGTTTATTTGCGTCGAAGTTACATGTTCTAACTTTAGCTTATATATCTCTTGTTCATATATTCCTCCAACTTCTGATATCATGATCTACATGCACCATGCTGCATGCACCATACCATACACCCATAGGGTGAAATGGTATATTAAAGTCGCCAAAATGTATGTAACAGGCAGAAGGAAGCTTTTCCGACCCCATAAAGTATATATATTCTTGATCAGTATCAACAGCCGAGTCGATATAGACATGTCCGTCCGTCCGTCCGTCCGTCCGTCCGTCTGTCCGTATGAACACGTAGATCTCAGAGACTATAAGAGCTAGAGTCACCAAATTTGGTACGTAGACTCGTGTATTACCTACGGTGGTCAAGTTTATTTCAAATTTTTGCCACGCCCCCTTCCGCCCACGAAATTTAAACAAATTTGATTTTCTTAAAGACTATAATAGCTAAAAACACCAAATTTTGTATGTGTATTTGTTTAATAAATGCGCATATATTGTATATGCAACGATTTTGCCACGCCCCTTTCCGCCCCCGTAATTTGGGAAAACTCGATTATCTCACGTAATTTTCTACCTTTTGTAATCAATTTTGGCACACTTGAATTTGATACTAATACCCAGCAAAACACCAAATTTCATCAAAAACGGACAAAAAACAACCAAGTTATGCATATAAACGTTTTTCCATAAGGCCGTAGTTGGCCGTTGGCTGGTGGGGGCGCTAGGGTGCTCGTATACTTGAGTGAGGGAGATTATAAGATATGCTTGTAATAAAAAGCATGTGAAAATGCATTGGTTTAATAAATTTGAAATATTTCTTTTACTGGTGTATGGTATACCTAAGTCGGCGAGACGACTTACTTACTTCATTTTTTTATAGCTTTAGGTGATTTTAACTTGCCTAATGTTTCTTGGCTTGCTGATGATAATCTATCTTTCTTAATTCCTTCATCTCAACATGTTTTTCTTGATAGCCTACTTGAATGTCCGCTATATCAGTTGAATTCTTTTCTTAACTCTTCTAAAAGAATCCTCGATCTTGTTTTTGTCTCTGATCCCACTGTTAGTGCTGTATCACAAACACAGCCCCTAGTGAAGCCTGAAGATACTTATCACCCTACCATTGAAATTACTATTTCTTACAATTCCGTTAATAATTCATTCAATAACATCTCAAATTCTCGTCGCAGATGTTTTCGTAAAACAAATTTCAATCTTCTTAACAGCCTTATTTTCTCTTTTGATTGGTCATTTCTATTTGAGTGCTGTGATATAGATTGTGCAGTAAATTTTTTCTACTCTGCTCTTAATTCTCTAATTGATAAATGCGTTCCTTATGTGAATGTCTCTACCGTCTCCAGTGCGCCAGTCTGGTTCACACGTAGGCTCTCTAATCTCCGTAACATTAAATCGAGATATTTTAAAAGATTTAAAAAAACTGGTTCGCGACTTGACTCTGCAAATTATGTAATCGTGTAGCCAAATCTCAATTTTGCCTTTTAAATACTCAATGCTACAATAATTATATCGTTCGCTGTAAGGTTGAATTTTATAAGAACCCCAAAAGATTTTATAACTTTGTTAATTCCAAAAGACGCTCTAATTTACTACCTTCCACCTTCAGACTTAATGACCAGACTGCTAATTGTGATTCAGATATTGCAGATCTGTTTGCTAAATTCTTTCAGTCGACTTATTCTTCTACTGCTTCGGATCCCACACCTTATCCCTTCACAATTTCACATTCAAATTGTATGTTTTTTCCTAATATTACTGAAGACTGTATTATCTCTAGCTTGTCATCTATGACGTCTTCCTTCGTACCCGGGCCTGATAATATACCTAGTTGCATCCTTAAAATGTGTTCGATTTCCCTATCTAAGCCTTTATCTCGGTTATTCTTTATATCGAGTGAGACTTGTCGCTTCCCTGATATTTGGAAGGAGTCTTTTATTATTCCGCTTTTTAAAAAGGGTAACAAATCGGATATTTCTAACTACCGTGGCATGTTTAAACTTTCGGCAATACCTAAGCTGTTTGAGAAAATTATTACGTCTTCCCTTCCATGAAAGGTCGTTCGTCCCTTACCAACCTTTTAGAATTGACTACCCTTGTACACCATGGCTTCCGTAAAAAGTGTCAAACTGATGTTATTTATATTGACTTTAGTAAGGCTTTCGATACGGTTGATCATTCTATGCTTCTCATGAAACTTAACATCATGGGTTTTTCCCCGAAACTATTGGCTTCGTTAAAGTCGTATCTTATTGGCAGAACCCAAAAGATGTCTTTTTGTTCCTCGATATCTAAAACTGTACGAGTTACGTCAGGTGTCCCCCAAGGCAGTCATCTGGGCCCACTGTTATTTACCTTGTTTATAAACGATTTGTCTTTGGCCTTGGCTCATTCACGCGTGCTCATGTTTGCGGATGTCGTCAAGATTTGTTATTCATATAATGATCCTTCTTTCCAACAGTACTTGCAATCAGATCTCGATGCGTTCTGTGTTTGGTGTCACGTTAATAAATTACACCTTAATGTCTCTAAATGCTCTTTTATGGCTTTCAGTCGTTTGTCGCCGTTCCTAGCTCATTACTCTATTAAGTCTGTTCTGTTAGATTGTGTACCATCATTTAAAGACTTAGGCGTTAAGTTTGACCCAAAACTTTCTTTTAATATTCATATATCTTCAATTGTTAATAGAGCATGCAGTCTTCTTGGCTTCATTAAACGTTGGGCCAAAGAATTTGATGATCCATATGTGACAAAGGTTTTATACACTTCGTTAGTTCGCCCTACTCTAGAATATTGCTCACCAGTGTGGAACCCTCAATATGATGTTCACCAGCGTAGTATTGAATCGGTACAGAAGCAATTCCTTAAGTTTGCGTTACGCGGTCTTAATTGGGACCCGAATCTTCGCCTACCTTCTTATTCTGTCAGACTTCTTCTTATTAATCTTCCTTCACTTTACAACCGTAGGCTCGTATTTGGGATTCTCTTTCTACATAAAGTAGTCAACGATGAAGTCAGTTCTACCAATTTACTAGATACGCTATATTTTTGCGTTCCCTCACGTCGGACCAGAAACTTTTTTCCTCTTCACCTTAGTAGATGTTTGACTAACTACTCTCTTCACGAACCTCTTCGTGTTCTTTGCCAATCTTTTAACAACCTTTCTCAAGCTTTTTCGTCGACTGCTGACTTAGTTGACGTAAATAAATAAAATAAATAAAATAAAATAAATAAAAAAAATAGAGACCGAACATCAGCAATAACACCCCGCGATAAAAGACAACTGGCCAAAATTGTTAAGGCTGATCGTCGCCAATCTTTGAGAAATTTGGCTTCTGAGTGGTCGCAGGAAATTGGCAAAACTGTAAAGCGAGAATGGACGCGACTACATATAAAAAATATTAGATATGGTTTTTATAAAGTATGTTTTGTTATCACCTACATAGGTAATAATTTTTCATATGCATTGTACTCAATAACTTATCTTACTCGTAGGCCAAGGAAAACACGTCATCCGTAAGAGGGCAGGAACATACCATAAAGACTGCCTTAAAAGAACAGTAAAGTTTCCTGCAAGCATTATGGTATGGGGATGTATGTCTGCCAAAGGATTGGGAAAGCTGCATTTCATTGAAGGGACGCTTAATGCTGAAAAATACATGAATATTTTAGAAAATAGTTTGCTGCCATCAATACCAAAACTGGCAGATTGCGGTGAATTCACTTTTCAGCAGGACGGAGCATCATCGCACACAGCCAAACGAACCAAAAATTGGCTGCAATATAATCAAATGGAGGTTTTAGACTGGCCATCAAACAGCCCAGATCTAAGCCCAATTGAAAATATTTGGTGGCTAATGAAGAGCAAGCTTCGAAATGAGCCACAACAGAACATTTCTAACTTAAAAATGAAGTTGCAGGAGATGCGGGACTCAATTTCTCAAGAACACCGCAAAAATTTGTTAAATTCAATGCCAAAACGGGTCCAATGCGTAATACAAGCCAAAGGCGACAGTACACAATTCTAATATTATTTAAATTAATGTATTAAGTACGAGCAGCGTTCGAATTAATTGTGGTCATTTTTTTCTTATCTATTAAGTCTAAATTACTCATATTGTTGTTGTTGTTGGATATAGAACAAATCTTTTTTTTCAATCGTTTAGAGAATAAAATTCTCTTTAAGACAAAATACATTGGTATGCGCTATATTTAGTAGTATTGATAATATAATGTGTTAACCAGTGCGCACTGAAAAAAAAGCATGATGTTCGAATTAATAGTGGTTTGGGCTCGTAAAACATGTGTACTCCACTCACTCACTTAAAACGAAAAAATCATTCAGGGTATCGCAACCAATTGGTTTGAATTTATTGCTATAATATTAGCATCTCGAACAAATCGCAATTTTGATTGTTGTAGTAAGAACGCTCACCCGAATCGATCGTTTGTAAAATTCGATTCAAGACAAATGAATAAACCCGAACTAGCATTGTGCACAAGATTTGAGTAGAGTTTGACATTCAAAATCGATACGATTAGCACATCTTTTTCCATTACATTAATCAACAAAATTTAAATGCAAATTTCTTTATTGGAGTTTTATTTATAAAAATACTTTAATTTGAAAAAGAGAGATAATTTTATTACAAAGTTACAGTTTATTTCGTACTTGATTAATATTGAATGGGTTTAAAAGTTCCAGAATTTAATAATTATAATTATTAAGGCTATATCGAACAAGATGTTTAACTATGTGCGGCAAAATACGAAATTTTGGAAATATGGTGTATTGTCCGACCTTATGTTTTACTACAATATCGACCAAATCGCACTGCGTCCTTTGCTTTTGCTGGACAAAGTAAAGGTTCCATTTTCTATTTGATCTATTATGCATTTTGAATTATTTTCATCTATTCATTTATGTTTTGGCGATGACAAAAATTCGATAAATAATTCAAGTCAATCACGCACAATCGAAAAGTGTGATTGTGAGCAAACATACTTTTAATCCCTCGAACAAAACAAAAATCTTCGGCCACTCACATTTGCCAGCAAAAGATTCGTTGCGCTCAATCAAGTTGTAGAAAATTTGCGGTCATACAGAATGAACTACTGGCAATACTTTTGTGAGCGTTCGAATTACACCAATACAGTTCAATCACTCAATACGAAGGACCGAATCGAAAAAAATCATACTCAACGATTGAGTGTACCGAAAAATTAATTTCTCATTGCAGTTTTAGATTTTGAGGAACGAAAAGACACCTTTTGGGTTCTGCCATAAGATACGAACCACGCCGATAGTTTCGCGGAAAAGCTCATAATGTTACGTTTAGTAAGAAGCATAGAGTGATCAACTTATTGCGAAAGCCATGGTATACAAGGGTAGTCAATTCTAAAAGAATGGTAAGCGGCGAACGAAGTTGCATAAAGTCTATTCCTAGTTGCAGCCTTAAAATGTTCGATTTCAAAATTAAAGAATTGCCGAGATAAAGGCTTAGATAGGGACATCGAAACATTTTAGTATTGAACTTGGAATATTATCAGACCCCTGTACGAAGAAAGACGTCATTGATGATTAGCTAGAGGTAACACAGTCTTCAGTAATACTATAAAAAACACACAATTCAAGTTAAAAGACAGATAATAATTATTATAATTAATTGAATAAGGTAGCTTAGCTTTATGCACAACTAAACATCCCCGACCCGGTGGAGGTGTTTTATTTGCACAAGGTGCCAGCTATGCCCCGAGTTGCAGCCAATACAACTCCAAATATTTTCAGTGGTTTCGCTGTAGATGATTAAAAAGTATAGCGCGAAAAAAAGTGACAGAGAGATGAGAAGGGATAAGGTGAGAAAGGTTGTTAAAAAGTTCGGCAATACCACGGTAGTTAGAGATATCCGATTTGCTACCTTTTTAAAAACCGGAATAATAAAAGACTCCTTCCAAATATCAGAGAAGCGACAAGTCTCACTCGATATAAAGAATAACCGAGATAAAGGCTTAGATAGGGAAATCGAACACATTTTAAGGATGCAACTAGGTATATTATCAGGCCCGGGTACGAAGGAAGACGTCATAGATGACAAGCTAGAGATAATACAGTCTTCAGTAATATTAGGAAAAAACATACAATTTGAATGTGAAATTGTGAAGGGATAAGGTGTGGGATCCGAAGCAGTAGAAGAATAAGTCGACTGAAAGAATTTACCAAACAAATCTGCACTATCTGAATCGTTATTAGCTGTCTGGTCATTAAGTCTGAAGGTGGAAGGTAGTAAATTAGAGCGTCGTTTAGAATTAACAGTCGTAAAATCTTTTGGAGTTCTGATAGAATATAAGTCTACAGCGCATGATATAATTATTATAGCATTGAGTATTTAAGATATAAAATTGAGATTTCGCTACGCAATAATTTGCCTAGTCAAGTCTCGAACCGGTTTTATTTTTACCAAAACATCTACATTGAGAAACTGAGATGTTATTAAATAATTTTTTGCGTAATTATAAGGAATAATAACTTCAGTGATAGAGTAGTAAGAATCTTCAGGCTTTGCAAGGTGCTGTGTTTGATATACATAACTATCAGTGGAATCCGAGACAAAGACAGGATCAAGGCTCAAGGGGTTTCTTTAAGAACAAGAAATATATCAGCTAAAGTTGGAACATTTAACTTCGACAAAAAAACTCAAAACAGATAAATCGGCACAACACTCTTTTTTTAAAAGTTGAATATAGTTTTTAAATCTACTCTTAAATTAGAGCCTAACAACAAGTTTGAGATATTTGTCTTAGACTAGTACTTATGCTAAGTCCTGGGGTCCTGAAGGCGGCCCTAATCACTTCTTATTGGGTTGGTTTGTCATTTCTTTTAAGACGAGTTCTATTATTACTTCGCGTAAGGGAATTGGCAAGAGCACAAAACAGCTGCACAGTATTCTTTTAGTTCGAATGCTATTCGTATTTAGGATGTTATACGATTGACTTTTTCAATTGTCCCATGTTTTTCGTGGAAGCCGAACTGGTGTGAAGGGATTGTGTTTTCCGATGCCAGAAATTAGTTTAGTCGGATCTGCAGGACCTTTTCAAAAAGCTTTGAAAGACATGGCAGCAAACTAATTGGTCTACAGGATGATGGCTGGGTTTTGTCCTTTCCCACTAGGTATCATATTGATAGTGGACCTTTTCCACGCTCTTGGGAAGCAGCCAATTCTTATTGTAGCGCTGAACAGTTTGCAGATGTATTGTATGGCAATGATAGGGAGTTCTATGATGATGTTCGCTGTAATTAAGTAATGGCCAGGGTTTTTTTCGGCTTGAAATGGTTTTTACGAACTATAGAGATTTGAGTTCCGAGTACTGACTATCCATTAATGTGCTCGAAGGGGAAAGTACAAACGTTTGATGTCCTCTGTAGCATCCAGTTTCGGCGAACAGTTAATGTGGGCACTCATGTACATTTTAAATTTAATCCAATTCATTTGTAAGCATATATGGGCGATCAAGTACTTGAGGTCTTGTTGATAGTGTGAATGGCACTGGAGAGTGGTCGGCAGTTAAATCTAGCAGTGTCTCCGCAATGATCCGATCCGCGTTGATCCGCTGAATCCGCTTGGTCACTGCGAAATCAATCAAGTCAGGCACTTTCTGTGGGTCTGTGGGTCAGTAAGTAGGCCAACTCGGTGAGACGCAATTCATCTTATTGAGGTAGGCATATATGTAGGCATTAATATGGAATCAGTCAGATGATGTCATAATGTTTCATTTGACAAGGAAATAAGACAGATTTACGCACGCCTTATATGAGCAATCTCTTTCTAACGCAAGGGATCTGCAGACAATGCTACAATACAACTCGTGTGGTTAGAGGGGGAGGTGGATACAAATACAGGGTCAAGCAGGACTACTCTTGG
The DNA here is from genome assembly GCA_018150345.1 of Drosophila equinoxialis. Lineage (NCBI taxonomy): Eukaryota > Metazoa > Arthropoda > Insecta > Diptera > Drosophilidae > Drosophila > Drosophila equinoxialis. Next base: position 564,578 of record JAECWI010000481.1, read on the forward strand.
GTATTGCTTCACAGGGCCCTTAGCGATCATTGCTCGTGCCTCTGACGTTCGAGCCTCCTTAGCTTCTTCATAACCACTGACGCAAAAAGGCGTCATCCTAGGATCGGGGATCAGCGACCATCAGCCTGGTCAAATTTTCGAATGTTGCGCGATGCCCCATTGCAAACTCCAGGAAAAATCTATCCGCATGAAACCTGGGGTAATGCAGCAAAATATGCTCGGCGTTTGCGGATATTCCGCTGCCGCAACAGGTGAAACTCTTCCAATGTGGAAAGTTTAATTTGAAGTCCTCAGGAGAGCGGCGTTATTGCGTGCAGAGACACAAATTCTTTGTCAATTGCCTCAAGCAGGACCATTAGGCAAACATTGCAAACATTGGAGGGGATGCTTCAAATGCGATGAAAAACATAAGGTAATGTCGCATTTGGAAAAGGGCAACCAAATAGCTACATCTGCGTCTGCATCTTCCACATACGGAATTGGCAGAAAATACACTCTGTTGGTATACACTGCTGGATAGCGGATCACAAGTAAATCGTCTCAACCACAGATTAGCAAGGCGCGAGTAAGCTTGTTTGTAAGGTTAATATACAACAAGTTCGCAATTCTAGTTGAAGCATTTGTATTGCCACACATAATAGGTGACCAACCCACAGAACAAATAACACAGAAAGTCACACTACCAGACAAAAATCAGTTAGCGGACCCAATATTTCATAAACCAGGAAAAATTTATATTGATGTTGGAAGCTGATAATTACTATGCTATACTGCTACCAGAAAGGAGACGGAGCAACCGAAACGTCCATCAACCTCAGCTTCAACCACATATATGGTAGTACAGGAGTAAGGAGAAAGAGTACTGTGAAAAATTCTTTCGCGATAACCTGCACACGGCGGCGGTTGACTAATTATGAAGCTTCCATTTGTTGAAAAGGCTTCAGAAAGTCGCCATAAGAAGATTGATGATTGATGATGGCGAATGAGCCCTGACATAAAAAGTGATATGTGAAATTTATGCCAAAATATGAACAGCTCGGACATTTGAAGCAGGAAATGGTGAAGCAACTTCCCAAGAACCATTATTTTACCAAGCAGCACTGTGTAGTAAAGCCAGAAAGTACAACCACCAAGCTAAGGGTGGTATTTAATGCTTCATGCAAAACTTTGTCTGGAAAATCACTAAACGACATTTAATATCCTGAACCAGTTGAACAGAGTCAGCTCTTCGTAATTCTACTGCGGTTCAGAACACAGAAATATGTGTTCACCGCGGATATTGAAAAAATGTATCGTCAAGTATGGATAAACCCTGTCGATCAATTCAATCAGATGATTGTGTGGAAAGAGGATCCAAATCAAGAACTAAAATTGTATCGTTCAAAACTGGTGACGTATGGAACCACATCAGCGCCATATTTAGCGATGTTGGTGTTTAGATTATATAAAATAAGATAACATTAAGACAATTATAATATAGGACAAATGGAAATGTATGCCAATATAAGTATGTAACCCGATTATAGATATCAATGGCTCATCAGTCATAAGTAGATCTGATATGGTCAGCAGTTAACAATAAAGACCTAGTTCATCAAATTGCTATAGTTAGCTATTATCAATAAAGACGTATTTTGCTGACCCAACACTATGTCGAATTATGTACTAGTGAGCTATCTAGTTTTACTATAAAAGAAATGCATTATTCTTTGTAAGATCAGATACCAATTGTAGCTACATCGGGTGTGCATCGCTGTGTCTTTGGCCCCCATCTCTACCTTTGTAATCTCGCTTCGAAGTCCACCCAATTTATGTGTTGGTTGCGACGACTATTAGTCACTGGTTTATGTGCTAGTGCCTATTTGATTATAAATAAATAAACAATTAATAAATTCAAGAAATACTAACATCTTTCATTGAACATTTTGGTGACCCCGACATTGGTGGCTCCAAGTTGAAAGTGTTACAGACTTGGTGAAACCGTCATCAAGTGAGAATTGGTTTGGTTAACTCAGGCGACCAATCTCTCAACAACAAGGAAACTGGTCAACTAGGCGACTACTTTCTTTGCACGCTTTGGACACAGAACAATCCTAAGCAAGGGCACAAATTGATGAACATTTCACATCAATCTGGGGTCCCGACTAAAAACTTCGCAATTCATTAACTTGGCAATCGTTGCGTAGCCACTTTGCCGACTAAAACAATTTATTGGAAAACTAGGAGTTAGTTTTCCGCAACGGGGTAGCAATGCATACCCATTGAATAAAAGTTGATCAACTAGGCTCATTTGGTAAATACAATTAACACGATTTGTGCCAACGAGGCGACCAAATCATACAAAAGTTATTGACACTTGACCAATTTTAGGAACGAGTCGGAGCGTTCCCTGTCTTTGACAAAATAAATAAACTCCCATCGGGTCAAGTACTAGTACAAATAAGCAATTACATAAGAATATAAAAACATGGAGGAGTTTTATAAGCAGCAGACAGAACGAGGAGAAGCAATTCAGGCTTTCATTCGGAATACCAAAAAGAATTCTTTCGCCAGGAAAATGAAGCCATCTTATTTCGAGGAGAAACTTGAGCTCCTGGAATAAATGTGGGAGAACTTCGAGAAAAGTCATAAGGAGTTAATGGACAAATTAAACAACGTGCCAACAGAAGACGACTACTTTGTAACGGACTATTTCAGCAAAATGAAGGCGGTTGTAACTAACATAGTGGAAGATTGGAAGGACCATTTGGCAAAGATAAAATTTGAGAGACAAGCTCGCCAAGAGCGAGCCTGGATCAAACCACTGGTTCGCAAACAAAGGACATTAAGTCAAATTGTGCCTGAAGAAAAAATGAACTACAAATCGGTAGTCGACAAATTATGGAGGCAAGTTGAAGAAATCCATTATGAGATTCATCGGCTAGCGGAAAATCCAGCCGAAGCAGGATATAATATATCTACGTTTGTAGCCGCAGAAAATACAATGCTAAAATTCTGTGTGGCACCAGCAGAAAATGTAGTAATACAATCACCGCCTGTATTGCAATCACTACAATCATTGCAACTACCCAAAATTCCGATTCCAAAATTTTATGGGGATTACCTGAAATGGCAACAATTTTAAGACATCTATAAAAAGGTGGTTCATGAGTCAAATGTGTCCACAATAGAGAAAATGTGGTACTTAAAATCAAACCTTTCTGGAGAATCAGAGAGATTGATACGGCACCTGGAATTAACAGAAGCCCATTACAACACTGCTTGGTCAGTGTTGCAGGAAAAGCTGTTTGATCACCCAAATGTGGGAAATGACGCAGCTTCTATAAAGAATTTGCATAACATTTTTGAATCATTGCAAGCTTTAAAAAATGTATAATGTTTCATATGACAAGGAAATTGGATAGATTCAACCACGCACTATATGAGCAATCTCTGTCCAACAGCAGGGAGCTACAGGAAGTAATCATTCTTGGAACAGCGCTTCCTAACATTGGAGCCGATTGGGAAACCAAGAATCGAAAATCGCAGCATTGAAAAACTAAACCCAAGAAAGACATGCGCGGCAGCATCTGGGACAAACAGTTCCTTGTGTGCTTTCTGCGAGAAGGCAAAGCACAACCTCTTCCAATGTAAAAAGTTTAAAATGAAATCCGCAGCAGAGCAGCTTAATTGGGTACAGAGACACAAATTGTGTGTCAATTGCTTCAAGCCGGACCATATGGCTAAAAATTGCTCTTGGAGGGGATGCTTCAAATGCGATAAAAAACATAACACAATGTTGCATTTAGAAACAGGCAACCAAGTTGCTACATCTGCGTCTGCAGTTTCTGCTTATGGAATTAGCAGAAAATACACTCTATTGGCAACGGCCAAGGTAGTGGTGAAAGGGATCAATGAAAGGAAGGGATAGTTTCGAGCACTCCTAGATAGCGGCTCACAAGTAAACCTCGTCTCAGAGAGGCTAGTAAAGAAGTTATCATTAAAAATTAACGAGACTCATGTGCACTTAAATGGAGTGGGTGGTCAACCACAGATAAGCAAGGCGCGAGTAAGCTTGGTTGTACGGTCAAGATACAACAAGTTCGCAATGCTAGTTGAGGCATTTGTATTGCCACACATAATAGGTGGCCAACCTACAGAACAAATAACGCAAAAAGTCAAATTGCCAGACAACATTCAATTAGCTGACCCAACATTTGATAAACCAGGAAAAATTGATATGCGGTTGGGAGCTGATAATCACTATGCTATACTGCTACCAGAAAGAAGAAGAAGAAGATTCTCTTGGAGAATCTCGGGAAGTTGCCATAAGAATATTCATGTCGTTAGAGAAGCGAATCAGCCCTGACATAAAAAAGGAGTATGTAAAATTTATGTCAGAATATGAACAGCTCGGACATATGTAGCAAGTAATGGTGGAACAAATTCCCAAGAACCATTACTTTATACCGCATCACTGTGTACTAAAGCCAGAAAGTACCACCACCAAGTTAAGAGTGGTATCGTCAGGAAAATCACTGAACGACATTTTATATCCTGGACCAGTTGTACAGAGTCAACTCTTCTCAATTCTTCTGCGGTTCAGGACACACAAATATGTGTTCACTGCCGACATTGAAAAAATGTATCGTCAAGTTTGGATAAACCCTGCCGATCAATTCAATCAGATGATTGTGTGAAGAGAGGATCCAAGTCAAGAACTAAAGTTGTATCGTTTAAAAACGGTAACTTATGGAACCACATCAGCCCCATATCTAGCGACGAAGTGTCTGGAATATTTGGCACTGAAAAACATGGAAAAATTGTCGTCTGGAGCATTAGAATTAAAAAATGACTTTTATGTTGATGATTGTCTCACAGGAGCAGACAGTTTACCAGAAGCCCTGCAAATAAGACAAGAGCTGCTAGAAATCTTGAGACCTAAGGGTTTCAATCTACGAAAATGGTGTTCAAATAGCAGTCAGCTTCTAAAGGAAATTCCAAAGGAAGATACCATTGCTGACATCAATCTCGGTGACACACTGGAACAACCAAGTGTCAAAACATTGGGAATCATATGGGCACCCAAAGAAGATCAATTATGTGGAAAGGCTCAAAAACATACAAAAGGAATAACCAGAAGAGTGGTACTATCTTAAGTCTGGACTGTTCGCACCGGTAGTGCGAGAGAAGCGAGAGAAGCGATGGGAAGCCTACCGAGAGGATGTACAGGCACTAAACCACATGAAAATTCCAAGGCATATTTTTGATGGCAAGGTTCCCACTACAAAGGATACATACATTTGTTGATGCATCAGAAAAGGCTTATGGAGCGGCAGTTTATGTCCGATCAACCTTTAAAAATGGCCAAGTTTCGGTCAGATTGTTGTGCGCCAAGTCAAGAGTGGCTCCCCTTGAAAAGCAGACACTGCCCCGGCTGGAACTATATGCAGCTTTACTTGGAGCTGAACTTACGGATAGAGTACGACAGGATCTTCAATTACGATCGGAAAGTGTTGAATCATTTCTCTGATCAGACTCAACAGTAGCACTCTCTTGGATTAATTCACGGGCATCACATTTCCACACTTTTGTGGCTAATCGGTTGATCAAAATACATGCAGTATCACATCCAAGGCAATGGCGTCATGTGGCATCAGCGCTCAACGCAGCAGATGTTCTGTCTCGAGGCATATCAGCAGCCCAGCTTAGCACACATACATTATGGTTATATGGACCACTATTTTTGCATGGACCACAACGTGGCTGGCCAGCACCATTTAAGCCTACAGAGCACACAATGGATACCGCTGAGAAGAAAAGCAAGGTATTCAGCATGGTGACTGCCACTGCCAACAACACGAGTGAATGGATATATACGGTAAATCACAGAAATTCATTTTACCGGCTACAGCGAATAGTGGCGTATGTGCTACGGTTTTGTTACAAGCAGAACAAGAAACCAGCGGCTCATTTAGAGTTGAAAGAGTTAGACCAAGCACGTAGAGTAATTATTAAGCAAATTCAAGAAACAGGATTTGCATATGAATTACGACACTTAAAGAAACGGCCTGATCAACCGCTAGATCGCAAAAGCACGGTGGCAACATTGCCACTAATACTGAATGAACATACAATACACTTAGAAACGGCATCAGGTAGTATTAAGGAATTTTGCAATCAAAAAGGAGTGCAACTTAAGTTCATACCACCACGGTCTCCACATTTCGGAGGATTATGGGAAGCTGCGGTAAAATCCGCTAAGCATTTACTGTTGAAAAACGTATCGACAGCAAACTTAACGTTTGAGCAACTGGCTACCATCATTGTCAATGTTGAAGCAGTGTTGAACTCTCGTCCGTTAACCCCAAACTCAGACGATCCCAAAGACTTGACAGCTCTAACCCCAGGCCATCTATTAATCGGAGAACCATTAGTAGCCCAACCAGATGCAGAGCCAGTAACACAGCGATCGATGGATCTGGACACAATGGTCTCAAGAGTACCTTCAAGAGTTGCAGGGTACATCTAAATGGAAAAAACCCTATAACAATGTCAAAGAAGGCATGATGGTAATTTTAAAGGAGGATAATGTGCCAATCTTACAGTGGCCAATTGGACGAATTGTTAAATTATATCCAGGCCTGGATGGATACGTCCGCTTGGTTATCGTTAAAACAGCCAGAGGTACCTACAAGCGGGCTATCCATAAATTGGCTCCCTTGCTTAGAGAGACGGGGATAAAACGTAAAATCGAGGCAGATGACATAGGATCGAATTCCCAAGAAAACCTTGGTATCGAGGACAAAGCAGAACCAGAGACAAAAAGAAGTTTGTCGATCGGTCTGCCACCGTTAGCAATGACGATCTGCCTAATGCTGTTGTTACTTCCTCTGGTAGTTGCTCAAAGGACTAACATAACTCGATTCAACCCCAAACCAGGCATATACTATGAAAGTATTGGCACAGGAAGGATGGCAACGTCTGACTGGACTATTGTGGCATTTTACGATCTCGAACCATATTGGGCATTTTCAGACGGATTAGTAAAGGTTGGAGAAATATGCGTGTTAATGAAGGTTCCAGAGGCATGCACCGCAATGCAAAAGCACTTTGAGCATGTCAACTTAGAGCACCGGACAGGAAATGATCTCCTTCACATAGAACGCCAACGACGATCGCCGTTAGATATAATTGGGAACATTGCGAACGGCTTATTTGGTGTACTGGACTCAAAATATGCAACAGAGATGTCAGGCACCATAAGAAAGGTTAAATCAAATGAAGACTACTTATTGAACTTGCTGCAAAATCAGACATCTGTAATTGACTCAACGATAAATATCATTAAGCGAGAAGAAGCCACGATTGAAAATCAGATGAAACTAATGGAACAACAAATGAACGACATGACCAAGGTCCAGGACAATGCAGTAAAGGCATTGCAATGGTACATCACGCTAACTACTCAGATGACAGTTATTGCAGGGAATTTGCAACGAATTCAAACCGAAATTTCCCGAGTATTTACAAATGCCCATCATAGCAAAATAAGCCCGTTACTACTATCACCAGGCCAGCTTCGGGAACATCTGAACCAACTTAAGAGGCATCTTCCGTTTGGTTTGGATTTGCCAGTTCCAGATAACGATGTCTTGCAATTATATGGCCTTATGAAGGCACAAGGCACAATCGCAAACAATCATGTGATATTTAAGGTCACGTTTCCATTAGTGGCAACGCAGGCAGTGCAACTCTATAACCTGGTACCCATTTCAGCAATTGGAACTCATGGGATTGTAATCATGAACATTAAAATTCCCCTCATTGCTGTCAACAAGGAACAGAATCAATACATTGGGCTCTCAAGAGCCGATTTGAAACAATGTCACCAGCTCAACAACGAGCAATATATCTGTTTTGATAAACAAACGACGTTTACGCTAATAGCAACTGTGAGTTCCAGCTATTCAAAAACACAAAATCATCAACCTGTCAAATACAACACACAAACAGGTCATTTGTCTGGTACGACATGTATCACAAAAATCAGTGGATTTTTGCCACCACCAGACCAATTGAACTCGCAGTGACCTGTGACGATAATATACAAGGTGTCACTATCAAGAAGACTGGATTGTTAACTCTAGACCCGAAGTGTACAGCAAGGAGTTCTGCTATACGAATAACAGGTCACCGTATTACTACGACAGACACAATGAAATTATCATATGTCCGATTTGGCAACTTCAGCATTGGCCCAACAAAAGAAGCGCCAACAACAACACAATTCACGAAGATGCAACTAAGCTACGACGAATTAAGCAACATTCCAGGAAAACTGGAAACTAAGCAAAACTGGAAGTTACCAGAAGACCCCAGCCAGCCGGCACACCATGTTATCGTCTCCTACGTAGCACTAAATATACCATTAGTTCTTGTGAAGGTATATGGAATAAGGAGATCCTCCCAAACCCCAAGGCACAATGGTCCAGAGCAGACATCCGTGAGGATCGTCAATCCTACACCGACTCCCGCTGCAGCAAACCCAGCCCCCAGCAATTTTTCAACGGCCGGGAGTATGTTGGTGTTTAGATTATATAAAATAAGATAACATTAAGACAATTATAATATAGAACAAATGGAAATGTATGCCGGTATAAGTATGTAACCCGATTATAGATATCGATGGCTCATCAGTCATAAGTAGATCTGATATGGTCAGCAGTTAACAATAAAGACCTAGTTCATCAAGTTGCTATAGTTAGCTATTATCAATAAAGACGTATTTTGCCGACCTAACACTATGTCGAACTATGCACTAGTAAGCTATCTAGTTTTACTATAAAAGAAATGCATTATTCTTTGTAAGATCAGATACCAATTGTAGCTACATCGGGTGTGCATCGCTGTGTCTTTGGCCCCCCATCTCTACCTTTGTAATCTCGCTTCGAAGTCCACCCAATTTATGTGTTGGTTGCGATGACTATAAGTCACTGGTTTATGTGCTAGTGCCTATTTGATTGTAAATAAATAAACAATTAATAAATTCAAGAAATACTAACGTCTTTCATTGAACATGTATGTTCTAAAATGAGTAATAGCCCAATGCAAAATTCTTTGCTAAAATCTGGGTACTGTAACAGAGTGTGGTTCATTAATGCTGATTTTAAATGTTCAAACGCGTTTTGACAATCACTTTTAACAATTTTCTAACATAATCCTGTTATGTGATGATTCAGCGAAATTTTTTATAAATCTTCTGCAATAATTGCAAAATGTAATGAATCTCCTAGAGCTGTCCGCGTTATGCGGGACTGGATAATTTTGAATGACATCATATTTTGTGTCATCAAGATTCTTTTATCTGTGCATTTATGTCTCAAAAAGGTGACTTCGTGCATAAAAAATGAACTTTTTTCAGGATGTAACTTTAGGTTGTGTTGCCTACATTTCTCTAAAACAACTGTTAGATTATTGAGCACATGTTTTTCGGAACAACCTATGACTATTAAGCCATTCATATAAATAAATGCTTGCGAAGGTTCAAGGCAAGTAAATGCTATAGTCATTTATTTTTAAACCGAATGGTAATCGCGTGAAGCGATATGAGCCATTACATGTTGATTCTTCTTCGAGTTCAATTTGATGGAAACCGGACATTAAGTCAAGGCAAGGTAGGCAAGGTAGTGGAAATTTATCGGACAACAGTTTCTTATTAATTTGACGATAGGCAATTACAAATCGCCATTTTTGATTTTCGGAATTCGGTAACGGTTTTTTTCGGTACCAATGAAAGTGGGCTCTTGTAAGCGGATACAGGGGGCTCTGTCGCTTTGTCGTTTATAAATTTTTAAACTTGTCTTTGAATTTCATCATTCTGACTATGAGGATTTCTATAATTTTTAATATGGATTGGTTCATTATCCATTAGTCTTAATTTTCGTTTATAAAAATTATTTGTTGTTATTGATTCGGTTTCTAGTCCGAATACATCACTATATTTCATGCACAACATCGTAAGTTGGCTATGAAATTGTGGCGGAAAATTTTTTGATAGTGTAGTTAGTACTGTTTTTTCACGTTGTTTTGTTGTTTTGTTGGTTTCGACTACTTCGTAGCGGAACAGTGGTTCATACTTTAAATTGGTTATGTTTACTATTTGGTCTATATTTGTTGTGTATAGCAATCTTATGACTGCGTGTCCGCTCCTCTATCTATTAGGAATACTACCTTTTTTACTGTTGCCACATTTGTGAAGGTAACAAACGTATTTTGACTAAAACTGATGGCGTGAATCTTGGTGTTCTTTAATGCTGGGTATCTAAAGGTGCTTTGGACATTATTATTCGAACATTATTGTTATTATAACCGTTTTGTTGGTTATTTTCTCGATTACCTCTATTGTTCCTGTTGTAACCTTTGTTATTTGCTCTGTAGCTATTGTTTCTATTTAGTTGGTAATTTTGGCCGTTATTGTGATTATTATAACTATTGTAATAACCACGACCATTGCCTCTACCACGATAATTATATCTGTTATTATAGTTACTGCGGCCTCTGTGGGCAAACAATACAGAGTTGGAGTTTTCAGTCATTTCAGTACTCTGTTCTAGGTACTTCGTGATGGCTTCATTCATTGTTTTGGAGTTTCCTGCCTCTATTATTGTCTTTAGTTGACCATGTTTACAGTTTTTCACCATTGTTTTAATGACTTCTTTCGAACTGAATTTTTCAGGATTTTCTGCTGATAGGCCTTTATCAATATACGAAGTTTCCAAACGCTGTCTTTAATTGTTTATTTCTGTTTTGAATTTATCGGCCGTTTTTCCTTTTTTTGTACTACTTTTGACAATCGAGCTTTTAGTACGTCGAATGTTTCACCGACCATAGTCATGGTCAATTTCATTATTGTAGGAATTCGTTTTATTCAATATATTTATTTGTAGTATGTTAGTTTATTTTAATGTAAAACTATTTATTTGATTATTTTAATTGGAAATTAGTCGTCTTTACTGTTTTACGTCGTTTCGTCTTTTTTGCAACCGCTCTCGCTCGTCTCTTCGGTTCGACTGCCCGTCATTTGCTCAATTCGCCCCGCTCAGCAGAGTTGCCAGACCCGATCCCACAACTCGGCCATCCTAATACGCATTCGCCTCGAATGCATCCTGGTCGTCTATGTCACAGGGAACCCACGGCTTCATATAGGCAGCGCAAGTCGTAGTTCGCCTGGGACCATCGTTGAACAATGTATCTTTGATCACGTCGTATGTATCTCTGGCCTTTACCATTGTAATGCGGTACGGACCTAAATATTTGGGCTTCAGCTTCAAACCTCCTCCAAGTTGGGTTCTTTTAACAGCTACCAGATCACCGACTTTGTATATGGAAGCAGGTCTGCGACGTAAGTTGTAGGTCTTCTTATTTTCTTCTTGCATACGAAGGATCTGCTGCTTCGCTATATTCCGTAGATCATCTCTGTTGTCGGTAAAAATCTGTATTTGCAAAACAGGTTTCTGGCTTATCAATTCTTTTAGCAAATTAAAAGATTTTATCTGACTCTCGTTGAATTAAAATTTTGCATCATTTTTTAATAAATCAGTAAGAGGCTTGGCTATAATCGAAAAATCTGCAATGAACTTGTGAAAATAACCAAGGCCAAGAAAACTTTGGAGCTGCTTTTGATTCATCGGCATAGGAAATTTTTTTACAGCTTTGGTCTTTGCGTCTGAGATACATATCTTCTGATTATTTATAGTATGCCCCAAAAATTCTATTTCTCTCTTCAAAAAACAACATTTCTTTAAGTTAATTATTAAACCATATTCTTCACATCGCTTCAAAACATTTCTCAGATTGGAGACGGCTTCCTCTTCAGTTTTCCCAGGGATTATAATGTCGTCGACGTATGGGATAGCCGTACCAGCACGGGTTAAATCACGAAAAATGGCATTAACGTGTCTCTGAAATACCCCAGGGGAGTTCGTCAATCCAAAAGGAACTTTTAAAAACTGGTACTGTCCGCTGTGTGTAACGAACGAGGTGAATCTTCGACTCTCTTTTTCAACATCTACATGGAAAAATCCATTCTTTAAATCGATTGTGCTGAAAACCGTTGCTCCTTGTAGCCGATCCAATTGATCTTTAATCAGAGGTAATGGAAAATGGTCTTTTACTATTTCCTTGTTTATTCTTCTGTAGTCAATGCACAGCCGTGGAGTGCCATCGCGTTTTTTTACTAATACGACCGGACTGCTGAATTCAGACTCTGATTGTTCTATTATTTCGTCTTTCAGCCACTGATCGACTTGGTCATCAATTATGCACCGTTCAGCAAAAGCGAATCTGCGTGGTCTCGAATAAATTGGACTATCGTCTTTTAAAACAATACGCATTTCAACATTTGTCGATTTTAAATTTTCCGGCTTATGGTTTTTGATAAGATCGTTCACTTCGCACTTTGTACTTTTCGATGCATTTGAGTCAATGTCAATTTCGTCGTTTTCAACCTTTATTCTCATTACCGAACTTAATTCCGTTTCATCATTATATTTCCCGATTTGTACGCCATCACGATTGATTTTTATTTCGGCTTGCTTACAAAAGTCTTCTCCCAAAATCACTTCATCATCCAGGAATTCAGATGATACCACTAAAAAAACCAAATCAAACTGTTCTTGGCTTACGCAAAGCTTTCCCGTAAACGAACCGATAGGTATGACTTTCTTTTTAACTCCGAAACCGTATAGAACTTTATCAACTTTAGCGAGCTTAGGTTTTTTCAAACGATTATATATTTGCTACCAGTATCAAGCAAGGCTATACACTTTTCATTGTTGATTGTTACTTCTTTACACAAAAACATATGATCAGCTGATATTTTATTAGTATTACGAACATCTGTGCTATTTTCAGGCTTTTTGTTTGGACAGTCTTTTGCTATGTGACCAAAGTTATTGCAACCAAAACACTTTCTTCCTTTACTCTTATTGTCACAATTCTCAGATATATGTCCTTTTTGCCCACAGTTATAGCATTTTATACCACTTTCTTTATTTTCGTATTTCATTACACTTTCTTTTTTGATTTGAACGTTCTTAGACTCACTTTTTTGATTACTCGACTTTTCCCGCATTTTTTCATAACATTTTATTCTCTCTTTAAACTCTTTTAGGTTAGTAGCATTGTACAATACTTTGTTCATACTCAAGTCATTAATTCCGTCAATCACATACTGCATAAGAGCACTGTTTTCTATATTACCCCGTGATGCCATCTCTTTCATTTTCAACAAATATTCTTGAACACTTTCACCTTTCTTTATTTTCCGTTCTGACAATTGCTTATGTAACTCCGCGCTATTTATTACTGTTTTAAACTCATTTAAAAGTGATTCTTTCAATGTCGACCAATTTTTAATTCCACGTTCACTCAGAATAAACATCTTAGTAAGTCCTTTAATAGCTCTTTTAGCAAAAATAAATTTTTGTAAACTATCCCAAGTCAGCCATGTCTTCGAAATCCTCAATCCATACTTCAACTGATAAAGTTTCATCGCCATGGAAAGGTCGTAAAGAGTCATCAACGTCCCGAAAATTCAAAGCGAACCTCGGTGGTGACATGTTGACATTTACTGCACTTTGCGTATCAATATTGTTGGCCACGAATAGAGTTTGCCCTATTCGTTTTGATTCGCATATTTTCGTTTGTTGCAGCTGTTCTAAAATTCGTTTCGTCGCTCACTACTGACACCATTTCGTCTTCGTCTTGCATATTGCCTACATCGCCATCTCTTTCGCACTCATCGTTGTCATCTTCGTTTTGATTATTCTCTGTGTCAAGGTCAGCTAGCCAATTTCCAGCTTGCAAATTGCGAAATAAATGGGATGTTAGATTCGATTTGTCATGCGATAAACCCAAAACGTTACAAATAATCACTAAATAGTTATTTGTTAAATTCTTTTCCACCTAAGACACTTTACTTTTATACAAATCGCTGTCGTAATCAAAATTAAACCCTTCAAACTTTCTTAATCTTTGGCGATTTGCACGATCGCCTTCTTCTTCGTATATAAACGTGTAAAACAATGTAATATTAGATTTCTTTTCAGTTTTCAGTGCCTCTTGCACATTTCCAAAGTCTTCAAGTTGGCTCATAGTTCTTTCTCTTACGCACACACACTAATATTGTATATGTACATATATGTATGTATATATACGTCGTTTGCCACCACAGTTATCGTTGTATTCAAACACTTTCTCGTCGTTCGTCGAAAACATTTTCACCGTTTCTTTGCCGCTTTTTCGTCGTTAGCCGCCAATTTATCGTCGTTTGATGCTAATTCTTATTCGTTTTCGCGCGTTTTTTTCGTCGTTTGATTTCACCGTTGCGTCGTTTTGTGTATGTTTGTCTCTGTCTCACTCATTGATATTACTTTTACTTACTTTTTTACTTCTTTATAAGTTGAGCTATGCATATTTGTAGGTTGAGCCCCCATATTTGTAGGAATTTGTTTTATTCAATATATTTGTAGTATTTTAGTTTATTTTAATGTAAAACTATTTATTTGATTATTTTAATTAGATTAAGTTGGAAATTAGTCGTCTTTACTGCTTTACGTCGTTTCGTCTTTTTTTGCAACCGCTTTCGCTCGTCTCTTCGGTTCGACTGCCCGTCTTTTGCTCAATTCGCCTCGCTCAGCAGAGTTGCCAGACCCGATCGCACATTATTATTGCATCGATTGTTGTCAAATCTTGGATTTTGCACAGATTTGGGCCAATAAATTTGTACTTTATTACCTCTACAGCTATGTTTTCAAAATCTCATTTGGTGACATTAACCACTCTCAAAGCTCTTATAAATCTTTAAAGATTCTCTTTTTGGCCATTGAATTCTGGAATGGCGCTCGAGATATCTTTCATATATGCTCTTTGAACATTTGCTTCTGCCATATTGTCTTTTATATTTATGACACTTGTATTAAATTCTAAGTCTGATTCGGTGTCTTGTTCAGACAATGTTTCTAGTTTTTTGTCGTTATCTTTCTCAGATAATGTCAATAACGCAGGAATTGTTAGATCGTTTAGATATTTTTCTTCTATTTCTTCCTCGCTTGTTTCAGATTCTTCAACTTCTAGTTCTGTTTCTTTTTTACAATCAATGTTAAGCCGAAACGACATACACCCAAAAGATCGGTAGCACAGTGACCATGAATAAACTCAACAGTGAGTTCGTGTACATCCGAATGTTTTATCGGTTGAGCCGAATGGCACGATTATTCGGCCAAGCCAAAATGTGTAGCGAAGGCTGTGCATATACGCAATTTTTTTTTTTTTTTTTTAACGTTTAATTTATTTGTTGAATCTACTCTTAAACTAGAGCCTAACAACAAGTTTGAGATATTTTTCTTAATCTAGTACTTATGATATATCCAGGGGATATTGCAGGCGGCCCTAATCATTTATTATTGGGTTGGTCTGTCATTTCTTTTAAGACGAGTTCTATTATTAGTTCGCGTAAGGGAATTGGCAAGAACATTAGGGTGTACATCCAGTTTCGCAGAATACTTTAGTTGTTGACTACCTATTTCATATTTTACGTTAGGTATATTTAGATCATTTTGAATGTTGTCGTTCCGTATGTACCACGGAGCCCCAGTGATTGATCTTAAAATCTTCGACTGCGCCCTTTGTATAATGTCGATATTGCTGGTACTTGCATTTCCCCATAGTACGGCGCCGTAAGTCCAGATGGGTTTCAGTACGGAGTTGTATAGGAGGACTTTATACTCCAGACGTAGAGGGGACCGAGCATTGATGATCCAATGTAAGCTACTCGCTTTCAGTTTAAGCTGTAACTTTTTTGCCTCGATGTGCTTGCGCCAAGTTAGTCTTCTGTCTAGGTGGATACCAAGGTAAGTGACATCCGCGGCTTGAGGAATTGGTACGTCGTTTAGCATTATAGCTGGACAGTTTCTTTTGTTAAGCGTAAATGTAACATGTTTGCATTTTTGCTCGTTGACCCGGATACGCCAGGTTGCTAGCCATTCCTCTACCACCTTGAGGTGTTCCTCTAATTTTGCAGAGGCTTGTATTGGGCATTTGGATCTGCTGAGGATTGCCGTGTCATCGGCAAAAGTGGACGTTGTAAGTCCTAAACTCGTTGGTAAGTCTGCAGTGTACAGCAGGTAGAGCAATGGGCCGAGTACACTGCCTTGCGGTACACCAGCTTTGATTTCAAAGTCAGCCGAGACGGAGCCATTACATCTTACGGCGAATTTTCTATTGTAAAGGTAAGATTCCATGAGTTTGTGGGTGTACTGTGGGAGTTTCTGCCGGATTTTGAACATTAGACCCTCCAGCCAAACTCTGTCGAAAGCCTGGGCAACGTCGAGAAAGACAGCCGTACAGTATTCTTTTAGTTCGAATGCTGTTCGTATTTCGGATGTTATACGATTGACTTGTTCAATTGTCCCATGTTTTTCGCGGAAGCCGAACTGATGTGAAGGGATTGTGTTCTCCGATGCCAGAAATGAGTTTAGACGAATCTGCAGGACCTTTTCAAAAAGCTTCGAAAGACATGGCAGCAAACTAATTGGCCTATAGGATGATGGTTGGGTTTTGTCCTTTCCCACTTTAGGAATCATGATGATAATGGACCTTTTCCATGCTCTTGGGAAGTAGCCAATTCTTATTATAGCGTTGAACATTTTGCAGATGTATTGTATGGTAGGGAGTTCTAGGATCATTTTTGGTGTGATTAGGTCATGGCCAGGGGCTTTGTTCGGCTTTATGTGGTTTTTAATAACTGCAGTGATCTCATCCGATTGGAGTTCCGAGTACTCACTATCCGTTAATGTGCTTGAAGGGGGAAGTACAAATGAGTTTGATGTTGGATTTGGCTGGAAAACCATTTTAAGGTGTGTGGCAAATACGGATGCCCTCTCTTCGTCACTGCGGGCCCATCCACCGGTAGTACCCCTTATTGGTGAAACTGTCTCTGTAGGAGCGCTTAAAGTTGGGTGGGCTTTCCACAGAGGATGTTTAGGGCTGGATGGACTGAGCTTTTCTATGTATTTCCTTTGAGCCCAGATTTCCTCTTGTCTTAACTCCTTGGAGAGGTTGCGGCTGGCATGCCTTAGGCGAAGTTTTGCTGCTGGTGATCGAGTAACCTGCCATTCTCTTCTTAGACGTCGTTTTTCAGTTACTAATTGTTCTATCCGCCGGTTCGTAGGCCTGGCAGCAGGTTTAGCGTAAGTAGAGGCATGTGGAGTAGATACTCTTGCTGCAGCTCCCATCATCGACTCAAGTGTAGAGACGCACATGTCAATGTCCTCTGCAGCATCCAGTTTCGGCGAACAGTCAATGTGGGCACTCATGTACATTTTAAATTTAAGCCAATTTGTTTTGTTGTTTGTAAGTATATATGGGCGATCAAGTACTTGAGGTCTTGTTAACAGTGTGAATAGCACTGGAGAGTGATCGGAGGTTAAATCTAGCAGTGTTTCCGCAGTGATCCGATTACGCGGAATCCTCTTGGTTACTGCGAAATCAATCAAGTCAGGCACTTTTTGTGGATCTGTGGGCCAATAAGTAGGCCTACCCGGTGAGACGCAATCCATCTTATTGAGGGGGTTGACTATTGTGTTGTACAACTGCTTGCCTTTAGGATTTACCAGGCGAGATCCCCAGTGCGTATGTTTGGCGTTATAGTCCCCTGCTGCAATGAAGCGTTCTCCGAGTGTGTTAAAGAAACCGGTGAATTCCTTTTCAGAGATTGAGAAGCGTGGTGGGCAGTACAGGGCAGCCAACGTAGTGTTGCCGCAGCTGGTTTGGACGGTTATAGCAGTTGCTTGAAGGTGCTGTGTTTCGAATCTGTTGAGAAACGAGTGTTTTATACGGTTTTTGATTAGGATACCAGTCCCGCCATGAGCTTTTCCGTCTGGATGGTTTGTTGCGTAGAAGGCATATTTTGGTATTTGAAAATTATTTTTTGATGTTAAATGTGTTTCAGATATCAGCATGACGTCGATTTCACTTGAGTCTAGGAATAGTTGCAGTTCATTTTTGTGCTTGGAGACGCCGTTAGCATTCCAAAGACATAGACTTAGGGAAGCCATTATTTATTCTCGATAAGCTTCTGGATAAGCAGGTTTTGATTCCGCATCAGTTCCTGCATACAGTTTTGCATGAACGTCATAAAAGCAGTCATGTTTTGATTAAGTGAGATCAATAGGGCCTCTATACCACTTGGAGTTTGCTGGCCAAGTTCTGGTGCGCTAGGTTGCGGATTCTGTAGATGGTGGAGTGACGGGGTCTCTTTCGCGGGCTCCGTCTGTCCAGTTCGGAGTACACTAGCGAAGGATACACTAGGATTGGTTGTAGCAGGCATGTTAGATGATCTAACAGCCTTGGCGAAGAATACCTCCGGTGTAGTTTTGGAGGCGTTGAAGGTGATTTTTGGTCCAGCTGGGGGTTTACGCCCGTTTAGGTGCGATTTAAGATCCTTGAAGACAGGACATCCCCTGTAGTTGGCTGTGTGGTTCCCTCCACAGTTACTGCATAGTCTTAGTGCGACGTTGTTTCTGTCCTTGGGGCAAATGCCATCTTTATGATGTTCGCCGCAGCCAACACACACTGACCTAAGATTGCAATTGTTAGCGGTGTGGTTGTATTCCTGGCAGTTTTTACACTGAGGTGGTTGGTATCTCTTATGGGGCTCCTCTACGGTGATTCTTCTGTGCAATAGGAGCTGAAGGTTGTAGATTGGATGCACTTCATTTGGCTTCGTCCGCTTTGCATCTGGTTGGAGCTCGATTTTAAAGAGCGGCTGTGCGACTTTATTCCTGTTGATGATGTTGACAACGGACTTAACCGCAAACCCTTTTTCGGCCAATGCGTCTGCTATTTCTTGGGGTGGGACCGATGGCTCGATCCCCTTTAACACAACCTGGAGCCCTTTACTGCTTTTTAGTTGGTAGGTATAGAAGTTGATGTTAGCATTACGGAGGTACTTTTCGATGATGCGGAAGTTGTCCTCAGTTTGGGTTTGACATTTAATTTCTTTTATGTTACCCCTGTTGAGAGGGGTTACAACAAAGTTATTTGCCCCTACTGTTTCTACTAGCTTCGAAATCAGGACGCTGCAGTTGGCTCCACGGATGTATAAGGGGGGTGGTCTAGCCGATTTGACTTTATCTACAGCGCCGGCTTGATCGTCTTGCTGATCGGCAAGAATTTTAAAACGATTCCCGCTAAGAAGTGCTACTCGTTCATTAGGTTTGGTTATTTTTGGCGTATTGCCACTTTTTTTCTTTTGCGGGCTTAGCTTCCGCTTAGTTATTTTAATATATCTATCCATTCCAGTTTGGACAGAAGGCGTTGGGTTGGGCGTGGCTGACTCTGGGCGACTTGTCGTTGACGGCTTGAGGCAGGTCAATACTTCGGTAGACGTTGCAGTAGTTGCTGTCAACGAGCTGACGGTGCTGGTCGGTGCAATCGGTGACCCAGTTATCGATATTGATGGAGAAGCACACTGCTCTCTCCACGGTAAATTGCTGTTGATTGCTGAGTGGCTTGCACTTTCGGTGTTATTGCTTACGGTAGCATTTAGTGGGGTCGGCGACACCACCGAAAAGTACGCGTTGTTGCGTTGGACCGAGAGACGACGCTCACGTTGTTGTTGTACAAGTAGTTCTTGTAGCTGTTGCTGGTGGGGATCGAGAGAGCTTGGGCCCGAATTGGTGGACATGGCTTTTCCAGGCTTTCCTGTTGCAACTTAGTATTTATTGCTATTAGAACTAATAGCAATATGATTGTAAATAGGCGTCTCTGCGGTGACTGAGACGCAATTCGTATGCTCATCGGCATGAGCTGATTTTCACTTAACGCTGACTTTCGTTCAGGGAGTGGAATTGAGTGAGAATTCTACCGTATGGAAAAGTCAACAAAAAAAATGAATTTCACAGATCTCTGGTATACATATCGCAAATGTCAATTCTTGCATAACTTGTATAGTGTATTCACATAGTCGCCTATCATTCATACTTAAAGTATAACTCAACTTGTAACACTTTGTTGCAAGCATAAACAATCTTCAATTGTTTGTATGTGCATGCCTGAGCTAGGGCTAAGAGAGCGTGTGACCGCTGAGTCAGCACTTTGGCCGCCCAGACTGTGAGCGTCCAACTATGTGAGTACACTCGCTCCGCACACCCCCCCCTTCCATTTGTAGCTGCCGTCCAACGGCAGCATAAGAACAGATATAGGCTAAGAACTCTTTAACGAAATAAAGGAAAATGATTATCAAAACTCACAGCTAAGGGCACAGACGTGCCGCTATTTTTATTTAACATTATAATTAATACACAAACTCGGAACCCGGTCTTTACATGGCGACCGTGACAGGACCTAAACAGGACCTGTGTAAAAATTAAAAAAAAAAAAAATATTAATTAAAAAAAAAAAAAATATATAATACATACGAAAAAAAAAACAACAGCTAATAATTGATGCGGTGAAATATCAGCAACAGCAGCAGCCAATTAAGGCCACAGTGTCGGAGAAGGCAAATATGCCCACATGAGTGACACTGGATTTGGAAATTCTGCACCTGTCCTGCAAAGGGACGCGCCAACACTCGAGGAAGCACTCGAGGCGTGTCCAGCCGATGAACCCCGTCCTCTTACCATAGAGCAATATAAGGCGAGGACTGCAAGGAAACAGGAAAAACCAAAACATAAACGAAGCGGCCGGAGGATAAAGCTACTACAACAGAGACGTTTAATGAAGGACATGGTGGAGGCCACCAAAGAAAAAGAAGACCGACAGCGCTACATAGAGCGCCTGCAACAAATAAAAAACGAGCTTCGCCAAGGTGCGAAACAACGGCAAACGGGCTGCATAATTGCAGTAGCCCCAATTTGCCCTTAATTTTAATTATTTATAACAAATCTATGCGGGAAACCGCTGTTTACAAATCTATGCGGGAAACCGCTGTTTACAAATTACTAACAAAAAAAAAATAGGCTTGTACTAACACATGTGGTAGACATAGATTTAATCAAAATTGTAAAACTTATGTAAGTCTACCACATGCCCTTAACTCTTTTCCTTTTCTCTGGCTCACTGTATTACACAGTTGATGCACTAAAAAAAAATCATCTCTGGCTCACTGTTTAAACAGTTGAGATTTCCAAAATTAAAAAAAAAAAAAAAATATTAATAAAAAAAAAAAAAATTACTAAATATCAATACTTATATTTGCATAAAATTGAAAAAGAAATACAAAAAGAGAGCCTACAATTTTTTTTTTTCAAAGTTCAAATTCAAATTTTCAAATTTTCCCATGAAACTCTCATTAAATGTATGGAGTCGAACTCCATATCAAAGCTAGATAGTACAGAAGAAAGTATTAGAAAATTAGTTAGCATGTTGGACCATGAGTCCAAGGTAGCGGATTCAACCGCTAATGTTATAAATACTGTCGAAACATCTTCAATCGACTTAAAATTTATAACAATTTTATTAGTAATAATCGTCGTTTTGCTATTAGCAAACTCCCTGACGAAACTTTATAAATTGCACAATAGATGCATCAAAAAGAAATACCAGAGTAGGGCCATAGACTTAGACAAGATCTAAAAAATATGGAATGGAATAATTTAGTAAAAAATCTAAATAATTCCAGAGACAAATTTAACAGATCATATAATTGTATCAATAAAGATACAGTTATTAGAATAGAAACTCTAAAATTACACATAAATAACCTTATTCAACAATATAATAATATTGTTTTAAAAATTCAATTGGTCGACGACCAGCTTACTCCTGCTCATAAAACACAGTGCTACAATTTAATACAATCTTTAAATGAAAGGTTGACAAAAATAAGCGCGAGAAGAAGTCTGGAAATACAAATACCAGAAGAACCATTAGCTTTAGCCGAGTTCGATGCAAATCAACTAAGCGAGCTAAATGAGTCAAAGCCAACAGTCGACATCGAACAAGATAGTGACATTGAATCATTGTTCGAAGAAATAATCCCTACTAAAATGGCACTAACAGTTGTAGATTTTTTGAAGCTGGCCTCAAGTCTAATATCAGACTATGACGGTAAGCCAGAAAATTTGCAAAGTTTCCTAGATTCTTTGAATCTAGTAAACACACTAAAAGGCGACCATGAGCAAACAGCCATAAGCCTGATCAAAACAAAATTAAAAGGCCACGCCAGAAATTTGATAACCACTGAACAGAAAATAGGTGAGATCATTACTCACTTGTCTACAACAGTGAAGGGAGAGTCAGTAGAAGTGGTATCAGCTAAGCTTCTCAATCTCCAGCAAAGAAACAAAACTGCTACTCAATACACCCAAGAGGTGGAAAAGTTAGCAAAGGACCTTGAAGGTGCTTACATCAGCGATGGTGTGACCCCAACTCTTGCTACCAAGTATAGCACAGTAACAGCAGTAAAGGCAATGGCGAAAAATTGCACAATAGAAAGGGTTAAGAACATCATGATGGGAGGTATTTTCACAAATATGGATGATGTAAAATTTGTAAACACTTGTACTGAGATAACAGGACAAACCAATTCAGTCCTATATTATCGACGAGGTACAAGTTACAACAATAGAGGAGGCCGAGGTTATAATCGCGGAAGAAATTATAACTATAATAATAACAGCAACAACAATAACAACTTCCATAATAATAATAACCGTGGTGGAAGACCAGGCCAGAATAGAGGAAGAGGCCGAGGAAACTTCAACCGAGGTTATAATACCGGTAATGTCAGATTATTACAGAATACATCGGAAAACCAACAGAACCCTTTAGGCAACACACAATAAATCCAAAAATTTACACTATCAACCTTAGTCTTAACATTTTTTTTTGCTTCACAAATCACGAAACAAACACAAATTTAACATTTTTAGTAGATACAGGAGCAGATATATCACTCCTAAAAATAAATTCAGATAATTACAATATCAAAGACAATAAAATTATAGACATTGAAGGCATAGGCCAAGGAATAATTCAATCCAAAGGAATCACAGCAATAGAAATTCAAACAGCCAAATACATAATTCCACATGAATTCCATTTAGTAGATCCCGATTTCGCAATACCATGCGATGGAATAATCGGCATTGACTTCATAAAAAAATTCAATTGCCAGTTAGCCTTCAACCCAACCGAAGATTGGTTAATAATTAGACCAAACAACCTAAATTATCCGATTTATGTTCCGATTACATATAGTTCAGGCAATAATGCACTACTTTTACCAGCTAGATCCCAAGTAGTCCGAAAAATAGAAATAAACACAGAAGAAGAGTGCATATTGATACCAAATCAAGAAATTCACAATGGAATTTATGTCGCTAATACAATAGCAACGTCCAAACATGTTTACGTCCGTCTGTTGAATACAACTAATTCTGACCAATTGGTCAATGTAGGAAAACTAAAATATGAAACACTTTCAAATTACGAAATTGTCCGAACAAACCCAGACATCAGATGTGAAACAGTTTTGAATAGCTTAAAGAAAAATTTCCCCCCTCAATTTAAAGAACAGTTAACAAAATTATGTACCAAATATAGCGATGTATTCGGACTAGAAACCGAATCGATATCAACAAACAATTTCTATACGCAAACATTAAGACTAAGGGATGATGAACCTATTTATATTAAGAACTATAGAAGTCCGCATAGCCAAATAGAAGAAATCCAAAAACAAGTAGGAAAATTAATAAATGATAAAATCGTAGAACCATCTGTATCCGAATACAATAGCCCACTCTTATTAGTCCCAAAGAAATCTAACTCAGAAGAAAAGAAATGGCGATTAGTAATTGACTATCGTCAAATAAACAAAAAATTATTGTCCGATAAATTTCCGCTTCCCAGAATTGATGACATTCTAGACCAATTGGGTCGAGCTAAATACTTCTCCTGCCTCGACCTAATGTCCGGTTTTCACCAAATTGAACTAGAAGAAAGTTCAAGAAACGTAACATCTTTTTCAACAAGCAATGGCTCATATCGCTTCACGCGATTGCCATTTGGACTTAAAATAGCACCAAACTCTTTCCAGAGAATGATGACAATAGCATTTTCAGGATTGGAACCATCGCAGGCATTCCTTTATATGGATGACTTAATGGTGATAGGATGTTCCGAAAAACATATGATTAAAAACTTAACTGATGTTTTTAACGTATGTAGGAGATACAACCTAAAGTTGCATCCAGAAAAATGTTCATTTTTTATGCATGAAGTGACATTCCTAGGTCACAAATGCACTGATAAAGGAGTCCTGCCCGATGACAAAAAATACGATGTCATAAAAAATTATCCGGTTCCGCATGATGCAGATAGCACGAGGCGATTCGTAGCATTTTGTAATTACTACCGTCGTTTCATAGAAAACTTCGCCGACCATTCGCGACACATAACTAGATTATGCAAAAAGAATGTCCCTTTTGAATGGACGAGCGAATGTCAAAACGCATTTATGCATCTTAAAGAAAAGCTTATGCATCCAACACTACTTCAATATCCCGATTTTAGCAAAGAATTTTGTATAATAACTGATGCTAGTAAACAAGCTTGTGGAGCGGTTCTAACTCAGAACCATAGTGGACTTCAACTCCCAATAGCTTATGCATCACGTTCATTTACCAAAGGCGAAAGCAATAAAAGTACAACAGAACAAGAGTTAGCAGCAATTCATTGGGCAATAACACATTTTAGACCATATATTTATGGAAAACATTTTACAGTAAAAACAGATCACAGACCACTAACATATTTATTTTCAATGACAAATCCAAGTTCCAAATTAACACGAATGCGGCTGGAACTTGAAGAATATGATTTCACAGTAGAATACCTAAAGGGAAAAGATAATTTTGTTGCGGATGCACTTTCCCGCATAACAATAACCGATTTAAAAGACATTCAACATAAAGTCCTGAAAGTCACTACCAGGCGACAAAGTAGACAAGAGAAGAACTGTACAGTTAAAAACAATGAACTTTTGCCAAGGCAAAATCATTTAAATGTATCCAAGCCCAAAGTGTACGAAGTCATTGCAAATGATGAAGTACGAAAAGTAGTGACCTTGCGCATCACAGAATCTAAATGTTTCTTTAAGCATGGAAATAAAGTGATCGCAAGAATTGAAGTTAGCGACATATATACTAATGGAATTCTCGACTTAGGTCAGCTCTTCCAAAGGCTTGAAAAAGAGGCCGGAATATTAAACATCCGCCAACTCAAAGTGGCACCGAGTGAAAAGGTCTTTGAATCAATTTCAATAGATACTTTCAAACAAATGGGCAATAAAATATTAAGATCATTACGAGTAGCGCTACTCCAGCCGGTGACCCATTTAAGAAATGAGAAAGAGATACAACAAGTACTGTCTACATACCATGATGATCCAATTCAAGGAGGTCATAGTGGCATTACAAGAACAATATCGAAAATCAAAAGACATTACTATTGGAAAAATATGACACGTCATATAAAAGAGTACGTACGTAAATGTCAAAAATGCCAGGTGTCTAAAACAACGACACATACAAAAACTCCTATGACTTTCACTGAAACACCAGCAAACGCTTTCGACATAGTGATAGTGGATACAATTGGTCCACTACCAAAATCGGAGCATGGTAACGAATATATAGTCACATTAATATGTGACCTAACAAAATATTTAGTAACCATACCGATCAAAAACAAAAGTGCAAACAATGTCGCAAAAGCAATTTTTGAAAACTTTATACTCAAGTACGGTCCAATGAAGACGTTCATTTCGGACATGGGAACAGAGTATAAAAACCAAGTAATAACTGATATATGCAAGTATATGAAGATCAAGAATCTCACCTCTAATGCATATCACCACCAGACTTTAGGGACAATTGAACGAAGTCATCGAACATCCAATGAATACATTCGTTCATATATCTCTGCAGATAAGTCTGATTGGGATGATTGGATTCAATATTTCACTTATTGTTTCAACACAACACCATCAGCAACGCACGAGTATTGTCCATATGAACTCGTATTTGGTAGATTGCCAAAACAGTTCATAGATTTTAATAAAATTGATAGAATAGACCCCCTTTACAATTTAAATGATTATGCTAAAGAAGTAAAATATAGATTAGAAATAGCATATAAAAGAGCTAGAATTATGTTAGAAAAAGCCAAGGCTTATAGGAAAGATTTATATGATAAAACCAGTAAAAATTTTGAATTAAGTGTAGGAGATAAAGTATTAATAAGAAATGAAGCAGGGCATAAATTAGACCCAGTATATTTAGGACCATAAATAGTAGAAAAAATAGGAGATAATCAAAACATTTTTATAAAAGATAGCAAGAATAAGAGACAAAAAGTACATAAGGATAGATTAAAAATTTACATTAAATGAAACGTTTCATGAGAAAATAATAAAAAAAAAATAATTAGGTCTGATCAACCTTTTCAAAAAAAAAAAAAGAAAGATTTTTTTTTTAATTTGATATAAATTTTTTTTTTAAATTTTATGCAAACAAAAAAAAAAACAACAAAAAAAAAAAAAAAAAAACATACAAAGAAAAAAGACAAAAAAAAACACTTTTTATCCAAATATTAATTCTCAAAAGAAAAATTTTTTTCTCTAAATGACTACATATGTATATTACGCCATTTCTTAAAAAAGGGAGGTGTAGTGTATTCACATAGTCGCCTATCATTCATACTTAAAGTATAGCTCAACTTGTAACACTTTGTTGCAAGCATAAACAATCTTCAATTGTTTGTATATATGTATGTGCAGGCATGCACATACATACATACTGATTATGCATATGCGTAATATGAGCTAGGGCTAAGAGAGCGTGTGACCGCTGAGTCAGCACTTTGAGCGTCCAACTATGTGAGTACACTCGCTCCGCACACCCCCCCCTTTCCATTTGTAGCTGCCGTCCAACGGCAGCATAAGAACAGATATAGGCTAAGAACTCTTTAACGAAATAAAGGAAAATGATTATCAAAACTCACAGCTAAGGGCACACACGTGCCGCTGTTTTTGTTTAACATTATAATTAATACACAAACTCGGAACCCGGTCTTTACATTTGAAATGTTTGAATGTGCTTAATGAATTGGTTATTCGCAAGGTCACTATTTTTCGTACTTCGTCATTTACAATAACATCATAAACGTTGGGCTTAGAAGCATTAAGAGGTTGCTTTTGCAAATCTTCTATATTATTTTTTTTTCTTTTCCTGCGCAGGAATTTGTCTTTGATTTCAGATAGTGGGACTGGATAATTTTGAATGACATCATATTTTGTGTCATCAAGATTCTTTTATCTGTGCATTTATGTCTCAAAAAGGTGACTTCGTGCATAAAAAATGAACTTTTTTCAGGATGTAACTTTAGGTTGTGTTGCCTACATTTCTCTAAAACATCTGTTAGATTATTGAGCACATGTTTTTCGGAACAACCTATGACTATTAAGCCATTCATATAAAGAAATGCTTGCGAAGGTTCAAGGCGAGTAATGCTATAGTCATTTATTTTTAAACCGAATGGTAATCGCGTGAAGCGATATGAGCCATTACATGTTGATTCTTCTTCGAGTTCAATTTGATGGAAACCTGACAGTTGGTCAAGGCAAGGCAGGCAAGGTAGTGGAAATTTGTCGGACAACAGTTTCTTATTAATTTGACGATAGGCAATTACTAATCGCCATTTTTTATTTTCGGAATTCGGTAACGGTTTTTTTCGGTACCAATGAAAGTGGGCTCTTGTAAGCGGATACAGGGGGCTCTGTCGCTTTGTCGTTTATAAATTTTTAAACTTGTCTTTGAATTTCATCATTCTGACTATGAGGATTTCTATAATTTTTAATGTGGATTGGTTCATTATCCATTAGTCTTAATTTTCGTTTATAAAAATTATTTGTTGTTATTGATTCGGTTTCTAGTCCGAATACATCACTATATTTCATGCACAACTTCGTAAGTTGGCTATGAAATTATGGCGGAAAATTTTTTGATAGTGTGGTTAGTACTGTTTTTCTCACGTTGTTCTTTGTTGGTTTCGTATACTTCGTAGCGGAACAGTGGTTCATACTTTAAATTGATTATGTTTACTATTTGCTCTATATTTGTTGTGTTTAGCAATCTTATGACTGCGTGTCCGCTCCTCTATCTATTAGGAATACTACCTTTTTTCCTGTTGGCACATTTGTGAAGGTAACAAACGTATTTTGACTAAAACTGATGGCGTGAATCTTGGTGTTCTTTAATGCTGGGTATCTAAAGGTGCTTTGGACATTATTATTCGAACATTATTGTTATTATAACCGTTTTGTTGGTTATTTTCTCGATTACCTCTATTGTTCCTGTTGTAACCTTTGTTATTTGCTCTGTAGCTATTGTTTCTATTTAGTTGGTAATTTTGGCCGTTATTGTGATTATTATAACTATTGTAATAACCACGACCATTGCCTCTACCACGATAATTATATCTGTTATTATAGTTACTGCGGCCTCTGTCTTAAATTGTTTGTTTCTGTTGTGAATTTATCGGCCGTTTTTCCTTTTTGTACTACTTTTGACAAACGAGCTTTTAGTACGACGAATGTTTCACAGACCATAGTCTCTTGCAATTTCTTTATTATTGCATCGATTGTTGTCAAATCTTGGATTTTGCACAGATTTGGGCCAATAAATTTGTACTTTATTACCTCTACAGCTATGTTTTCAAAATCTCATTTGGTGACATTAACCACTCTCAAAGCTCTTATAAATCTTTAAAGATTCTCTTTTTGGCCATTGAATTCTGGAATGGCGCTCGAGATATCTTTCATATATGCTCTTTGAACATTTGCTTCTGCCATATTGTCTTTTATATTTATGACACTTGTATTAAATTCTAAGTCTTGTTATGACCTTACCTGGTCCTATGCGCGTCGATAACTCGAAGAGGCCCGCCGGCTAGCTATAATCGGGTCGTGGGATACGATAACCCTGCCTCTTTCGCGCACAACAATAAAAAAAAAGTATCAAACACAATCCAGGGAACATCATGGAGGATGACACCAACTGGAGACTGTTACGGACGACTAGAATAAATATGACTATATATACTTCGGTCACCATGCACACACAAACGCTTCACACATATCGGCTTGGGGATCAGACCTTGGGCTTTAAATTGATCCCGGCATGCCCACCCTTCCTGGCAGTTTTGGTAACCTACTGCCCCATTTAAACACATTCGCTGGTATCATCGGTTCATTACCGATCGCTCATCCCATGTCTCCGGGTATTACTCACCATCCCCCCCTTTTCCGACAAACCAAACTACTCAATATACATCATCTTTTCTCAATCGTTTATAATAATGTTATAAAATGATAAGGCAATTTAATAAATTCAAATTTTTACGCGCTCACCGAGACATCACTCTGTCTCCAATACCCCATTGTATTCGGGCAACAAAAAGAACAAAAAAAAATATATGTAAGTTATTGATAAATTCTCCTTTGTTCTTTTTTTCCAGGCGCCAACCTGACCATAGAGGACCTACCTAAAAAAAGAGCTCTTCTTTTACGATAAGGACTACGTGCAGATTATACCTATTGGAGTTTATGTGAGACTATACGTTACGACAAGAGATGTGGCGGCGGCACGTTTTACAAGGATATGATTAATTATAATAAAAAAGAATAAACAATATTAATAATATTGAGACTCGATATTGGCAAACAAAAAAACGGGGCTCATACGAGCGATTAAATAAAAACGATTAAATAAAGTAAACAAATAAATAATTGAATAAATAAATATATATATATATAATTAGGATAAGGTTATCTGAATAAATAAATAGTTATGCGCGATTTAGGTAATAAATTAGCTCTGTATGAGTATATATATATATAAAAACGAAGGGGATAAAAATAGACGGGGGATTACAATTTAAAAATAAATCGGTCTAGTGGGGGAGCTTATTTGGTGCTCACTCATGGAACAGATTCTTCTCACGACTCCCAAAGGATAATTTATGGAATTTGTCCCGCGCCGGCCTCTGTGGAAAATTTAGGTTAAACTCGTGTTCAGGCCGGACCGCCTTCTTCTTTTTCAATTTGCAATTTTCTCCTGAAGGCGAAACATGTGGTGGTCACGAGGCCATGGAGAATCTTCAAACCCATGGAGGGAATAAAAAACTTGGCCAGGCCCCGAAAATAGGCGGCCTGACCTCTGATGACTGCCGATTTGGTTGGCCTGTACGGAGAATCCCGAAGGTGAGGATAATATTAGGACCAACTCCCCTGGGCCATCCCTGAATATGGAATATTCACTTACCCCTTTATTTTGTCCAATCCCGTATGGGCATATACCCAGGATTTGGCTTCCCTCTTGAAAGAATTCACGGTATAAAACTTTTCTGAATCCTCACATCACTTTATTTCCTTCTTTGGTTTTTTTTTTTTTTTTTACATTTTCTTATTAGGCTCTCGCAATAACCAACCACTCTCGAGACTTGCTTCGACCGATTTGACCTTCATCTGTCCCGACTATCCCGACCAGGAACAGTCCCAACTCCGAATCCTCTCTCAGATTTGAAAAGCCGGGCGACCGATCTTCTCATTCGTTACCCGCTCCATTACCCGTTTGAGGGGAAAAATTCCCTACCATCTCGTCTCCATTATCCAACACTACATAGAATTTCCCGACTTATCGATAACCCTAAACAAAAAAAACAACCCAGCCATAACAACGCACGGGCATATTGGTGGCTTGTCGCTACATATGACCGTGAAAAATGGCTCTACGCGAACTGCAATCAACTCGGGACATCCCACGACAGCGCTCTCAGGACCAGCTACGACACGCCCAACGAGGGAAAACGCCCACACACACAGAGACTGAGGACTGACCACGCCATGCCCTGGATTGACCATTTCCCACCGCTGGAATCAGGTGAGTACTTGACGTATCTATTGCCTCAGTTTGCTGACCGTATAAATTTGCTTTCAGGTAATCCCTCACATCTATGACCCTCATTATTGTTTCAAATCCTTCGCATGATAGATGCCGCTAGGTTTCCCTTCGAGCGTCTCGGTTTCGTACATATTGTTACCCACTAGGCTTCTTATTCGGCATTTTAGGTACTTGCGCGCAAATTTCGCATTAAAATTTTTCCCAAAATTGCTTAAGACGAAATTTCGTCGATACACTTCCTGTCCAGGTCGAAAATGCACCTCCCTTGACCGTCGGTTATAGGACAACGCGCTTTTATCATGAGCGACTCTTAGCCTCTTTCGGACCTCGTCCCTCATTAGTGCCATTTTGGTTTCACGACTCGCAACATTTACGTCATAGTCGTCCAACGACTGCAGCTTTCGTGCCAGTTGATAGTCTGCTCCATTCGTGAACATGTTTTGGCCAAAAAGGGCAAAATAAGGTGACACTCCCGTGGCTTGATGCACCGCCCCTCTCAAACTGCATTCGATTTCGCTGAGATACAGGTCCCAATCCCGATGATCATCGTTTAGATAAGCCCGGATCGCATTCAGCACCGACTGGTTGACTCTTTCGGCCGCGTTGGACTGAGGTGAATATACCGCAGTACGGAGATGCTTCACGCCATATTCCCGCAACAATTGTTCGAACTGCTTGGACACAAATTGTTTTCCGTTGTCGCTATGCACCAGTTCCGGCACCCCGAATTTGTGGAAAACTTCCCGTTTGAGGAAGTTCACCACGCCGTTCGCGGTAGCCTCCCGCATTGCGTGCAGAAACACGAATTTCGAAAAGTGATCCACAACCACTAACACGTACGCGTGACCTCCCCTCGACCGTGGGTATTTCCCCAAGAAGTCTATATAGATCTTCTGGAATGGCCGATAGGACTTCACTTCAGCTCCTATTCCTGGCTTCGGCCCACAATTGGTGGACTTTTTTTCTTTGCACACTCGGCAGTCCCGAACATAGGCCTTCACCTGAGCCACCATTCCTGGCCAGTGATACCTTTGACGGAGAATTGATAGAGTCTTCGCGATTCCCCCATGGCTTCGGATTGTGGGCTCGTGCGCCTGTGCCACCAAAGTTGTGGTCAATGCCGGAGGTATCCACAATCTCCATCCACTATCCAAGATCTCAGGGGGGCCCTGATGGGCGGATGCTTTTTTAAAAATATATCCGTCTTCCACCATGAGGTCTGGAAGCTTTTCTTTGTTGGCGAGGACTTCCTGCCGCAACTCCTTATATTCAGGGGAGTCAAACTCTGTAGTCTCCAAGCCCAGGATAGAGTCCACTCCAATTTCCTCTACCATCCTAGATAGGGTGTCTGCCACAACGTTTTCTGACCCCTTTCGGTGAACTATTTCGAAATCGAAAGCTTGCAGTTTTAGTGACCATCGTGCTAATCGACCATCCAAGTCTTTCAGCGCCATTAGCCACCTCAGACTCGAGTGATCCGTGATGACTGTGAACGGCATCATCTCTACATACGGCCTAAACCGTTTGATCGCCATAATCGCCGCTAGACACTCCTTTTCGGTCACGCTGTAATTCTGCTGACATTTATTCAATTTGTACGAATAGAATTCGATGGGTCTCTCACCTCCATCGGGATCTTCTTGGAATAGCACCGCACCTATCCCAATATTAGAGGCGTCACACTGAATAAAGAACCTTTTTCCGAAATCGGGGTGACTAAGAACGGCGCTGTTGTCATTGCTTCCTTTAAGCGTCTTACCGCTTCAACAGCTTCGTCGGTCATACGGAACTTTCCATTTTTTTTAAGAGTATCCGTGATTGGCGCAGCCAACTCTGCGAAGTTCTGTATGAACCTCCGGTACCATCCCACTGTGCCCAAGAAACTTCGCACTTCCCGAACACTTCTTGGAGTGATCAACTTCTGGATCGCCTCTACTTTCCGGGGGTCCGTTCTTAACACGCCTCCTCCGATGATGAAGCCCAGATATCTTAATTCTTTGTGACAGAAGTGCGATTTCTTTAACCCAATGGTCAAGCCGGCCGACTTTAAACAGTCTGCCACTTGCTGTAGGACGCCTAAATGGGACTCGAAATCAGGTGTGACTACCAACAAGTCATCCAGATAAACGAATACCTTCTCCCTGAGCCTAGCTGGTATCACCTGATCCATTAGCCGGCATAAACTTTGACCTGCATTACAGAGTCCGAAAGGCATCACCGCAAACTGGTAGAGTGGTCTCCCAGGGACTGTAAAAGCAGTAACAGGACGACTTTGCTCTTCCAACTCAATCTGCCAGTACGCGTGCTTTAGGTCGACGCTGCTTATATATATAGTCTCTCCAATTCGACTCAGAATACCATCGATTTGCTGTAGTGGATAGGCATCTTTTTTAGTGGCCTGATTGATTTTCCGGGCGTCGAGGCACAATCGGTTTTTCCCAGGTTTCATTACCAATGTCACTGGATTGCTCCATGCGCTCTCGCTCTCTTCAATGACTCCCAGCCGCAACATTTCATCCAACTCGTCATAAATTAAGCGTTGTTTGGCTGGAGACACGGGATAATGCCTCGATTTCACCGGTACCGTTCCTTCCAGTAGCTCGATCCGATGCTTCATGCGCGTTGTCCGCCCTAATCCTTCTTTCTCGTATGAAAGAAAGGAACCTTTTACCGCTTGCAGTCTAATCTGCTGCTGCTCCGATAGCGCGTGTGGCTCTTGTCCCAGTTCGGAGATTTGGTTCGGCTCCTGTTGTCTAACGCCGACTTCTGCTGGGAACATTTCCGGGGCTATGCCGAATGCCTTCCAAAAATCCACCCCTAGATAGGCCGTTTGCTGTAGACTCGGGCACAGATAAAATAATATACTACGCGCTATTCCTTTGTAGTTGGCCTCCACGCGCACCTTGCCAATAATCCGGTTCGTTTCGCCCCCAGCACTTGTTACCGAAGCTAGATACGGGGTCCATTTTAGCCCCAGTTGCTCAACCAGTTCTCGACATCCCTTTCCTAAAACGCTTACGGAGGCCCCTGAATCTAATAATCCTTGTATGACCTGATTTCCAATGGCCACGTCGGCATATGCTCTCGGATCGGGCCTTTCTTCGGACACAACAGCTGCAACAGTCAACCGAATCGTCTCTCGCTCCCATTTCCTTTGTCGAAACCTTTCTCGAGCCTTACGAACTCGCTTAGATAGAGTAGTCATGCCCTCCAGCGAGTTCACCTGAAAAATTCTGTTCCTGGCTTCCAGGTATAGCCTCATTCGCTCCTCAAAAGGTTTCCCAAATCCCCCTACTCCCGACGCAGACTCAATATTTCGGACTAGTTTGGGCGGTTCGATGTTTTTTCGTTGGAACGGTACTCCGCCACTCTCGCCTCGCTCCTTCTCGAGTTTCCCGGATTGCATTTGGGGCACCTGGGCGTTACGGTGTTCGATCGTCCACATTTGTAGCAGAAAATTCTGCGCTGTTGATCGTCACAATCCTTATAAGCGTGGCCGGATTTCTGACAATTCCAACAAACCAAAATCCGTGGAGCCAATGTGTCCGTCATTGCCTCTATGGAAACCGATGGGACTACTGGTTCACCCCCGATTTCCGAAACTGGCTCGTATAAATCCTCAACGTGCCCGGTTCGGAAATCCTGGCGACGGTTTGCCGGTGCTCGGCTGAAACCGCTCTGTTTGGCCATCTCGTCAGCGAAATTCCTCTCTACATCCCGACACTCCTCGCGAAGATGGTCGACAGTGTAGGCCCGTATAGGGTACACCAGATGCTTCCATGGCTCTCTCAGATTTTTTTTGATTGTCTTTACGACCCAGTCTTCCGAGAGTGGCGATTTTATTCCGGCTCGTAGCCTCCGCATTGCCTGGAAAAATGAATCCAAAGACTCGCCCGTTTTATGCTTCCTTTCCATCATGTCTTGGATTCGCTCATAGTCACATCTAGTATCACAATACTGGTCTTCCATCGCCGCCTTCAGTGATGGCCAGTCCGGCGGTGGTTTCGTCCGCATTTGCAGCCAATACCACTCTGACGCCTCGTCCGACAGCAATTGGTGAAAGTCTCGGAGTATTTCCTCCCACGGCGTGTTGTAGTGTCTCTGGAGGTGTTCCACGCGAAACAGGAAATCTTCCACTGTGATGCCTCCGGATCTACCCGAAAACATCACCTGCCATTTGGCGATGGGAACGAACACCCTCCGAGAATGGTCCGCGACTCGGTAGCTAGATGATCTGTTTCTCTGGGGAAGTAGAGGTGGTCGGTTGTTCCCCCTGTCGACGTCCGCTCCTGCCCGTTGTTCATTTTGCCTCATCGGCTGATACGTTCTAGGGCATTGGTGGCCCGGCAGCGCTGTGGACGCGGATATGCCAGCTCCGGGTAACGGAAATTGGTTGCTGGATTGCCAGTTTCCTCTGTGGAGTTGTTCGCAACCGTTTGCTTGGAGTCCGGTCCCACTCACTGGCGCTGTTCCCATATTTGGGGCTTCCCCCGCCGCACGCTGTGGATTC
The DNA here is from genome assembly GCA_018150345.1 of Drosophila equinoxialis. Taxonomy (NCBI): domain Eukaryota; kingdom Metazoa; phylum Arthropoda; class Insecta; order Diptera; family Drosophilidae; genus Drosophila; species Drosophila equinoxialis. The sequence continues at coordinate 600,101 of JAECWI010000481.1, forward strand.
TCCCTCGTACTTGATTGGGCCGCGTGTCGCCTCGGATATGCTGGTTGTTCTCCCCCATATGGACGCGCCCCAGGCTGTGAAATCTGTGTCATACCCGAACGACTGGACCCTATGGACGACCCTTTTCTCACCTCTAGACGATCTAATAGTTTCTCAAAGCCTTCCTCCAAACTTTTATCTATTCGACGGCTCACGAAGTCGGTCATCTCCTGCCTCATCTGAGTGTGACACTGCTGGACCGCTGCTTCGAGCTGTCTAATTGATACTGCCGCATACGCCTCGGCATTTTCCCGTGAAAGCTGTTCCTGTATCGGATCGAGACCCATATTCAAAGGGGCGCTTACTGGAGTCGCTACCTCATTTAAAGATAGCCGCCTGGGGATAGCCCCTTGAGAAAACCGTGTGTCTGGCTGTCTCATTCCCATCAGCATCTGAGCTGCTGTTAGGGTGGAGCTGTTGGGAGGCTGGTTATTTGACTCTTCATCGGCATTCATTACTCCTATTTAACCTGGTTTTTGCTATTAATTGAAATTACTATCCTTATATATTTATGTATCTAATCTTTCCTCCCTTTTTTTTTTTTTATATTTCCGTTATTCACCAATATATTTTCTCTTTATTTTATAGACCTTGATTGATCCTCGTATCTATGCAGGAAAAAGGGGGAATCTAGTGAGAACCCGACGGATACACTCCCAGGGATGAGACTGACCAATTCATCTATGCCAGCCTCTTACGTTGAACGTCGTGTGCGTGTGACCGAGAAGTATTACTACACAAATAGTAGGTCGTCGACTGCTCAGGTCATCAATCGTAAATTTGATGACCGACAGTCAAGAACCTAACCAGTTCACATTCGTGATAAAAATCTATTTGCTTTCAGGTGGCCGTGCTCTTTCGATGACGTACCAGGAGGATGCAACGTATTACGCTATGGAAAACGGATCACCCCCCCGATGACGGGACGCTACTACAAACCTCATCAAAGTCTGAGGCCGCCCGTATGGTACGCTCGTTAGTTCCACCTGGCTACCACACAAATAGAAAACATCACGTAAGTTTAGACAACATGACTAACATAATTCCATATACTAACTACACCTAACATTGTCCAACTATCCCAGCAATCGTATCTTCTACACAAGGATTTGACGCTAATGCTACCTCCGGGCGAATCGCTTGGGCGTTATACCGCCTGTGCGATGACTCCGGCTACTTCTACTTTCTTCATTGATTTTTACTGATATCTCTCCTGTTTGTTCCAGATCGACATGATTCCATCAAGGCACGCTCGCTAACTACAGACGACTTCCTGCGTTGTAATGCCGCCGTGGCTAATACAAAAAAATTACGATCTGGAGCCATCAGGTACTTGACAATGTTCGGTCTGTTCTCCGCTTTCCTAGACACCGGGTTCCCGCCTATCCCGGTAATAGACGGGTATCATTATCAGCGAACGAAACAAAAGGGACATTGTAAGCTAACACTATCGTTTCAGAAACTCAGATTTTCACCGATCGTTAGAACGCTCTTCATTTTTGTGGGCTAGGACCCATGCGTTCCTCTCCCCAAAAATGAATAACTTGTTCGAAGAAAACCGAATTTCTGTTGAATTACCATTGGGCGCCATTTATTGTTATGACCTTACCTGGTCCTATGCGCGTCGATAACTCGAAGAGGCCCGCCGGCTAGCTATAATCGGGTCGTGGGATACGATAACCCTGCCTCTTTCGCGCACAACAATAAAAAAAAAGTATCAAACACAATCCAGGGAACATCATGGAGGATGACATCAACTGGAGACTGTTACGGACGACTAGAATAAATATGACTATATATACTTCGGTCACCATGCACACACAAACGCTTCACACATATCGGCTTGGGGATCAGACCTTGGGCTTTAAATTGATCCCGGCATGCCCCACCCTTCCTGGCAGTTTTGGTAACCTACTGCCCCATTTAAACACATTCGCTGGTATCATCGGTTCATTACCGATCGCTCATCCCATGTCTCCGGGTATTACTCACCATCCCCCCTTTTCCGACAAACCAAACTACTCAATATACATCATCTTTTCTCAATCGTTTATAATAATGTTATAAAATGATAAGGCAATTTAATAAATTCAAATTTTTACGCGCTCACCGAGACATCACTCTGTCTCCAATACCCCATTGTATTCGGGCAACAAAAAAGAACAAAAAAAATATATGTAAGTTATTGATAAATTCTCCTTTGCTTTTTTTTTCCAGGCGCCAACCTGACCATAGAGGACCTACCTAAAAAAAGAGCTCTTCTTTTACGATAAGGACTACGTGCAGATTATACCTATTGGAGTTTATGTGAGACTATACGTTACGACAAGAGATGTGGCGGCGGCACGTTTTACAAGGATATGATTAATTATAATAAAAAAGAATAAACAATATTAATAATATTGAGACTCGATATTGGCAAACAAAAAAACGGGGCTCATACGAGCGATTAAATAAAAACGATTAAATAAAGTAAACAAATAAATAATTGAATAAATAAATATATATATATATAATTAGGATAAGGTTATCTGAATAAATAAATAGTTATGCGCGATTTAGGTAATAAATTAGCTCTGTATGAGTATATATATATATAAAAACGAAGGGGATAAAAATAGACGGGGGGATTACAATTTAAAAATAAATCGGTCTAGTGGGGGAGCTTATTTGGTGCTCACTCATGGAACAGATTCTTCTCACGACTCCCAAAGGATAATTTATGGAATCTGTCCCGCGCCGGCCTCTGTGGAAAATTTAGGTTAAACTCGTGTTCAGGCCGGACCGCCTTCTTCTTTTTCAATTTGCAATTTTCTCCTGAAGGCGAAACATGTGGTGGTCACGAGGCCATGGAGAATCTTCAAACTCATGGAGGGAATAAAAAACTTGGCCAGGCCCCGAAAATAGGCGGCCTGACCTCTGATGACTGCCGATTTGGTTGGCCTGTACGGAGAATCCCGAAGGTGAGGATAATATTAGGACCAACTCCCCTGGGCCATCCCTGAATATGGAATATTCACTTACCCCTTTATTTTGTCCAATCCCGTATGGGCATATACCCAGGATTTGGCTTCCCTCTTGAAAGAATTCACGGTATAAAACTTTTCTGAATCCTCACATCACTTTATTTCCTTCTTTGGTTTTTTTTTTTTTTTTTACATTTTCTTATTAGGCTCTCGCAATAACCAACCACTCTCGAGACTTGCTTCGACCGATTTGACCTTCATCTGTCCCGACTATCCCGACCAGGAACAGTCCCAACTCCGAATCCTCTCTCAGATTTGAAAAGCCGGGCGACCGATCTTCTCATTCGTTACCCGCTCCATTACCCGTTTGAGGGGAAAAATTCCCTACCATCTCGTCTCCATTATCCAACACTACATAGAATTTCCCGACTTATCGATAACCCTAAACAAAAAAAACAACCCAGCCATAACAGTCTAATTCGTTGTCTTGTTCAGACAATGTTTCTAGTTTTTTGTCGTTATCTTTCTCAGATAATGTCAATAGCGCAGGAATTGTTAGGTCGTTTAGATATTTTTCTTCTATTTCTTCCTCGCTTGTTTTAGATTCTTCACCTTCTAGTTCTGTTTCTGTTTTACAATCAATGTTAAGCCGAAACGACATACACCCAAAAGATCGGTAGCACAGTGACCATGAATAAACTCAACAGTGAGTTCGTGTACATCCGAATGTTTCATCGGTTGAGCCGAATGGCACGATTATTCGGCCAAGCCAAAACGTGTAGCGAAGGCTGTGCATATACGCAATTCGTATGCTCATCGGCATGAGCTGATTTTCACTTAACGCTGACTTTCGTTCAGGGAGTGGAATTGAGTGAGAATTCTACCGTATGAAAAAGAAAAGAAAAAAATGAATTTCACAGATCTCTGGTATACATATCGCAAATGTCAATTCTTGCATAACTTTCTTGCCATGTTTGAATGTGCTTAATGAATTGGTTATTCGCAAGGTCACACTTTTCGTACTTCGTCATTTACAATAACATCATATACGTTGGGCTTAGAAGCATTAAGAGGTTGCTTTTGCAAATCTTCTATATTATTTTCTTTTTCTTTTCCTGCGAATTTCGTTATTAGCTTGTATATTTTATATGTCCTTTATTGTTATTCTCGATAGCGCGTCGGCTACGAAATTATCTTTTCCCTTTAGATACACAACTGTAAAATTATATTGCTTTAATTCGAGTCGAAAACAAATAAGTTAATGCTCTGTGGTCTGTTTTGACAGTGAAATGTCTACCATAAATGTATGTTCTAAAATGAGTAATAGCCCAGTGAATTGCCGCTAACTCTTGTTCTGTTGTACTCTTGTTACTCTCCCCTTTTGTGAAAGATTTGGATGCGTATGCTACTGGAAGTTGTAGTTCATTTTTTTTTTTGCGTTAGGACTGCTCCACATGCATATTTACTTGAATCTGTGATTATGCAAAATTCATTGCTAAAATCTGGGTACTGTAACAGAGTGGGGTTCATTAATGCTGATTTTAAATGTTCGAACGCGTTTTGACAATCACTTGTCTATTTGAATTTAACAATTTTCTAACATAATCCTGTTATGTGATAACTGAGCGAAATTTTTTATAAATCTTCGGTAATAATTGCAAAATGCAATGAATCTTCTAGAGCTGTCCGCGTTATGCGGGACTGGATAATTTTGAATGACATCATATTTTGTGTCATCAAGATTCTTTTATCTGTGCATTTATGTCTCAAAAAGGTGACTTCGTGCATAAAAAATGAACTTTTTTCAGGATGTAACTTTAGGTTGTGTTGCCTACATTTCTCTAAAACATCTGTTAGATTGTTGAGCATATGTTTTTCGTATTAAGTCATTCATATAAAGAAATGCTTTCGAAGGTTCAAGGCGAGTAAATGCTATAGTCATTTATTTTTAAACCGAATGGTAATCGCGAGAAGCGATATGCATTACATGTTGATTCTTCTTCGAGTTCAATTTGATGGAAACCTGACATTTGATCAAGGCAAGGCAGGCAAGGTAGTGGAAATTTGTCGGACAACAGTTTCTTATTAATTTGACGATAGGCAATTACTAATCGCCATTTTTTATATTCGGAATTCGGTAACGGTTTTTTTCGGTACCAATGAAAGTGGGCTCTTGTAAGCGGATACAGGGGGCTCTGTCGCTTTGTCGTTTATAAATTTTTAAACTTGTCTTTGAATTTCATCATTCTGACTATGAGGATTTCTATAATTTTTAATGTGGATTGGTTCATCATCCATTAGTCTTAATTTTCGTTTAAAAAAATTATTTGTTGTTATTGATTCGGTTTCTAGTCCGAATACATCACTATATTTCATGCACAACTTCGTAAGTTGGCTATGAAATTATGGCGGAAAATTTTTTGATAGTGTGGTTAGTACTGTTTTTTTCACGTTGTTCTTTGTTGGTTTCGTATACTTCGTAGCGGAACAGTGGTTCATACTTTAAATTGATTATGTTTACTATTTGCTCTATATTTGTTGTGTTTAGCAATCTTATGACTGCGTGTCCGCTCCTCTATCTATTAGGAATACTATCTTTTTTCCTGTTGGCACATTTGTGAAGGTAACAAACGTATTTTGACTAAAACTGATGGCGTGAATCTTGGTGTTCTTTAATGCTGGGTATCTAAAGGTGCTTTGGACATTATTATTCGAACATTATTGTTATTATAACCGTTTTGTTGGTTATTTTCTCGATTACCTCTATTGTTCCTGTTGTAACCTTTGTTATTTGCTCTGTAGCTATTGTTTCTATTTAGTTGGTAATTTTGGCCGTTATTGTGATTATTATAACTATTGTAATAACCACGACCATTGCCTCTACCACGATAATTATATCTGTTATTATAGTTACTGCGGCCTCTGTCTTAAATTGTTTGTTTCTGTTGTGAATTTATCGGCCGTTTTTCCTTTTTGTACTACTTTTGACAAACGAGCTTTTAGTACGACGAATGTTTCACAGACCATAGTCTCTTGCAATTTCTTTATTATTGCATCGATTGTTGTCAAATCTTGGATTTTGCACAGATTTGGGCCAATAAATTTGTACTTTATTACCTCTACAGCTATGTTTTCAAAATCTCATTTGGTGACATTAACCACTCCCAAAGCTCTTATAAATCTTTAAAGATTCTCTTTTTGGCCATTGAATTCTGGAATGGCGCTCGAGATATCTTTCATATATGCTCTTTGAACATTTGCTTCTGCCATATTGTCTTTTATATTTATGACACTTGTATTAAATTCTAAGTCTAATTCGTTGTCTTGTTCAGACAATGTTTCTAGTTTTTTGTCGTTATCTTTCTCAGATAATGTCAATAGCGCAGGAATTGTTAGATCGTTTAGATATTTTTCTTCTATTTCTTCCTCGCTTGTTTTAGATTCTTCACCTTCTAGTTCTGTTTCTGTTTTACAATCAATGTTAAGCCGAAACGACATACCCCCAAAAGATCGGTAGCACAGTGACCATGAATAAACTCAACAGTGAGTTCGTGTACATCCGAATGTTTCATCGGTTGAGCCGAATGGCACGATTATTCGGCCAAGCCAAAACGTGTAGCGAAGGCTGTGCATATACGCAATTCGTATGCTCATCGGCATGAGCTGATTTTCACTTAACGCTGACTTTCGTTCAGGGAGTGGAATTGAGTGAGAATTCTACCGTATGAAAAAGTAAAGAAAAAAATGAATTTCACAGATCTCTGGTATACATATCGCAAATGTCAATTCTTGCATAACTTTCTTGCCATGTTTGAATGTGCTTAATGAATTGGTTATTCGCAAGGTCACACTTTTCGTACTTCGTCATTTACAATAACATCATATACGTTGGGCTTAGAAGCATTAAGAGGTTGCTTTTGCAAATCTTCTATATTATTTTCTTTTTCTTTTCCTGCGCAGGAATTTGACTTTGATTTCAGGTAGTGTCTCTAAGAATTTCGTTATTAGCTTGTATATTTTATATGTCCTTTATTGTTATTCTCGATAGCGCGTCGGCTACGAAATTATCTTTTCCCTTTAGATACACAACTGTAAAATTATATTGCTTTAATTCGAGTGAAATGTCTACCATAAATGTATGTTATAAAATGAGTAATAGCCCAGTGAATTGCCGCTAACTCTTGTTCTGTTGTACTCTTGTTACTCTCCCCTTTTGTGAAAGATTTGAATGCGTATGCTACTGGAAGTTGTAGTTCATTTTTATTTTGCGTTAGGACTGCTCCACATGCATATTTACTTGAATCTGTGATTATGCAAAATTCATTGCTAAAATCTGGGTACTGTAACAGAGTGGGGTTCATTAATGCTGATTTTAAATGTTCGAACGCGTTTTGACAATCACTTGTCTATTTGAATTTAACAATTTTCTAACATAATCCTGTTATGTGATGACTGAGCGAAATTTTTTATAAATCTTCGGTAATAATTGCAAAATGCAATGAATCTTCTAGAGCTGTCCGCGGTATGCGGGACTGGATAATTTTGAATGACATCATATTTTGTGTCATCAAGATTCTTTTATCTGTGCATTTATGTCTCAAAAAGGTGACTTCGTGCATAAAAAATGAACTTTTTTCAGGATGTAACTTTAGGTTGTGTTGCTTACATTTCTCTAAAACATCTGTTAGATTGTTGAGCATATGTTTTTCGTATTAAGTCATTCATATAAAGAAATGCTTGCGAAGGTTCAAGGCGAGTAAATGCTATAGTCATTTATTTTTAAACGGAATGGTAATCGCGTGAAGCGATATGAGCCATTACATGTTGATTCTTCTTCGAGTTCAATTTGATGGAAACCTGACATTTGGTCAAGGCAAGGCAGGAATACTACCTTTTTTCCTGTTGGCACAACAAAGGTAACAAACGTATTTTGACTAAAACTGATGGCGTGAATCTTGGTGTTCTTTAATGCTGGGTATCTAAAGGTGCTTTGGACATTATTATTCGAACATTATTGTTATTATAACCGTTTTGTTGGTTATTTTCTCGATTACCTCTATTGTTCCTGTTGTAACCTTTGTTATTTGCTCTGTAGCTATTGTTTCTATTTAGTTGGTAATTTTGGCCGTTATTGTGATTATTACAACTATTGTAATAACCACGACCATTGCCTCTACCACGATAATTATATCTGTTATTATAGTTACTGCGGCCTCTGTGGGCAAACAATACAGAGTTGGATTTTTTAGTCATTTCAGTACTCTGTTCTAGGTACTTCGTGATGGCTTCATTCATTGTTTTGGAGTTTCCTGCCTCTATTATTGTCTTTAGTTGACCATGTTTACAGTTTTTCACCATTGTTTTAATGACTTCTTTCGAACTGAATTTTTCAGGATTTTCTGCTGATAGGCCTTTATCAATATACGAAGCTTCCAAACGCTGTCTTAAATTGTTTATTTCTGTTGTGAATTTATCGGCCGTTTTTCCTTTTTACTACTACTTTTGACAATCGAGCTTTTAGTACGTCGAATGTTTTACCGACCATAGTCTGTTGCAATCTCTTTATTATTGCATCGATTGTTGTCAAATCTTGGATTTTGCACAGATTTGGGCCAATAAATTTGTACTTTATTACCTCTACAGCTATGTTTTCAAAATCTCATTTGGTGACATTAACCACTCTCAAAGCTCTTATAAATCTTTAAAGATTCTCTTTTTGGCCATTGAATTCTGGAATGGCGCTCGAGATATCTTTCATATATGCTCTTTGAACATTTGCTTCTGCCATATTGTCTTTTATATTTATGACACTTGTATTAAATTCTAAGTCTGATTCGTTGTCTTGTTCAGACAATGTTTCTAGTTTTTTGTCGTTATCTTTCTCAGATAATGTCAATAGCGCAGGAATTGTTAGATGGTTTAGATATTTTTCTTCTATTTCTTCCTCGCTTGTTTCAGATTCTTCACCTTCTAGTTCAGTTTCTTTTTTACAATCAATGTTAAGCCGAAACGACATACACCCAAAAGATCGGTAGCACAGTGACCATGAATAAACTCAACAGTGAGTTCGTGTACATCCGAATGTTTTATCGGTTGAGCCGAATGGCACGATTATTCGGCCAAGCCAAAATGTGTAGTGAAGGCTGTGCATATACGCAATTCGTATGTTCATCGGCATGAGCTGATTTTCACTTAACGCTGACTTTCGTTCAGGGAGTGGAATTGAGTGAGAATTCTACCGTATGTGAAAGTCAAGAAAAAAATTAATTTCACAGATCTCTGGTATACATATCGCAAATGTCAATTCTTGCATAACTTTCTTGCCATGTTTGAATGTGCTTAATGAATTGGTTATTCGCAAGGTCACACTTTTCGTACTTCGTCATTTACAATAACATCATATACGTTGGGCTTAGAAGCATTAAGAGGTTGCTTTTTACAAATCTTCTATATTATTTTCTTTTTCTTTTCCTGCGCAGGAATTTGACTTTGATTTCAGGTAGTGTCTCTAAGAATTTCGTTATTAGCTTGTATATTTTGCATGTCCTTTATTGTTATTCTCGATAGCGCGTCGACTACGAAATTATCTTTTCCCTTTAGATACACTACTGTAAAATTATATTGCTCTAATTCGAGTCGAAAACAAATAAGTTAATGCTCTGTGGTCTGTTTTGACAGTGAAATGTCTACCATAAATGTATGTTATAAAATGAGTAATAGCCCAGTGAATTGCCGCTAACTCTTGTTCTGTTGTACTCTTGTTACTCTCCCCTTTTGTGAAAGATTTGAATGCGTATGCTACTGGAAGTTGTAGTTCATTTTTATTTTGCGTTAGGACTGCTCCACATGAATAGTTACTTGAATCTGTGATTATGCAAAATTCTTTGCTAAAATCTGGGTACTGTAACAGAGTGGGGTTCATTAATGCTGATTTTAAATGTTCGAACGCGTTTTGACAATCACTTGTCTATTTGAATTTACCAATTTTCTAACATAATCCTGCTTTGTGATGACTCAGCGAAATTTTTTATAAATCTTCGGTAATAATTGCAAAATGCAATGAATCTTCTAGAGCTGTCCGCGTTATGCGGGACTGGATAATTTTGAATGACATCATATTTTGTGTCATCAAGATTCTTTTATCTGTGCATTTATGTCTCAAAAAGGTGACTTCGTGCATAAAAAATGAACTTTTTTCAGGATGTAACTTTAGGTTGTGTTGCCTACATTTCTCTAAAACATCTGTTAGATTATTGAGCATATGTTTTTCGGAACAACCTATGACTATTAAGTCATTCATATAAAGAAATGCTTGCGAAGGTTCAAGGCGAGTAAATGCTATAGTCATTTATTTTTAAACCGAATGGTAATCGCGTGAAGCGATATGAGCCATTACATGTTGATTCTTCTTCGAGTTCATTTTGATGGAAACCTCACATTAGGTCAAGGCAAGGTAGGCAAGGTAGTGGAAATTTGTCGGACAACAGTTTCTTATTAATTTGACGATAGGCAATTACTAATCGCCATCTTTTATTTTCGGAATTCGCTAACGGTTTTTTCGGTACCAATGAAAGTGGGCTCTTGTAAGCGGATACAGGGGGCTCTGTCGCTTTGTCGTTTATAAATTTTTAAACTTGTCTTTAAATTTCATCATTTTTAATGTAGATTGGTTCATCATCCATTAGTCTTAATTTTCGTTTATAAAAATTATTTGTTGTTATTAATTCGGTTTCTAGTCCGAATACATCACTATATTTAATGCACAACGTCGTAAGTTGGCTATGAAATCGTGGCGGAAAATTTTTTGATAGTGTAGTTAGTACTGTTTTTTCACGTTGTTCTTTGTTGGTTTCGACTACTTCGTAGCGGAACAGTGGTTCATACTTTAAATTGGTTATGTTTATTATTTGGTCTATATTTGTTGTGTTTAGCAATCTTATGACTGCGTGTCCGCTCCTCTATATATTAGGTAACAAACGTATTTTGACTAAAACTGATGGCGTGAATCTTGGTGTTCTTTACTGCTGGGTATCTAAAGGTGCTTTGGAGGTTCCCGAAGAATTCTGTGCTACTCGAACATTATTGTTATTATAACCGTTTTGTTGGTTATTTTCTCGATTACCTCTATTGTTCCTGTTGTAACCTCTGTTATTTGCTCTGTAGCTATTGTTTCTATTTAGTTGGTAATTTTGGCCGTTATTGTGATTATTAAAACTATTGTAATAACCACGACCATTGCCTCTACCACGATAATTATATCTGTTATTATAGTTACTGCGGCCTCTGTGTGCAAACCATATAGAGTTGGAGTTTTCAGTCATTTCAGTACTCTGTTCTAGGTACTTCGAGATGGCTTCATTCATTGTTTTGGAGTTTCCTGCCTCTATTATTGTCTTTAGTTGACCATGTTTACAGTTTTTCACCATTGTTTTAATGACTTCTTTCGAACTGAATTTTTCAGGATTTTCTGCAGATAGGCCTTTATCAATATACGAAGCTTCCAAACGCTGTCTTAAATTGTTTGTTTCTGTTGTGAATTTATCGGCCGTTTTTCCTTTTTGTACTACTTTTGACAATCGAGCTTTTAGTACGTCCAATGTTTTACCGACCATAGTCTGTTGCAATCTCTTTATTATTGCATCGATTGTTGTCAAATCTTGGATTTTGCACAGATTTGGGCCAATAATTTTGTACTTTATTACCTCTACAGCTATGTTTTCAAAATCTCATTTGGTGACATTAACCACTCTCAAAGCTCTTATAAATCTTTAAAGATTCTCTGGCCATTGAATTCTGGAATGGCGCTCGAGATATCTTTCATATATGCTCTTTGAACATTTGCTTCTGCCATATTGTCTTTTATATTTATGACACTTGTATTAAATTCTAAGTCTGATTCGTTGTCTTGTTCAGACAATGTTTCTAGTTTTTTGTCGTTATCTTTCTCAGATAATGTCAATAGCGCAGGAATTGTTAGATGGTTTAGATATTTTTCTTCTATTTCTTCCTCGCTTGTTTCAGATTCTTCACCTTCTAGTTCAGTTTCTTTTTTACAATCAATGTTAAGCCGAAACGACATACACCCAAAAGATCGGTAGCACAGTGACCATGAATAAACTCAACAGTGAGTTCGTGTACATCCGAATGTTTTATCGGTTGAGCCGAATGGCACGATTATTCGGCCAAGCCAAAATGTGTAGTGAAGGCTGTGCATATACGCAATTCGTATGTTCATCGGCATGAGCTGATTTTCACTTAACGCTGACTTTCGTTCAGGGAGTGGAATTGAGTGAGAATTCTACCGTATGTGAAAGTCAAGAAAAAAATTAATTTCACAGATCTCTGGTATACATATCGCAAATGTCAATTCTTGCATAACTTTCTTGCCATGTTTGAATGTGCTTAATGAATTGGTTATTCGCAAGGTCACACTTTTCGTACTTCGTCATTTACAATAACATCATATACGTTGGGCTTAGAAGCATTAAGAGGTTGCTTTTACAAATCTTCTATATTATTTTCTTTTTCTTTTCCTGCGCAGGAATTTGACTTTGATTTCAGGTAGTGTCTCTAAGAATTTCGTTATTAGCTTGTATATTTTGCATGTCCTTTATTGTTATTCTTGATAGCGCGTCGGCTACGAAATTATCTTTTTCCTTTAGATACACAACTGTAAAATTATATTGCTCTAATTCGAGTCGAAAACAAATAAGTTAATGCTCTGTGGTCTGTTTTGACAGTGAAATGTCTACCATAAATGTATGTTATAAAATGAGTAATAGCCCAGTGAATTGCCGCTAACTCTTGTTCTGTTGTACTCTTGTTACTCTCCCCTTTTGTGAAAGATTTGAATGCGTATGCTACTGGAAGTTGTAGTTCATTTTTATTTTGCGTTAGGACTGCTCCACATGAATAGTTACTTGAATCTGTGATTATGCAAAATTCTTTGCTAAAATCTGGGTACTGTAACAGAGTGGGGTTCATTAATGCTGATTTTAAATGTTCGAACGCGTTTTGACAATCACTTGTCTATTTGAATTTACCAATTTTCTAACATAATCCTGCTTTGTGATGACTCAGCGAAATTTTTTATAAATCTTCGGTAATAATTGCAAAATGCAATGAATCTTCTAGAGCTGTCCGCGTTATGCGGGACTGGATAATTTTGAATGACATCATATTTTGTGTCATCAAGATTCTTTTATCTGTGCATTTATGTCTCAAAAAGGTGACTTCGTGCATAAAAAATGAACTTTTTTCAGGATGTAACTTTAGGTTGTGTTGCCTACATTTCTCTAAAACATCTGTTAGATTATTGAGCATATGTTTTTCGGAACAACCTATGACTATTAAGTCATTCATATAAAGAAATGCTTGCGAAGGTTCAAGGCGAGTAAATGCTATAGTCATTTATTTTTAAACCGAATGGTAATCGCGTGAAGCGATATGAGCCATTACATGTTGATTCTTCTTCGAGTTCATTTTGATGGAAACCTCACATTAGGTCAAGGCAAGGTAGGCAAGGTAGTGGAAATTTGTCGGACAACAGTTTCTTATTAATTTGACGATAGGCAATTACTAATCGCCATCTTTTATTTTCGGAATTCGCTAACGGTTTTTTTCGGTACCAATGAAAGTGGGCTCTTGTAAGCGGATACAGGGGGCTCTGTCGCTTTGTCGTTTATAAATTTTTAAACTTGTCTTTAAATTTCATCATTCTGACTATGAGGATTTCTATCATTTTTAATGTAGATTGGTTCATCATCCATTAGTCTTAATTTTCGTTTATAAAAATTATTTGTTGTTATTAATTCGGTTTCTAGTCCGAATACATCACTATATTTAATGCACAACGTCGTGAGTTGGCTATGAAATCGTGGCGGAAAATTTTTTGATAGTGTAGTTAGTACTGTTTTTTCACGTTGTTCTTTGTTGGTTTCGACTACTTCGTAGCGGAACAGTGGTTCATACTTTAAATTGGTTATGTTTACTATTTGGTCTATATTTGTTGTGTTTAGCAATCTTATGACTGCGTGTCCGCTCCTCTATATATTAGGTAACAAACGTATTTTGACTAAAACTGATGGCGTGAATCTTGGTGTTCTTTAATGCTGGGTATCTAAAGGTGCTTTGGACATTATTATTCGAACATTATTGTTATTATAACCGTTTTGTTGGTTATTTTCTCGATTACCTCTATTGTTCCTGTTGTAACCTTTGTTATTTGCTCTGTAGCTATTGTTTCTATTTAGTTGGTAATTTTGGCCGTTATTGTGATTATTACAACTATTGTAATAACCACGACCATTGCCTCTACCACGATAATTATATCTGTTATTATAGTTACTGCGGCCTCTGTGGGCAAACAATACAGAGTTGGATTTTTTAGTCATTTCAGTACTCTGTTCTAGGTACTTCGTGATGGCTTCATTCATTGTTTTGGAGTTTCCTGCCTCTATTATTGTCTTTAGTTGACCATGTTTACAGTTTTTCACCATTGTTTTAATGACTTCTTTCGAACTGAATTTTTCAGGATTTTCTGCTGATAGGCCTTTATCAATATACGAAGCTTCCAAACGCTGTCTTAAATTGTTTATTTCTGTTGTGAATTTATCGGCCGTTTTTCCTTTTTACTACTACTTTTGACAATCGAGCTTTTAGTACGTCGAATGTTTTACCGACCATAGTCTGTTGCAATCTCTTTATTATTGCATCGATTGTTGTCAAATCTTGGATTTTGCACAGATTTGGGCCAATAAATTTGTACTTTATTACCTCTACAGCTATGTTTTCAAAATCTCATTTGGTGACATTAACCACTCTCAAAGCTCTTATAAATCTTTAAAGATTCTCTTTTTGGCCATTGAATTCTGGAATGGCGCTCGAGATATCTTTCATATATGCTCTTTGAACATTTGCTTCTGCCATATTGTCTTTTATATTTATGACACTTGTATTAAATTCTAAGTCTGATTCGTTGTCTTGTTCAGACAATGTTTCTAGTTTTTTGTCGTTATCTTTCTCAGATAATGTCAATAGCGCAGGAATTGTTAGATGGTTTAGATATTTTTCTTCTATTTCTTCCTCGCTTGTTTCAGATTCTTCACCTTCTAGTTCAGTTTCTTTTTTACAATCAATGTTAAGCCGAAACGACATACACCCAAAAGATCGGTAGCACAGTGACCATGAATAAACTCAACAGTGAGTTCGTGTACATCCGAATGTTTTATCGGTTGAGCCGAATGGCACGATTATTCGGCCAAGCCAAAATGTGTAGTGAAGGCTGTGCATATACGCAATTCGTATGTTCATCGGCATGAGCTGATTTTCACTTAACGCTGACTTTCGTTCAGGGAGTGGAATTGAGTGAGAATTCTACCGTATGTGAAAGTCAAGAAAAAAATTAATTTCACAGATCTCTGGTATACATATCGCAAATGTCAATTCTTGCATAACTTTCTTGCCATGTTTGAATGTGCTTAATGAATTGGTTATTCGCAAGGTCACACTTTTCGTACTTCGTCATTTACAATAACATCATATACGTTGGGCTTAGAAGCATTAAGAGGTTGCTTTTACAAATCTTCTATATTATTTTCTTTTTCTTTTCCTGCGCAGGAATTTGACTTTGATTTCAGGTAGTGTCTCTAAGAATTTCGTTATTAGCTTGTATATTTTGCATGTCCTTTATTGTTATTCTCGATAGCGCGTCGACTACGAAATTATCTTTTCCCTTTAGATACACTACTGTAAAATTATATTGCTCTAATTCGAGTCGAAAACAAATAAGTTAATGCTCTGTGGTCTGTTTTGACAGTGAAATGTCTACCATAAATGTATGTTATAAAATGAGTAATAGCCCAGTGAATTGCCGCTAACTCTTGTTCTGTTGTACTCTTGTTACTCTCCCCTTTTGTGAAAGATTTGAATGCGTATGCTACTGGAAGTTGTAGTTCATTTTTATTTTGCGTTAGGACTGCTCCACATGAATAGTTACTTGAATCTGTGATTATGCAAAATTCTTTGCTAAAATCTGGGTACTGTAACAGAGTGGGGTTCATTAATGCTGATTTTAAATGTTCGAACGCGTTTTGACAATCACTTGTCTATTTGAATTTACCAATTTTCTAACATAATCCTGCTTTGTGATGACTCAGCGAAATTTTTTATAAATCTTCGGTAATAATTGCAAAATGCAATGAATCTTCTAGAGCTGTCCGCGTTATGCGGGACTGGATAATTTTGAATGACATCATATTTTGTGTCATCAAGATTCTTTTATCTGTGCATTTATGTCTCAAAAAGGTGACTTCGTGCATAAAAAATGAACTTTTTTCAGGATGTAACTTTAGGTTGTGTTGCCTACATTTCTCTAAAACATCTGTTAGATTATTGAGCATATGTTTTTCGGAACAACCTATGACTATTAAGTCATTCATATAAAGAAATGCTTGCGAAGGTTCAAGGCGAGTAAATGCTATAGTCATTTATTTTTAAACCGAATGGTAATCGCGTGAAGCGATATGAGCCATTACATGTTGATTCTTCTTCGAGTTCATTTTGATGGAAACCTCACATTAGGTCAAGGCAAGGTAGGCAAGGTAGTGGAAATTTGTCGGACAACAGTTTCTTATTAATTTGACGATAGGCAATTACTAATCGCCATCTTTTATTTTCGGAATTCGCTAACGGTTTTTTTCGGTACCAATGAAAGTGGGCTCTTGTAAGCGGATACAGGGGGCTCTGTCGCTTTGTCGTTTATAAATTTTTAAACTTGTCTTTAAATTTCATCATTTTTAATGTAGATTGGTTCATCATCCATTAGTCTTAATTTTCGTTTATAAAAATTATTTGTTGTTATTAATTCGGTTTCTAGTCCGAATACATCACTATATTTAATGCACAACGTCGTAAGTTGGCTATGAAATCGTGGCGGAAAATTTTTTGATAGTGTAGTTAGTACTGTTTTTTCACGTTGTTCTTTGTTGGTTTCGACTACTTCGTAGCGGAACAGTGGTTCATACTTTAAATTGGTTATGTTTATTATTTGGTCTATATTTGTTGTGTTTAGCAATCTTATGACTGCGTGTCCGCTCCTCTATATATTAGGTAACAAACGTATTTTGACTAAAACTGATGGCGTGAATCTTGGTGTTCTTTACTGCTGGGTATCTAAAGGTGCTTTGGAGGTTCCCGAAGAATTCTGTGCTACTCGAACATTATTGTTATTATAACCGTTTTGTTGGTTATTTTCTCGATTACCTCTATTGTTCCTGTTGTAACCTCTGTTATTTGCTCTGTAGCTATTGTTTCTATTTAGTTGGTAATTTTGGCCGTTATTGTGATTATTAAAACTATTGTAATAACCACGACCATTGCCTCTACCACGATAATTATATCTGTTATTATAGTTACTGCGGCCTCTGTGTGCAAACCATATAGAGTTGGAGTTTTCAGTCATTTCAGTACTCTGTTCTAGGTACTTCGAGATGGCTTCATTCATTGTTTTGGAGTTTCCTGCCTCTATTATTGTCTTTAGTTGACCATGTTTACAGTTTTTCACCATTGTTTTAATGACTTCTTTCGAACTGAATTTTTCAGGATTTTCTGCAGATAGGCCTTTATCAATATACGAAGCTTCCAAACGCTGTCTTAAATTGTTTGTTTCTGTTGTGAATTTATCGGCCGTTTTTCCTTTTTGTACTACTTTTGACAATCGAGCTTTTAGTACGTCCAATGTTTTACCGACCATAGTCTGTTGCAATCTCTTTATTATTGCATCGATTGTTGTCAAATCTTGGATTTTGCACAGATTTGGGCCAATAATTTTGTACTTTATTACCTCTACAGCTATGTTTTCAAAATCTCATTTGGTGACATTAACCACTCTCAAAGCTCTTATAAATCTTTAAAGATTCTCTGGCCATTGAATTCTGGAATGGCGCTCGAGATATCTTTCATATATGTTCTTTGAACATTTGCTTCTGCCATATTGTCTTTTATATTTATGACACTTGTATTAAATTCTAAGTCTGATTCGTTGTCTTGTTCAGACAATGTTTCTAGTTCTTCGTCGTTATCTTTCTCAGATAATGTCAATACCGCTGAAATTTTTCAATCGTGTAGATATTTTTCTTCTATTTCTTCCTCGCTTGTTTCAGATTCTTCACCACCTAGCTCTGTTTCTTTTTTACAATCAATGTTAAGCCGAAACGAGATACACCCAAAAGATCGGTAGCACAGGGACCATGAATAAACTGTACATCCGAATGTTTCATCGGTTGAGCCGAATGGCACGATTATTCGGCCAAGTCAAAATGTGTAGCGAAGGCTGTGCATATACGCAATTCGTATGCTCATCGGCATGAGCTGATTTTCACTTAACGATGACTTTCGTTCAGGGAGTGGAATTGAGTGTGAATTCTACCGTATGAGAAAGTCAAGAAAAAAATGAATTTCACATATCTCTGGTATACATATCGCAAATGTCAATTCTTGCATAACTTTCTTGAAATGTTTGAATGTGCTTAATGGATTGGTTATTCGCAAGGTCACTACTTTTCGTACTTCGTCATTTACAATAACATCATATACGTTGGGCTTAGAAGCATTAAGAGGTTGCTTTTGCAAATCTTCTATATTATTTTCTTTTTCTTTTCCTGCGCAGGAATTTGACTTTGATTTCAGGTAGTGTCTCTAAGAATTTCGTTATTAGCTTGTATATTTTGCATGTCCTTTATTGTTATTCTCGATAGCGCGTCGTCTACGAAATTATCTTTTCCCTTTAGATACACTACTGTAAAATAAGTTAATGCTCTGTGGTCTGTTTTGACAGTGAAATGTCTACCATAAATGTATGTTCTAAAATGAGTAATAGCCCAGTGAATTGCCGCTAACTCTTGTTCTGTTGTACTCTTGTTACTCTCCCCTTTTGTGAAAGATTTGGATGCGTATGCTACTGGAAGTTGTAGTTCATTTTTATTTTGCGTTAGGACTGCTCCACATGCATATTTACTTGAATCTGTGATTATGCAAAATTCTTTGCTAAAATCTGGGTACTGTAACAGAGTGGGGTTCATTAATGCTGATTTTAAATGTTCGAACGCGTTTTGACAATCACTTGTCTATTTGAATTTACCAATTTTCTAACATAATCCTGTTTTGTGATGACTCAGCGAATTTTTTTATAAATCTTCGGTAATAATTGCAAAATGCAATGAATCTTCTAGAGCTGTCCGCGTTATGCGGGACTGGATAATTTTGAATGACATCATATTTTGTGTCATCAAGATTCTTTTATCTGTGCATTTATGTCTCAAAAAGGTGACTTCGTGCATAAAAAATGAACTTTTTTCAGGATGTAACTTTAGGTTGTGTTGCCTACATTTCTCTAAAACATCTGTTAGATTATTGAGCATATGTTTTTCGGAACAACCTATGACTATTAAGCCATTCATATAAAGAAATGCTTGCGAAGGTTAAAGGCGAGTAAATGCTATAGTCATTTATTTTAAAACCGAATGGTAATCGCGTGAAGCGATATGGGCCATTACATGTTGATTCTTCTTCGAGTTCAATTTGATGGAAACCTGACATTTGGTCAAGGCAAGGTAGGCAAGGTAGTGGAAATTTGTCGGACAACAGTTTCTTATTAATTTGACGATAGGCAATTACTAATCGCCATTTTTTATTTTCGGAATTCGGTAAAGGTTTTTTTCGGTACCAATGATAGTGGGCTCTTGTAAGCGGATACAGGGGGCTCTGTCGCTTTGTCGTTTATAAATTTTTAAATTTGTCTTTGAATTTCATCATTCTGACTATGAGGATTTCTATAATTTTTAATGTAGATTAGTAGATTGGTTCATCATCCATTAGTCTTAATTTTCGTTTATAAAAATTATTTGTTGTTATTGATTCGGTTTCTAGTCCGAATACATCACTATATTTCATGCACAACTTCGTAAGTTGGCTATGAAATTGCGGCGGAAAATTTTTTGATAGTGTGGTTAGTACTGTTTTTTTTCACGTTGTTCTTTGTTGGTTTCGTATACTTCGTAGCGGAACAGTGGTTCCTACTTTAAATTGGTTATCTTTACTATTTGGTCTATATTTGTTGTGTTTAGCAATCTTATGACTGCGTGTCCGCTCCTCTATCTATTAGGAATACCATCTTTTTTCCTGTTGGCACATTTGTGAAGGTAACAAACGTATTTCGACTAAAACTGATGGCGTGAACCTTGTTGTTCTTTACTGCTGGGTATCTAAAGGTGCTTTGGAGGTTCTACTCCAACATTATTCGAACATTATTGTTATTATAACCGTTTTGTTGGTTATTTTCTCGATTACCTCTATTGTTCCTGTTGTAACCTCTGTTATTTGCTCTGTAGCTATTGTTTCTATTTAGTTGGTAATTTTGGCCGTTATTGTGATTATTATAACTATTGTAATAACCACGACCATTTCCTCTACCACGATAATTATATCTGTTGTTATAGTTACTGCGGCCTCTGTGGGCAAACAATACAGAGTTGGAGTTTTCAGTCATTTCAGTACTCTGTTCTAGGTACTTCGTGATGGCTTCATTCATTGTTTTGGAGTTTCCTGCCTCTATTATTGTCTTTAGTTGACCATGTTTACAGTTTTTCACCATTGTTTTAATGACTTCTTTCGAACTGAATTTTTCAGGATTTTCTGCTGATAGGCCTTTATCAATATACGAAGCTTCCAAACGCTGTCTTAAATTGTTTATTTCTGCTGTGAATTTATCGGCCGTTTTTCCTTTTTGTGCTACTTTTGACAATCGAGCTTTTAGTACTTCGAATGTTTTACCGATCATAGTCTGTTGCAATTTCTTTATTATTGCATCGTTTCTTGTCAAATCTTGGATTTTGCACAGATTTGGGCCAATAATTTTGTACTTTATTACCTCTACAGCTATGTTTTCAAAATCTCATTTGGTGACATTAACCACCCTATCTCTTATAAATCTTTAAAGATTCTCTTTTTGGCCATTGAATTCTGGAAGGGCGCTCGAGATATCTTTCATATATGCTCTTTGAACATTTGCTTCTGCCATATTGTCTTTTATATTTATGACACTTTGTTGTCTTGTTCAGACAATGTTTCTAGTTCTTTGTCGTTATCTTTCTCAGATAATGACAATAGCGCAGGAATTGTTAGATCGTTTAGATATTTTTCTTCTATTTCTTCCTCGCTTGTTTCAGATTCTTCACCTTCTAGTTCTGTTTCTTTTTTACAATCAATGTTAAGCCGAAACGACATACACCCAAAAGATCGGTAGCACAGTGACCATGAATAAACTCAACAGTGAGTTCGTGTACATCCGAATGTTTCATCGGTTGAGCCGAATGGCACGATTATTCGGCCAAGCCAAAATGTGTAGCGAAGGCTGTGCATATACGCAATTCGTATGCTCATCGGCATGAGCTGATTTTCACTTAACGCTGACTTTCGTTCAGGGAGTGGAATTGAGTGAGAATTCTACCGTATGAAAAAGTCAAGAAAAAATGAATTTTACAGATCTCTGGTATACATATCGCAAATGTCAATTCTTGCATAACTTTCTTGCCATGTTTGAATGTGCTTAATGAATTGGTTATTCGCAAGGTCACTACTTTTCGTACTTCGTCATTTACAATAACATCATATACGTTGGGCTTAGAAGCATTAAGAGGTTGCTTTTGCAAATCTTCTATATTATTTTCTTTTTCTTTTCCTGCGCAGGAATTTGACTTTGATTTCAGGTAGTGTCTCTAAGAATTTCGTTATTAGCTTGTATATTTTGCATGTCCTTTATTGTTATTCTTGATAGCGCGTCGGCTACGAAATTATCTTTTTCCTTTAGATACACAACTGTAAAATTATATTCCTCTAATTCGAGTCGAAAAGAAATAAGTTAATGCTCTGTGGTCTGTTTTGACAGTGAAATGTCTACCATAAATGTATGTTATAAAATGAGTAATAGCCCAGTGAATTGCCGCTAACTCTTGCGATAATCTTATTCACTTAAAATGTGCTGGCCTCAACGGCCGTGATTACGACAAATTTTCTGGTTTGTCTGTATCTAAGCCTGAGCTTGGCTTAATGCGCTGGACTTGCCCATCTTGTGCCAGCCAGCAGCTTGATTTTAGCCGAATGTATAGGGATCTTCGTTTAAAGTTTCTTTCTCTTAATAAAATGGCCAAACAGCTGTCTAATGAGTGTGACTCTAGCATACATTTATTGTCGCAATTCAAGTTTGGTTCACCTTCTAAGGAATTGCCCAAGAAATGTACCCTTGAGTTGCCTAATAAGCAGTCGCCCGCACTTTCTATTACATCTTCTCCCATTTTACTTACGCCTACACCATCTTCTTGTCCCTCTTTATGCTCTTCTTTTCAGATTGATGTACCCACTACAAGCCCTGGTGTAACTCAATCTATCCCTCACGGGAACTCTGATCAATTACTGGATCATGCTGGCTTTCAATCACTTGCGGATCCCAATGCTCCTCCGCCTCCACTAACTGTAGTGCCCCATCGTAAACAATTATTTATCTCTAGGCTTGCTCCAGATACTTCTGAATCGTCTGTGGCAGCTTACATTGGTAATATATGCCCTGCTAAGGTTTTAATTCAAAAGTTTAAGTTTTCTAGGCCTCGCGAAATCTCCTCTTTTAAAATTACAGTACCAAATGAGTATTTCTCAGATATGGTTGATCCTAACTTTTGGCCCTATAAGTGCTCCCGCCCTTTGCCTGTCCACCTTCCTAATGTATCTGCTGCTTCAAAAAACTAATAACGTCTAGTCTTTGCATTCATTATCAAAATGTAAGAGGACTTCTTACCAAGCTCTCGAAATTATTCTGTGATAGCCAAACCTTTTCGGCTGGCATATTAGCTTTCTCTGAAACTTGGCTTAATTCCTCTGTTTTGGATAATGAAATTCTTTCTAATAACTTTATTTCTTATAGGCTTGATCGTGTTGGTCGACGTGGCGGTGGAGTACTCATTGCTGTCAACTCGAATCTGATTTCCCCTTAGGTGTTGAGTTTATTTGCGTCGAAGTTACATGTTCTAACTTTAGCTTATATATCTCTTGTTCATATATTCCTCCAACTTCTGATATCATGATCTACAATCACCATGCTGATGCTTTGCGAACTATTTTTAGTCGTCTTAAAGATCGTGATTATACCATACACCCATAGGGTGAAATGGTATATTAAAGTCGCCAAAATGTATGTAACAGGCAGAAGGAAGCTTTTCCGACCCCATAAAGTATATATATTCTTGATCAGTATCAACAGCCGAGTCGATATAGACATCTCCGTCCGTCCGTCCGTCTGTCCGTATGAACACGTAGATCTCAGAGACTATAAGAGCTAGAGTCACCAAATTTGGTACGTAGACTCGTGTATTACCTACGGTGGTCAAGTTTATTTCAAATTTTTGCCACGCCCCCTTCCGCCCACGAAATTTAAACAAATTTGATTTTCTTAAAGACTATAATAGCTAAAAACACCAAATTTTGTATGTGTATTTGTTTAATAAATGCGCATATATTGTATATGCAACGATTTTGCCACGCCCCTTTCCGCCCCCGTAATTTGGGAAAACTCGATTATCTCACGTAATTTTCTACCTTTTGTAATCAATTTTGGCACACTTGAATTTGATACTAATACCCAGCAAAACACCAAATTTCATCAAAAACGGACAAAAAACAACCAAGTTATGCATATAAACGTTTTTCCATAAGGCCGTAGTTGGCCGTTGGCTGGTGGGGGGCGCTAGGGTGCTCGTATACTTGAGTGAGGGGAGATTATAAGATATGCTTGTAATAAAAAGCATGTGAAAATGCATTGGTTTAATAAATTTGAAATATTTCTTTTACTGGTGTATGGTATACCTAAGTCGGCGAGACGACTTACTTACTTCATTTTTTTATAGCTTTAGGTGATTTTAACTTGCCTAATGTTTCTTGGCTTGCTGATGATAATCTATCTTTCTTAATTTCTTCATCTCAACATGTTTTTCTTGATAGCCTACTTGAATGTCCGCTATATCAGTTGAATTCTTTTCTTAACTCTTCTAAAAGAATCCTCGATCTTGTTTTTGTCTCTGATCCCACTGTTAGTGCTGTATCACAAACACAGCCCCTAGTGAAGCCTGAAGATACTTATCACCCTACCATTGAAATTACTATTTCTTACAATTCCGTTAATAATTCATTCAATAACATCTCAAATTCTCGTCGCAGATGTTTTCGTAAAACAAATTTCAATCTTCTTAACAGCCTTATTTTCTCTTTTGATTGGTCATTTCTATTTGAGTGCTGTGATATAGATTGTGCAGTAAATTTTTTCTACTCTGCTCTTAATTCTCTAATTGATAAATGCGTTCCTTATGTGAATGTCTCTACCGTCTCCAGTGCGCCAGTCTGGTTCACACGTAGGCTCTCTAATCTCCGTAACATTAAATCGAGATATTTTAAAAGATTTAAAAAAACTGGTTCGCGACGTGACTATGCAAATTATTGTGTAGTCAAATCTCAATTTTGCCTTTTAAATACGCAATGCTACAATAATTATATCGTTCGCTGTAAGGTTGAATTTTATAAGAACCCTAAAAGATTTTATAACTTTGTTATACCATACACCCATAGGGTGAAATGGTATATTAAAGTCGCCAAAATGTATGTAACAGGCAGAAGGAAGCTTTTCCGACCCCATAAAGTATATATATTCTTGATCAGTATCAACAGCCGAGTCGATATAGACATGTCCGTCCGTCCGTCCGTCCGTCTGTCCGTATGAACACGTAGATCTCAGAGACTATAAGAGCTAGAGTCACCAAATTTGGTACGTAGACTCGTGTATTACCTACGGTGGTCAAGTTTATTTCAAATTTTTGCCACGCCCCCCTCCGCCCACGAAATTTAAACAAATTTGATTTTTTTAAAGACTATAATAGCTAAAGACATCAAATTTAGTATGATTAATCCTTTAGTAAGCGCGCACAGATTTGTTGCAAAAAAAATTTGCCACGCCCCCCTCCGCCCACGAAATTTAAACAAATTTGATTTTCTTAAAGACTATAATAGCTAGAGACACCAAATTTTGTATGTGTATTTGTTTAATAAATGCGCATATATTGTATATGCAACGATTTTGCCACGCCCCTTACCGCCCCCGTAATTTGGGAAAACTCGATTACCTCACGTAATTTTCTACCTTTTGTAATCAATTTTGGCACACTTGAATTTGATACTAATACCCAGCAAAACACCAAATTTGATCAAAATCGGACAAAAAACAACCAAGTTATGCATATAAACGTTTGTCCATAAGGCCGTAGTTGGCCGTTGGCTGGTGGGGGCGCTAGGGTGTTCGTATACTTGAGTGAGGGAGATTATAAGATATGCTTGTAATAAAAAGCATGTGAAAATGCATTGGTTTAATAAATTTGAAATATTTGTTTTACTGGTGTAAGGTACACCTAAGTCGGCGAGACGACTTACTTACTTCATTAATTCCAAAAGACGTTCTAATTTACTACCTTCCACCTTCAGACTTAATGACCAGACTGCTAATAGTGATTCAGATATTGCAGATCTGTTTGCTAAATTCTTTCAGTCGACTTATTCTCCTACTGCTTCGGATCCCACACCTTATCCCTTCACAATTCCACATTTAAATTGTCTGTTTTTTCCTAGTATTACTGAAGACTGTATTATCTCTAGCTTGTCATCTATGACGTCTTCCTTCGTACCCGGGCCTGATAATATACCTAGTTGCATCCTTAAAATGTGTTCGATTTCCCTATCTAAGCCTTTATCTCGGTTATTTTTTATATCGAGTGAGACTTGTCGCTTCCCTGATATTTGGAAGGAGTCTTTTATTATTCCGCTTTTTAAAAAGGGTAACAAATCGGATATTTCTAACTACCGTGGCATTGCCAAACTTTCGGCAATACCTAAGCTGTTTGAGAAAATTATTACGTCTTCCCTTCAACACCTATCCAGATCCACTATTTCTGCTTGTCAGCATGGCTTCATAAAAGGTCGTTCGTCGCTTACCAACCTTTTTAGAATTGACTACCTTTGTACACCATGGCTTCCGTAAAAAGTGTCAAACTGATGTTATTTATATTGACTTTAGTAAGGCTTTCGATACGGTTGATCACTCTATGCTTCTCATGAAACTTAACATCATGGGTTTTTCCCCGAAACTATTGGCTTGGTTAAAGTCGTATCTTATTGGCAGAACCCAAAAGGTGTCTTTTCGTTCCTCGATATCTAAAACTGTTCGAGTTACGTCAGGTGTCCCCCAAAGCAGTCATCTGGGCCCACTGTTATTTATATTGTTTATAAACGATTTGCCTTTGGCCTTGGCTCATTCTCGCGTGCTCATGTTTGCGGATGACGTCAAGATTTGTTATTCATATAATGATCCTTCTTTCCAACAGTACTTGCAATCAGATATCGATGCGTTCTGTGTTTGGTGTCACGTTAATAAATTACACCTTAATGCCTCTAAATGCTCTTTTATGACTTTCAGTCGTTTGTCGCCGTTCCTAGCTCATTACTCTATTAAGTCTGTTCTGTTAGATTGTGTACCATCATTTAAAGCTTTCTTTTAATATTCATATATCTTCAATTGTTAATAGAGCATGCAGTCTTCTTGGCTTCATTAAACGTTGGGCCAAAGAATTTGATGATCCATATGTGACAAAGGTTTTATACACTTCGTTAGTTCGCCCTACTCTAGAATATTGCTCGCCAGTGTGGAACCCCCAATATGATGTTCACCAGCGTAGTATTGAATCGGTACAGAAGCAATTCCTTAAGTTTGCGTTACGCGGTCTTAATTGGGACCCGAATCTTCGCCTACCTTCTTATTCTGACAGACTTCTTCTTATTAATCTTCCTTCACTTTACAACCGTAGGCTCGTATTTGGGATTCTCTTTCTACATAAAGTAGTCAACGGCGAAGTCAGTTCTACCAATTTACTAGATACGCTATATTTTTGTGTTCCCTCACGTCGGACCAGAAACTTTTTTCCTCTTCACCTTAGTAGATGTCTGACTAACTACTCTCTTCACGAACCTCTTCGTGTTCTTTGCCAATCTTTTAACAACCTTTCTCACCTTATTTCTCCTCATCTATCTGTCACTTCTCTTCGCGCTATACTTTTTAATTATCTACAGCGTAACCACTGAAAGTATTCTGGACTGGATATTGGATTGGCTGCAACTCATCCCTGACCACATTGGCTGTGAATCGGGGCATAGCTGGCACCTTGTTGCAAATAAAACACCTCCACCGGGTCGGGGATGTTGTGCATAAAGCTATGCTACCTTCATGAATTAATTATTATCTGTATTTTAGCTTAAGCTTTTTCGTCGACTGCTGACTTAGTTGACGTAAAATAAATAAATAAATAAAATAAATTAATAAATAAATAAACTCTTGTTCTGTTGTACTCTTGTTACTCTCACCTTTTGTGAAAGATTTGGATGCGTATGCTACTGGAAGTTGTAGTTCATTTTTATTTTGAGTTAGGACTGCTCCACATGCATATTTACTTGCATCTGTGATTATGCAAAATTCTTTGCTAAAATCTGGGTACTGTAACAGAGTGGGGTTCATTAATGCTGATTTTAAATGTTCGAACGCGTTTTGACAATCACTTGTCTATTTGAATTTAACAATTTTCTTACATAATCCTGTTATGTGATGACTGAGCGAAATTTTTTATAAATCTTCGGTAATAATTGCAAAATGCAATGAATCTTCTAGAGCAGTCCGCGTTATGCGGGACTGGATAATTTTGAATGACATCATATTTTGTGTCATCAAGATTTTTTTATCTGTGCATTTATGTCTCAAAAAGGTGACTTC
This sequence comes from Drosophila equinoxialis, assembly GCA_018150345.1. Lineage (NCBI taxonomy): Eukaryota > Metazoa > Arthropoda > Insecta > Diptera > Drosophilidae > Drosophila > Drosophila equinoxialis. Next base: position 628,010 of record JAECWI010000481.1, read on the forward strand.
GTGCATAAAAAATTTACTTTTTTCAGGATGTAACTTTAGGTTGTGTTGCCTACATTTCTCTAAAACATCTGTTAGATTATTGAGCATATGTTTTTCGGAACAACCTATGACTATTAAATCATTCATATAAAGAAATGCTTGCGAAGGTTTAAGGCGAGTAAATGCTATAGTCATTTATTTTTTAAACCGAATGGTAATCGCGTGAAGCGATATGAGCCATTACATGTTGATTCTTCTTCGAGTTCAATTTGATGGAAACCTGACATTTGGTCAAGGCAAGGTAGGCAAGGTAGTGGAAATTTGTCGGACAACAGTTTCTTATTAATTTGACGATAGGCAATTACTAATCGCCATTTTTTATTTTCGGAATTCGGTAAAGGTTTTTTTCGGTACCAATGATAGTGGGCTCTTGTAAGCGGATACAGGGGGCTCTGTCGCTTTGTCGTTTATAAATTTTTAAATTTGTCTTTGAATTTCATCATTCTGACTATGAGGATTTCTATAATTTTTAATGTAGATTGGTTCATCATCCATTAGTCTTCATTTTCGTTTATAAAAATTATTTGTTGTTATTGATTCGGTTTCTAGTCCGAATACATCACTATATTTCATGCACAACTTCGTAAGTTGGCTATGAAATTGTGGCGGAAAATTTTTTGATAGTGTAGTTAGTACTGTTTTTTCACGTTGTTTTTTGTTGGTTTCGTCTACTTCGTAGCGGCACCGTGGTTCATACTTTAAATTGGTTATGTTTACTATTTGGTCTATATTTGTTGTGTTTAGCAATCTTATGACTGCGTGTCCGCTCCTCTATCTATTTGGAATACTACTACCTGTTGCCACATTTGTAAAGGTAACAAACGTATTTCGACTAAAACTGATGGCGTGAATCTTGTTGTTCTTTACTGCTGGGTATCTAAAGGTGCTTTGGAGGTTCTACTTCAACATTATTCGAACATTATTGTTATTATAACCGTTTTGTTTGTTATTTTCTCGATTACCTCTATTGTACCTATTGTAACCTTTGTATTTTGCTCTGTAGCTATTGTTTCTATTTAGTTGGTAATTTTGGCCGTTATTGTGATTATTCTAACTATTGTAATAACCACGACCATTGCCTCTACCACGATAATTATATCTGTTATTATAGTTACTGCGTCCTCTGTGGGCAAACAATACAGAGTTGGAGTTTTCAGTCATTTCAGTACTCTGTTCTAGGTACTTCGTGATGGCTTCATTCATTGTTTTGGAGTTTCCTGCCTCTATTATTGTCTTTAGTTGACCATGTTTACAGTTTTCACCATTGTTTTAATGACTTCTTTCGAACTAAATTTTTCAGGATTTTCTGCTGATAGGCCTTTATCCATATACGAAGCTTCCAAACGCTGTCTTAAATTGTTTGTTTCTGTTGTGAATTTATCGGCCGTTTTTCCTTTTTGTACTACTTTTGACAATCGAGCTTTTAGTACGTCGAATGTTTTACCGACCATAGTCTGTTGCAATTTCTTTATAATTGCATCGATTGTTGTCAAATCTTGGATTTTGCACAGATTTGGGCCAATAATTTTGTACTTTATTACCTCTACAGCTATGTTTTCAAAATCTTATTTGGTGACATTAACCACTCTCAAAGCTCTTATAAATCTTTAAAGATTCTCTTTTTGGCCATTGAATTCTGGAATGGCGCTCGAGATATCTTTCATATATGCTCTTTGAACATTTGCTTCTGCCATATTGTCTTTTATATTTATGACACTTGTATTAAATTCTAAGTCTGATTCGTTGTCTTGTTCAGACAATGTTTCTAGTTTTTTGTCGTTATCTTTCTCAGATAATGTCAATAGCGCAGGAATTGTTAGATCGTTTAGATATTTTTCTTCTATTTCTTCCTCGCTTGTTTCAGATTCTTCAACTTCTAGTTCTGTTTCTTTTTTACAATCAATGTTAAGCTGAAACGACATACACCCAAAAGATCGGTAGCACAGTGACCATGAATAAACTCAACAGTGAGTTCGTGTACATCCGAATGTTTCATCGGTTGAGCCGAATGGCACGATTATTCGGCCAAGCCAAAATGTGTAGCGAAGGCTATGCATATACGCAATTCGTATGCTCATCGGCATGAGCTGATTTTCACTTAACGCTGACTTTCGTTCAGGGAGTGGAATTGAGTGAGAATTCTACCGTATGAAAAAGTCAAAAAAGTAATGAATTTCGCAGATCTCTGGTATACATATCGCAAATGTCAATTCTTGCATAACTTTCTTGCCATGTTTGAATGTGCTTAATGAATTGGTTATTCGCAAGGTCACTACTTTTCGTTCTTCGTCATTTACAATAACATCATATACGTTGGGCTTAGAAGCATTAAGAGGTTGCTTTTGCAAATCTTCTATATTATTTTTTTTTTCTTTTCCTGCGCAGGAATTTGACTTTGATTTCAGGTAGTGTCTCTAAGAATTTCGTTATTAGCTTGTATATTTTGCATGTCCTTTATTGTTATTCTCGATAGCGCGTCGGCTACGAAATTATCTTTTCCCTTTAGATACACAACTGTAAAATTATATTCCTCTAATTCGAGTCGAAAAGAAATAAGTTAATGCTCTGTGGTCTGTTTTGACAGTGAAATGTCTACCATAAATGTATGTTATAAAATGAGTAATAGCCCAGTGAATTGCCGCTAACTCTTGTTCTGTTGTACTCTTGTTACTCTCACCTTTTGTGAAAGATTTGGATGCGTATGCTACTGGAAGTTGTAGTTCATTTTTATTTTGCGTTAGGACTGCTCCACATGCATATTTACTTGCATCTGTAATTATGCAAAATTCTTTGCTAAAATCTGGGTACTGTAACAGAGTGGGGTTCATTAATGCTGATTTTAAATGTTCGAACGCGTTTTGACAATCACTTGTCTATTTGAATTTAACAATTTTCTAACATAATCCTGTTATGTGATGACTCAGCGATTTTTTTATAAATCTTTGGTAATAATTGCAAAATGCAATGAATCTTCTAGAGCTGTTCGCGTTATGCGGGACTGGATAATTTTGAATGATATCATATGCATCATTGCATTTATGTCTCAAAAAGGTGACTTCGTGCATAAAAAATGAACTTTTTTCAGGATGTAATTTTAGGTTGTGTTGCCTATATTTCTCTAAAACATCTGTTAGATTATTGAGCACATGTTTTTCGGAACAACCTATGACTATTAAGTCATTCATATAAAGAAATGCTTGTGAAGGTTCAAGGCGAGTAAATGCTATAGTCATTTATTTTTAAACCGAGTTCAATTTGATGGAAACCTGACATTAGGTCAAGGCAAGGTAGGCAAGGTAGTGGAAATTTATCGGACAACAGTTTCTTATTAATTTGACGATAGGCAATTACTAATCGCCATTTTTTATTTTCGGAATTCGGTAACGGTTTTTTTCGGTACCAATGAAAGTGGGCTCTTGTAAGCGGATACAGGGGGCTCTGTCGCTTTGTCGTTTATAAATTTTTAAACTTGTTTTTAAATTTCATCATTTTGACTATGAGGATTTCTATAATTTTTAATGTAGATTGGTTCATCATCCATTAGTCTTAATTTTCGTTTATAAAAATTATTTGTTGTTATTGATTCGGTTTCTAGTCCGAATACATCACTATATTTAATGCACAACTTCGTAAGTTGGCTATGAAATTGTGGCGGAAAATTTTTTGATAGCGTAGTTCTTTGTTGGTTTCGTCTACTTCGTAGCGGAACAGTGGTTCATACTTTAAATTGGTTATGTTTACTATTTGGTCTATATTTGTTGTGTTTAGCAATCTTATGACTGCGTGTCCGCTCCTCTATCTATTAGGAATACTACCTTTTTTCCTGTTGGCACATTTGTGAAGGTAACAAACGTATTTTGACTAAAACTGATGGCGTGAATCTTGGTGTTCTTTAATGCTGGGTATCTAAAGGTGCTTTGGACATTATTATTCGAACATTATTGTTATTATAACCGTTTTGTTGGTTATTTTCTCGATTACCTCTATTGTTCCTGTTGTAACCTTTGTTATTTGCTCTGTAGCTATTGTTTCTATTTAGTTGGTAATTTTGGCCGTTGTTGTGATTATTATAACTATTGTAATAACCACGACCATTGCCTCTACCACGATAATTATATCTGTTATTATATTTACTGCGGCCGCTGTGGGCAAACCAAATAGAGTTGGAGTTTTCAGTCATTTCAGTACTCTGTTCTAGGTACTTCGTGATGGCTTCATTCATTGTTTTGGAGTTTCCTGCCTCTATTATTGTCTTTAGTTGACCATGTTTACAGTTTTTCACCATTGTTTTAATGACTTCTTTCGAACTGAATTGAACTGAACTGATTTTCTGCTGATAGGCCTTTATCAATATACGAAGCTTCCAAACGCTGTCTTAAATTGTTTGTTTCTGTTGTGAATTTATCGGCCGTTTTTCCTTTTTGTACTACTTTTGACAATCGAGCTTTTAGTACGTCCAATGTTTTACCGACCATAGTCTCTTGCAATTTCTTTATTATTGCATCGATTGTTGTCAAATCTTGGATTTTGCACAGATTTGGGCCAATAAATTTGTACTTTATTACCTCTACAGCTATGTTTTCAAAATCTCATTTGGAGACATTAACCACCCTCAAAGCTCTTATAAATCTTTAAAGATTCTCTTTTTGGCCATTGAATTCTGGAATGACGCTCGAGATATCTTTCATATATGCTCTTTGAACATTTGCTTCTGCCATATTGTCTTTTATATTTATGACACTTGTATTAAATTCTAAGTCTGATTCGTTGTCTTGTTCAGACAACGTTTCTAGTTCTTTGTCGTTATCTTTCTCAGATAATGTAAATAGCGCAGGAATTGTTAGATCGTTTAGATATTTTTCTTCTATTTCTTCCTCGCTTGTTTCAGATTCTTCACCTTCTAGTTCTGTTTCTGTTTTACAATCAATGTTAAGCCGAAACGACATACACCCAAAAGATCGGTAGCACAGTGACCATGAATAAACTCAACAGTGAGTTCGTGTACATAAGAATATTTCATCGGTTGAGCCGAATGGCACGATTATTCGGCCAAGCCAAAATATGTTGCGAAGGCTGTGCATATACGCAATTCGTATGCTCATCGGCATGAGCTGATTTTTACTTAACGCTGACTTTCGTTCAGGGAGTGGAATTGAGTGAGAATTCTACCGTATGAAAAAGTCAAAAAAGTAATGAATTTCGCAGATCTCTGGTATACATATCGCAAATGTCAATTCTTGCATAACTTTCTTGCCATGTTTGAATGTGCTTAATGAATTGGTTATTCGCAAGGTCACTACTTTTCGTTCTTCGTCATTTACAATAACATCATATACGTTGGGCTTAGAAGCATTAAGAGGTTGCTTTTGCAAATCTTCTATATTATTTTTTTTTCTTTTCCTGCGCAGGAATTTGACTTTGATTTCAGGTAGTGTCTCTAAGAATTTCGTTATTAGCTTGTATATTTTGCATGTCCTTTATTGTTATTCTCGATAGCGCGTCGGCTACGAAATTATCTTTTCCCTTTAGATACACAACTGTAAAATTATATTCCTCTAATTCGAGTCGAAAAGAAATAAGTTAATGCTCTGTGGTCTGTTTTGACAGTGAAATGTCTACCATAAATGTATGTTATAAAATGAGTAATAGCCCAGTGAATTGCCGCTAACTCTTGTTCTGTTGTACTCTTGTTACTCTCACCTTTTGTGAAAGATTTGGATGCGTATGCTACTGGAAGTTGTAGTTCATTTTTATTTTGCGTTAGGACTGCTCCACATGCATATTTACTTGCATCTGTAATTATGCAAAATTCTTTGCTAAAATCTGGGTACTGTAACAGAGTGGGGTTCATTAATGCTGATTTTAAATGTTCGAACGCGTTTTGACAATCACTTGTCTATTTGAATTTAACAATTTTCTAACATAATCCTGTTATGTGATGACTCAGCGATTTTTTTATAAATCTTTGGTAATAATTGCAAAATGCAATGAATCTTCTAGAGCTGTTCGCGTTATGCGGGACTGGATAATTTTGAATGATATCATATGCATCATTGCATTTATGTCTCAAAAAGGTGACTTCGTGCATAAAAAATGAACTTTTTTCAGGATGTAATTTTAGGTTGTGTTGCCTATATTTCTCTAAAACATCTGTTAGATTATTGAGCACATGTTTTTCGGAACAACCTATGACTATTAAGTCATTCATATAAAGAAATGCTTGTGAAGGTTCAAGGCGAGTAAATGCTATAGTCATTTATTTTTAAACCGAGTTCAATTTGATGGAAACCTGACATTAGGTCAAGGCAAGGTAGGCAAGGTAGTGGAAATTTATCGGACAACAGTTTCTTATTAATTTGACGATAGGCAATTACTAATCGCCATTTTTTATTTTCGGAATTCGGTAACGGTTTTTTTCGGTACCAATGAAAGTGGGCTCTTGTAAGCGGATACAGGGGGCTCTGTCGCTTTGTCGTTTATAAATTTTTAAACTTGTTTTTAAATTTCATCATTTTGACTATGAGGATTTCTATAATTTTTAATGTAGATTGGTTCATCATCCATTAGTCTTAATTTTCGTTTATAAAAATTATTTGTTGTTATTGATTCGGTTTCTAGTCCGAATACATCACTATATTTAATGCACAACTTCGTAAGTTGGCTATGAAATTGTGGCGGAAAATTTTTTGATAGCGTAGTTCTTTGTTGGTTTCGTCTACTTCGTAGCGGAACAGTGGTTCATACTTTAAATTGGTTATGTTTACTATTTGGTCTATATTTGTTGTGTTTAGCAATCTTATGACTGCGTGTCCGCTCCTCTATCTATTAGGAATACTACCTTTTTTCCTGTTGGCACATTTGTGAAGGTAACAAACGTATTTTGACTAAAACTGATGGCGTGAATCTTGGTGTTCTTTAATGCTGGGTATCTAAAGGTGCTTTGGACATTATTATTCGAACATTATTGTTATTATAACCGTTTTGTTGGTTATTTTCTCGATTACCTCTATTGTTCCTGTTGTAACCTTTGTTATTTGCTCTGTAGCTATTGTTTCTATTTAGTTGGTAATTTTGGCCGTTGTTGTGATTATTATAACTATTGTAATAACCACGACCATTGCCTCTACCACGATAATTATATCTGTTATTATATTTACTGCGGCCGCTGTGGGCAAACCAAATAGAGTTGGAGTTTTCAGTCATTTCAGTACTCTGTTCTAGGTACTTCGTGATGGCTTCATTCATTGTTTTGGAGTTTCCTGCCTCTATTATTGTCTTTAGTTGACCATGTTTACAGTTTTTCACCATTGTTTTAATGACTTCTTTCGAACTGAATTGAACTGAACTGATTTTCTGCTGATAGGCCTTTATCAATATACGAAGCTTCCAAACGCTGTCTTAAATTGTTTGTTTCTGTTGTGAATTTATCGGCCGTTTTTCCTTTTTGTACTACTTTTGACAATCGAGCTTTTAGTACGTCCAATGTTTTACCGACCATAGTCTCTTGCAATTTCTTTTATTATTGCATCGATTGTTGTCAAATCTTGGATTTTGCACAGATTTGGGCCAATAAATTTGTACTTTATTACCTCTACAGCTATGTTTTCAAAATCTCATTTGGAGACATTAACCACCCTCAAAGCTCTTATAAATCTTTAAAGATTCTCTTTTTGGCCATTGAATTCTGGAATGACGCTCGAGATATCTTTCATATATGCTCTTTGAACATTTGCTTCTGCCATATTGTCTTTTATATTTATGACACTTGTATTAAATTCTAAGTCTGATTCGTTGTCTTGTTCAGACAACGTTTCTAGTTCTTTGTCGTTATCTTTCTCAGATAATGTAAATAGCGCAGGAATTGTTAGATCGTTTAGATATTTTTCTTCTATTTCTTCCTCGCTTGTTTCAGATTCTTCACCTTCTAGTTCTGTTTCTGTTTTACAATCAATGTTAAGCCGAAACGACATACACCCAAAAGATCGGTAGCACAGTGACCATGAATAAACTCAACAGTGAGTTCGTGTACATAAGAATATTTCATCGGTTGAGCCGAATGGCACGATTATTCGGCCAAGCCAAAATATGTTGCGAAGGCTGTGCATATACGCAATTCGTATGCTCATCGGCATGAGCTGATTTTTACTTAACGCTGACTTTCGTTCAGGGAGTGGAATTGAGTGAGAATTCTACCGTATGAAAAAGTCAAAAAAGTAATGAATTTCGCAGATCTCTGGTATACATATCGCAAATGTCAATTCTTGCATAACTTTCTTGCCATGTTTGAATGTGCTTAATGAATTGGTTATTCGCAAGGTCACTACTTTTCGTTCTTCGTCATTTACAATAACATCATATACGTTGGGCTTAGAAGCATTAAGAGGTTGCTTTTGCAAATCTTCTATATTATTTTTTTTCTTTTCCTGCGCAGGAATTTGACTTTGATTTCAGGTAGTGTCTCTAAGAATTTCGTTATTAGCTTGTATATTTTGCATGTCCTTTATTGTTATTCTCGATAGCGCGTCGGCTACGAAATTATCTTTTCCCTTTAGATACACAACTGTAAAATTATATTCCTCTAATTCGAGTCGAAAAGAAATAAGTTAATGCTCTGTGGTCTGTTTTGACAGTGAAATGTCTACCATAAATGTATGTTATAAAATGAGTAATAGCCCAGTGAATTGCCGCTAACTCTTGTTCTGTTGTACTCTTGTTACTCTCACCTTTTGTGAAAGATTTGGATGCGTATGCTACTGGAAGTTGTAGTTCATTTTTATTTTGCGTTAGGACTGCTCCACATGCATATTTACTTGCATCTGTAATTATGCAAAATTCTTTGCTAAAATCTGGGTACTGTAACAGAGTGGGGTTCATTAATGCTGATTTTAAATGTTCGAACGCGTTTTGACAATCACTTGTCTATTTGAATTTAACAATTTTCTAACATAATCCTGTTATGTGATGACTCAGCGATTTTTTTATAAATCTTTGGTAATAATTGCAAAATGCAATGAATCTTCTAGAGCTGTTCGCGTTATGCGGGACTGGATAATTTTGAATGATATCATATGCATCATTGCATTTATGTCTCAAAAAGGTGACTTCGTGCATAAAAAATGAACTTTTTTCAGGATGTAATTTTAGGTTGTGTTGCCTATATTTCTCTAAAACATCTGTTAGATTATTGAGCACATGTTTTTCGGAACAACCTATGACTATTAAGTCATTCATATAAAGAAATGCTTGTGAAGGTTCAGGCGAGTAAATGCTATAGTCATTTATTTTTAAACCGAGTTCAATTTGATGGAAACCTGACATTAGGTCAAGGCAAGGTAGGCAAGGTAGTGGAAATTTATCGGACAACAGTTTCTTATTAATTTGACGATAGGCAATTACTAATCGCCATTTTTTATTTTCGGAATTCGGTAAAGGTTTTTTTCGGTACCAATGATAGTGGGCTCTTGTAAGCGGATACAGGGGGCTCTGTCGCTTTGTCGTTTATAAATTTTTAAATTTGTCTTTGAATTTCATCATTCTGACTATGAGGATTTCTATAATTTTTAATGTAGATTGGTTCATCATCCATTAGTCTTCATTTTCGTTTATAAAAATTATTTGTTGTTATTGATTCGGTTTCTAGTCCGAATACATCACTATATTTCATGCACAACTTCGTAAGTTGGCTATGAAATTGTGGCGGAAAATTTTTTGATAGTGTAGTTAGTACTGTTTTTTCACGTTGTTTTTTGTTGGTTTCGTCTACTTCGTAGCGGCACCGTGGTTCATACTTTAAATTGGTTATGTTTACTATTTGGTCTATATTTGTTGTGTTTAGCAATCTTATGACTGCGTGTCCGCTCCTCTATCTATTTGGAATACTACTTTTACCTGTTGCCACATTTGTAAAGGTAACAAACGTATTTCGACTAAAACTGATGGCGTGAACCTTGTTGTTCTTTACTGCTGGGTATCTAAAGGTGCTTTGGAGGTTCTACTCCAACATTATTCGAACATTATTGTTATTATAACCGTTTTGTTGGTTATTTTCTCGATTACCTCTATTGTTCCTGTTGTAACCTCTGTTATTTGCTCTGTAGCTATTGTTTCTATTTAGTTGGTAATTTTGGCCGTTATTGTGATTATTATAACTATTGTAATAACCACGACCATTTCCTCTACCACGATAATTATATCTGTTGTTATAGTTACTGCGGCCTCTGTGGGCAAACAATACAGAGTTGGAGTTTTCAGTCATTTCAGTACTCTGTTCTAGGTACTTCGTGATGGCTTCATTCATTGTTTTGGAGTTTCCTGCCTCTATTATTGTCTTTAGTTGACCATGTTTACAGTTTTTCACCATTGTTTTAATGACTTCTTTCGAACTGAATTTTTCAGGATTTTCTGCTGATAGGCCTTTATCAATATACGAAGCTTCCAAACGCTGTCTTAAATTGTTTATTTCTGCTGTGAATTTATCGGCCGTTTTTCCTTTTTGTGCTACTTTTGACAATCGAGCTTTTAGTACTTCGAATGTTTTACCGATCATAGTCTGTTGCAATTTCTTTATTATTGCATCGTTTCTTGTCAAATCTTGGATTTTGCACAGATTTGGGCCAATAATTTTGTACTTTATTACCTCTACAGCTATGTTTTCAAAATCTCATTTGGTGACATTAACCACCCTATCTCTTATAAATCTTTAAAGATTCTCTTTTTGGCCATTGAATTCTGGAAGGGCGCTCGAGATATCTTTCATATATGCTCTTTGAACATTTGCTTCTGCCATATTGTCTTTTATATTTATGACACTTTGTTGTCTTGTTCAGACAATGTTTCTAGTTCTTTGTCGTTATCTTTCTCAGATAATGACAATAGCGCAGGAATTGTTAGATCGTTTAGATATTTTTCTTCTATTTCTTCCTCGCTTGTTTCAGATTCTTCAACTTCTAGTTCTGTTTCTTTTTTACAATCAATGTTAAGCTGAAACGACATACACCCAAAAGATCGGTAGCACAGTGACCATGAATAAACTCAACAGTGAGTTCGTGTACATCCGAATGTTTCATCGGTTGAGCCGAATGGCACGATTATTCGGCCAAGCCAAAATGTGTAGCGAAGGCTATGCATATACGCAATTCGTATGCTCATCGGCATGAGCTGATTTTCACTTAACGCTGACTTTCGTTCAGGGAGTGGAATTGAGTGAGAATTCTACCGTATGAAAAAGTCAAAAAAGTAATGAATTTCGCAGATCTCTGGTATACATATCGCAAATGTCAATTCTTGCATAACTTTCTTGCCATGTTTGAATGTGCTTAATGAATTGGTTATTCGCAAGGTCACTACTTTTCGTTCTTCGTCATTTACAATAACATCATATACGTTGGGCTTAGAAGCATTAAGAGGTTGCTTTTGCAAATCTTCTATATTATTTGCTTTTTCTTTTCCTGCGCAGGAATTTTGACTTTGATTTCAGGTAGTGTCTCTAAGAATTTCGTTATTAGCTTGTATATTTTGCATGTCCTTTATTGTTATTTTCGATAGCGCGTCGACTACGAAATTATCTTTTCCCTTTCGATACACTAATGTAAAATTATATTCCTCTAGTTCGAGTCGAAAACAAACAGTGAAATGTCTACCATAAATGTATGTAAAATGAGTAATAGCCCAGTGAATTGCCGCTAACTCTTGTTATGTTGTACTCTTGTTACTCTCCACTTTTTTATTTATTTATTTATTTATTTACGTCAACTAAATCAGCAGTCGACGAAAAAGCTTAAGATAAAATACAGATAATAATTAATTCACGGATGTAGCTTAGCTTTATGCACAACTAAACATCCCCGACCCGGTGGAGGTGTTTTATTTCCAACAAGGTGCCAGCTATGCCCCGATTCACAGCCAATGTGGTCTGGGATGAGTTGCAGCCAATGCCAACGCCAATGCAGAGAATGCCAAATACGAGCCTACGGTTGTAAAGTGAAGGAAGATTAATAAGAAGAAGTCTGTCAGAATAAGAAGGTAGGCGAAGATTCGGGTCCCAATTAAAACCGTGTAACGCAAACTTAAGGAATTGCTTCTGTACCGATTCAATACTACGCTGGTAGACATCATATTGAGGGTTCCACACTGGTGAGCAATATTCTAGAGTAGGGCGAACTAAGGAACTGTATGAAACCTTTGTCACATATGGATCATCAAATTCTTTGGCCCAACGTTTAATGAAGCCAAGAAGACTGCATGCTCTATTGACAATTGAAGATATATGAACATTAAAAGAATGTTTTGGGTCAAACATAACGCCTAAGTCTTTAACTGATGGTACACAATCTAACAGAACAGACTTAATAGAGTAATGAACTAGGAACGGCGACAAACGACTGAAAGTCATAAAAGAGCATTTAGAGGCATTAAGGTGTAATTTTTTAACTTGACACCAAACACAGAACGCATCGAGATCTGATTGCAAGTACTGTTGGAAAGAAGGATCATTATATGAATAACAAATCTTGACGACATCCGCAAACATGAGCACGCGTGAATGAGCCAAGGCCAAAGACAAATCGTTTATAAACAAGGTAAATAACAGTGGGCCCAGATGACTGCCTTGGGGGACACCTGACGTAACTCGTACAGTTTTAGATATCGAGGAACAAAAAGACATCTTTTGGGTTCTGCCAATAAGATACGACTTTAACGAAGCCAATAGTTTCGGGGAAAAACCCATGATGTTAAGTTTCATGAGAAGCATAGAATGATCAACCGTATCGAAAGCCTTACTAAAGTCAATATAAATAACATCAGTTTGACACTTTTTACGGAAGCCATGGTGTACAAGGGTAGTCGAGTCTAAAAGGTTGGTAAGCGACGAACGACCTTTCATGAAGCCATGCTGACAAGGAGAAATAGTGGATCTGGATAGGTGTTGAAGGGAAGACGTAATAATTTTCTCAAACAGCTTAGGTATTGCCGAAAGTTTGGCAATGCCACGGTAGTTAGAAATATCCGATTTGTTACCCTTTTTAAAAAGCGGAATAATAAAAGACTCCTTCCAAATATCAGGGAAGCGACAAGTCTCACTCGATATAAAGAATAACCGAGATAAAGGCTTAGATAGGGAAATCGAACACATTTTAAGGATGCAACTAGGTATATTATCAGGCCCGGGTACGAAGGAAGACGTCATAGATGACAAGCTAGAGATAATACAGTCTTCAGTAATACTAGGAAAAAACAGACAATTTAAATGTGGAATTGTGAAGGGATAAGGTGTGGGATCCGAAGCTGTAGTGGAATAAGTCGACTGAAAGAATTTAGCAAACAGATCTGCAATATCTGAATCACTATTAGCAGTCTGGTCATTAAGTCTGAAGGTGGAAGGTAGTAAATTAGAGCGTCTTTTGGAATTAACAAAGTTATAAAATCTTTTGGGGTTCTTATAAAATTCAACCTTACAGCGAACGATATAATTATTGTAGCATTGAGTATTTAAAAGGCAAAATTGAGATTGGGCTACACGATTACATAATTTGCATAGTCAAGTCGCGAACCAGTTTTTTTTAATCTTTTAAAATATCTCGATTTAATGTTACGGAGATTAGAGAGCCTACGTGTGAACCAGACTGGCGCACTGTAGTCGGTAGAGACATTCACATAAGGAACGCATTTATCAATTAGAGAATTAAGAGCAGAGTAGAAAAAATTTACTGCACAATCTATATCACAGCACTCAAATAGAAATGACCAATCAAAAGAGAAAATAAGGCTGTTAAGAAGATTGAATTTGGTTTTACGAAAACATCTACGACGAGAATTTGAGATGTTATTGAATGAATTATTAACGGAATTGTAATAAATAGTAATTTCAATGGTAGGGTGATAAGTATCTTCAGGCTTCACTAGGGGCTGTGTTTGTGATACAGCACTAACAGTGGGATCAGAGACAAAAACAAGTTCGAGGATTCTTTTAGAAGAGTTAAGAAAAGAATTCAACTGATATAGCGGACATTCAAGTAGGCTATCAAGAAAAACATGTTGAGATGAAGGAATTAAGAAAGATAGAGAAACATTAGGCAAGTTAAAATCACCTAAAGCTATAAAAAAATCACGATCTTTAAGACGACTAAAAATAGTTCGCAAAGCATCAGCATGGTGATTGTAGATCATGATATCAGAAGTTGGAGGAATATATGAACAAGAGATATATAAGCTAAAGTTAGAACATGTAACTTCGACGCAAATAAACTCAACACCTAAGGGGAAATCAGATTCGAGTTGACAGCAATGAGTACTCCACCGCCACGTCGACCAACACGATCAAGCCTATAAGAAATAAAGTTATTAGAAAGAATTTCATTATCCAAAACAGAGGAATTAAGCCAAGTTTCAGAGAAAGCTAATATGCCAGCCGAAAAGGTTTGGCTATCACAGAATAATTTCGAGAGCTTGGTAAGAAGTTCTCTTACATTTTGATAATGAATGCAAAGACTAGACGTTATTAGTTTTTTGAAGCAGCAGATACATTAGGAAGGTGGACAGGCAAAGGGCGGGAGCACTTATAGGGCCAAAAGTTAGGATCAACCATATCTGAGAAATACTCATTTGGTACTGTAATTTTAAAAGAGGAGATTTCGCGAGGCCTAGAAAACTTAAACTTTTGAATTAAGACCTTAGCAGGGCATATATTACCAATGTAAGCTGCCACAGACGATTCAGAAGTATCTGGAGCAAGCCTAGAGATAAATAATTGTTTACGATGAGGCACTACAGTTAGTGGAGGCGGAGGAGCATTGGGATTCGCGATTGAAAGCCAGCATGATCCAGTAATTGATCAGAGTTCCCGTGAGGGATAGATTGAGTTACACCAGGGCTTGTAGTGGGTACTTCAATCTGAAAAGAAGAGCATAAAGAGGGACAAGAAGATGGTGTAGGCGAAAGTAAAATGGGAGAAGATGTAATAGAAAGTGCTGGCGACTGCTTATGAGGCAGCTCAAGGGTACATTTCTTGGGCAATTCCTTAGAAGGTGGACCAAACTTGAATTGCGACAATAAATGTATGCTAGATCCACACTCATTAGACAGCTGTTTGGCCATTTTATTAAGAGAAAGAAACTTTAAACGAAGATCCCTGTACATTCGGCTAAAATCAAGCTGCTGGCTGGCACAAGATGGGCAAGTCCAGCGCATTAAGCCAAGCTCAGGCTTAGACACAGACAAACCAGAAAATTTGTCGTAATCACGGCCGTTGAGGCCAGCACATTTCAAGTGAATAAGATTATCGCAGAGCCAACAAGATATTGCTCTATAGAGATCGTCAAAACGATCAGAATGCTTGAAAATAGGTAGACAACAAGCCATTGAAAATCGAGAAAAGAAACACAGGGCAAAAAAAAAAAAACACAGCAGAAAAATAATTATCGATAAAAAATCAATAATTACAAATAAAACAAAGAGACAACTAGAGTACACAGCACAAGAGAGAGTGCAATAACATTTATAAGACGAGCTTTGAAAGGCGGTCTTGCAAAAGTGATTACGCGGCAGAGAAGCTAAGCACAAGCACAAAGGAGAGAGAACAACAAAACCACTAGCACTGATGGTATGATGGTGGCGATGAGGGGGGCAACTGCAGAAGCAATGACGAGATAGAACAATAAAAAAAAAATAAAATAGAAACAATTTAAATGCACCAAACACTAATCACGAAAAAAAAAAAAAAAACTGTTTAATTTGGCGAATTATGCAAATAAAACATATCAGAGAGCAGAAGCTTTTTTTTAAAGATTTGGATGCGTATGCTACTGGAAGTTGTAGTTCATTTTTATTTTGCGTTAGGACTGCTCCACATGCATATTTACTTGAATCTGTGATTATGCAAAATTCTTTGCTAAAATCTGGGTACTGTAACAGAGTGGGGTTCATTAATACTGATTTTAAATGTTCGAACGCGTTTTGACAATCACTTGTCTATTTGATTTAACAATTTTCTTACATAATCCTGTTATGTGATCACTCAGCGAAATTTTTTATAAATCTTCGGTAATAATTGCAAAATGCAGTGAATCTTCTAGAGCTGTCCGCGTTATGCGGGACTGGATAATTTTGAATGACATCATATTTTGTGTCATCAAGATTCTTTTATCTGTGCATTTATGTCTCAAAAAGCTGACTTCGTGCATAAAAAAGGAACTTTTTTCAGGATGTAACTTTAGGTTGTGTTGCCTACATTTCTCTAAAACATCTGTTAGATTATTGAGCATATGTTTTTCGGAACAACCTATGACTATTAAGTTATTCATATAAAGAAATGCTTGCGAAGGTTCAAGGCGATTAAATTCTATACTCATTTATTTTTATACCGAATGTGGTTAGTACTGATTTTATTTTACGTTGTTCTTTGTTGGTTTCGACTACTTCGTAGTGGTTCATACTTTAAATTGGTTATGTTTACTATTTGGTCTATATTTGTTGTGTTTAGCAATCTTATGACTGCGTGTCCGCTCCTCTATCTATTAGGAATACTATCTTTTTTCCTGTTGCTACATTCGTGAAGGTAACGAACGTAGTTTGATTAAGATTGACGGCATGAATCTTATTATGCATTACTGCTGGGTATCTAGGTGCTTGGGAGTTTCCCGAAGCATTCTGTGCTACCCCTAACATTATTGTTATTATAACCGTTTTGTCGGTTATTTCCTCGGTTACCTCTATTATTCCTGTTGTAACCCCCTGTTATTTCCTCTGTAACTATTATTTCTGTTTTGTTGGAAATTTTGGCCGTTATTGTTATTGTTATAATTGTTGTAATAACCACGACCATTGCCTCTACCACGATAATTATATTTGTTTTTATAATAACCACGGTTTCTTTGAGCGAACAGTACCGTATTTGGATTACCAGATATCTCAGTACTTTTTTGTAAGTACTTTGCTATAGCTTCGTCCTTGGTTTTGAAATTGGCAGAGTCGAGTATAATTTTAATTCTGTTTTGTTCGCAATTTCCGATCATTGCTTCTATAGCATCGTCTGTGCTATTCTTAAGAGCAAATGCTGCTGGCATACCTTCATCGATATATGCAGATTGAAGGGTTTTGCGTTAGTTATCTATCTCCGAAGTGAATTTGTCAGCGGTTTTACCCTTCTGAGTTGTATTCTTCAATTTGGCTTTTATAACTTTGGATGTTTCACCAATTACAACGCCTTGCAATTTTTGTATTATTGCTTCAATTGAAGTTTTTTGTTGGACTTCATATAGTGTTGGGCCAATAATTTTTGAATTTATTACCTCAACTGCTATACTTTCGTAGTCGCCTTTCATCATATCTACTAACTTCAGAGCTATTACAAATCTTTGGAGTTGCATTTTCGTTCCGTTAAATTCACGTATGGCTATGTTTATATCTTTCATATATGACCTTCGGGCATTTAATTCTGCCATCCTGTCAGTTGTGTTTATTAAACTTGTATTAATTTCTAAATCTGATTCGTTGTCCTGTTCAGACAACGCTTCTGTATCAGGTAATGTTGATAGCGCAGGAATTGTTAGATCGTTTAGATCTTTTCTTCTATTTCTTCCTCGCTTGTTTTAGATTCTTCACCTTCTTGCTCTGTTTCCTTTATACAGGTGTCTATGCTCAGAGGTGAATTAAGTACGGTAGGTACGAATATATCAAGATTGTATTTTGTCTTTATAGAGATTAGGTTTGCACGTAACTTGATTAATAGATTTCATATATGCCCTTCGGGCATTTAATTCTGCCATCCTGTCAGTTGTGTTTATTAAACTTGTATTAATTTCTAAATCTGATTCGTTGTCCTGTTCAGAAAACGCTTCTGTATCAGGTAATGTTAATAGCGCAGGAATTGTTAGATCGCTTAGATCTTTTCATTTATTTCTTCCTCGCTTGTTTTAGATTCTTCACCTTCTTGCTCTGTTTCCTTTTTACAGGTGGCTATGCTCAGAGGTGAATTAAGTACGGTAGGTACGAATATATCAAGATTGTATTTTGTCTTTATAGAGATTAGGTTTGCACGTAACTTGATTAATAGATTGGAAATCTTTGACCAATTTGTTTTACCTATGCTCTCTCTATTAACATGCACTAAATTTCTTGCTTCGTTGAGGGAATCAACTAGAATTTTTGCGTGCTTGTTTATTGTTTCCTTTTGGATGTTTCTATTCTGTGTATCGCATTTATAGGATTTTTTGAAATTTTCTTTTATATTTTGGATATGGAGAAGTAATTCTTCCCATTCCATGCTTAAAAGTTTATTTTTTTTTTTTTTTTTTTTTTTAATTTTCTATTACTTGGACATCCTCATCTGATTCTTCTACATTTAAAGTTTCTATGTCTGCTTTAAAATATTATGTACCCATTCAGGCACATCCTTATTTTTAGGTCTTCTTACTAATATATTCTATTTTTATGGACTTTTCCATAAGGTCTACAATATTTCTTTTAAATTTGTAGTTTTTAGATATCCAAAATTTTATTTCCTTTTACTTGTCCTGAGTCTATCAGAAAATCAAGGAAAGGAATATGTTTCATTTCTATTTTATTCATACTGTTTAATTTATATTCAAACTTAGTATCTAGGAGACAACTCATTGTTGTCGGGCTTCATCCATCAGGTAGAAGCAAATGTACCTGTTGAGTTTGAAAAGCAGCATATATGTGGTACTGTGACGATGAAACTCATTTGTACCATTGGGCTTCCTATAACTAGGAAAGCTTCTCCCGTTATATCAAGATAAGTTGATCTGATTTGTACTAAATTTATTGAACTTTGCTGTGAATTTATCTGATCTATTCTAAAAACCTCGATTACTTTTACAATAATTGATGCATATGTTGTTTAGACCTTATCAATGCCATTAGCATGGCTTAAGGCTCTTTTTGCTACACATTTATTGTGTAGTTTATAGGCTTCATCAAATATATCATCAAACTTTTAATGTTTAATAACAAAATTAACAACAAAGAAAATTTTTCTATTAATAAAAAAATTTTCTTCCAAAATTCTAAGACAACATGTTTTTTACTTTGAATGTTTAATAACAAAATTATTATTATTTTGTTGACAATTTATCTGGATTCAGCATCAGCTGGTCGTCGCCGGTTGGCACGCTGATGCTTCATCGATGGCGTAAAAGGCGGCCTGCCTTTCACACTTGTAGTCCCGGCTGCTGATGTCCGGGGCCTATGAGCTCAGGCGGTACCGGTGCCGGTCATCGAACCAGTTCTCTTCAGGCAGCAACTGTATTCACAATATGGTAAATACAAAGGTCCAGGACAGTCTAGGGGACACTTCTTTTCTTCTTTGGGCATTGGCTTTTGATTTGGAGGAGTAGTTTTCTTATTAGCGTTTTTTGTTGGAATATTTTTTTTTTTTTTTTTTTTTTTTTTAACGTTTAATTTATTTGTTGAATCTACTCTTAAATTAGAGCCTAACAACAAGTTTGAGATATATTTCTTAATCTAGTACTTATGATATATCCAGGGGATATTGCAGGCGGCCCTAATCATTTATTATTGTTGGAATATGTTTTTGAATATGTATTTCTGAGTGAGGTTGAGATTCTGGCTTTTTGTCTTTTTGTGACTTTAAAAAGTCAAGTTCTTGCTGTATCTTTTGTGCTACTGCCCATGGAGGTGATAGAATATAATAGCCACTTAATGTGTGCTATTCTTTTCTTTATTTTCTTTTGCACTCCACTCCTTTTTGCCATCTCACACTCTACTCACTCAGAATATTCATTTGTTTTTGTTTTTGATCCCGTGTTAGCAAATCCCTTTTGCTCCTCCAACGCAGCTGGATTTTCGGTCTCCACTTTTGTTTATTATATAGCTATGTAGTAGATCCGATTTGCCTCCAAGTCACTTTTGTTTATTATATAGCCATGTATTAGATCCGATTTGCCTCCATGTCACTTTTGCTAATTAGTGACCACTGTCACGGTCGCCATATAGTAGGTCTGATGATAAATTTGTTCCAAGTATATTATTTTGGTGTTTTCAAATGAAAGACACAGACAGGTCTAATCGGTTTGAGATTGCTTTACTGAATATTTCTTAATTCTAAAACAATTGTCAACTATAGCTAAGACCACGTAGCTGCGCTGCCAGTGACGCCGGCAGAGGAGCGGTATACTTATGTATAAATATATGAATGTACATGTAAATGTTTACATAAAAGTGAGGATGTATCATATTGTATATTGGGCCAGACCGGCCGCGCCTGTTATATTTGCCGACTCAGCAATGTCCAGCACTTGAATGTTGCGCACATAAATATTCTAACAATATGTAATATTTTGTAATATTATTAATGTGATATTTCAGAACATGCTACACCACGATTGGAACTTTGCGGAGCTCTAATATTAGATCGTTTGTTCAAAGCAGTAAAATCTGGTCTGCGCCAGAAGGATGTGAAGATACACACATGGTACGATTCTACAATCGTTTTGTCATGTGTCATAGTGCATTCATACCAAAAATACATTAATACAAAGAGCTCAACTTTGTTGCAATTATAAACTGTAAACTCTATTATTTCAGCTATTAATCCCTTGGGATTGTCTTTATATTTTCTGTTTTTATTCTTTATTATACAATTAATATAGCACTTGTGGTCTTATTGCCTATATTTCGCGAGAGAGTGCCCGTACTCCGCATTAGTATATTATACCCTCATCATCATACTATTTAACATACAACACACAATATACAATATACATATACAAATACTGCTTATCAAATACATATTACAAACAGAATCTCACAGTTTTATCACACGCATGCATCCACGGTTTGAGTCGGGCTGATTCTACGATACCTCTGTACGGCAATTGAGTAAGTTGACAATTGTCAATATCAGTGACTTTGTAACGGTCATTTGGAAGGACTCGATTTATCTTATAAGGATCACGATACTTAGGACCGAACATTGCACGGAGTTTTACCGGTACTACAATGCAGTGAGTCATTCATAGCGAACTCCACACAATTAACTAGTTTAT
The DNA here is from genome assembly GCA_018150345.1 of Drosophila equinoxialis. Classification (NCBI taxonomy): domain Eukaryota; kingdom Metazoa; phylum Arthropoda; class Insecta; order Diptera; family Drosophilidae; genus Drosophila; species Drosophila equinoxialis. The sequence continues at coordinate 649,072 of JAECWI010000481.1, forward strand.
ACCAATCGGCTTGGGCTAAAGGTTCTGACAGCTTTCCCAACATTGGGGTCAATACACTGTTCACACGCTCGACCTGCCCATTTGCTTGAGGGGCTGCAGTCGCTACTTCAATGTGGTCAATATTTTGGTTCTCTATAAATTCAGAAAACTCAAACGACGTAAAACGCGTACCTCTGTCGGATATAACTCTTCTTGTTCGTCTACAATAATGAAAATATTTTTCTAACGCGGCGGTAACTTCTTTGGTACTAGTGGAATTTACGGGATACAATTTAACAAACTTTGTATTATAAATTTTTATTATTATTTGTTAGAAATTATATAAAAGTATTAAATTCCCTTCAACACCTATGCAGATCCATTATTTCTCCTTGTCAGCACGGCTCATGAAAGATCGTTCGTCGCCTACCAACCTTTTCAAATTGACTACCCCTGTACACCATGGTTTTCGTAAAAAGTGTCAAGCCGGGTTATTTATACTGACTTTAGTAAGGCTTTCGACACGGTTGATCATTCTATGCTTCTTACGAAACTTAACATCATGGGTTTTTTTCCCGAAACTATTGGCTTCGTTAAAGTCGTATCTTATTGGCAGAACCCAAAAAGTGTCTTTTCGTTCCTCGATATCTGAAACTGTTCGAGTTACGTCAAGTGTACCTCAAGGCAGTCATCTGGGCCCACTGTTAGTTACGTTGTTTATAAATGATTTGCCTTTTGCCTTGGCTCATTCACGCGTGCTTATGTTTGCGGATGACGTCAAGATTTGTTATACATATAATGATCCTTCTTTCCAACAGTACTTGCAATCAGATCTCGATGCCTTCTGTGATTGGTGCCACGTTAATAAATTATACCTTAATGCCTCTAAGTGCTCTTCTATGACTTTCAGTCGTTTGTCTCTGTTCCTAGATCATTACTCTTTTAAGTCTGTTCTGTACCATCATTCAAAGACTTAGGCGTTATGTTTGACCCAAAACATTCATTTAATGTTCATATATCTTCAATTGTCAATAGAGCATGCAGTCTTCTTGGCTTCATTAACCGTTGGGCCAAAGAATTTGATGATCCCTATGTAACAAAAGTTGTATACACTTCGTTAGTTCGCCCTACTCTAGAATATTGTTCGCCAGTGTGGAACCCTCAATATGATGTTCACCAGCGTAGTATTGAATCAGTACAGAAGCAATTCCTTAAGTTCGCGTTACGCGGTCTTAATTGGGACCCGAGGCTTCGCCTACCCTCTTATTCTGACAGACTTCTTCTTATTAATCTTCCGTCTCTTTACAACCGTAGGCTCGTATTTGGCATTCTCTGTCTCCATTAACTAGTCAACGGCGAAGTCATTTTTACTAATTTACTAGATACGCTATATTTGTGTGTTCCCTAACGTCGGACCAGAAACTTTTTTCCTATCCACCTTAGTAGAAAATATTCTGTATTTGGATTGGCTGCAACTCATCTCTGACCATATTGGCTGTGAACCGGGTCAAAGCTGGCACCTTGTGCAATTAAAACACCTACACCGGGTCGGAGATGTTTAGTTGTGCATAAAGCTAAGCTACCTTGTTAAATTAGTTATTATCTGTCTTTTAGTTTAAGCTTTTTCGTCGACTGCTGTGTTAGTTGACGTAAATAAAAAAATAAATAAAAAAATCTAATTGCAAGAAAAAAATGGCAGTAAGTTGGTGACGGATATCCTTCTTTGATATTGGAATGTGAATTATGGTTGCGGATAGGGCAGCCGGATTGGCTGCGGTATCGGCGTTTTCATTGCCAGGGATTCCTTGATGACTGGGTACCCAAAGAGGTACAACATCATTAGATATGCAAATACTGCGGATACGGTTGATAATATCGAGGCTGCAGTTGATATTTTGTACTGATGATAATGTCGACATGCTGTCAGATGAACTTGGCTCGGTTCGTCTGTGCGAACTGACAGGCTTGTAGAACAGCCAAAGCATCTGCCGTAAAAACAGAGTAGTCGTTGGGGAGCAGGCCGTTAGCTATAATTACATTCCTGTTACAGACTACTGCGAAGGATGTGAAGTCCCTAGATTTCGATGCGTCTGTGAAAAGCCATATCCGATTTGGGTGTTTATCTCTTTCTGATCTAAACAGTTGCTTAAATTGGCCATTGCTATTGTCCCACTTTCTACTAACATGAATGCCGTAGCAGTAGCCAGGGAGGCTTGCAGAAGTAGTGGAAGTCTCTTAGAATCACTAGGTATGTGGATATTCGCAAGACTTTACATGGTTTCACATCTCCTGATAGCAGACATTATCTTGTAGTTTTTCTTGGCTGCTATTGCGTTCTTAAAGCATTCAGATAGGAATGAGTTTGGGGTGGAGCCAAGTTTAGCTATAAGTCTTGTTGTTGATGCCACCAGTCTGTCTTTGATGGAGGGCAGTCCTGCCTCTGCAAAGATGGATTTGATCGGAGAGGCAGGAAACGCATTAATGCTACGCCTTGCGGCTGTGCGATATGGAGGTATAACTTTTTTGAGTGTGCCCTCGATAGGTATCCCCACCTTTTTACATCATTTAAGAGTTAAGGGGTAAGCGTACTGTTAGCGACAATAGTATCTTTTATCTTTGTGTAAATGATAGCATCGTCTGCGTATACTGCGAGTTGTATGTTTTTGTGCTTAAGAACGGTTTTTTTTTTTTAACGTTTAATATATATTTGTTGAATCTACTCTTAAATTAGAGCCTAACAACAAATTTGAAATATTTTTCTTAATCTAGTACTTACGATATATCCAGGGGATATTGCATCCACCGGTAGGACCCCTTATTGGTGAAACTGTCTCTGTAGGAGCGCTTAAAGTTGGGTGGGCTTTCCACAGAGGATGTTTAGTGCTGGATGGACTGAGCTTTTCTATGTATTTCCTTTGAGCCCAGATTTCCTCTTGTTTTAACTCCTTGGAGTGGTTCAGGCTGGCATGCCTTAGGCAAAGTTTTGCTGCTGGTGATCGAGTAACCTGCCATTCTCTTCTTAGACGTCGTTTTTCCGTTACTAATTGTTCTATCCGCCGGTTCGTAGGCCTGGCAGCAGGTTTAGCGTAAGTAGAGGCATGTGGAGTAGAAACTCTTGCTGCAGCCCCCATCATAGACTCAAGTGTAGAGACGCACATGTCAATGTGGGCACTCATGTACATTTTAAATTTAAGCTAATTTGTTTTGTTGTTTGTAAGTATACATGGGCGATCAAGTACTTGAGGTCTTGTTAACAGTGTGAATAGCACTGGAGAGTGATCGGAGGTTAAATCTAGCAGTGTTTCCGCAGTGATCCGATTACGTGGAATCCTCTTGGTTACTGCGAAATCAATCAAGTCAGGCACTTTCTGTGGATCTGTGGGCCAATAAGTAGGCCTACCCGGTGAGACGCAATCCAACTTATTGAGGGGGTTGACTATTGTGTTGTGCAACTGCTTGCCTTTAGGATTTACCAGGCGAGATCCCCAGTGCGTATGTTTGGCGTTATAGTCCCCTGCTGCAATGAAGCGTTCTCCGAGTGTGTTAAAGAAACCGGTGAATTCCTTTTCTGAGATTGAGAAGCGTGGTGGGCAGTACAGGGCAACCAACGTAGTGTTGCCGCAGCTGGTTTGGACGGTTATAGCAGTTGCTTGAAGGTGCTGTGTTTCGAATCTGTTGAGGAACGAGTGTTTTATACGGTTTTTGATTAGGATACCAGTCCCGCCATGAGCTTTTCCGTCTGGATGATTTGTTGTGTAGAAGGCATATTTTGGTATTTGAAAATTATTTTTTGACCTTAAATGTGTTTCAGATATCAGCATGACGTCGGTTTCACTTGAGTCTAGGAATAGTTGCAGTTCATTTTTGTGCTAGGAGACGCCGTTAGCATTGGTAGTTTTTTGGTCCAGCTGGGGGTTTACGCCCGCTTAGGTGCGATTTAAGATCCTTGAAGGCAGGACATCCCCTGTAGTTGGCTGTGTGGTTCCCTCCACAGTTAATGCATAGTCTTAGTGCGACGTTGTTTCTGTCCTTGGGGCAAATGCCATCTTTATGATGTTCGCCGCAGCCAACACACACTGACCTAAGATTGCAATTGTTAGCGGTGTGGTTGTATTCCTGGCAGTTATTACACTGAGGTGGTTGGTATCTCTTATGAGGCTCCTCTACGGTGATTCTTCTGTGCAATAGGGGCTGAAGGTTGTAGATTGGATGCACTTCATTTGGCTTCGTCCGCTTTGCATCTGGTTGGAGCTCGATTTTAAAGAGCGGCTGTGCGACTTTATTCCTGTTGATGATGTTGAGAACGGACTTAACCGCAAACCCTTTTTCGGCCAATGCGTCTGCTATTTCTTGGGGTGGGACCGATGGCTCTATCCCCTTTAACACAACCTGGAGCCCTTTACTGCGTTTTAGTTTGTAGGTATAGAAGTTGATGTTAGCACTATGGAGGTACTTTTCGATGATGAGGAAATTGTCCTCAGTTTGGGTTTGACATATAATTTCTTTTATGTTACCCCTGTTGAGAGGGGTTACAACAAAGTTATTTGCCCCTACTGTTTCTACTAGCTTCGAAATCAGGACGCTGCAGTTGGCTCCACGGATGTATAAAGGGGGTGGTCTAGCCGATTTAACTTTATCTACAGCGCCGGCTTGATCGTCTTGCTGATCGGCAAGAATTTTAAACGATTCCCGCTTAGAAGTGCTACTCGTTCATTTGGTTTGGTTATTTTCGGCGTATTGCGGGTTTAGCTTCCGCTTAGTTATTTTAATATATCTATCCATTCCAGTTTGGACAGAAGGCGTTGGGTTTATTGTCGTGGCTGACTCTGGGCGACTTGTCGTTGACGGCTTGAGGCAGGTCAATACTTCGGTAGACGTTGCAGTAGTTGCTGTCAACGAGCTGACGGTGCTGGTCGGTGCAATCGGTGACCCAGTTATCGATATTGATGGAGAAGCACAGTGCTCTCTCCACGGTAAATTGCTGTTGACTGCTGAGTGGCTTGCACTTTCGGTGTTATTGCTTACGGTAGCATTCAGTGGGGTCGGCGACACCACCGAAAAGTACGCGTTGTTGCGTTGGACCGAGAGACGACGCTCACGTTGTTGTTGTACAAGTAGTTCTTGTAGCTGTTGCTGGTGGGGATCGAGAGAGCTTGGGCCCGAATTGGTGGACATGGCTTTTCCAGGCTTTCCTGTTGCAACTTATTATTTATTGCTATTAGAACTAATAGCAATATGATTGTAAATAGGCGTCTCTGTGGTGACTGAGAGCCCTACACAATTTTTGCAAACGCGGTCTCTTTATTTTTTACACTAAATTTTGCGGAGTGCATTAAAAAACACGTCTGCACGCGGCGGCGGTTGAATTGAAATTGAGTTTGATTTTTTAAAAGCGAATAAAAATAAAGTTACAGAGATTGGGGAGCCTTGCGGGATACCGTTGTATAGGCAGTAAGGCTTGGAAAGTGTATTATTAACCCGAACTCGAACGAAGCGTTGAGCCATAAAGGCCTTTACTATATTAAAGACCCTTGGACCAATTCTCCATTGGTCGAGTTGATTAAGAACTGCGTGTATACCAACGCGTTCAAATGCTTTTTTAAAATTAGTTCCTAAAATGGAGACATGATTTTTGGCTGACACGAAATCCGACACGAAATGATGGGTCTGAAGTAGAGAGTCAATCGTTCCGTGTTTCCGTTTGAAGACTGAGTGGTTGTGAGAAATAAGCTGATTTTTTTTTGACAAGCTACATTAGACGGCGGGAAAGAATTTTTTCAAAAAGCTTTCTGAGGCAGGAGAAAAGAGAGATTGGCCGAAAGCTGCTGATCGAGTGCACAGGCTTGTTTGGTTTCGGAATAGGCAGAACAATTGCCATTTTCCATGTGTTGTACATTTTGATTAGCATGAGTTTGGCGTCGTCAGTGAGTCTTTTAATAAAGGGGTTATGAAACTCGGTCAAAGCCGCGAGATTTCCCTTTGGTATGCGCAAGTGATGCATTAAGTTCGCACAATAATATATCACTCTCTAAATATTTGGCGTTGGGGCTAACACTATTTGGGGTGTACGTTCTATGAGAAGTTATTATCATTAGAAAAATCTGACCACATAACGCCGAACGAATCTGCGATTTCATGTGCTGATGTTAATACACGTTGGTCCAGATTTGAGTTAAAGAGAATTTGGGAGTTATCCGTGAAGTGAGCTTAGGAGCTGATCTTTTTGGATCTTTTTTTCTCTTTTGAATATTGCATTTGATTTTTTATAAGCAATTAATGTGTATTCATGTTGCGCTTGAAGATCTGCCATAGATTTTGTTTTTCAACGCGTAATTTCATTGTGTTCTCTTTCCACCAGGCTGGGTTGACTTTGAGAGGTGTACCTTTGGTTTCTGGGATTGACACATTTGCGGCCTTGCGAATGGCTTTGGTCAGTTTTGCTACACCTTGATGAATGTTGCTGTATAAGTAATCGGTTAAATTTAGAGAGAGATTTGGCTTATCATCCCAATTGGCTGCATCAGTTTTGTATTTAGGGGTGAGGGTTATTCTTGCGGGCTGGAATTGTGAGACAATATTGGTTATGCTGGTAAAATAGTCGCTGCCATGTAAGAAATTGTCAATTGACCAGGAGCACCTGTGTAAAATATCTGCTGTAACCATCGTGATGTCAACACAAGTAAATGTGGAATGTGTAGAGAAGTGGATGGGTGATCCATTATTTAGAACTGCGATGTTGGATTGGGGGCTCCACAACGGGCTCCACGAAATAAAATCTCCATTAATGAGCACTGGGTTGCTGTGATTGACAAGACGCCAAAGATCATTTTCATGAAAGTATTGTGTTGGTGGTATATACAAATTAATTACAGGAAATTAATTAGGAAGCAAATTCCTTCTTCCTGGGTTGAATTACAGTTTTTAAAGTAATCAATATATGGTTTACGGAAAATTGTGTTTTTAGAGGTGCTAGCCAGCTGGGTTTCTTGGATGCATATAACATCTGGGTTTGTTTCCCTAATGACTTCATGGTAATTATATGTATATCCGTTCATATTCCAATTTTAGATTTTAATGGACATTGGGTTATTAAAAAGAATGACATGTTGTATGTTAAGTTTAGAATAAGGGGTGGAAGAAGCCAGATTAAGAGAAGGAGTTATCCGTTGAATTGTCTGTTAGTGTGAAGGTAGTTTCTTTATTTGTTGGCAAGAGAATTGCCGAGTTTTTATTTTTTGTTTTGTTATGCCTGTTTGAAGAACTAGAAATAACTGAATCATTGGTGTGCTGTATACTATGACTAGCGATTGCAGTCACGCTAGCATGCTGTTTATTTTTCTTTGGGGAGTAGGAGGTTTCTTTGTGGTGAAAGGGTAAAGTAGAGGGGAAGGTAGGGAATGAAGGTGGTAAGCTGACTAGTACAACACCTGATGGTTTTGCCTTTCCCTCGAATTTTCTAGTAAATTTATACATTGACACAACGTATCAATGGTATGTTATTAAGGAAGGGTGCGTAGATTGTGCCCTTTGTGTTGTTAAGAGAATCGCGCAACAGGAGAAGGTTGCCATCGCGTAGTTTTTAGATGGAGATCACGTCAGACCTAATAAGCTTTATTGCCCTATTTATTGCAAAGCAAGAATATTCCAATATAGGTTTCGCCTCATTCTTAGCAGACAAGGTTATGTATTTACGGTTTTGCCCTGATGGTGTAACTTCTGAGAGTCCAGGGAAATCAATAGGGATTTTTAGATGTTGTCTTTTCCCTTTAGCTTTTGGGCCGTCACTGAGTATGGAAAATCTGTTTTTCATTATATTGGGTGGACCCGGGGTCATGTTTGTTGTGTGCATACGCATATAAGTGACCGCGTGCAAAAGAACAAGGGTATAGGAAAGTAGAATGAAATGTTGATAAGGTGTCGGGAATACTAACAGCAGCGAGTTAATTCAGAAGACAACCGATCGCGTTGAGCGTTAGTCGAAGACTGAGAAACTTTGTAAATGCGTCAATCACTACCGAAAAGTGCTTTCTTTTTGATGTAACACTTGGTAAGTGTCCTAAGTGGTCAACATGGATAGTATCGAAGGCAATCGGGCTCTTCGGAATACTATGCAAAGTTGTATTTTGCATAGTTCTGGGAACACTACGTAGGATACTCGTCAGACAATCCTTTATAAATGCATCGACTTCATATTCTTTACACATTTCTCAACACCTAAATTACCTAGTTTCTCGTGACACTTTCGTATTAATTCCCCTTGCATGCGAGTCGGTGCATACAAACACAATCTTTCCTTAGAATTTGTTTTGTGGACTATCAATTAACTCGATTTGAACATCATTGGCTTTTTCTAAATTATCCCTTAATTTACGGATATCCAGACCTCTTTTCTGCTTTTATCTATCTCACAAGGTTTTGAACAACTTTTCCTGTACTTTAAAGGAACATACGGTTTCATCCCAAACGGTTTCAAAATAATTCTTCCCTAAAGAAGCACACTGTTTTATTTCACACGGGCTTATCTCACACTAGTTTATTTGACACAGTTCTTTCTCAAACAGGTTTGTTTCACACGATTTTATCTCAAACAGATTTTTCTCACACGGTTTTATCTAAAACTGGTTTATCTCACACGGTTTTATCTCAAATGGGTTCGATCTCTAAAATAACACGAGTTTTAATATCACGCTGTTGGGGACAACTCTGTTCTATGCCGGCACACTGTCCAATCGAATCTCTACTATTCATTTTTTCTCTAAGGGGACACATGGTTCTTTCAAATCTCTTTCAAACTCAGCCGGTTTAACGAACTCACATGGCTCAACGCAACATTCATCTTGAATGGCACAGTGCTCGGTCAAATCTGTATCAGAATAACACGGTTTAACGCATCTTTCTTCAAAAGTAATACACGGTTCCCCATTGGGCATTCTGGTCTCTCCTCACTAACAAATCGCAGGGATCAATACCACCTTCTGCAATATCTTCTAACAACTCGGTTTGCCGACTTAATGCGTTTACATGGCCCATGTTTGAACCGGATTTGTAAACAATACAATAATCAAAATTTTTCAATTCCAATGACCACAGCGCAATGCGGGGGTTTATTGGTTTTTTACTTTAGGCTTGGACTAATGAATTGCAAAAGGTAACGATCAAAAATGGTCTGTGGTCTGTGTATATATATATACATATATATATTATGGCCATAGTTTCAAGTTTCGTGACCCGGTGGCTGTCGTCTTTCGCGCTTAATAAGACCCTGGAAGCATTTTGCCATCAGTCTGTCTTTGCATGAAAGAGAAATGCGTTTTTAGCGGTTTTGTTCATCTTTGTTTAAACAACCCAGTTAACGGTTTGGCTAACCGTTAAAGCTAAAGCTTTTCTACCAAGAAGTACTACTGGGCTTCCGGAATCTAATAGCACAAAAATATTATTAGCATAGGTGCATCCCCTTTTACAAAATATTCTTAAAATTACAAATTGAATCAATGATGTAACAATGGTGTCTGGGTCTTCACTAGCGCTCATAGCGGCGATCTGGGTTCGCATTGGACAAATCCGATAACAACTACCTTTTGGCCACTCCGGGTGTGGACCAATCTGGCGGCATTTGTAATATCTCATCTCCTTTACAGCAGACGTAATGGCCTGCGCACGGTCTGAAGTCGGACGATCTTGAGGAACGTAGTTTCTTGCTGGTGGCTGAACTGTCTGACAACGCAAATAGTACATCGGTGTGAACAATCTGATTCGATCTCGTGGTCCGTCAACAATGTATTTGATCACATCGGTGTCTTCAAAATTACACTGCTGAACCATATTTCTCATAATGATGAAATACTACAAGAGTGATTTTTCTTTGCCAATCGGGCGCCTTCTTATTTGGTAAGCAATCTCGTGGTTTGCCATTTGAATGCCAAATACCTTCACAAGGGCATCCTTCAGCTCCATCCAGCTTGTGGTTTTTTTCGAATGCCATGTGTGTGTTAGCGGATCCCTCCAGCAGTCGGTTGCCCAACGACCAACATTAGGCATCACTCAGTACATACACATTAGCCGCTTTCTCCAGTTCACGCATCCTTACGTGAATGGACAGATCACCATCACCAGAAAATTTAGGTACAGTGGATTCGACATCCTTCAAGTTCATGCGGCAATTATATTCCTGTCCGTTTAAGTTCTTCTCCAGCTCCATAACAGGTATTTTTAACTCAATTAGGTTTTTACGTGCTGTATACAATTCGATGCTGCTAAGTATCGAAGCCAATTCGTCAGTTTCGCTCGCTTGTGCGCTTTCACGAACATGCTCGTTCGCGTCTGCAACCGGTTAACACCCACTTGAGCCCGTATACTCGGCTGCTCACTGTATCCTAAGCCGCGCTTAGCCAACATCCACAATTTGTCCGGTAAACACATTCGCAGACACTGCTGGGCTGAATGCCTGCACTTCGGATACATCACTTCCTCCAGACGCCTCCAACTTATGCTCTGACATGACTACTTTGGCCAATGCTTGCAATTGGTAAATGGACGCTCTTATTTAATTAATTGATCTTGGTGTATTTCATAAAAAGACTTTCTTATGTCAAACCCCACGCCTGATTTGTCAACTCTCTATTATTTCAGCTATTAATCTTTTGTGATTGTCTTTATATTTTCGGATTTTATTCTTTATTGCAAATAAATTAATTGCTCATGTGGTCTTATTGCCTGTATTCCGAGAGAGAGTGCCCGTACTCCGCATTAGTATATTATACCCTTTTAGTTTGGCCAAATTCGGTTATGGTGGGAATAATTCACTGAGCGGATGGGCGGGCTTATTTAAAATATGTATTCTTACTGTTTACAAAACAATTAAAAATGCACGCAATAAAATATAAGTCTGCACTTGAATATGTTTATGTATATACATTACATTCCTGAAAGGAATAAACTGTATATCTTACCCTATGATTAAAAACACACCAGAATTACAGACCTTTTCAACTATATTTTCAACAACTTTATTCCTTAATCTTACAAAACTAGCCTAGTCATCCCTATCCTAAAACATAACTCAAACAAAACAGTAATAACCAATTACAGACCAATCTCACTAAACTGCTGTTTATCAAAAACATTGGAAAAAATCATAGCCAAACGTCTTTGGTGGTTTGTTTCAAAAAACAATCTCATTCACCCCAACCAATCAGGGTTTAAACAAGGCAAATCGGTTTCAGACGGTCTGTTTCTTGCAGATCATTTGATAACCAAATTCTTGAGAACCAAAAAGCACACCTCTATCATCGCCCTTGATTTTTGAAAGGCTTTCGACAGAGTAGGAGTGCATACTATTGTCGACCATCTAATTAACTGGAAAGTAGGCCCAAAAATCATAATTTTCGTCCGTAACTTCATGTGCAAAAGGAAAATTCAAATCAAAATTAAAAAACGTAATTAGTTGTCCTTATCCACTCTTTAAAGGCATTTCCAAGGATCACCAATTTCGGTCATCCTTTTCCTTATTGCTTACAATAAACTAGCAAACACCATCAGTCTGCAAAAAGAAATAGAATTCAGTGCCTATGCAGATGATTTCTTTCTAATTATTCCCCTCAATAAATTAAAAAAACCTAACGCTCAATCTGGACAACCTCTTCTTAAATATTCAGGAATGGTGCTTATACTCAGGAGCAATATTACCACTAGAAAAATGCTAACATCTTGCATGCAACCGCATACAAATCCCCCTAGTCTTCGAACTTAAAATCTTAGGACTAACAATAAACAGCAAATACAGATGGGACTCACATATTAAAAATATTCAACCAGCATTAAACAACAAACTGAATGTTTTCAAATGCCGAACAAGTCCCAAATTCAACTGCAATACACACACATCAACATAACAAAATCTATATTGATATCTAAATTAGACTACGCAATATTTATCTAAGGGCACGCACCAAAATCAACTCTCAATAAGCTTAAATCTTTGTTTAATGCAGCAATACGCACATCACTTGGCGCCCTACGATCAACACCTACATATATCAAACTTACTTTTCGAAACAAATATACCCACAATAGAACAACAGAGAGGCCTCATTACAGCCAAAACATGAAAAACACTACTTAACAGTTCAAAAGCACCACTCTACAAACATATTAAGCAAAGTAACAGAAGTAAAATATATAAATTATCATCGACCTTAGAAAAAATCATACTGCTATGCAAAGAAAACCATATCCCATACCTCCCGCTCCCAAACAGAGCAATAACTCCTCCATGGACTTTCCTTAGCGTTATAAACACTATACTACAAAAATACAGCAACCCCAATACACCGACGAGTATTTATAGGCGGCACTTTCTTGATCTCAAGGCTAAATACAACAATCACACTTTTATATATACAGACGGCTCGTTGCAACACAACACTGCTACCTTTGCCATCACCACCGAAAAGGAAACCTTACAAAGCCTAGCCTAACGAACTCAAGACACTATCTAAAATCATTTAGCCAAAACATAATAACACGTAGAGACCAAAATAGTAAGGCTTAGACTAGGACACACACGCCTCACCCAACAAGTATATATCGACCCCAACAACTTCACCCCATGCCCAAACTGTTCATGTACAAGTAACCTCAACATTACCCACATCCTTAAAGAATGCCGAGCAACCCAGCACCTTAGGAACCAAATTTTAAAAAATACCTGCCCCCTTTCCAAACTTTCTAATCCCACTCCAGAAAATGCATCCCAAATAATCCAATTTCTTAACCTTACACAAATATACCACTTATTGTAATTATAAATAGGTCAATATTAGACATCTGCATGAATGCATCTAAAAGGGCAATTAATCATTCATTCTAAAAACGTGTACACCTTTTTCTGTACAATTTTAAATGGGTGTATACTGTGCAAATTTTGTTGATTGACAGCTAGACTTCACACTCACTTCCATGTTGTACAGCAGTTAATGAGTACACTAAAATTGCTGTACAGCACTTTTACTGTACACTATATTAGTGTACAGTTCACTTACTGTACAGTCAGTTAAGATTATTTGCTTAAAAAATATATAAAAATAAAGAAAATAAATAAAAAATCAGAATGTCATGTGCAAGAATAGTTAGCCAATATAACTTTTAATATTACAAATTTGTTTCAGAAAATAAGTCATTATATAAAACTTCAACATTTGAGTGCAAGAACATAATCTTATTGTCATGAATAAGGTTTTTGGCAACAGAGAAAGCTCTTTCTGATGCTGCACTGCAGGAACGGCTAATAACTTGCAAGCAACCTTAAAAAGTGAGGGAAATTGCTGATTGTTGTTTTTCCACCAACTCAGAACATCAAACTCTGCGTTATATGGAATATTTACATTTTGATATGTTCGAATTTCATTACTTATAATAGATTGAATATTATTATTGTGGATGGGTTGTACATAATCGGCGAAAATATCATCTATTTCTTGGCTGGATGGAATAATTTTATAGCTTTCTTCAGTTTAAGTTCTAAGCTGAATATCTATCATAATTGCTTCAAGGTCCTCGATAGTCTTTTCCTTCTCCAATTCAGTAAATTGTGACAATTTATTTGTCGGCGGAAATAAAAAAAGCAATATTATGAAACTTGCTTAGATTACTTTGAACTATTTTTACTAAATTTGACTCAAGAGCACGCTTGCATTTTTCCACCATTTCCATATATACTTAAATACATACATACAGACAAACACAGTTATACGCAATATAATAACCTTGCAAAAGACAATTACAACGACGAGACGAACTCAATTATTTATTAATTTAACAAATTTTTTTGAAATTTAACATTAATAAATTATATTTAATTTTATTCTAGCAAGAACTTACGCTTACGTCGGCATTTATTGCGTTTGGGTCATTTTCTTTGGCAGCCATGTCTTCGTTGTTCAAAATATTATACTCATCTGTACAGATGAATGACAAAATGTATTCACTGTTCCAGTGGTGTACAACATGAAAAAAAGTGACATATACTGTACTTACTTACAAAGAGTACATTAATTACTGTCACTCACTCTGAGTATGGTATTTTTACTGTACTCGGTTCTTATAGCTACTCGAATATACTGTACATCAGAGAATGAGTACAGTCTTTTTTTAAGAACACTTAACTACTGTACAGTACTATGCTACTCGAATATACTGTACATCAGAGAATGAGTACAGTCTTTTTTTAAGAACACTTAACTACTGTACAGTACTATGATGTTGGAAATGAATACATTCATGCAGACATCTAGTTAATATGTAAATACGTAAATTTGTAAATACGTAAATTTGTAAATACGTAATTACCAAGCCGAAGGCCTTAGCCGCCATCAATTTAGTTCATAAGTTAGCAATAATTTTAATTTTTATTAACTTTATTATAAATAAATAAATATACATACATTGATGTGTGCATACATTGATGTATGCACATAAACATATTCATATAAATATGCATCTAAGCATGTTCATATATGTATGTACATTTATATATACATAGCACAAGCTTAATGAGCTATGACTAAGCCAGCGTGAGATCGCTGACCAATCACTTTGATGCAAGCGCCCCAAATTTAATGTATGTATGTATGTACTGACATTCTCTCTTTCTCTTTTGTAGCTATCGGGGAAGCGGAAGCATAAGAATATATATGTAAACATAAGCAAAAGAATAATTTTTGAATAAAGAATCAATCTTAAAACTGCAATCAAACGACACTGACGTATTCGTTTTTTCATTATTTCACTTCAACTGGACCCCTGTCATTTCATGGTGACCGTAACAACAGGTCAAAAATAGATCTGGACATTGAAGGACTGCACTGAAAAATTAAGGTAAACCCAAGTCAAGATCAAGGATAAACTAAATGGAAAAGAATTAACCAACTAAAAATGTTTCTGCGTGTTTGTGTTTTCCGAAGTGAGCGAAGTCACTTCTTCAAAGCTCGATAAATTTAGTGCAAATCCAAACCGCCTACTTTGATGTAACTGGTGATGAATTTTCAGTACGTGGCAATACAATAATGCAAATGTGTTTTTTGCAAACAGTACCAAACTTATGCTGCTATACAAATGTGTCGGGTACATATCGTTTTTGCTTAATGAATAAAAAAAAACGATTTAATTTTCATAAATAAACACACCCAAGAAAAGAAAAGAAAAAAAGAGTCCATGAAAATCGGTCGCCTCCTTTGAAGCAGCAGCAGCCAGACACCAATAATTATCTCACAACGAAGCAACGAAGGAAGCCTGTGCTGATGACCAGCAACGACCCGTCTTTTCAGAATGACTTGGACTTCCTAACGGCTGTACCTACCGTATAAAGGTACACCCCTTCTGGAAGAGGTATAAGAGGTATGTCCAAACGAGGGACCGCGGCCCAATCACGAAAGCTGAGTACCGGACTCGTCAACAAATCGAAAAGATGAAGTTCACATGAGGAAAATATGCCAAACTAAGGCGTGAGAGGAATCAAGAAGAACCTAATAGAAAGGTCAATAGTAGAAGAATATAACCGAAGAATTCTACCCGCCTGGGTACCCAAATTATTTGACCAACTCAAAGAGACAACTTATCTCTCTTGGAATTAGGACGTGATAAAAAGGGGTTTTTATAACAAACTATGTTTACTTGGGATGAAATAATAGGAAGAGCTAGAATAAACGCACATAAATTAAATAAATCTTCTAAATGCCTTCCGCAAAAGAGAGAAACACCCCAAGACACAGTAGCCAAACATACAAAAATCATAACTGAGAATCTCCAACTATTAGGGCAGTGTTAATCGAACACTATAGCAAGCTAAAGTCAGGGCATAAAACAGCCGCAAATGCGTTCTATAGTGACTGCAAACAGAAAGCAATAAATGTGCTGAAAAGACACAATATTGAATTTAAACAAACAACCAATTTAGAAATTTCAATAATACTGGAAGACCCAACTCAGTTAATGGTTGATGAAGAAATAGATCAAGAAGAACCATCAGTGTGTTCAGATCAATCTAACACAAATCTTTAAAAACCAGCTATTCCAAAAGAAAATACCAACACGATTCAAACAGTTACTGACTTCTTGAAGCTAGCCTCATATCTAATTCTGGAGTTTGGTGGCAAAACAAAAAAACCTACAGGGGTTTAAAACTAATAATTAGACTTATTCCCAATAATGTCAAAACAGAATCAGTAGCGTCATTAACTGCTAAATAAAGCTGCATTGAAATCGCCCGGTTAAGCTGCATTTGTAACGAATGATAGGAACCACAGTCCTCACCTTTGAGCAGATTCACGCGCTGCTTTCTCAAATAGAATCAGTCGTTAATTTTCGATTGAGCACAACATCGGATTCTGAAATTGCCTACCTGTTACCGGCACATTTCTTAATTTACAGAACTTTTATACCGCAGTTACTGAACACATCTATTTGCAGATTCCGATAAATCGATTAAGCTACCAGTAGCATACTCAAGTAGTACTTCAAGAATTTTGAAAACGTTGGCTTCAAGAATATTTGACATCGTTACAGCAATGCCCGAAACGGAACACCAAGTTACCAAACATTGCGATCGGTAATCTTGATCTGATCAAGGGCTTTAACGCGCCCTCGCTCCAGCAATTCAGACACTCACCAAACCAGGGCAAGTCAATCTTCCTATCACGAAGATTGCAGCCCTAGTGGATTCAGAAACAGAGTTTCACGGGGGTGTGGGATGTTGTTGGAAAACTAGATAAAGCTATTCAATAAAGAATACTGTAGTTTATTTAATGTTTTATATTATGATGTCTTTTATTTTCTTTGATTATATTTTCGTTGCAACACCACACCACTTGTTTACACTAAGACGGTTTTCACAAAAAAAAAAAAATTTAGTGGGACCAGATGTAGTTACTTGATAAATAATCTCTATGTTAAATCACCACGTTAGAAGTGTTGCATAATGTTATTATTGAAATAAGGGTATTCCAATAGGCACCCCTCAAAAATAACATTATCATTAAGTTTACAATTATAAAAATATTGAATTCTTATTCTGACGTGGTTGGTGTGCATTCTGGGGAATATTGAATGATCCAGCATTTGCTGCAAGGATACAGGGAAACCCAGAGAAAACCTGATCAGATCATTGTAATATACATAAAATATAGGGTTATAACATAAATTTAGTGTATGAGTATCCATTTTAGCAATTCAGTATGCGTTTTTAAAGTAACATTAAGTCAAATTAGATTCGGTTTAAATCCAACAAATCAGTTTGTTTCTTAAAAATTACATTAAGTCAAATCAAAAATTTGGTATTAATCCAGCAATTCAGTATGCGTTTTTTTTTTTTTTTTTAAAAGTAACATTAAGTCAAATTAGATTTGGTTTAAATTCAACAATTCAGTTTGTTTCTTAAAAATTACATTAAGTCAAATCAAAAATTTTGGTATTAATCCAGCAATTCAGTATGCGTTTTTTTTAAAGTAACATTAAGTCAAATTAAATTTCTTTAGCAATTCATAAAAAGATTAATTGTTGATTCTAGTCGATGTGTAGTCCCAACATATCTCGTAATTCTGCAAATCGTCCAGCAGGTAGAGGCTTAGTAAAGATGTCCGCCAGTTGATTATCCGAACTTTCAACAACAGTGATGCCATTTTTCTTAATTGACACACCGTCTTGGTCAAAATGGATTGACATTCCGGCTTCTTGCAGACGCTTCACTGACATCAAGTTTTCTGCTGCCTCCTTGCAGTATAAAACATCCTCCAAGGTGATGTTGTGGCCATTGTATAATCGAACGATTCCACATTTTGTAGCGAATATGTATTGGCCTTCCTTCGCCACAGCAATTTTTATTGGTTGCTCCAATTCCACGCAATCAATAAACAGCGATTCATCATTGATTAGGTAATCAGTTGCACCCGAATCAATAATAAAACCAAGTTGTTTTGGTTTATCTACTTGGTTTAAATTTTTTATCATAAAAAGCAAAACCGTGGTTATTTGTGAATGTTGCAAGCTGAACTTGTTTATTGTTATTGTTATTGTTTTCTTTATTAGTTTTATTTTCTTTATTTTTAATTTCTTTTTAAAAAATGAAAACAATCCTTTTTATGTGCCCTAGTCTACCACAATGGTGGCATTTAATGTTGAATTTTTGCTTTCCTTTAAATACCCTTTTCTTTTGTATTGTGCCTCTATTTTTAAACACGTGATTTATATTAGATTGCTATCACTTCTTAGTTTAGTTTCATAGTCTAATAATTTATTTTTTACAAAGGTAAGTGAAAGTGTTTCATCGGACAATGTTTCTATTGCTGTAATCACACCATCGTAAGTAGAAGGCAACGTATGCAGCAAGTACATAACTCTTTGAATTTCGGCTAACTTGCCACCCGCCGCTAATATCTCACTGACAATATCATCAAATTTAACGAAATGACTGGAAAGAGTTGTTTCACTTAATAATTTGAGTGTCACTAAGCGCTCATGCGCAGCTAATTGTGAAGCAAGACTTCTGCGTTCATATATGGCATCTAATTTTTGCATAAGACCACGTGCGGAAATATTGTCTGCCGCGAAGTGTAAAAAAGAGTCACTCAAATGTTGAACTAATATGCTTTTTGCACTTCTTTCTGCCTTATTCCAAGTTTCGTCCACTTCATTTGGCATTAGTTCATCAACAACTTTGAGAACGTCTAATTCGGCAAACAACTCCCTAATTCTGAACTTCCACACACCATATTTTTCTCCATCGAACGGCTTTATGAGAAAGAGAAAGAAAGAAAATTTTTAAGTGCACAGTTGGAATTTCACAATATATTGAAATAATAAAACTTCTTCAAAAATAGGCATGGACTGGGCCCATAACCTGTTGGAAAACTAGATAAAGCTATTCAATAAAGAATACTGTAGTTTATTTAATGTTTTATATTATGATGTCTTTTATTTTCTTTGATTATATTTTCGTTGCAACACGACATCACTTGTTTACACTAAGACGGTTTTCACAAAAAAAAAAAAAAAAAAAATTTAGTGGGACCAGATGTAGTTACCTGATAAATAATCTCTATGTTAAATCACCACGTTAGAAGTGTTGCATAATGTTATTATTGAAATAAGGGTATTCCAATAGATGTTGAGGAACAATATGTAATTTTATTGATATTTCTATATCTTAACATACTCTCATAAATGATTTTGTACATCTTACTATGCCTGTTGAATAGGGATTTCCGAAAAAAAAGAAAATAACCCAGTCTTCATTCGTTGAATTCAAAATATGAACTGATTTTATTTAAAAAACTCTTAAACTCTAAGAAGGGACAATTGTTCTTAAAAAAAACTTATTCTAATGCCCCACGTTTTCGGGGTTGAAAATTTTTATATTTCATGCTCAGCGCTGGTTACTTGATAACGCGCCGCTGTTATAATCTTAATTGTTTTCCACAAAGTGTGGATGCATGTTTTGTTTGGTATTAAGCAATAATTGTCATATGAATTTTGTGACTTACTTTTGTTTATGTTTCTGTTTCGAATTGTATATTTCATTGGTGCATCTGATTTGGTGAAGCCAGCTCAGATGAACACAATGTTTATTCTTAAACATTCTGCAAAGGGCCGCCAAATGGGCCGATTGGAATTCTTATATTTTTATTACGTTGCCTTAAAAAAATTATTATTAATACTAAAATTAGTAAGATAATTAATATTAGGGAAGCATGACCGGTTGCACGATGGAATTTTAACCCTAGTAATTCAATATGATGTTCCTTTAATGATTGTAACTGACCTCCTATTTGCTCTATTTCTGCCGTGTGGTTTACCAAGTTGGCTTCAACTGGACTCCACTCCATATTTGACATATTACTAATATCGCCTATATGCGAGGTTGAAATAACTATGTGCGACTCTGATTGTACGCTATGATGAGCTACTAAAATTTTATCTTCTGCCCTAGCTGTGCAGCCTGATCTGAGGCTTAAAATTCCTTGTTCTGGTATATCCACCACCTCCTGCTGTTCGTTACCGCAATGGACTCTGGCCTTAGTTTTAGGCGGTACCTTGAATAACCAACTACTGCTGCTATCTAATTCTACCCAGTATGATTTTGTCTCCACAATCGTTGTAAATATGCAACTAGATTTGTTATTCCGTTTAAAGGGTGTCAGCTCGCAGGCATTATCATTGGCACTACTCCATGGCCAAGTTCCTTCACATGTTCTCCTGTTCTCCTGTTCGACTGCCAGCTACGACATTTTTGCATAGCTGGCTCAGACATTAGATGATACGATTCTATTTCATATTAAGTACTGGCTATCTATATGGACCATAACCATTTGATTATTGTTTAATCGTACAGGCACTGGAACAACTTTATAGAGAAAAGACGGATGCCTACCAAAAAGTGGTATTTTTGCATTTATGATTAGTTTTCTGTCAATAAAGATACCCTTGGCCGTCAACAGAGTATACATATCTTTTAGTACTTGTCCTTTTACTTGGTAGTACTAAAGCTTCGGACAACTTGTTCTTTATTTTCGTTATTTCCAACTTCCTCTGGCTTGGTTTTAAGATGTTAGGGTTCAACCTACCATAGTTAATGTCTATTAAAAGATTTATAATTCCTGTCTGGATTTTTTCATCCACCACTGAACGCAGTTGCCTTACTATCATGAAAAACTGGATGGATTCTCTAAATACGTAATAGCTTTCTTTAAGTAATTCTGTCATATTTTCAATTCGGTTGTTCATGTTGCGAAAGCTATCATTTATTTTATCTGTAGTTGTCTTAAGAATGTTTGCCGTGGAATCTACTATCGATGTCTGCCTTTCTTCAAGGTGTTTCAGATTTTGCTGATTTGTAAGTAAATTTCTCATGTTTTCTTCCATCTGTACTCTGTCATCTGCATCCATTATGCCAAATAATATATGGTAAAGTGAACCCATGAATTCAAACGGTGCACGCTTGCTGCTTGGTTTATTTTGACTCATGAACAATCAATTATTTTCTTCGATTTCGGTAATTCGTTTTACCGTATTGTTCAATACAAAATGTGCACTGGTCTTGGAAATTATACAACTTTTGACATAAATCCCTCATTTTAGAAATCAATCTGTCACCTTTAGTAAGCATTTCAAAATATGCCGACATGTCATAGTATACAACCAGATCCCATGAGGACGCTACCACCTCCACTTCACCCATTGGATCTAAGTACAAAGGGGCTGTTGCGTTTAGTTTTTTTACCGCAATTTTCGGTCGATTATCTTTAGTGCTTGCTGCATTCGAAAGTTGACAAACCAGCATCAGCATTGCTAACGTCATTACGGTTCCTACTTTGGACGGATGACCGAATCTGGTACTTTTCCGATATCAGTTCTCCTCAACGTCTTCTGATGATTTGACCCCAACAAGTGGACAGATTTTACAGGACAGGTCCTGTAATTGACCCTTCCTGCAATTTGACTTTTACCACTCCTACTTTATCGTCCCTGCCTTTGTGAATTTCCTCAATCTTGCCCAGAGGCCACCTGGCTGGGTATATAGATACTCGTCTTTTCATTTCAACCAGAAATCCTTTTTCATTTTCTGAATTAATTTCCATCTGTCTAAATTTCCAATTTTTTCTTCTGATATGGACTCGGCTGCTTCTAATGTTGGTCATCCAATTAGGAAATGACCGGGAGTTAGCACTTCGTTGTTGTCCATATCTTCACCTGTCGTATACAACGGACGTGAATTTAGAACGGCTTCTATTTGGCACAATAATGTAGCAAGTTCCTCATATGTGAGGTTACTGTCTCCTATGACTCTTTTTAGATGATACTTAACCGACTTTACCCCAGCTTCCCATATACCTCCGAAGTGAGTTTCTGCCGGGGGGCTAAAATGCCAGCTAATCTGTTCTCGCTCTAGAACAGGGGCAACCTGAACGTTATCTTCAACTGCTTTTTTGAATTCTTCATCGAGCCTCCTAGCTGCTCCCACAAAATTTGTAGCATTATCAGAATATATGTTAGCGCATTTACCCCGTCTTGTAACAAATCTTCGAAATGCTGCTAGGAAAGCATCAGTTGTCAAATCACTAACAACTTCTAAATGAATTGCTTTAGTTGACAAGCACACGAATACTGCTATGTACCCTTTGAATGTTTTTTGTCCCCGGTTTTGACCATCTTATAAGATATGGACCGGCAAAAGCAATCCCCGTATTATGAAATGGAGATGACACCGTTACCCTGCTTTTGGGTAGGTAACCCATAATTTGCTCCGCAGTTACTTGGCGGTATCTGGCACAAGTAACGCATTCCCTTAGGTATTTTTTAAGGGCGTTTCTCAATCCGAAAATCTCCTTTGAATTTGGCTTCTCATAAGATTAATTCCTCCATGTAGAGTTTCCTAATGAGCATCTTTAATCAATAGCATTGTTAGATGTGATTTGTCCAAAATCACAGGATGCTTAGTATCAAAACATATGCATTTTGCAATCTTCCCCCCACGCGCAATATTCCATCGTCATCCAAAAATGGATTTAAGCTTAAAATTTTGCTTTTCATGTCGATTTGCTTGTTCTGCGTAAGACATGATATCTCTCTGCAAAATTGATATGCCTGTTGGTGTTTAATTATAAAATTTTTTGCATTCTTAAGCTCATTGACGGTGAGATATGATGGGTACACTCTATCTCTTTTTTTAATGCCAATAAATCTTAATATATACGAAGTAATTCTGGCCAGCTTATTCATACAGGAATACTTTTCAACTAGATCCTGCACAATACTGCTTTCTGTATTTACTAGTACGGAATTTACCATACTTTTCATCATCACTTTGTCATCATCTGTTTTTGATTTAGGCCATTTATCATTTGCCTCGCCGAGCCATTTTGGCCCATTCCACGACAATTCACAATCTTTTAATTTATTTGGACAAATACCCCTTGACGCTATATCTGCAAGATTATCTTTTGATTTTACATGGTTCCATGTTATTTCTTTGTTTTTCAGGATATCCTCTATGCGCTAGCACCGTTTTTTATCCAGCACAGTGTGATAGTAGAGTCACTCCAAGCATATATTTCAGCTGGAATAGCAATAGATTGCTGGGCTCTTTTTAGCAATTGCGATAGCAAGTGTGCTGCACATAATTCCAATTTAGGAATAGTGTTCCTCTTTTTGATTGGATTAGCTTTGTTCTTGCTGACTATTAAGGTAACTGCTTCACCTATTTTAGCATATACTACCGCTGCATATGCCTTTTCTGAAGCGTCAGCAAAACCATGAATCTGTAACAACATATTAGGCTGTGTCTTGATCCATCGGGGTAATCTGACTTCTTCCAGATACACCAAATTGTCCCTGAAGGATTTCCATTCTGTTGTTTCGTTATCGGACATCGCCGATGCAGTACCGTACATTACTGTTGTCAATTTATATTTTTTTAATTTTTTCTGCGGCGAATTTCTCCACAAAATATGCAAATATTTTTGATCGTCTTGATCAATGTTTATCTGCCTATACATTTTTTAATATCTGCAGATGCTACGTACTACCATTTTTGCCATTTTAATATTATGTCGAAAATGTATTTTTGAAGTCGCGGCCCGATCCACATCACATCATTGAGACTTCTCTTATTCGTGGTTTTCGCAGAAGCGTCAAATACAACTCTTAATTTAGTTGTCAAACTTTCTTCTTTTACTACTGCCTGATGTGGCAGGTAATAAGAACCTTTATCCTTAGTTTCTACCATATAGCCCAATTCCAAATATTCTTTAATGAATTTTTCGTACACCTTCTTAAGTTTTGGATTTTTTTGAAATCTTTTCTCCAAGTTAAGGAATCGCGCCGTTGCTTGCGCCTTCGAGTCACCTAAGTCCCTTTCTTGCTTAAATGGGATCGTTACCACATATCTTCCCGATTTATCAATTATTGTCGTTTTGTTAGAATTTTCTTCACATTGATTAGCTTCTATAACATCTTTTTCGTCTGCCTCCAATTCCCAAAAACGTTCCATATCTGCCACGTCTATTGTTGTAGCTACTATAAACTCATCTCCTTCTGACTTAGTACATACCGATACGATCCAGCCAAATTGAGTGTTTTGTCCCAGCAAGCCGTTAATCTTGGCAACTCCACTTTTTAAGATATGGGTATATACGTCTACCCCTATTATAATATCAACCCTACCCGGTTTATTAAATGTGGGGTCAGCTAACACGTAAGTTTGCCATTTTGACATATCTACGTTTGCTATTTTTAATGGAAGTGCTTTCATTAATTGTGGCAATACAATTGCTTCAACCGTAATAAGATCCTTCTCCGAACCACGTGTCTTCATTTCAATATTTACCCTATACTTCGACGTTCTACTTTTTGTTGCAGGTACGCCACTTATTTCTGTTTGTTTCTTGATCTTAGTTAATTTCAACATTTGACAAATGTTCAGACAAAAAAGTGCTCTGAGAGCCATTATCAATTAAGGCTCTTAATGTTTCATACTCTCCATTTATTTTTTAACCTGTATTAGAGCTGTGGCCAACAGTTTTTGTTGTTCCGTAACACAAGTATTTACCTTCGCCTGTTTTTCCCCAAAATGAAGCAGGGTATGGTGCCTCTTGCTGCACAATGAGCATACCATTTCATTAGTGCATTTCTTGTTGCTTGTGTAGTATATCCATACCAAAAATCATTTAACACAAAGAGCTCAACTTGTAACACTTTGTTGCAAGTATAAACAATCAAATATGTACGCAATAAAACATAAGTCTCCACTTGAGTATGTTTATGTATATACATTAATATATTCACATAAACATACTCACATCAATATACAGCTAAACATGTTCATATATGTATGTACATACGTATATGCACATACATATATTCATATGAGCAGCAATGCACAGGCGTAACATGAGCTAGGGCCAAGCCAGCGTGTGAACGCTGACCATGCACTTTGATGCAAGTGCCCCAATTAATATGTATGTATGTACTGACACTTTCTCTCTCTTTTGTAGCTGTTGCCTAAGTGCCAGCATAAGAATATCTATGTACCAATAGGTTAAGTCAAAGAATATTGTTAGAATAAAAATCAATCTGAATATTACCACCAAACTGAACTGACGTGTTTATTTCTCCCAAACTATCAACCAAGTCATTACATGGCGACCGTGACAATAGGTCAAAAATAGACCTAAGAACAAAGGACAAAGGAAAAATTTTTTTGTGTATGTATGTGTGTGTGTGAAAAAAAAAATATAAGAAAAAGGGCACGAAAATGAGAAACGGCTACACTGGATAACTACTTTCAAAGAGTTATCAGACGAAGCCCGAGCATAAGAAACGATATAATTGAGGTGTTTCGTAGTGAGCAAAGCCACTCCCCTCAAAGCTCGCTAACTCTAGTGCAAATAGGAGCCGCATACTCCGATATAGCTAGAGAAGAATTCCCAGTAAGAGGAGGCTCAAGAGTACAGATGTGCTTCCTGATAGAGATACCCAATGTATGCTGATACACAAACGCAGCAGGTACATTCCATTTTTATCTGATGAACTAAAAAAAAAAAAAAAACACACACACACACACAAAAATAAATAAATAAATAATAAAACCAAAACCACGGATGAACAACAAAGAAGATATTCCCTTTGCGGAATCTGCTCCTGTCGCGCAAAGGGATGCACCGCCGCTAGAAGAAGTGTTAGAAGTGTATCCCAACGATGGAGCGCGCCCACTCACAATAGCTGAGTACCGGGCCCTCAACTCAAAACCAACAAGGCCAGAGAAGACCAAAAGAGTAGGCCAAGTACGTAAGCTACTCCAGCAGAAGAGGCTAGAAGTAGGCTTACTGGCCACTCTGAAGACGGAGGAAGACCGACAACACTGCATAGAGCGTATTGACGAATTGAAAGCTGAACTTCGCCAAAAAGCGAAGAAACGCAAGGGGGCCGCAGAAATGCGCAAACCTTAACCTGCCTTTAATTAATATTTTTACTATAAGCTAAATAGCAAGTTGAAGCCGAAAGTGCAACTTGCGAACTACTAACTATCTGACAGGCTATTACTAACAATGTGGTTGGAGAATTTTTTTTATTTTAATTAAAAAAAAAAAAAACGCTCTTAATGGCATGTATACTTGAATTGTGAGCTAACCACATACTCTATAATTTTTCCACGTCTCTGGCTCACTGTGCGAAACACAGTTGAGATAATTTTTCTTTCTTTTAAAATTTTTCAAATTACATTAAAGAAGATAATTTTTTTATGTAACAATCGAATCCAAAAAAGAATTTTATTTCTCTATCAAACAAATAGAAAACAGGTCTAAACGACCAAGAAAACAAAATATTTTTGCTTTAAAGATGGGTTCTCAAGAATCCAAAGTAGACCACCCAACGGTTAATGTCGTTAACAGCGTTAAAATACTAGATCACAAGGAAAATTTAGAGGATATATGGATACTTTTGTTAGCTATGCTAATATTAGTAGCCTTAAATCTGGCTTTGAAATTATATGCAATGCATAATAAGATAATTAAGAAAAAATATCAGAGTAGAGCAGATGGCCTAAATACAGTATAAAAATGGGTCGAGTAGAACTTAAATATTTGAACAAATACGTTCCATTCTTAGACTTCCTCTTTAACAGATGTGAAACCAATCCAAAATATAAAGAAATCAAATACTGGATTGTGAATAATAGAAAATTTAAATCAGGGATAACTCACTTGATAGAAAGATCCTTAGTAGAAGCCTACAACCGCCTAAAGCGAAAAAACAGAATTCTACTCACATGGGTGCATAAACTATTCGAGCAACCCATAGAGACAATTGGTCTCTCAGGGAATTAAAAAAAAAAAAAAGAGAATGTAAATTTTTCAACAAAACATGATTAATTGGGATGACATAATAGGAGAAGCTAGAATACAGGCGCAAGAATTAAATAAATCTTGTAAGTGCCTCTTGCAGAACAGGGAAACACCCCAAAGTACAATAAAAAAAACACTCGAAAATAATAATCGAGAGCCTAGAAAATGTCGCAAATGCATTCTATAATGACTGCAAACAAAAGGCAAAATCCGTAGTAAAAAGATATAATATTGAATATAAACAAACAGTTGATTTGGATATTTCAATATCACTGGAAGACAAAACCCAGTTAACGGCTGAAGAAGATACGGATCAAGAAGAACCGTCAGTGAGTTTAGAATAAACAAAAATAACTCTTAATAAACCAGCCATTTTGGCAAGAAACACAAAAATGACTCAAACAGTCGCTGATTTTTTAAAGATGCCTCAAACCTTATCCCACAGTTTGATGGCAGAAGAGAAAATCTTCAGAGCTTTATGGACGCATTGAATTTGATAAATTCACTAAAAGGCGACCATGAGGAAACTAAAAACAAAACTAAAAGGTCACACAAGAAATTTGATAACCTCCGAACAGACAATAGAAGAAATTATTAACAGTATTGCATCAAATGTAAAAACAGAATCAGTAGCGTCCATAACGGCAAAAATCAAAAACCTACCCCAGAGAAACAAAACAGCAAGTCAGTATGCCCAAGAAATTGAAAAGCTTACTGAATCTCTGGAAGGTGCCTTTATACACAATAGCACATCTGTCGAAATAGCTAAAAAGTATATACTTTCAGTCGCTACAGAGGCAATAACAAAGAACTGCATAAACAATCAAGTACGTAACGTACTAAAAGCAGGTATTTCCCGTGACATGAACGAACTAACAACAAAGTTCGTAGACAGTAGTACAGCAGAAACAGGACAGGCAAACGCTGTCATGCACTACCGTCAATATAATAGGAATGGACAAAATAATTACCGAGGTAGAGGTAATTACCAAAATAACGGTTATAGGAATAATAATACCGGTGAATATCGTGGTAACTCACCGTACAACAACCGAGGAAGAAATAATTCCAACCGAAACAGCTCGAACCGAGGTAATTCCAACCGAGGTAGCTCTAACAACGGAAATGGTAATGTACGACTTACTCAAAGTAATTCGGAAAACCAATAGATCCCTGCAGATATTCAGAAAAAACTCTAAATGTATACACATTCAATCTTAGCCTAAGTATTTTCATCAAAATTAAAAACGAAAATACACACAACACATATACCTTCTTGTTAGATACAGGTGCAGACGTATCAATAATAAAAGAAGAAACAGATTCTTTTGAACATACAGATACTTCAAACACAATTGAAATATCAGGAATTGGCGAAGGTTCAATTACTTCGAAAGGTCTAACCCTTATAGAACTAATTGTAAGACAAAATGAATTCATAATTCCACACAACTTCCATATGGTAGAAGAAAGTTTTCCAATTCCATTTGATAGAATTTTAGGACTAGATTTCTTCAAAACATTCAATTGCCAATTAGACTTCAAACGACCAAACGATTTACTAATATTAAGACCAAATAATTTAAATTTCGAAATAAATATCCCCATATTACACAATTGTGACAGCAATATCATAATCCTCCCAGCGAGATCTGAAGTAATCCGACAAATAAATATTCCAAATGAAAACTCAAATATCGTCATCTTAAATCAAGAGGTCGAAAATGGAATATTTATTGGAAATTCGATCTCTAACCCGAACAAAACATTAGTCCGAATTTTAAACACAACAAAAAGAGTAAAAATTTTAAATTTAAAAAGCATAAAATATGAATCATTAAAGAATTACGAAATTGTACAGACAACTGATGATCAAAGAAGTCAATCAGTAATACAAAAACTAAAGCCAAACTTTCCACCTATGTTCAAAAACGTACTTGAAAAGCACTGCACCGAGTATACAGATGTATTTGGTTTAGAAAACGAACCAATTACTCCGAACAACTTTTATAAACAAGAACTCAGATTGAATGACAACCAGCCAGTATACACAAAAATTTACAGAATACCACACATGTATAAAGAAGAAATAACTAGACAAGTCGATAAACTCATTAAAGACAAAATATTTGAACCCTCAGTGTCCGAGTATAATAGTCCGTTACTACTGGTACCGAAAAAGTGTTTACCAGGATCAGAAAAGAAACGATGGCGATTAGTAATAGACTATCGTCAAATAAACGAAAAACTGTTGTCCGATAAATTCCCATTACCAAGAATAGACGATATTCTTGATCAACTAGGCAGAGCCAAATATTTTTCATGTCTATTTTTCAAGTTTTTTTATTAAAAACTTTGCAGAACATGCACGTCCGATAACACAACTGGATTTGAATATCTGAAAAAAGCCTTAATAGAACCCACACTTTTACAGTATCCAGATTTTAGCAAAGAATTTTTGCATAATAACAGATGCTAGCAAATATGCATGTAGAGCAGCACTAACTCAAACTTCAAAAGAGACCACAGACCTCTAACGTATTTATTCTCTATGATAAATCCGAGTTCAAAATTAACAACAATGAGACTTGATCTTGAGGAATATGAATTTACAGTAGAACATCTGAAGGGAAAAGATAATTTCGTTGCGGATGCATTATCCCGCATTACAATACAGGATCTAAAAAACACAAAAGCAAATGTCCTGAAAGTCACTACCAGGCAGCAAAGTAGACAAAATAATCTCTGGCCAGATGATAAAAATGAAAATACAATAAGGCACGTACCTAATGATGCTTCTAAGCCCAAAATATATGAAGTACTCTGCAATGATGAAGTACGGAAAGTAGTGACCTTGCGTATAACACAACATTTATGTTTCCTCAAACATGGAAAGAAAGTTATAGCAAGAATTGAGATTGGAGATCTGTACACCAATGGAAATCTAGACTTAGGTAAATTTTTTCAAAGGCTTGAAAAACAAGCCGGTATACTCGAAATCAAACAACTCAAGATGGCACCGAATGAAAAGACCTTTGAAACATTTTCAATAGAGTCTTTTAAAGAAATGGGCAATAAATTATTGAAAACATTAAGAGTAGCGCTACTCCAACCGGTGACCATTATAGAAAAAGATAAAGATAAAGAAGCAATATTGTCTATTGCCATAGGGGCATTACAAAGTAAAAAGATATTATTATTGGAAAAACATGACACGTCATGTAAAAGACTACATTAATAAATGTGAAAAATGCCTAAAGTCAAAAACGACAAAGCACATAAAAACACCCTTAGTTATTACAGATACCCCCATACATGCTTTTGATGGCGTAATAGTGGACGCCATTGGGCCATTACCAAAATCCGAAAATGGTAACGAATATGCAGTCACTCTAATATGTGACTTGACGAAATACTTAGTAGCAATACCAGTTCCCAATAAAAGCGCTACAACAATCTCTAAAGCTATTTTTGAATCTTTCATTCTGAAGTACGGTCCAATGAAGACGTTCATTACGGACATGGGAACAGAATACAAAAATTCAATAATAAATGACTTGTGCAAATATTTAAAAATAGACAACATTACGTCTACTGCACACCACCACCAGACCTTGGGTACCGTTGAAAAAAGTCATAGAACATTCAATGAGTACATTCGATCATATATATCAGTAGATAAAACTGATTGGGACATATGGTTACAATATTTTGTGTACTGTTTTAACACAACCCCGTCAGTAACACACTTGTATTTGGTAAACAAAATAATCTACCAACGCATTTTAATAGCATAAATAGAATAGAACCATTATATAACGTAAATGATTATGCTAAAGAAGTTAAGTTTAGATTAGATGATAATCTATCTTTCTTAATTCCTTCATCTCAATATGTTTTTCTTGATAGCCTACTTGAATGTCCGCTATATCAGTTGAATTCTTTTCTTAACTCTTCTAAAAGAATCCTCGATCTTGTTTTTGTCTCTGATCCCACTGTTAGTGCTGTATCACAAACACAGCCCCTAGTGAAGCCTGAAGATACTTATCACCCTACCATTGAAATTACTATTTATTACAATTCCGTTAATAATTCATTCAATAACATCTCAAATTCTCGTCGTAGTTGTTTTTGTAAAACAAATTTCAATCTTCTTAACAGCCTTATTTTCTCTTTTGATTGGTCATTTCTATTTGAGTGCTGTGATATAGACTGTGCAGTAAATTTGTTCTACTCTGCTCTTAATTCTCTAATTGATAAATGCGTTCCTTATGTGAATGTCTCTACCGACTACAGTGCGCCAGTCTGATTCACACGTAGGCTCTCTAATCTCCGTAACATTAAATCGGGATATTTTAAAAGATTTAAAAAAAACTGGTTCGCGACTTGACTATGCAAATTATGTAATCGTGTAGCCAAATCTCAATTTTGTCTTTTAAATACTCAATGCTACAATAATTATATCGTTCGCTGTAAGGTTGAATTTTATAAGAACCCCAAAAGATTTTATAACTTTGTTAATTCCAAAAGACGCTCTAATTTACTACCTTCCACCTTCAGACTTAATGACCAGACTGCTAATAGTGATTCAGATATTGCAGATCTGTTTGCTAAATTCTTTCAGTCGACTTATTCCACTACTGCTTCGGATCCCACACCTTATCCCTTCACAATTCCACATTTAAATTGTCTGTTTTTTCCTAGTATTACTGAAGACTGTATTATCTCTAGCTTGTCATCTATGACGTCTTCCTTCGTACCCGGGCCTGATAATATACCTAGTTGCATCCTTAAAATGTGTTCGATTTCCCTATCTAAGCCATTATCTCGGTTATTCTTTATATCGAGTGAGACTTCTCGCTTCCCTGATATTTGGAAGGAGTCCTTTATTATTCCGCTTTTCAAAAAGGGTAACAAATCGGATATTTCTAACTACCGTGGCATTGCCAAACTTTCGGCAATACCTAAGCTGTTTGAGAAAATTATTACGTCTTCCCTTCAACACCTATCCAGATCCACTATTTCTGCTTGTCAGCATGGCTTCATGAAAGGTCGTTCGTCGCTTACCAACCTTTTAGAATTAACTACCCTTGTACACCATGGCTTCCGTAAAAAAAGTCAAACTGATGTTATTTATACTGACTTTAGTAAGGCTTTCGATACGGTTGATCATTCTATGCTTCTCATGAAACTTAACATCATGGGTTTTTCCCCGAAACTATTGACTTGGTTAAAGTCGTATCTTATTGGCAGAACCCAAAAGGTGTCTTTTTGTTCCTCGATATTTAAAACTGTTCGAGTTACGTCAGGTGTCCCCCAAGGCAGTCATCTGGGCCCACTGTTATTTAACTTGCTTATAAACGATTTGCCTTTGGCCTTGGCTCATTCACGCGTGCTCATGTTTGCGGATGACGTCAAGATTTGTTATTCATATAATGATCCTTCTTTCCAACAGTACTTGCAATCAGATCTCGATGCGTTCTGTGTTTGGTGTCACGTTAATAAATTACACCTTAATGCCTCTAAATGCTCTTTTATGACTTTCAGTCGGTTGTCGCCGTTCCTAGCTCATTACTCTATTAAGTCTGTTCTATTAGATTGTCTACCATCATTTAAAGACTTAGGCGTTATGTTTGACCCAAAACTTTCTTTTAATATTCATATATCTTCAATTGTTAATAGAGCATGCAGTCTTCTTGACTTCATTAAACGTTGGGCCAAAGAATTTGATGATCCATATGTGACAAAGGTTTTATACACTTCGTTAGTTCGCCCTACTCTAGAATATTGCTCACCAGTGTGGAACCCTCAATATGATGTTCACCAGCGTAGTATTGAATCGGTACAGAAGCAATTCCTTAAGTTTGCGTTACGCGGTCTTAATTGGGACCCGAATCTTCGCCTACCTTCTTATTCTGACAGACTATATTTTTGTGTTCCCTCAAGTCGGACCAGAAACTTATTTCCTCTTCACCTTAGTAAATGTCTGACTAACTACTCTCTTCACGAACCTCTTCGTGTTCTTTGCCAATCTTTTAACAACCTTTCTCACCTTATTTCTCCTCATCCATCTGTCACTTCTCTTCGAGCTATACTTTTTAATTATCTACAGCGTAACCACTGAAAGTATTCTGGACTGGATATTAGAATGGCTGCAACTCATCCCTGACCACATTGGCTGTGAATCGGGGCATAGCTGGCACCTTGTTGCAAATAAAACACCTCCACCGGGTCGGGGATGTTGTGCATAAAGCTAAGCTACCTTCATGAATTAATTATTATCTGTATTTTAGCTTAAGCTTTTTCGTCGACTGCTGACTTAGTTGACGTAAATAAATAAATAAATAGAACTAGCATACAGCAGAGCTAGAATAATGTTAGAGAAACGTAAGGAAAACCAGAAAAATTTTTATGACAATAAGTCAGCAGATTTAAAAATAGAAATAGGAAAGAAGGTTTTCTTAAAAAACGAAGCTGGTCATAAGCTTGACTCAGCCCATATAGGACCATTCGAAGTTGTAGATTTATCTAAAAAACAACATAAAAATTAGGAATAATAAAAATAAGATACAAACAGTACATAAGGATAGGTTAAAAATTTGCAAAAATAAATTTAAAAAAATTTAAAAAAAACGAAAAGAAAAATATAATTTTTTTTTATGGATTCAACCACTTCATTTTATCAAAAATACATAAAAAAAAAAAAATTCTTTTTTGAGAAAGAAAATTTGTCTGGCCAGACACAAATAAAACAATTTTCCTAACAAACATACATACATTACTATTAATCAATCATTTATTATCTTTATTACTAATTAACACATAACTCCATAATATTACGTTATTTTCTATAAAGGGGAGGTGTAGTATATCCATACCAAAAATCATTTAACACAAAGAGCTCAACTTGTAACACTTTGTTGCAAGTATAAACAATCAAATATGTACGCAACAAAACATAAGTCTCCACTTGAGTATGTTTATGTATATACATTAATATATTATGTATATTAATATATTTATTAAACACATAAATATACTCACATCAATATACAGCTAAACATGTTCATATATGTATGTACATACGTATATGCACATACATATATTCATATGAGCAGCAATGCACAGGCGTAACATGAGCTAGGGCCAAGCCAGCGTGTGAACGCTGACCATGCACTTTGATGCAAGTGCCCCAATTAATATGTATGTATGTACTGACACTTTCTCTCTCTTTTGTAGCTGTTGCCTAAGTGCCAGCATAAGAATATCTATGTAACAATAGGTAAAGTCAAAGAATATTGTTAGAATGAAAATCAATCTGAATATTACCACCAAACTGAACTGACGCGTTTATTTCTCCCAAACTATCAACCAAGTGGAACCCGGTCATTACAGTCCGTTCTTTTTTATTCATTTCCTAATGGAACCCGGCCTTCGCACTTATTACATGGCGACCGTGACATGGTTCTAAAAGACCTACAAGGATACTGCAAAGAGAAACTATTCTCTAATGGAAATATATCTATATATACAAGTATATAAATACTTGCTATAATTCTGCATTGGAGAGGAACTTGAATCTGCTAATAAAAAAAAAAAAAAAAAAACAAAGAAAAAATGTTGCTTTCTTGACTATGCAAATAGTATACAGCAAAACAAGAATGCAAACAAATTATGATATAAAGCAAAAAAAGAGGAAAGAAATTTTTTAAGTCGATAATACAACAGCAACAACGACATCAAAACAAAAAAAAAAAAAAAAAAAACCCACAAGAAAAACAAAACCACGGATGAACAACGGTGAAGATATTCCCTTTGCGGGATCTGCTCCTGTCGACCAAAGGGATGCACCGACGCTAGAAGAAGCTTTAGAGCTGTATCCCAACGATGGACCGCGCCAACTCACAATAGCTGAGTACCGGGCCCGCAACACAAAACCAACAAGGCCAGAGAAGACCAAAACAGGAGGCCAAGTACGTAAGCTACTCCAGCAGAAGAGGCTGGAAGTAGACTTACTTGCCACTCTGAAGACGGAGGAAGACCGACAACGCTGCATAGAGCGTATTGACAAATTGAAAGCTGAACTTCGCCAAAGAGCGAAGAAATGCAAGGGGGCCGCAGAAATGCGCAAGCCTTAACCTGCCTTTAATTAATATATGTACTATAAGCAATAGCAAGTTGAAGCACGAAAGTGCAACTTGCGAACTACTAACTTTCTGGCAGGATATTACTAACAATGTGGTTGGAGAATTTTTTTTTTATTTTTTTAATTAAAAAGCAATAAATGACATGTATACTTGAATTGTGAGCCAACCACA
This sequence comes from Drosophila equinoxialis, assembly GCA_018150345.1. NCBI lineage: Eukaryota > Metazoa > Arthropoda > Insecta > Diptera > Drosophilidae > Drosophila > Drosophila equinoxialis. The sequence goes on from JAECWI010000481.1 coordinate 684,260, forward strand.
TGCTCTATCATTTTTCCACGTCTCTGGCTCGCTATGCAAGACACAGTTGAGATAAACTTTTTCTTTTTTCGTTTTCTCAAAAAAAAAAAAAAAAAAAATAATAATAAATTTTTAAATAAAAAATTAATATGTATGAATCCATAACAATTTTTTTTATATTTCAAACAATATTCGTATTCAAGCAAATAAGACAGAAGCTTGAAACACCTAAAAAAAAAAAAAAAATTTTAAATAATTTCCCAACAAAAGGTTTTGAGCTGTTTTTAAGGGCTTCGGTTCCCTATATTTTTTCTTTTCCCCCGTATTTGTCATATTCATTTTATTAAATTAAAATAGTCTCATATAGGATCGATCAAAAAATAAACCGCCGCCGCGTGCAGACGTGTTTTTTAATGCACTCCGCAAAATTTAGTGTAAAAAAAAAAAAAAAAGACCGCGTTAGCAAAAATTGTGTAGGGCTCTCAGTCACCGCAGAGACGCCTATTTACAATCATATTGCTATTAGTTCTAATAGCAATAAATAATAAGTTGCAACAGCAAAGCCTGGAAAAGCCATGTCCACCAATTCGGGCCCAAGCTCTCTCGATCCCCACCAGCAACAGCTACAAGAACTACTTGTACAACAACAACGTCAGCGTCGTCTCTCGGTCCAACGCAACAACGCGTACTTTTCGGTGGTGTCACCGACCCCACTAAATGCTACCGTAAGCAATAACACCGAAAGTGCAAGCCACTCAGCAATCAACAGCAATTTACCGTGGAGAGAGCAGTGTGCTTCTCCATCAATATCGATAACTGGGTCACCGATTGCACCGACCAGCACCGTCAGCTCGTTGACAGCAACTACTGCAACGTCTACCGAAGTATTGACCTTCCTCAAGCCGTCAACGACAAGTCGCCCAGAGTCAGCCACGACAATAAACCCAACGCCTTCTGTCCAAACTGGAATGGATAGATATATTAAAATAACTAAGCGGAAGCTAAGCCCGCAAAAAGAAAAAAAGTGGCAATACGCCAAAAATAACCAAACCTAATGAACGAGTAGCACTTCTAAGCGGGAATCGTTTTAAAATTCTTGCCGATCAGCAAGACGATCAAGCCGGCGCTGTAGATAAAGTTAAATCGGCTAGACCATCCCCCTTATACATCCGTTGAGCCAACTGCAGCGTCCTGATTTCGAAGCTAGTAGAAACAGTAGGGGCAAATAACTTTGTTGTAACCCCTCTCAACAGGGGTAACATAAAAGAAATTAAATGTCAAACCCAAACTGAGGACAACTTCCGCATCATCGAAAAGTACCTCCGTAATGCTAACATCAACTTCTATACCTACCAACTAAAAAAGCAGTAAAGGGCTCCAGGTTGTGTTAAAGGGGATCGAGCCATCGGTCCCACCCCAAGAAATAGCAGACGCATTGGCCGAAAAAGGGTTTGCGGTTAAGTCTGTTGTCAACATCATCAACAGGAATAAAGTCGCACAGCCGCTCTTTAAAATCGAGCTCCAACCAGATGCACAGAAGAATCACCGTAGAGGAGCCCCATAAGAGATACCAACCACCTCAGTGTAAAAACTGCCAGGAATACAACCACACCGCTAACGATTGCAATCTTAGGTCAGTGTGTGTTGGCTGCGGCGAACATCATAAAGATGGCATTTGCCCCAAGGACAGAAACAACGTCGCACTAAGACTATGCATTAACTGTGGAGGGAACCACACAGCCAACTACAGGGGATGTCCTGTCTTCAAGGATCTTAAATCGCACCTAAACGGGCGTAAACCCCCAGCTGAACCAAAAATCACCTTCAACGCCTCCAAAACTACACCGGAGGTATTCTTCGCCAAGGCTGTTAGATCATCTAACATGCCTGCTACAACCAATCCTAGTGTATCCTTCGCTAGTGTTCTCCGAACTGGACAGACGGAGCTTGCGAAAGAGACCCCGTCACTCCACCATCTACAGAATCCGCAACCTAGCGCACCAGAACTTGGCCAGCAAACGCCAAGTGGTTTAGAGGCCCTATTGATCTCACTTAATCAAAACATGACTGCTTTTATGACGTTCATGCAAAACTGTATGCAGGAACTGATGCGGAATCAAAACCTGCTTATCCAGAAGCTTATCGAGAATAAATAATGGCTTCCCTAAGTCTATGTCTTTGGAATGCTAACGGCGTCTCCAAGCACAAAAATGAACTGCAACTATTCCTAGACTCAAGTGAAATCGACGTTTTGCTAATATCGGAAACACATTTAACATCAAAAAATAATTTTCAATTCCAAAATATACCTTCTACGCAACAAACCATCCAGACGGAAAAGCTCATGGCGGGACTGGTATCCTAATCAAAAACCGTATAAAACACTCGTTTCTCAACAGATTCGAAACACAGCACCTTCAAGCAACTGCTATAACCGTCCAAACCAGCTGCGGCAACACTACGTTGGCTGCCCTGTACTGCCCACCACGCTTCTCAATCTCTGAAAAGGAATTCACCGGTTTCTTTAACACACTCGGAGAACGCTTCATTGCAGCAGGGGACTATAACGCCAAACATACGCACTGGGGATCTCGCCTGGTAAATCCTAAAGGCAAGCAGTTGTACAACACAATAGTCAACCCCCTCAATAAGATGGATTGCGTCTCACCGGGTAGGCCTACTTATTGGCCCACAGATCCACAAAAAGTGCCTGACTTGATTGATTTCGCAGTAACCAAGAGGTTTCCGCGTAATCGGATCACTGCGGAAACACTGCTAGATTTAACCTCCGATCACTCTCCAGTGCTATTCACACTGTTAACAAGACCTCAAGTACTTGATCGCCCATGTATACTTACAAACAACAAAACAAATTGGCTTAAATTTAAAATGTACATGAGTGCCCACATTGACAGTTCGCCGAAACTGGACGCTGCAGAGGACATTGACATGTGCGTCTCTACACTTGAGTCGATGATGGGAGCTGCAGCAAGAGTATCTACTCCACATGCCTCTACTTACGCTAAACCTGCTGCCAGGCCTACGAACCGGCGGATAGAACAATTAGTAACGGAAAAACGACGTCTAAGAAGGAAATGGCAGGTTACTCGATCACCAGCAGCAAAACTTCGCCTAAGGCATGCCAGCCGCAACCTCTCCAAGGAGTTAAGACAAGAGGAAATCTGGGCTCAAAGGAAATACATAGAAAAGCTCAGTCCATCCAGCACTAAACATCCTCTATGGAAAGCCCACCCAACTTTAAGCGCTCCTACAGAGACAGTTTCACCAATAAGGGGTCCTACCGGTGGATGGGCCCGCAGTGACGAAGAGAGGGCATCCGTATTTGCCACACACCTTAAAATGGTTTTCCAGCCAAATCCAACATCAAACTCATTTGTACTTCCCCCTTCAAGCACATTAACGGATAGTGAGTACTCGGAACTCCAATCGGATGAGATCACTGCAGTTATTAAAAACCACATAAAGCCGAACAAAGCCCCTGGCCATGACCAAATCACACCGAAAATGATCATAGAACTCCCTACCATCGCCATACAATACATCTGCAAAATGTTCAACGCTAAAATAAGAATTGGCTACTTCCCAAGAGCATGGAAAAGGTCCATTATCATCATGATTCCTAAAGTGGGAAAGGACAAAACCCAACCATCATCCTATAGGCCAATTAGTTTGCTGCCATGTCTTTCGAAGCTTTTTGAAAAGGTCCTGCAGATTCGTCTAAACTCATTTCTGGCATCGGAGAACACAATCCCTTCACATCAGTTCGGCTTCCGCGAAAAACATGGGACAATTGAACAAGTCAATCGTATAACATCCGAAATACGAACAGCATTCGAACTAAAAGAATACTGTACGGCTGTCTTTCTCGACGTTGCCCAGGCTTTCGACAGAGTTTGGCTGGAGGGTCTAATGTTCAAAATCCGGCAGAAACTCCCACAGTACACCCACAAACTCATGGAATCTTACCTTTACAATAGAAAATTCGCCGTAAGATGTAATGGCTCCGTCTCGGCTGACTTTGAAATCAAAGCTGGTGTACCGCAAGGCAGTGTACTTGGCCCATTGCTCTACCTGCTGTACACTGCAGACTTACCAACGAGTTTAGGACTTACAACGTCCACTTTTGCCGATGACACGGCAATCCTCAGCAGATCCAAATGCCCAATACAAGCCTCTGCAAAACTAGAGGAACACCTCAAGGTGGTAGAGGAATGGCTAGCAACCTGGCGTATCCGGGTCAATGAGTAAAAATGCAAACATGTTACATTTACGCTTAACAAAAGAAACTGTCCAGCTATAATGCTAAACAACGTACCAATTCCTCAAGCCGCGGATGTCACCTTGGTATCCACCTAGACAGAAGACTAACTTGGCGCAAGCACATCGAGGCAAAAAAGTTACAGCTTAAACTGAAAGCGAGTAGCTTACATTGGATCATCAATGCTCGGTCCCCTCTACGTCTGGAGTATAAAGTCCTCCTATACAACTCCGTACTGAAACCCATCTGGACTTACGGCGCCGTACTATGGGGAAATGCAAGTACCAGCAATATCGACATTATACAAAGGGCGCTGTCGAAGATTTTAAGATCAATCACTGGGGCTCCGTGGTACATACGGAACGACAACATTCAAAATGATCTAAATATACCTAGCGTAAAATATGAAATAGGTAGTCAACAACTAAAGTAATCTGCGAAACTGGATGTACACCCTAATGTTCTTGCCAATTCCCTTACGCGAACTAATAATAGAACTCGTCTTAAAAGAAATGACAGATGTTTAAGAATAAACATCGTGTTCATCTGAGATAGCTTCACCAAATCAGATTGACCAAAGAAATATACAAATGAAACATAAACAAAAGTAAGTCATAAAATTCATATGACAATTATTGCTTAATAGCAAACAAAACATAAATCCACATTCTGTGGAAAACACTTAAGACCAAACAGCGACGCGGTATCAAGTAACCAGCGCTCAGCATGAAATATAAACATTTTTCAACCCCCGAAAACGTGGGGCATTAGAATAAGCATTTTTAAGAACAATTGTCGCTTCTTAGAGTTTAAGAGTTTTTAAATAAAATCAGTTCATATTTTGAATTCAACGAATGAAGACTGGGTTATTTTCTCTGCTCTCCGGGAATCCCTATTCAACAGACGAACCCAATAATAAATGATTAGGGCCGCCTGCAATATCCCCTGGATATATCATAAGTACTAGATTAAGAAAAATATCTCAAACTTGTTGTTAGGCTCTAATTTAAGAGTAGATTCAACAAATAATTAAACGTTAAAAAAAAAAAAAAAAAAAAATATAGGATCGTTAGCCAGTGAGATCATTATTAGAATTATACAAAAAAAATTTTTTTAATAAACTCCATATGTTCGATAATTCCATAGGTAAATTTGATGATATAAGTTAACTTCCTCTTATTTGAGGAGGTCACCTTGCTGCAGCAAGGATTTGATTTCCGTCCCCCAACGGCACGCACACCTCCCAATTATCAAGCCTTTGATTCGGTCTCACGTTATAATTGTTTATTTTCTCTGTTCATCTCTGCCGGGTGTTATACCCGCAGCCACCTTCGGCTTCGGCCTCCTGGCCCGTTCTGCCCAAACTCCGCTGCTGCTCCTTCTCCTGCCCGCTACCCCTTTTGCTCCTGCCGATGGCGCTGCTGCTGTTGCCGCTGATGCTGGCGATTCTACTGCTGCCGCTAATGCTGGCGCCTCTGCTGCTGCCGCTGATGCTGATGCCGCTGCGGCTGATGCTGCTGCTGCTAATGCTGAAGCTGTTGCTGCCGCTGATGCTGATGCCGCTGCGGCTGATGCTGAAGCTGTTGCTGCTGATGTTGCTGCGGCTGATGTTGAAGCTGTTGCAGCCGCCAATGCTGCTGTATGGTGTTAACTCCTCCCCCTCTAAAGATCTGCGTCCCGCGGATCAACACGTTGCAGCCTCGGTGTGTAGGTGATACCCGTAATGTTTTCTATGAATGCCCATCCGATAGGTTCTGGGTCGGCAAAATAGGACAACGGTTTACATTTTGCCAAGTCCATTTAATGTCTTGTCAGCATAGCTATTTGCAATCAGAGCAGCTTTTTGTCTTGCATCTTCAATTGTAAAGTTGGTGTGGCGCAGGTCAGCGGTTCGAGCAAGCTGTGGGATAACAGGAGCTGAAGAAATGAGCTGTAGCAGACTGTTGTGGAGTGGGCATCTTTGTTGGTGGAGACATTAAATATTACTTATAATGTTAGGTTAGTATTCTTAAATGGTATTGTTTATTATTATTTACCAGGTTTGTGAAGAGTGCCAGTTATTAATTATTTTGATAAAAGAGAGTGATTTCGAATAATTTTTTAATCGCGACATACCCAAAGAAAAACGTAGAAAAACAGCAACGACGAAAAATTAACAGTAGAAAGGCCAAATGTGCCAATTATGAATGCTTACGGTTAGATTTAAGGTGTGCCTTGTGAATGAGTTTACCAGACTTAGTACGAACTGTCACTTTTCTATTTTCCTGCACTTCTTCTTTACTGTATAACTTCTTTTCTTTACCCTTAATCTGCTTATTTTTAACAAAGACTGTTTCCCCTTCGGCGTACTGAATGGGTCTTTTGTTTTTAACTTGTCTATTAATGGCAAGTTCTTGTCGACGTTCGATCAGCCCCCTGATGTCCTCAAATGTTTCGCGTTTGAAATTTGTTAGCCCTTGATAATTTATTCGGGAAACCCTGTCAAGAAAAATGTCAACCGGTTTTCGTTTCGTCACTGAGTGGACCGAGTTATTATACCTATCAACTGACATAGGCACGAGTTCAGTTACCTTAAGAAACGGAAACTCTATTTTTAGACACCTGTAGATTTCTAAGAATGTTGAATGAAATCTTTCGACTTGACCGTTTACTTCGCTTCGCTGCGTTGGGGTGTGGTATACCTCTATTTCCAATGATCTTAGGCAATTATGAACTGTTGGACAAAGGAGGCCTCGCTCATTGTCCATCACCAGAATTTTAGGTGCCGTGAAATAGTGAAGCACTTCTGCTAGTTTCTCACGTAGTTTGAGAGACGATTTAGATTCTAGAGGGAAAAGCTTGGCGAATTCGGAAAATTTGTCTATACAGCTAAGAAACTTGTGCTTTTCCAATATGAAGATGTCCACGTGTAGAATTTCGCACGGATAGTTCGGTACAGGGGTTGGCTGTAGAAGGGGCTTATTAGGGTGTCTGTCATATTTGTGTACCTTGCAGATCTGACAAGTTGCCGTAAATGTTTTTATTTTGTTTGCCATTTTTGGAAAATAACATCGTTCTAACAGCTGACGTCTGACCTCTTCGGGATTTCTATAGGCTCTGCGATGTTCGTTATCAATTGCTTCGAGAATCTCGTCTTCTCCTACTAAATCAATTACCAGTCTTTGTGTGATCCTAAGCTTGTAGGACTTAAAGAAATCTAGGTAACATGTTTGTAGGTGCTGCAAATGGCTTTCAGGTATTTTTATTCCATTAATTACAGATGGATTGATGTAAGTCTTTAGCAAACTAGTTATCTCTGAAGTGGTCAATGTTTTCAATGGGACTAGGTGACGCTTGAACCCGGGGTGTGGGTTAATACAAGAGTAGACAGATCGCGATGGTTCGAAAATAATCTGGTTTCTATACACATTTATTGGGACTTCCATATGGGGAATAAGGTCAGAAGCGTCTCGTTGTCCACTGTGCATTGTTGCCAACGAGTCTATGTCATGGAGGACCAATAGATTCGTGTCCGACTGTTTGGGGGCATAGGGGATACGCGATAACGCATCCGCAATCACGTTTGCCTTGCCCGGTATATAGATCAGCTCATGATTGTATTCTTCAATTTTCGCCTTCCAACGTTTCAACTTTGCATTGAAGTTCCTATTGCTCATGGCATACGTAAGCGGCTGGTGGTCCGTATAGATTTTTATGCAGCCAGCCCCATATAGAAACGTTCGTAGGTTGTCCAGAGCCCAGACAATGGCTAACATCTCCTTTTCAATGGTGGCGTAATTTTCTTCAGTTTTGTCAAGCGATCTTGAGATGTATTATATAGGACGATCTTCTCCTGAGCTAACTTGGGACAACACGGCACCGAGAGCAAAGTCCGATCCATCGGTAGTAAGATGAAAAGGTTTTTTAAAATCTGGAAAAGCTAAAACCTCCGATGAAGAAAGAAGGGTCTCAAGGTCTTTAAACGCTTCTAGTTCCAGTGGGCCAAGCTCAATGGAAACTTTCTTGGATTGTGAGGCCTTGATTTGTGCGTTCTTTCCTCTGGTGAGATATGTTAGCGGCTTGGCAATTTTCGCATAATCTTTGATGAATCTTCTGTAATATGATGTCATGCCTAAAAAGGATTTGAGCTGTTTCAGATTGGTGGGAGGCGGTATTTTTAATATTCCCTCTACTTTTTTCCTATCTACATTAATCCCTTGAGATGTGACAACATAGCCCAGGAATTCAACACTGGTTTTCAGGAAGTGTGTCTTCTCTAAATTTACTTGTAGGGTTGCTTCACGAAGCCTTGAAAATATTGCCCTGAGGTTGTGCCAATGTTCTTCATAAGTAGCACTGAAAACAATTATGTCATCAATGTAAACATAACAAATTTTTCCTATATAGTCTCTAAGAACATCGTCGATCATTCTTTGGAATATGGCTGGAGCGTTTTTGAGCCCAAAGGGTAGTCTGAGAAATTCATATTTTGCATTAAGAGTTGAGAATGCGGTTTTTGGAATGCCCGCGGGATCCATATGTATCTGATGGAACCCCGAGGTTAAGTCAAGAGTCGTAAAGAGTTTCGCCTTGCCTAAAATGTAATGTCAGGAATTGGATAGGTATCTGGTATTGTGACAGCATTTAATCGTTTGTAATCGATTACCAAACGAAACTGTTTTTCTACATTTGGTTTTGGTTTTTTAGCGACAACCCACACTGGAGAATTATAGGAACTTTCTGAGGGTCGTATCATGCCGACACGAAGAAGTTCAGCGACTTGTCGGTCAACCTCGTCCCGCATGTTGACTGAATAGGGGTAGAACTTAGAATAGATGGGTTCTTGGGTATTAGTCCGAATTGTTGCTTTGATTCGGGTTTCCACAGAGCCACCAGGCGTAACCGGGTCGAATACGGAAGCGAACTCATTAATTAGTGTCTCAATAATGGATTTGATTTCCTGGGGGTGCCCTTCTTCTATGACAAAATTAAGTTGGGTCGATTCCCGGTTCAGAAGAGGTATTCCCACCCCTGGTTCTATGATTAAGACGTTATGTTCCCCATCAATTTTCGCTTTCAATTTCTTTAGTGTATCATCTCCTATAATGCCATCGAAACTTTTTAAATTAGGAAGAGTAAAGAAGGTTAGTGGAATATCATTACCCAGAGGAGCGTAGAAAGGTCCAATGAGGTATTGTGAAATTTTTATGGGTCCATTTGCTGATTGTACTAGGAAGGGTTTTTGAAGTTGGATAGCACCCTATGTAGGGTACGCTGGATAGGCCTTTTTCATAAAATTTACTTGATCTTCGATCTCGATTCTCTTCGAATTTGATGGCTGGGCAAGTGCCACGCGTGTGGCATATTCACCATTTTCGGAGGTGGAGTCTCCCACAATGTTCATGTGTGAGGGTTCTTTTACTACGCCACCGTCAGTGGCCATATGATATAATGGTTGTTCCTTTCTAAAGGGATTCATGGAATCAGAAGAGTTCCTCTTTTGGCTACTGCCATTCCCATAATTCCGGAAACGGCTCCTAGATTGGCCTGATCCACTTGCTTCTAGTTTTATAGCCGGTGTCAGAGCCTGAGACCTGGAAGGTAACGCATAACGATACTGTATTGGGTTTTGTTGGTGGGGATAAGACATGGTATATGTTGCTCTTGGGGGTACGTATGACGTAGCGAAGGACGGCCGATACATGGGTCGGGGTCGGTAGTAAGGGGTGTTTGTGCGTGTGTGCCAAGTTTCGTTAGAGGCGTATGCTAGGGAGGGCTTCCCAGCTGAAATAACAATTTCCAGTTCTAGGGCCGTAGAATAAGCTTCTCCTAAGGTTTTTGGGTCCTTAACTGTTACCAAAGCCGATAATTGTGGTGACAATCCTCTTACAAATGCGCGCAAGGCCCTTTCACGGTACGAATAAATTAACGCTTCAAGAGCTTCTCTAGTGTGATTCTCGCTCTTAAGCTTCTCTATAATAAGTGAAAGATGCTTGTTGATCTGGGAGTAAAATGCTTCTAGGGTCGAGTTATTTCGGACCATCACACTCATTTGGTATTCCAAAGTTCCTAGGTCTCGTTTGTCCTCATAATGAGAGGCTAATGTCGCCCTTATTTCCTCCCAACTATCATTGGGCACGTTGCATATGTAGAGCATCTCATCTGCTTCGCCCCGTATTTTGGATCTCAGATGGAGAACCACTGCCCTATACATAGGCTTGTCCCTGACTACCTGATAATCCTGGATGATTATATCTGCTCTTCGTATCCACGCGGTAAACATACAGGCTTCGCCTGAAAATATTTCCATCTCCTTTACGCAATCGGGGGAGGGTTGCTATCTGCATAAGGTCAAATTCGTTTATTGCGCGAGTGGGTGAGCTAGCCACTTCGACCACAGTTTCCCCGCGCCTATCTTCTAAGATTGTTACTTTCTCCCCTTGCTTTTTTAGCTCCTCGGTCAACACTGCCACTTGTTCTACCAAACATGTAATTGACTGTTTAATTTCTTCCATTGTTTGTACTTTTTTCTGTTCTCCAACTTATTTTTTTTTTTTAATTTAATAAAATAATAAATTTTTTCAGTTTATCGATTTTTAAAAATATAAAAATAATAAATTTTTTCAGTTTATTTCAATAATGTAATTTCATTTTTTCTAGAATGAAATTGGGTATGATTTTTTGTTTTATTCATTAAATTTTGTTTTCAAACGTTTTTTATTGCTGAGTCAAAACTATCCTTAATTGGGTATGTGTGGGTTTTATTCGCCCCAAAATGAATTCAAAGTATAATTTCTAAGAGGCAACTTCTTCACTCACCCGTTATTTAATTATCGTATGTTAGTGTTGTAAGTATTTCTTCCTTCTCCAAATATAACAGTGTAGTTTGCAGTTCTTCCGTTTATCAAAAACTCCAAATTCTCCAAAGAACGATGGTGCTATGTGAAAATATGAAAAAATGGAATAAGTGTTTGTATGTACAAATTTTGTCCTTAAATGTATTTAATTCCTTATATACTTTTTTTTTTTTTTTTTTATATTATGTTCTTTTATTTTTTGTTTTTGTTAATTCACAATTTTATTTGCTTTTTGTTCTCAATTTTTGAATATTTTCGTTTTTAATTGTCGCAAGGCTGCCTATCGTGATGCCCCCCTATGTCGGTTCAGGGAGGTGACTCCACATCCTCATTTGGGAGGATACCTTCGGTGGGAAGCACCACTAGTGGCCAATACCTGCGCATTTTTATTTTATTCTATTCTTCATAAACTTGCCACTCGCGGTGGATTTGACACTCGTTAATATTTTTGTAGGTGACCGCCAACCGCCACGTTCGCGAGAGCCCATTAATTGCTGAACGAATGTTATTCCCCTTTTTTTTAAAAAAATCCTTATTCGTCTATGTCTCCAATGAGAATGTAAAATTTCAAAATTTAATTTTCAGCGGATATTCTTTTATTTTTTATATCATGCACTGATGGAGATTTGAACCCCGGACACAAAAAATTAAAACTTTATTTTTATTTTTTTGAAACCAACACTTCACATCCACTCGGCGACACAAAACAAAAAAAAAAAAATTTTTTTTTGATTATTTTATGAATTTCTTACCTATGCCATTCACCGACAGGATTTTGAACCCCGGTTACACAAAGCAAAAATAAACTTAAGGATTTGTCACAGAATTTATTTATCCTTGGCAAAGCAAAAATAAACTTAAGAATTTGTCACAGAATTTATTTATCCTTGGCAAAGCAAAAATAAACTTAAGGATTTGTCAGAGACTTTATTTATCCTTGGCAAGGTGATATAAAAAATAAACCACGACTTGTCTGTTTGACAGATTTAGGGAGAGTGATCTTGAAACAAAAACTGTACATCAAATCAAGGGCTGATCTGCGTTTCTTTTATTTCACAGGAATTCAAACTGCTTCGCGACGATCGCAGATTAACTAGAATTGTTGCGTTTGCTACACTCACACGCAGAATAATTGAAGTATTTGATCTGCTCTGTTTTTATTTCATAGGAATTTTAGGTATGTAACGGCGGTCGCAGAGCAAAAAGAGTTGTTGCGTATGTCAAGGTTCTAAGGAACTTTGGCACACGCAGAGCGATTGAGACAATTGATTCGCGCTGCTTTTATTTCATAGGAATTTTAGGTGCGTAGCGGCTGACGATGAGCGACAAGAAATGTTGCGCTTGTCAGGGTTCCAAGGAAGTTCGGAACACGCAGAGCAATTGAAACAATTGCTTCGCGCTGCTTTTACTTCATAGGAATTTAGAAGCGTCGCAGCGGTCGCAGATTAACTAGAATTATTGAATTGTTCGGCACACGCAGAACAACTAAAAAATTGTATTTGCTGAGATTCGGAGAAATGTTACATCATCCAATGCACAAATTCTTGACAGCGATTCCAAAATGTTTGTTGTGTAACCATCCACTTTTTTTCGGCGGGCATTCACAAGAAACAAAACTTATATTTTTTTGTTGTTGTGTTTTTTTTTTTCACTTTTTTACCTGTACTTATTTTGGGAACACATTCGCTCAACGCACTTATGGGCGAGGAAAAAAAAAAAAAAAAAAATTATTATCAAAAGACGCGACGGAAGACAGTCCCCGCTCGGGCGCCAGTTAACTTCCTCTTATTTGAGGAGGTCACCTTGCTGCAGCAAGGATTTGATTTCCGTCCCCCAACGACACGCACACCTCCCAATTATCAAGCCTTTGATTCGGTCTCACGTTATAATTGTTTATTTTCTCTGTTCATCTCTACCGGGTGTTATACCCGCAGCCACCTTCGGCTTCGGCCTCCTGGCCCGTTCTGTCCGCTGCTGCTCCTCCTCCTGCCCGCTACCCCTTTTGCTCCTGCCGATGGCGCTGCTGCTGTTGCCGCTGATGCTGGCGCTTCTGCTGCTGCCGCTGATGCTGGCGCCTCTGCTGCTGCCGCTGATGCTGATGCCGCTGCGGCTGATGCTGCTGCTGCTAATGCTGAAGCTGTTGCTGCCTCTGATGCTGATGCCGCTGCGGCTGATGCTGAAGCTGTTGCTGATGATGCTGCTGCGGCTGATGCTGAAGCTGTTGCTGCCGCTGATGCTGATGCCGCTGCGTCTGATGCTGAAGCTGTTGCTGCTGATGCTGCTGCGGCTGATGCTGTTGCAGCCGCCAATGCTGCTGTATGGTGTTAACTTATATCTCTTATACCCACAATGGGGTTAATAGAAACAAAATCAGTGGACTCCACTGCTAATGTAATAAATAAAATCGAATCATCAAATACTGACTTGAGATTAACAAACATATTGTTATTGATAATTGTCGTAGTAATGTGCGCATATGTTTTATATAAAGCTTACCTATTGCACAATAAATGTGTAACCAAAAGAGCCCTAAACCAAGCTAATGACCTAGATAAGGTCAAAAAATACATATGTACACAAGCGACTATAGATTAAAGGAAAAATATGAAAAATAATGGCCACTCTAGATAGATATTTTCAAAAAAATAAACGCTAGGCATCCCTTAATATAACGGGAGAACATTTCCCAGTTCAAGGAGGCTCTAGGGTACAGATGAGTTTCATCCTCACAGTACCATATGTATGCTGTTTTTCCAATGCAGCAGGCATCAAGGCGACCATGAGGAAACAGCAGTGTGTCTCAAAAAAACAAAATTAAAAGGTCACACAAGAAATTTGATAACCTCCGAACAGATAATAGAAGAAATTATTAACAGTATTGCATCTAATGTAAAAACAGAATCAGTAGCGTCCATAACGGCAAAAATCAAAAACCTACCCCAGAGAAACAAAACAGCAAGTCAGTATGCCCAAGAAATTGAAAAGCTTACTGAATCTCTGGAAGGTGCCTTTATACACGATGGCACATCTGTCGAAATAGCTAAAAAGTATATACTTTCAGTCGCTACAGAGGCAATAACAAAGAACTGCATAAACAATCAAGTACGTAACGTACTAAAAGCAGGTATTTTCCGTGACATGAACGAACTAACAACAAAGTTCGTAGACAGTAGTACAGCAGAAACAGGACAGGCAAACGCTGTCATGCACTACCGTCAATATAATAGGAATGGACAAAATAATTACCGAGGTAGAGGTAATTACCAAAATAACGGTTATAGGAATAATAATACCTGTGAATATCGTGCTAACTCACCGTACAACAACCGAGGAAGAAATAATTCCATCCGAAACAGCTCGAACCGAGGTAATTCCAACCGAGGTAGCTCTAACAACGGAAATGGTAATGTACGACTTACTCAAAGTAATTCGGAAAACCAATAGATCCCTGCAGATATTCAGAAAAAGCTGTAAATGTATACACATTCAATCTTAGCCTAAGTATTTTCATCAAAATTAAAAACGAAAATACACACAACACATATACCTTCTTGTTAGATACTGGTGCAGACGTATCAATAATAAAAGAAGAAACAGATTCTTTTGAACATACAGATACTTCAAACACAATTTAAATATCAGGAATTGGCGAAGGTTCAATTACTTCCAAAGGTCTAACCCTTATAGAACTAATTGTAAGACAAAATGAATTCATAATTCCACACAACTTCCATATAGTAGACGAAAGTTTTCCAATTTAATTTGATGGAATTTTAGGAGTAGATTTCTTTAAAACATTCAAACATTCAACTTCCAATTAGAATTCAGTGAACCAAACGGTTCACTAATATTAAGACCAAATAATTTAAATTTCGAAATAAATATCCCCATATTGCACACTTGTGACAGCAATACCACAATCCTCCCAGCGAGATCTGAAGTAATCCGACAAATAAATATTCCAAATGAAAACTCAAATATCGTCATCTTAAATCAAGAGGTCGAAAATGGAATATTTATTGGAAATTCGATCTCTAACCAGAACAAAACATTTGTCCGAATTTTAAACACAACAAAAAGAGTAAAAATTTTAAATTTAAGAAGCATAAAATATGAATCATTAAAGAATTACGAAATTGTACAGACAACTGATGACCAAAGAAGTCAATCAGTAATACAAAAACTAAAGCCAAACTTCCCACCTATGTTCAAAAACGTACTTGAAAAGCTCTGCACCGAGTATACAGATGTATTTGGTTTAGAAAACGAACCAATTACTACGAACAACTTTTATAAACAAGAACTCAGATTGAATGACAACCAGCCAGTATACACAAAAAATTACAGAATACCACACATGCATAAAGAAGAAATAACTAGACAAGTCGATAAACTCATTAAAGATAAAATAGTCGAACCATCAGTTCGCGACTTGACTAAGCAAATTATGTAATCGTGTAGCCAAATCTCAATTTTGTCTTTTAAATACTCAATGCTACAATAATTATATCGTTCGCTGTAATGTTGAATTTTATAAGAACCCCAAAAGATTTTATAACTTTGGTAATTCCAAAAGACGCTCTAATTTACTACCTTCCACCTTCAGACTTAATGACCAGACTGCTAATAGTGATTCAGATATTGCAGATCTGTTTGCTAAATTCTTTCAGTCGACTTATTCCACTACTGCTTCGGATCCCACACCTTATCCCTTCACAATTCCACATTTAAATTGTCTGTTTTTTCCTAGTATTACTGAAGACTGTATTATCTCTAGCTTGTCATCTATGACGTCTTCCTTCGTACCCGGGCCTGATAATATACCTAGTTGCATCCTTAAAATGTGTTCGATTTCCCTATCTAAGCCATTATCTCGGTTATTCTTTATATCGAGTGAGACTTGTCGCTTCCCTGATATTTGGAAGGAGTCTTTTATTATTCCGCTTTTTAAAAAGGGTTACTGTTTGAGAAAATTATTACGTCTTCCCTTCAACACCTATCCAGATCCACTATTTCTGCTTGTCAGCATGGCTTCATGAAAGGTCGTTCGTCGCTTACCAACCTATTAGAATTAACTACCCTTGTACACCATGGCTTCCGTAAAAAAAGTCAAACTGATGTTATTTATACTGACTTTAGTAAGGCTTTCGATACGGTTGATCATTCTATGCTTCTCATGAAACTTAACATCATGGGGTTTTCCCCGAAACTATTGGCTTGGTTAAAGTCGTATCTTATTGGCAGAATCCAAAAGGTGTCTTTTCGTTCCTCGATATTTAAAACTGTTCGAGTTACGTCAGGTGTCCCCCAAGGCAGTCATCTGGGCCCACTGTTATTTAAATTGTTTATAAACGATTTGCCTTTGGCCTTGGCTGATTCACGCGTGCTCATGTTTGCGGATGACGTCAAGATTTGTTATTCATATAATGATCCTTCTTTCCAACAGTACTTGCAATCAGATCTCGATGCGTTCTGTGTTTGGTGTCACGTTAATAAATTACACCTTAATGCCTCTAAATGCTCTTTTATGACTTTCAGTCGTTTGTCGCCGTTCCTAGCTCATTACTCTATTAAGTCTGTTCTATTAGATTGTCTACCATCATTTAAAGACTTAGGCGTTATGTTTGACCCAAAACTTTCTTTTAATATTCATATATCTTCAATTGTTAATAGAGCATGCAGTCTTCTTGGCTTCATTAAACGTTGGGCCAAAGAATTTGATGATCCATATGTGACAAAGGTTTTATACACTTCGTTAGTTCGCCCTACTCTAGAATATTGCTCACCATTGTGGAACCCTCAATATGATGTTCACCAGCGTAGTATTGAATCGGTACAGAAGCAATTCCTTAAGTTTGCGTTACGCGGTCTTAATTGGGACCCGAATCTTCGCCTACCTTCTTATTCTGACAGACTTCTTCTTATTAATCTTCCTTCACTTTACAACCGTAGGCTCGTATTTGAGATTGTCTTTCTACATAAAGTAGTCAATGGCGTCAGTTCTACCAATTTACTAGATACGCTATATTTTTTGTGTTCCCTCACGTCGGACCAGAAACTTTTTTCCTCTTCACCTTAGTAGATGTCTGACTAACTACTCTCTTCACGAACCTCTTCGTGTTCTTTGCCAATCTTTTAACAACCTTTCTCACCTTATTTCTCCTCATCTATCTGTCACTTCTCTTCGAGCTATACTTTTTAATTATCTACAGCGTAACCACTGAAAGTATTCTGGAATGGATATTAGAATGGCTGCAACTCATCCCTGACCACATTGGCTGTGAATCGGGGCATAGCTGGCCTTGTTGCAAATAAAACACCTCCACCGGGTCGGGGATGTTGTGAATAAAGCTAAGCTACCTTCATGAATTAATTATTATCTGTATTTTAGCTTAAGCTTTTTCGTCGACTGCTGACTTAGTTGACGTAAATAAATAAATAAATAGAACTAGCATACAGCAGAGCTAGAATAATGTTAGAGAAACGTAAGGAAAACCAGAAAAATTTTTATGACAATAAGTCATCAGATTTAAAAATAGAAATAGGAGATAAGGTTTTCTTAAAAAACGAAGTTGGTCATAAGCTTGACTCAGCCCATATAGGACCATTCGAAGTTGTAGATTTATCTAAAAACAACATAAAAATTAGGAATAATAAAAATAAGATACAAACAGTATATAAGGATAGGTTAAAAATTTGCAAAAATAAATTTTAAAAAATTAAAAAAAAAAAACGAAAAGAAATATATAAAATTTTTTTATGGATTCAACTACTTCATTTTATCAAAAATACATTAAAAAAAAAAAATTCTTTTTTGAGAAAGAAAATTTGTCTGGCCAGACACAAATAAAACAATTTTCCTAACAAACATACATACATTACTATTAATCAATCATTTATTATCTTTATCACTCATTAACAAATAACTCCATAATATTACGTTATTTTCTATAAAGGGGAGGTGTAGTATATCCATACCAAAAATCATTTAACACAAAGAGCTCAACTTGTAACACTTTGTTGCAAGTATAAACAATCAAATATGTACGCAATAAAACATAAGTCTCCACTTGAGTATGTTTATGTATATACATTAATATATTCACATAAATATACTCACATCAATATACAGCTAAAGATGTTCATATATGTATGTACATACGTATATGCACATATGTACATATATTCATATGAGCAGCAATGCACAGGCGTAACATGAGCTAGGGCCAAGCCAGCGTGTGAACGCTGACCATGCACTTTGATGAAAGTGCCCCAATTAATATGTATGTATGTACTGACACTTTTTCTCTCTTCTGTAGCTGTTGCCTAAGTGCCAGCATAAGAATATCTATGTAACAATAGGTTAAGTCAAAGAATATTGTTGGAATAAAAATCAATCTGAATATTACCACCAAACTGAACTGACGCGTTTATTTCTCCCAAACTATCAACCAAGTGGAACCCGGTCATTACAGTCCGTTCTTTTTTATTCATTCCCTAATGGAACCTGGCCTTCGCACTTATTACATGGCGACCGTGACATGGTTCTAAAGGACCTACAAGGATACTGCAAAGAGAAACTATTCTCTAATGGAAATATATCTATATATACAAGTATATAAATACTTGCTATAATTCTGCATTGGAGAGGAACTTGAATCTGCTAATAAATAAAAAAAAAAAAAACAAAGAAAAAATGTTGCTTTCTTGACTATGCAAATAGTATACAGCAAAACAAGAATGCAAACAAATTATGATATAAAGCAAAAAAAGAGGAAAGAAATTTTTTTAAGTCGATAATACAACAGCAACAACGACATCAAAACAAAAACAAAAAAAAAAACCCACAAGAAAAAGAAAACCACGGATGAACAACGGTGAAGATATTCCCTTTGCGGAATCTGCTCCTGTCGACCAAAGGGATGCAACGACGCTAGAAGAAACTTTAGAGCTGTATCCCAACGATGGACCGCGCCAACTCACAATAGCTGAGTACCGGGCCTGCAACACAAAACCAACAAGGCCAGAGAAGACCAAAAGAGGAGGCCAAGTACGTAAGCTACTCCAGCAGAAGAGTCTGGAAGTAGACTTACTTGCCATTCTGAAGACGGAGGAAGACCGACAACGCTGCATAGAGCGTATTGACAAATTGAAAGCTGAACTTCGCCAAAGAGCGAAGAAATGCAAGGGGGCCGCAGAAATGCGCAAGCCTTAACCTGCCTTTAATTAATATATTTACTATAAGCTTAATAGCAAGTTGAAGCACGAAAGTGCAACTTGTGAACTACTAACTTTCTGACAGGATATTACTAACAATGTGGTTGGAGAATTTTTTTTTTATTTTTTTAATTAAAAAACAATAAATGACATGTATACTTGAATTGTGAGCCAACCACATGCTCTATCATTTTTCCACGTCTCTGGCTCCCTGTGCAAGACACAGTTGAGATAAACTTTTTCTTTTTTCGTTTTCTCAAAAAAAAAAGAAAATAATAATAAATAAAAAAATTTTTTAGATAAAAAATTAATATGCATGAATCCATAACAATTTTTTTATATTTCAAACAATATTCGTATTCAAGCAAATAAGACAGAAGCTTGAAACACTTAAAAAAAACAACAAAAAAAATTTTAAATAATTTCCAAACAAAAGGCTTTGAGCTGTTTTTAAGGGCTTTGGTTCCCCTATATTTTTTTTCTTTTCCCCCGTATTTGTCATATTCATTTTATTAAATTAAAATAGTCTCATATAGGATCGTTAGCCAGTGAGATCATTATTAGAATTATACAAAAAAAATTTTTTTAATAAACTCCATATGTTCGATAATTCCATAGGTAAATTTGATGATATATCTCTTATACCCACAATGGGGCTAATAGAAACAAAATCAGTGGAGTCCACTGCTAATGTAATAAATAAAATCGAATCATCAAATACTGACTCGAGATTAACAAACATATTGTTATTGATAATTGTCGTAGTAATGTGCGCATATGTTTTATATAAAGCTTACCTATTGCACAATAAATGTGTAACCAAAAGAGCCCTAAACCAAGCTAATGACCTAGATAAGGTCAAAAAATACATATGTACACAAGCGACTATAGATTAAAGGAAAAATAATGGCCACTCTAGATAGATATTTTCAAAAAAATAAACGCTAGGCATCCCTTAATATAACGGGAGAAGATTTCCCAGTTCAAGGAGGCTCTAGGGTACAGATGAGTTTCATCCTCACAGTACCATATGTATGCTGTTTTTCCAATGCAGCAGGCACATATCGTTTCTACCGAATGGAGCAACCGAGGCAGTAAGCCTAAATGACCTTTTTTTTTATATATATAAATACATCCGTTCTAATAGGCCTAACAAGTTAGTGTAGAATATGGATAAGATAGAAACAAAAAAAGCTACAAAAATATTTACTTTTCCTCGATTTCCTTATACAATCAGATGAAACAAATCACAAATACAAGGAAATAAGGTATTGGATAGCCCACAACTACAAATTTAATTAAATATTGTAGATCTTATGGAAAAATCCATAAAAATAGCTTATAGTAGATTGTTAAGACCTTTACGTAAAGACGTGCCCGGATGGGTCCACGAACTTTTCAAGGACTCAATCGCTCTGATAGACATATCAGAATCGAGTACAGAACCAATACATTTAACAGACTCAGATGTAGAAATAATAGATACAGAATATAAAAAAACCATAAACATTTTCGAAAATTTTGTTATTTTTAACAAACTACGGTTACTTGGGATGAGATAATAGGAAAAGCTAGAATACACGCACAAGAATTAACTAAATCTTGTAAGTGCCTCTCGCAAAACAGAGAAACATCCCAAGACACAGCAACCAAACACGCTAAAATAATAACTGAGAAGCTCCAAGCTATTAGAGCAGTATTAACTGAGCACTATAGCAAACTAAAGGCAGTGCAAAAAACAGTCGCAAATGCGTTCTACAGTGATTACAAACAAAAAGCAATAACTGTGCTAAACAGACACAATATTGAATTTAAACAAACAAAATGTCTCAAACAGTGGTAGATTTCATAAACACAGCCTCTAGGCTGCTACCATACTTCGATGGTGATATTAAAAGTCTACCAGGTTTCATTGGGGCGCTTCGCGTACTTGACACCATAAAAAAAACGCATGAAGCAGTAGCCATCGAAATCATAAAATCAAAATTGAAAGGTCAAGCGGGTAATATTCTAATCTCTGAAACAACGATTGATGAAGTAATACGAAAACTATAAACAATCTTCAAGGGTGAGGCAAAAATTAAAAATCTGCAGAGAAACCCCAGTAACTGTGCTTCATACACAAAGGAGATTACTGAGTTGACCGACGACTTTAAAGGCGCATATATTTCGGATGGTCTTCCAACTGAACAAGCAATAAAATACACTACCAAAGTGGCAGTAAATGCTATGGTAAGTCATACCAAAAGTCAAAGAATCCAGGTATTAATGGAATCAGGAAACTTTGATTCAGCTAAAGAAGCCATCACTAGATTTACCACTCTTTCAGTAGAGTCGGCCTCCACAGGAAGTTCCCAAAATAATACCATTTTTTATGCCCAGCATAATGACTGGAGAAACAACTCGAATTGGAACAATAACAATTCGAATTGGAGCAATAACGGTGCCCACAGAGCCCAACGAGGCCGAAATTATTCACGCTACCGAAGAGGCGGCCGTGGAAGTGGACACAATAATAATAGACAAAACACAAATAACCAACAGAATGGTAATAACAACACAAATGTCCGAATTACCCAAAGTGACCAGGGAAACGGACAAGCTTCTCCAAATGCTCAAAATTAAAAAATAAAGTCTACTCTATTAACCTAAGTCTTAATAATTTTGTATCATTTAAGAATGTTTAAACCAATAAGAAAATAACATTCTTAATTAAACTGTAGACATTCGAGGCATAGGAGAAGGAGTAATAAACTCCAAAGGCCTAGTCTCAATAGAATTACAGACAGATAAATATATTATTCCATACGAATTTCATCTGCTTCATTCAAATTTCGAAATCCCATGCGATGGAATAATAGGATTAGATTTCATAAAAACTTTTAATTGCAAATTAGATTACGGCAATTCAGAAGATTGGTTTATACTTAGACCACAAAAATTAACGTACCCAATCTATGTTCCAATAACATTCAGTTCTGGTAATAACTCAACACTTCTATCAGCAAGATCCCAAGTGGTACACAAAATAGAACTATCTTCAGCAGAAGGTAACATTAATTTATTAATTCCGAATCTGGAAATTAAACCGGGCGTTTATGTTGCAAACACTATTGCAACAGCCCAAAGTACTTTTGTCTGACTCTTAAATACCACAGATAAATGCCAAATAGTAGGCTTTAACAATTTAAAATTTGAATCACTTTCGAACTACGATATAGTTCAAAATACCAAAGATATAAGAAAAGAATCTGTAATTCATAAATTGAAGAAAAATTTCCCAACACTATTCAAAGACAAACTTGAAAAGTTATGCACCGAGTATAGTGATGTGTTCGGACTTGACACCGAACCGATCACAACAAATAATTTTTATAAACAAATTTTCGGGATCTAAAGAAAAAAACTGGCGATTAGTAATTGACTATCGTCAAACAAACAAAAAATTGCTGTCAGATAAGTTTCCGCTCCCCAGAATTGATGATATTCTTGATCAATTGGGAAGAGCAAAATATTTTTCTTGCCTTGACTTAATGTCAGGTTTTTATCAAGAGATATAACGTCTTTTTCAACGAGCAATGGCTCATATCGCTTCACGCGATTACCTTTCGGTCTAAAAATAGCACCTAATTCATTTCAGAGAATGATGACAATAGCATTCTCAGGGATTGAGCCCAGCCAAGCTTTCCTCTATATGGATGATTTAATCATTATGGGTTGTTCTGAACAACATATGATTAAAAATTTAGTAGATGTTTTTAAACTTTGCAGAAAAAACAATCTAAAACTGCATCCAGAGAAATTCCATTTTTTATGCATGAGGTAACATTCCTAGGTCACAAATGCACAGACAAAGAAATATTGCCGGACGACACAAAATTTGACGTCATCAAGAATTATCCAGTCCCACATGATGCAGACAGTGCTAGACGTTTCGTTGCATTTTGCAATTATTATCGACGTTTCATAAAAAATTTCGCAGAATATTCCCGGCACATAACAAGATTATGTAAAAAGAATGTTCCATTCGAATAGACAGCAGAATGCGAAAATGCATTCCAATACTTAAAAGAAAAGCTCGTTCAACCTAATCTATTGCAGTACCCAGATTTTAGCAAAGAATTTTGCATAATCACAGATACAAGCAAGCAAGCATGTGGAGCAGTTTTAACACAAAACTATAATGGACTCCAGCTTCCAGTTTCATATGCATCAAGAGCGTTCACTAAAGGTGAAAGCAACAAGAGTACTACAGAACAAGAGCTAGCAGCAATACATTGGGCAATAACACATTTTCCACCATACATATATGGAAAACATTTCACAGTGCGAACAGACTATAGACCATGGTCAACCCGAGTTCAAAACTAACACGCTTGCGGCTAGAATTGGAAGAGTACGACTTTACAGTAGAGTATTTGAGAGGTAAAGATAATTTTGTGGCAGACGCCTTATCGCGCGTACAAAAGTCCTGAAAGTCACTACCAGGCAACAAAGTAGACAGAAAAACTGCGCAGTTCATAAAGAAGAACTTTTGCCAAGGCAAAAACTTTAAAATGCTTCTAGGCCCAACCTATACGAACTCATCAATAATGATGAGGTACGGAAAGTAGTGACCTTGCGAATAACAGAATCTAAATGTTCACTGAAACATGGAAAGAAAGTTATGGCAAGAATTGAAGTTAGCGATTTGTATACCAATGGAATTCTCGACTTAGGTCAGTTCTTCCAAAGGCTACTAAAATTGGCACCGAGCGAAAAGATCTTTGAAATTATTTCAATAGATACTTTTAAAAATATGGACAATACTAAATTGAAAACATTAAGAGTAGCGCTACTCCGCCCGGTGACCCTAATAGAAAATGAAAAAGAAGCAATACTGTCTACATATTATGATGATCCAATTCAAGGTGGTCATACCAGAATGCTGGCAAAAATCAAAAGACACTACTATTGGAAAAATATGGGATGCCATATCAAAGAGTACATAAGGAGATGTCATAAATGCCAGGTGTCAAAAACGACGACATATATGAAGACTCCCATGATAATAACAGAAACACCAGCGAAGGCTTTTGATAAAGTTATAGTGGACACAATAGGTTCGCTACCAAAATCAGATAATGAAAATAAGTATATACTTAATAGCCATTCCAGTTGCATCTAAAAGTGCAAGTAATGTAGCTAAAGCTATATTCGAAAATTGTATACTACAGTACGGTCCAATGAAAACACTTATTACGGACATGGGAACTGAGTATAAAAATCAGATTATAACAGATATATGCAAGTACATGAAGATTAAAAATCTGACATTTACAGCATACCAACCCCCAGACTTTAGGGACAATAGAACGAAGTCATAGAACATTCAATGAATATATTCGTTCATACATGTCAGCAGATAAGTCCGATTGGGATGCTTGGATACAATATTTCACTTATTTTAAGATTTTCTCAGGCTTCAGGTCGTTTGTTCCAAATAAAAAAAAAAAAAAATGTAGTTTTTAATTTTCTTTTTTCCGATATATTTCGGTTGCGCAGCGGCAACCGTCTTCAGGGCAACTAAAATAGAATACAAGAACATTTAACAATTATGTGACATTTAACAATCTTTTAACATACATTGTTTAACACGTCAGCACCGTTCGACGTGGCGCTCTTCATCTAATATTGTTGTCTCTTCGAAATTCGGTGCTTGGCCACTAGTTGCACAGTGTGTCATTAGTGCTGTTTTTGGTGTATCTGTATAATGTCTCATTTTATAGTCAGATTTGTGTTTGGGTCTGACAAAACATTGTCAATTGACAAAACTAAGAATGAGAAAACCCACTTATCTGTCACTTATGTACCTTTCTATATTAATGATCATTACAATAACTCCACAATATTACGTTATTCTCTAAAAAGCGGAGGTGTATATATTCATACAAATAATCATTCAATACAATGAGCTTAACTTGTAACACTTTGTTTGCAAGTATAAACAATTAAACATATACGCATTAAAATATAATTGTGCACTTGAATATGTTCATGTGTATACATTGAAGTATTCACATAAACATATTTACATAAATATACAATTAAGCATGAACATTCATATATGTATGTACATTTGTATATGCACATACATATATTCACATAAGCACTGTATGCACAAGCGTAACATGAGCTATAGCCAGGCCAGCGTGTGACCGCTGACCATGTACTTTGATGCATGCGCTCCAACAGTATGTACATATGTATGTACTGACACTCTCCCTCTCTTTTGTAGCTGTCGCATAAGTACCAGCATAAGAATATATATGTAAAATTAACTTAAGCAAAAGAATAATTTGGAATAAAGCATCAATCTAAAAACTACAATCAAACGACACAGACGTGTCCGTTCTTTTTTATTCATTCCCTAATGGAACCCGGTCTTCGCACATATTACAGCCCCAAACAACAAGGAAGTTCGACCCCCTTATACAAACATTGGTCCTTCGAGCCGGATACCAAGATCCTCTTGAACCGTACCCATACTCACATACATATAATCGTTTCCCTTGATTTTCCTAATCAAAGTAAAATTACTTTCGCGCAAATTTTTCCTCCTCAAAGGAGAGAAAATTTTTGGTCCCCCATTTTTTCATACATATATGTCCAATACATAAGGCGCCATATTTTTTCTCGCACTTTGGCACATACATATAGGCCAACTATATAAGGCGCCATATTTATGTGCCTATTTCCAATATATATTTTTTCGCAATTTCCAAAAAAATATTAACAATGTATATATTGAAACAAACCTACGATATTCAAAGTGATCTCCTACCCATATATATATATATAAATTAAACACTTCCTTCACTCACGGGTTAAAAAAATAAAGTTTTATTTAAAAAGTCACTTTTATTACAATACAGTATATTTTACTTATAACTGAAAGATGCTGACTTTGGTGAGTGAGTTCCGCGGAGTTTAAGCGAAGTAACCGTATGGTTAGGACTTAGGCTCAAGACTGATTTTCTATGATTCGATTATGTTGAATGAAGGCTTGGGTGATCGACGTCGTCGCAGGCGGCGGCGTTGGCTGAGTCCAATAGTCCACTTTAAGTGCGTGGGACCATTCTTTGTTTACACAAGTGTTCAGGACCATTCTTTGTTTATTGCCGAAATTTGTGAAGTGATTCTGGGTATGCACCGAACCCGACACCATTCTTCTAGGGCCTGGGAAAGTGGGGTGCAGGCTTATTGTTTATCCTAGCGATCGTACTGGTACTTGGGATTGGTGATCATACGACAAATGAGAATGTGACGATTGAGTGGGGTTGACCAATGGGTATTGCATGTGATGATGAAATAGGGTCGGCCAATGGGCATGCGGTTAATGGGCATGTGTTGACGGATTTGGGTTTATGGCTTCTATGTTATGGTATAAGTGTAATAGAAGTGCTTAACTCCTCCCCCTTTAAGTGCGGACGTCCTCGGTCGCAACAACATATTGGACAGGCCCGATTGAGACTTCCATTGGTGGACCATGGTTGCCTGTTCCGTGGCTGCAGTATTTTTTGATGATGCAATATGTTATCGTCGCAGCTGCTAGAAGGGTTAGAATAATCCAGTCTGATGAAGACATAATCACGTTGTCTCTTTGAATACGCTCCAGATTATTAGTATTATTAATGTGTAACTCCTTGATCATTTCCAGCGATAGCTTTTCACCTCTCTGCTGCTTATTTGATAGCAATTGTAACAGCGGCGGTTGAACCTCGGCTTCAAAGCGTGTCTTCACAATATACCAGGAGTCTTCTATAATGACTGTCGCGTTTTCCGCTTGGATTATAAAGGTGCCTTCTAGGGTGATGTTTTCTCCATTGATGCTGATGTCCCCTTGGAATTGATTCAGCAGCAAGGTACCGGGCATTATTTCCGAATGAGATTTTACATGCTGGTTGTTGATGACCTTACATTGGGGATTCCTTCTTTGCAAGTAGGCTCCTATACATTTACTGTTTTCTAAATTAGTCAGATCTTCCAGTTTACAAATTGTCTTACCATTATGAATTTTACAATTACTCTTATTGGTTAACCCGAAGTATTTCTTGTTACATTTCATAATATTTTCATAGTCTATTTCTTCTATAAATTTATGATATTTAATTGGTATTGCTAGGATTTGTTTACAAATTTCATTAATTACTTTGGGTAGGCTAACAATATAAAAAGTGATTTACCATCTGAGGCTACACTGACCTCGGCAAACACTATTAATTCTTCAATGTTTATAAATGTTAAACTCTCTTCTTTAATTGTTTCGATGAAATCTATTTCGACAGAGGATAATATTAGTGAATTTACTGTATTGGCCTTGGCCAAATCAATTGCGTAGATAATATTTGTTATTTCTTCTCTTAGGAGACTCAATTTAAATTTGGTTATTTCAATTTCTTTTGACTTATTATTAGATTCGGGTTTACCACTAATTAATATGGTATTGGTTATCTTAATTAAATCATTTATCTTATTCTCTATTAGATTATTAATAACGACCTGCCGATTATTGTTTACCAATTGTTCATTGATCTTATTTACCACAATCATATGATCTTCATGATCAGGTGTGCCCGCTAACCATTTCCATGCCGTGCCAAGTATATCAAGCGATCTTTTGTTTCTAAGCTGCATCGGCTGAAGCCTCCTCAGTTCATTCTGTATCCGCGTTATCTCATAGGCCAAAAAAGGCTGGTACGGACTTAGGTTTGTCGAATTTGATATTTGCCCATTTGATATTTTTCTAATTCGATGACATGGACGATTTTAAAGGATGTTTATCAATATTTCAAGTGGTTTTTATGAACTATCCTGCCTGACCTGGTTTTAACTTTGGTATTAAGATCTTCGGCTACTATTTCTAGACGTTAGTTTCGAACCTAATCGTTTATTAATCCTAACATAGATGATTTCGCCTGGATCGTAAGTTTTTACGGGTTTTTTTGTTTTGTTATGATACCCTAGGTCTTTGTTTTGTTTCTTTAAGATGTTTTCTGAAATCCTTTCCCTTTCGAGTGCTAATTTTTCTGGTGTATGGATTAAATTTGTTGCGAAAAATGCTTCTATTGGCTTTTTATTGGTTGTACTGTGGATTGTTTTATTGTATTCATTTACAGCCTTAAATATTAAATCCTCAAATTCCATTTCGGGGTGCTCTAACTTCAAGCATCTCATTATTTCCGTATATGTGGAATGAAATCTTTCTATTTGGCCGTTGCTAGATGAAGTATATGGTGGGGTAGTGTGGACTTGTATCCCTAACTGATTGTTTAAAAGAAATTTTATTGATGCAGAATTTAAAGACTTTTCGTTATCCATTATCACGGTTTTCGTCATACCGAAGGCTATCAATAACTCACGTAGGGGCACTTTAAGATGTTCTTCTGCTTTTGAGTTTACGAGTTTGACTTGCGCATACTTAGAAAATTTGTCTATGGCTGTTAAAATTATCTTATTTTGGGTGGAATATAAATCTATATGGATTATTTCGCCTGGATATGTCGGAATAGGGGTTGGTTGTATTTCTTGATTCGGAGGGTGTCTTTGATATTTCGAGAGTTTACATGTTTGGCAAGAGTTTACTATTGCTTCTACCTTTTTCTTCATACCGGGGAAAAAATATTCGGATAAAATCTGTTTTTTATTTTCGATGGCATTTCTATGTGCTCTAAGGTGTTCTTTAATTATGATTTCTTGTTCTTGGGTCTGATCATGGACATCTACAGCTTGGATTTCTGTGAATCTTGCCTTGTAATTCCTAAAATGCTCCGGAAAGATTTGTTGAATTTTCCCCATGATACTTTCGGAAGTGAAAATACCATTTACTATTCTCGGATCCATTTTTTCTTTTAAAATAGTTACAAGATCGTCTTCGGAATAATTACTTCTCACTATTGTATGTCTATGGCATGTGGGGAATGGTATTTCGAAGGTGGTGGATTCGCTATCACCAGTGAGGATAAGCAATTGGTTTTTAAAGACATTGATGGGGACTTCCATTGCTGGAATGAGTTCATGCCCTGAGCTTTCATCGCTGTGGACTGTAGCTGACGTACTACTAGCATTTATGCTAGTAAAGTTTCTGAAGAGTGCGTCTGCTACGACATTTGAGCTACCCGGCTTATATTTTAACTCGTAGTTATATTCCTCCAGGTAACTTTTCCACTTTTTCAGCTTTACGTTGTTATTTTTTGGGCTGAGAGCATAAGTGAGAGTCTGGTGGTCGGTGTAAATGATCACCTTGGATTTGCCGTATACATACATCCTTAGCTTATCCAATACCCATACTATTGCTAGCATTTCTCTTTCATTTGTGGCATAGTTTTCTTCAACTTTGGATAGCGCACGGGAAAAGAAATGTAATGGGTCTCCCATTCTGTTCTAGAGAAGCTCCTAGTGCGATGTATGAGGCATCGGTGGTTAAATGGAACTCTTGTTTAAAGTCGGGGTATGCTAGCATAACGTCTTGTGACACTAATGCATTTTTTTACTTTCTCGAAGGCATCGATTTCGGCTTCACCGAATCGGATTTTTTTTAACTCCTTCCCTTGAAATTATTACGCCTAGGAAGTCATGTGTTAGGAATTTGCATTTATCTACTTGGATCTTCATGTTTGCCTTGGACAAGGTAGAAAATACCAGAGCTAGATGTCGGAAATGCTCTTCCTCCGATTTACTGAATATTATTATGTCGTCGATGTAGACGTAACAGATCTTTCCAATGAGATCTCTCAAAATATCATCGAGAGCTCTTTGGAATATTGATGGGGAATTCTTTAGGCCGAAGGGGAGTCTCGTGAATTCGTATTTCCCTCCATTCACCGCGAATGCCGTTTTTTCGATATCAGATTTCTTAAGTGAAATCTGATGAAATCCGCTCTTTAGATCAAGAACAGAGAAATACTTGTTGTTGCCCAATTGTGCAACCTATCCGAAACTGTAACTGCATTGAGCTTTCTATAATCGATAACCATCCTATATTGCTTATTCCCAAGGCTGTCACTCTTTTTAGGGACTATCCACACAGGGGAATTATAGGGCGACCGTGAGGGTCGTATTATACCATCTCGTAATAATTCTTGTAGCTGGTTTTCTACTACTTCTCTTAGAGAGGCTGGATATGGGTAATGCTTGGTGTAGACTGGAGTGTCTGTTGTCGTTCGGATTTCTCCTTGGACATTAGTGGCATAAGTCAATTTTTTGTTTGGGTCCTCGAATAGCGATTCGTACTCCTCTTGGAGCGCTTTTAACCCTAGTTTCTGCTGATTAGTGAGCTCATCTGATTTGATGGTATGGACTTGATGGGCTCGCATCTGCTTCACTTTAACAACATGAGAGTTGTTGACGTATAGTAAATCTTTCCCTACATCAATGATAGCGTTTAACTCTCTTAGTGAGTCATTACCTAGAATTCCATGGAACGGATTCAGATTAGGTAGTAGGAAGAACGTTATTGGTTTATTGGGTTCGTTAAATAAACCCAAATGGAAATGGCTGGTTATTAGAATGCGACCACTTACGGTGTTCGCGTAAAACTTGTGTTCATTCATTTTGATATTTCTGGTTGGACATAGTTTTTGTTCGAGCCGGTATCTATTAAGAAATTGTATGAGGTTCCGTCTTTGTCCCGGACAACAAAGTACGGCAAAGAGGAACACTTTAACCTAAAAAATTAATGGTGTCCTCGATTTGTGGTTGTTGAGGCTCCTGTGATTGTGGTCTGGTTTCCTCTTTGTTCTGTGGGACTAATTCTGAGTTGTCTCCTTGTGAGGTAAAATATTCCTCCTGCTGCTGATATTCTTGAACCTCAGAGTATGGGACTAATTCAAAAAGGTGTTCTTGGCCCTGATAAGCAGCCTGATAATCGGACATATCGGAGTAGTGCTCTTCTTGAGGCGGTATGGTGATATATTGTTCACCTGACATACCAGTTTCGATATGGAATTGCCTCTGCACTTTATTGGCAAAATTTGCGGTGGACTGGTTGACTCTCTTGAGAGCAAATTGTTGTGGTGAATTAACATTCGGTTTGTTCATGTAGTTAACTTTTTTGGTTAAAATAGAGCCGTCGACATCCATTGGAGTTGGTGCCGGCTGAGGTTTCGGGGCAAATGGCCTCGGTGGTGCGTTGAAAAATACGGGGTTATTAGATTGAGGGAATTTGTTTTGGGGAATGAACACGTTTTGCATGGGTTTCTGATTATAATAGTTGTTGTTGTTGTTGTAAGGTTTGGGTGGAATTGCTGGTATGTATGATCGTTGGGGTTGCATGTTAATTTTAGCATACTGCGGGGGTTTTGGTCCTACAGGTGGACGAGTGTCACGATGGCCGATAATGTTCCTAGCCCTCTTATTATCCAACATCTCGCACGATTGCAATGCATGCCTCAGATCTTTGGGTTGAGCTAAGCTCATTCTGTCTGAAAGATCTCCGTTCAGACCTCTGATGAAGGTATCTAGAGCCCTATCTCTGACCTGTTTAGCCATGGCTTCCATAGTCTCGGGAGTATAACCCATCGTTTCGATTTGGTCTAGAATTAATGACATCTGTTGATAAACGGCGAAGTAGAAGTCATGAATGGAGGTGCCCTTCTGGGTCATGGTAAATAGCTGATATTCTAAAGTGCTTAAATCTCGTTTATCCGAGTACTCAGATAACAAACACTGCGAGATTGCATCCCAATGTAATGCGGTGCGATAGACTTTCAACAATGTATTGGCATGGCCTATAATTTTGCCTCGAATGGTCACAATAATTGCATAATATTTGGGTGTTCCCTGAATGGGGGCATACAATTCCATTAAACGTGTGGCGGAAGCAAACCATGTTGAGAACTCTTCACGGCTACCTGAGAATTTGTCAAGATTCTTTACGATGTCTGGCATTTTATCTAGTTCATGCCAATTATCCTGAACGCTAGCTGTCTGGTCCCTAAAGGGAATATTTCCTGGCTGACAATAATTTATTTTTTTCACTATTTCCTGTAACTGAGACGACAAAATTGTCTGGATAGCTACATCTAATCCCTGTATTGACAGTGCCTCGATTCTATTTGCGGTTGATGCACTTGAGATGGATGCTGTCGGAGCATCAGAGCCTGCTGCATGAATACCACCCTGCTGGAGGACTGCGGCTTTAACCCAGTTGTCTTTAGTCATTTTGGAAATGGATTTTTTTAATTAGGATTAATTCAAGGAAATAGATGTTACGGTATCGCGAATACGAAAAAATATAATCCGCGAAAATTAAATTTTTTGCTTATATTGATAAAAATATAGCGGTACGTCCGCTAATCTTGTGTTGATAAAAATATAGCGGTATGTCCGCTAAGTTGTTTATTGCCGAAATTTGTAAAGTGATTCTGGGTATGCACCGAACCCGACACCATTCTTCTATGGCCTGGGAAAGTGGGGTGCAGGCTTATTGTTTATCCTAGCGATCGTACTGGTACTTGGGTTGACCAATGGGTATTGCATGTGATGATGAAATAGGGTCGGCCAATGGGCATGCGGTTAATGGGCATGTGTTGACGGACTTGGGTTTATGGCTTCTATGTTATGGTATAAGTGTAATAGAAGTGCTTAACTTATATATGCAAGCAGAGTGTGTGAATGTGACAAAAAATTACAAAATTTATCCAGTGCTAAACTAACACTAGATCTACACACCAGTCAAAATGACTGGTATTACTTTTTATTTTATAAATATTGACTAGGTGTTTTTATTTTTTTTCGATATTATGTTATGACTTTTTAAATAACCACTAAATATGTGCATACAATTTGATAAGTTAATTTCATTTTGTGTTCATAGGAAAAGAGATTTTTTTTTTGTTTTTGGCACTTACATAAACATGTATACCGTAACCAGTCATTTTGACTGGGTACATACATATATGATTGATATGCAAATATTTTATATTTTGCCCTTTTAGGAACTTCCCTTGCTTGAAACATCACTGTTTGTAAGTTTGTTTACACAAAGGCAAATGAAAATCACCGTCCAGTAACGCAGAATCCCCGGCCTGTACGTAAATGGTGCCAAATAGGGCATTGTAACAACAACAAGACAACTACAAATTGTAGCGTCTACAAGAAATATGTTTGCGGAAAATGTGTAGAAAAAAAAGTTTCTATTTGTAAAATATGTAACAAACATGATTTTTTTGATTAAAACTTTTTTTATTATTATTTAAATTTTTTGTATTTCTCATTAAATCTTTTAAAGGATTACGAATTTTAATATAAAATAATAGGACTTTTCTTAACCAGTCATATTGACTGGCTGGTAAATCTAGTGTTAAGTCCCAAAAATAGAAGTTTTTGTGCAATGCAATCCACTCCTGGGAAAAGAGCGCGCAAAGTGAAAGGTGGTTCCAACGAAGAGAAAAAATTTTCAATAAAAATTAAAAAAGATTTAAAAAAAAAAAAAAAAAGGAAAGTGAACCACCCTCACATATAAAGTCCACACTTAGACATTTCTTGTGTCCCGCGACACCCTATACAGTTGGGGCATATCAGCTAGACACATTTAAAAAAAAAATTATTAATTCGTATAAAGAAATCCGATCCATTCACACCTCTGCATATTTCCATTCCATATTTTCATATTTAAAAAAAAAAAATAAAAATTTAAATACATATGTATAAAAAAAAAGAAATAAAAATTTAAATACATATGTATATATGCATTTCAATACACATATACTTACATATACATATATCTATACATATACTCCAACATTTTACATATCCATACACATACATATATATACATATTTTTCCCCACATAAAATCTTACACAAAAATTTCTAATTTTTTCGCACACAAATATATTTTTCCATCACCGCGAACAAATCCCGCTACCCCTTGCATCCTATATACATACATACGTGCATACATAAGTCCCGCTTAACTGCAGTATACCAGCACAGCTGCAAGCTCATGTGACAAAGACCGGCACAAAGCAAACGACTAAAAGTAGCTGTGCTGTATACCCTAGGATAGCAGGCACTTTGTGGGGTATGTATGTTGAAGGGTCACGTTGAGGGAAAGATCGAATAATATTTAATTATTAAACAAGCGCGGAACACAAATTTTTAATAATTAACACAAATTTTTTTATTCTGATTCCAAATCGTTTCCAAGTCGTATGGGTTTTTTTTAATATTGAACTCTCAAATTGTCCCAATCGTGTCCCAAGTCGTATCTTTGGGGTTACATTTCCATTCCAAAGTGTTTCCACGCGTTCCAAGACGTATGTTTGGAGTTATATTTCCATTCCAAAGTGTTTCCACGCGTTCCAAGTCGTATCTTTGGAGTTATATTTTTATTCCAAAGTGTTTCCACGTGTTCCAAGTCGTCTATTTGGTTATATTTGAATTCCAACGTGTTCACCGCGTTCCAAGTCGTATCTTTGGAGTTAAATTTCAGTTCCATAGTATTTCCACGCGTTCCAAGTTGTATCTTTGGTTATATTTTTTAATTCCAAGGAGTTCCAAGTGTCCCAAGTCGTATCTTTGGTTTTTATATTTTAATTCCACGGCGTTCCAGGCCATTCCTAGAGTTTTTTGGTAATGTTCCAGTTTTCCCAAACGTTCCAGTTGTCTTTTTCGCTAATTATCAAGCCGTGCCAAACCAGCTCACTACTTTATAACCGCCATTCTCTGGGGCTATGAGCACGAGCCCGTCAAAAGGCGAAAAAGAAGCTGAGAACACTGTGGCCACGAGCAAATCCTCAATTGCTGCTCCAGGTCAGCGCCAGAGGAGTACCAGCCCTACTACTCCTTCCCGAGCATTTCAGACCCTCTCTAGTCCATTAACTCTCACGTCCGCATCATCAAGCACGACCTTTCAGCAAGCCACGTCAGAGCCACGACGAGCAAGCCAAAAGGAGGTCAAATCATTGGTAACACTTCCACAGTTTTTGGTAACCGCTCCAAGAGTCACTCGGTCCGAAACCAAAAGGGTTTTAGTTGCTTCCACCATGGCTTTGAAGAAGTCTGTCTCCATTAGCGATAAACTAATTCAGCTTGAAGTCGACACCCACGTCACTTCAGTGTCAGAGGTCAGCGTATTCACGCTCCAAGTCCGTCGTGATCGAGTTCAAGCGTTGTGGGAGAAGGTCGAGCAGGAATATGAGAAATGCGAGGCACTCCTAGAAGGTAAAGACGATAACTCTGAAGATTTAGCCATCCAAGCTAAATATGACAAATGCTATCAAGTTTACGAGCGATGCATGGCTCAATTAAACGAGCTTATCCACGAAGCGTCTGCTCCTACTCCTCCGAGCCGTCATGGGTCTAACTCTGCAACAGCAGAACGAGGCTGTCGATTGCCACCCATTGACACAGAAGTCTTTACGGGAGATTACTTAAAATGGCCTACGTTCCGTGACTTGTTTACAGCCATCTACATAAACGATTCGCGAATTTCCCCCGTTGAAAAGCTGTACCATCTCCAAGCAAAAACGAAGGGTGAAGCCAACCTCATTGTAGCAAAATTCCCCCTTACAAATGATGGTTTTGAAACGGCATGGAATGCACTCAAACAGCGTACTAAAAATAAGCGACTTATCGTGAACAGCCAAGCCGAGCACTTCTTGACCTGCCTCAAATTTCCCATGAGTCCGGAAAAGCATTACAGGATCATTAGAATGTTCTGCAGGCATCCATTCGTGCTTTTGAGCACTGTGGCGTGCCAGTAACCACTTGGGGAGGCATGTTCGTATTTTTCTGTTCCATCAAATTGCCGAAGAACACCCTTGCATTGTGGGAACAATCCCTGGGAGATACGACTGCCATTCCAAAGTGGCAAATGATGGACGATTTCCTCACTAAGCGGTTTCGTACGCTCGAAGCGTTTGCAAATATAACTGCAATGGCTATTTCGGTTCCCACATCGAAACCTCCGCGAAATCCGCTTCCAGCCACCCGAACGCCTAATACATTTGAAGGAAAGCTGACCACCAAACCATAAACCTGTGATCTCTGTATGAAGGAGAATCAACCGGTGCGTCGATGTCCCCGCTTCCTTCAGATGACGGTGCCAGAGAGGGTGGCATACACAAAGAAAAAGTCCCTTTGTCTGAACTGTTTCGCAAGAGGACATCAAGTAAAAGATTGTCCGAGTCAGCACAATTGCTTCACGTGCAAGGGGCGTCACAATACGCTCTTGCACAAGGATGCTCGACCGGAGAATAGTCCAACGCCGGTCCCAGCGCAGCCCAGTTCTCACAATATTGTCCGGACATACTTTACCTCTGAGGCAAGGTCCTCCATCGTGGACTTTTGGCACAAGGGCACTACTTATGCTTCACGGGCGCTATTAGACCCGGCTTCGGAAGCCAATTTTATATCCGAAAGAATGTTCCGGCTCATGAAGTTACCATTCCAAACTGTCAGGGCCGAAGTGACATGCATTAACGGAAAGGTCAATAGAACCTTGAAAGTCTGTCACATAAGCATTCGGTCGTCGCATGGACCTCCAGTCCAGATAGAGATAGAAGCTTTTGTCTAGTCCCAAGTTGCTGATGATTTGCCGTCATGTACGATAGCCCAAGCCACACTGGAAGGAATGCCCAATATTCCTCTAGCCGACCCCTCCTTCCTACTTCTTGGCTTTGATGTCATACCAGCGGTGACCCTCTCCGGCATCCAGACCGAAGTGTGCGGATCCTTAATTACGCAAGAGACTAGATTTGGTTGGGTCATTTCAGGCCCGTTGCAAGAGGTCCCCGTTAGTTCGTGTGCCGCGTTCACCACGAGGGTCGCTGCTACCAGAGAGGAGGCACTTGAAACTCTTCTCACAAGGTTTTAGGAGGTGGAGGAACTACCGGGAAAACCGGTAGAAGATTCTGATTCTGTTTGCGAGGTTAATTTCCAGAAGACCACAAGAAGAGATGTTTCGGGGAGATATACGGTCTCACTTCCGTTTCGAGATCCAAATAACATCAACCTTGGTCACTTCAGACCAAGGGCATTGGCTCAGTTCCTAAAAAACGAAAGCCGGCTCCTAAAATGTATTCCGGAAAAAACTGAGTATGACGCCGTCATCCAAGAATATTTGGTCTTGGGCCACATGCGTCAGGTGCCAATTGACGGCAGTAATAACAATTTTTATTTGCCACACCATGTGGTTTTTAAGCCCGACAGCACCACAACAAAGGTACGGGTAGTCTTTAACGCCTCTAGCAAGTCCACAAACGGAGTAAGTCTCAACGACATACTTTACCCTGGTCCGGTACTTCAGTCCGATCTCACTACTTAGATTCTTAAGTGGCGTTTTTTCCGAGTAGTTTTCAATGCCGACATCACAAAAATGTACCGCCAAATTATGGTCGATCCAATCCATACGCCATTTCAGAGGATCCTGTTCCGAAATAAAGAGGGGCAACTTGGTGATTACGAGCTGAATACCGTCACGTTTGGCATTAACTGTGCTCCGTTCTTAGCCATCCGAGTACTTCACCAACTCGCAAGTGATGTACAATCCAAATTTCCTTTCGCTAGCGATATTATCAAGTCCTATATGTATGTCGATGATGTCCTGGCAGGGTCTCACAATGAAGCAACGGCAATCGCAATGGTCAATGAACTTCAAGACGCTCTTGGTTCAGCTGGTTTTCCTTTGCGCAAGTGGACATCGAATGTGAAGAGCGTGCTCACTTGCATTCCAAAGTGTCATTTGCTGAATGCTGATTTCCTCGATATCGAAGAGGCTAGCACAGCAAAAACACTGGGAATCCGATGAAAAGCGACTACGGATATTCGATCCCGCTGGCTGGCTGGCTCCCTTTGTGATTCAAGCCAAGGTGTTTATGCAAGAGCTTTGGCTACAAGAGCTAGGGTGGGATGATCAATTGCGCAGTGAACTCCATCACAGGTGGCAGGATTTTACAAAGAGCTACTCCTTCCTTGACCAGATCCGAATTCCACGGTGTGTTCTCCATGATCCAAATTCCGACATTCAATTCCATTGTTTTTGCGATGCGTCACAGCGGGCTTATGGTGCCGCAATTTACGTGAGCGTTAGAAATGACCAAGGCATTTCTTCTTGCAGCGAAATCTAGAGTAGCCCCGGTTAAAACGGTTTCGTTGCCCCGCCTTGAATTATGCGGAACCACGCTTTTAGCTGAACTGGCAGCTGCAGTTCTTCCACAACTTCCAGGTGATAATGCGGAGGCTTTTTATTGGTCAGAATCCACCGTCGTACTGTCGTGGTTAAATAAGCCACCCTGCACATGGACAACGTTTGTCGCAAATCGGGTAGCAAAAATTGTGACGGCAACAAATAACGCCCCATCGAATCACGTTCGTTCACAGGACAATCCAGCAGATCTCCCTAGCCGCTGCCTGAGTGCGCAGGAACTGGTACACAAGGATTTGTGGTGGCACGGCCCACCATGGCTACGGGAACCACAAGAGTCCTGTCAGCGAGCGACACCACTCCCACTAGACACTACCTTGGAGAAGCGGGTAGCAAAGGTCCACTTCGCGATCGCTAAGCCAGCCAACGAGATACTGTCTCGTTTTTCCAATCTGGCACGTGCCTTACGAGTGGTAGCATATGTGGTCCGTTTGGTCAGAAGGTGTCGTAAACTTCCAAACGATTACTCCGGGGAGGTGACCTCTAGCGAGATCAATCAAGTAGTCCAGGCGTTCATCCGAGTCACTCAGCGTGATTACTTTCCGACGGAATATCGGTGTCTACAGCAGAAGAAATCTCTGCCCACGTCTAGCACCATTCTCAATCTGAATCCTTTCATTGACGCATCAGGTGTGATCCGAGCATGTGGGCGCGTGCAACAAGCAGCGGCCCTCAGTTACGATGAGCGTAACCCCATTCTGTTGCCAGTAGTAAATCCATTGTCCCGGCTGTTGGTGCTTTTCACGCATCAGATCTCTCTCCATGGGGGCAGTCAACTGGTAGTCCGTCTCATCCGACAGAGATACTGGATTCCAAGACTGCGGAATCTAGTCAAATCGGTGGTCAATTCATGCAAGGTCTGTGTGATTTACAAAAGAAGGCTGCAATCACAGCTAATGGGCACCCTTCCGTCCCAGCGAACTACTTTCGCACGTCCTTTCACGACCACCGGGATAGATTTCGCAGGTCCTTTCGACCTCAAGAGTTTCACCGGCCGCGCTTGTCGCATATCAATATGTGTGTGTCTTTGTTTGCTTTTCCACCAAAGCCATTCACCTTAAGCAACTTCGGATTTAAGTACCGAAGCATTTCTGGCAGCATTCGCTCGCTTTGTATCGAGGCGAGGGTGTCCCCAGCAAGAGCAGTCCGACAACGGTAATAACTTCGTAGATGCATCCAGAGTGCTTGAAAAAGATTTCCTAAGGTGTACCCAGCAGAAAATCGTATCCCACTACAGCCATCAGAATCTGTCCTGGCATTTCATCCCTCCCGGGGCACCACACATGGGAGGGTTGTGGGAGGCTGAGGTTAAGAGTTTTAAAACTCTGTTCTACAAGGCCACCTCCAACCATACTTTTGAAGAGTTCTCTGCGCTGCTGACTAGGGTAGAGGCTTGTTTAAACTCCCAGCCGATTTCTCCTATGTCTGAAGACCCCACCGATTCTTTAGCTTTGACCCCAGGCCATTTCCTAGTGGGCGGTCCATTGCTATCCGTGACTGAACCTGAAATCAAGGATCAGGTTCCGTCTAGCATTAACCAGTGGCAGCGTCTGAAGGCTCTGAGTCAGCAATTCTGCACCCGATGGAAAGACGAGTATCTGAAGGAGCTACATAAGCGCAATAAGTGGCGATTCCCTTCTAAAAATCTTGAAGTGGGCGATCTGGTGGTACTCAAAGACGACAATCTTCAATTTAATGAATGGCGTCTCGGGCGAATCCACCAAACATACCCTGGCAGTGACGGCAACGTCCGCGTCGTCGAACTGCTTACCGCTCGCGGTGTTGTGAAGCGTCCAGTCGCAAAGCGGATCTTTCTTCCTCCAGAAGAAAGATTTCAAACTCATTACGTACAGCTACAGTAGCGTCCAGCATCTATCGCGGAATCCATCCTCCGAAGCGATGCCGTCGCTTTCTGCGGCTGAACGTGGAGAAGAGGATGAGGGCAGTACTTGCGAATAAGTACTGCGCCAATTGCCTGGCCCACCAACATTCCGGAGGAAGCTGCTTGAGCGGTGATAGGTGCTGAATATATGAGGAGGACCACCACACGCTACTCCACTTCCGCGAACAGACAGTCACGCCCGAGTCCTCCAGATGAAGGGTCGCACCAACGCCAGCCTTCGATCCTAAGCTAACACTGGCCACACTGCTGCAGCACCGCAATCCACATCTGATGCCAACGGCGATGGTACGTCTTGAGACGGGAGGAAAACCTTCGACGTGAAGGCCCTCGTGGATCCTTGTTCGGCGGATTCGTCGATGGCGACGTCACTGGCCACGGCCTTTAAATTGCCGTCAATATAGGGGCGGAGAAAGCGGTGGCAGCAGTGATCCTGTCCCCGATCAGTGAAGGATGGCAATTGGTGGCGATCCTGAAGGTGGTCGATGGCTTGTGCTTCCGCACTCCAAGCTCTCCGGTGGACCCGCAAATCTTCGGTCCTGGGCGCGGACGTGATGACGGAGGTCATGTTAGAGGGGAGTCTACCCGAATTGGCGGGCGGCCAATTGCGATGCGCACAGTCTTTGTGTGGACGCTGTCCGGACCGTGCCATTAGACTGCCTGGGTCTTGCACTCCTGCAAGGGGGGAGCATGTTTATGCCCAAACGGGCAACACAAGGGTTAAAGGAGGCGGAAGCTTTCACCTCGCGCCGCTCTCCCGATGATGCCCATCGCTCTCCCCAGAAAAGAACTCCCCACACTTCGCTCCAAGCGGGGCTTGGTGCCCTTCTCTTAATTAAGCTAGTTTTAGTTGAATTATACCTGCGACTGAGCAATATACAAGTGAAAGTAAAACTCTCTGCGTGTCGCCATTTTTTTTTAAGGATGAAAAGGGAAAAATTCATTTAGCTGCCCCAAACAACAAGGAAGTTCGACCCCCCTACACAAACATGCACTAAAATATAACTGTGCACTTGAATATGTTTATATGTATACATTGATGTATGCTCATAGCCCATCGCTCTCCCCACAAAAGAACTCCCCACACTTCGCTCCAAGCGGGGCTTGGTGCCCTTCTCTTAATTAAGCTAGTTTTAGTTGAATTATACCTGCGACTGAGCAATATACAAGTGAAAGTAAAACTCTCTGCGTGTCGCCATTTTTTTTAAGGATGAAAAGGGAAAAATTCATTTAGCTGCCCCAAACAACAAGGAAGTTCGACCCCCCCTACACAAACATGCACTAAAATATAATTGTGCACTTGAATATGTTTATATGTATACATTGATGTATGCTCATAAACATATTCACATAAATATACAAATTAGCATGAACATATATATATGCACATACATATATTCACATAAGCACTGCATGCACAAGCGTAACATGAGCTAGAGCCAGGCCAGCGTGTGACCGCTGACCAAGCACTTTGATGCATGCGCTCCAACATGCGCTAGTTAGGCTAAAAAAATATTTAACATTAACATATGGAATTATACTTTTCTGTGTGAGCGCTGTTAAAGTCAGCTGATTATGTAGAACATGTGTTGACTGAAATTGGCGGGAAAAATTTATCAGCTTTAATTGCTTGTTCTGGCAAAAATTTACAAAAAATTTAAACAATTACTATGGAAAACGACTGTAGCGGTATGTAAAACTATATTTTAACCATATTTGTGTCATTGTTCTATGTTCCTGTCCAATTGTACCGTGTTTTATATATGTGTATTTTTAGATTGAGCTTAACAAGTGTATTTGTGTTTTGTGGATCAGTACTTTTGCATGGCAAAGCGTTGCAAAAACTTTAATGTAAGAAGGTGTTAACAACAGTGTGCAGATAAATGAGAAACTAACAATTTTTGTCCGAATCCACACGATTTTTTAAAAATCAACTTTTTGTAGTATGCAAAATAATTCACGATAGTGAATCGATTGACAGTTCACTGTTTGTTACTACAATTGTTCCATTAAAATTGATATATGAGACAAAACAAATAATTTGGAATAAGGCTCCGCAATCTGTTAGATTTTGTCGACCATTAAAAATCGAATTCACTAAGGAATATACCCAGCTCATATTATCAGAAAAAGACAATTTATATGCCCAGATTCTCAACATGCAAATATTTTTGTATAAATTTAAAGAGAAAAGTATATATGTGCAGTATACTGGACACATGACACTGATAGATGGTAAAGTTCTAAACGTATTGTCAGAAACCAACTCGTGTCAATCTTGCCCAATTTGTGGAGCGAAGCCAAAACAATTGCTGGACATCAAAGATGTGAACTCGAACGTTTTTATAGCTAAATCACATACCCTTCAATTTGGAATCAGCCCATTACACGCTTGGATCCGCTTTTTCGAGTTTGTTTTAAAAATCTCATATAGAATAGAGTTAAAAAAGTAGCATGTCAAAGACGCCGACAAGATTAAATTAAAAGCACGAAAAAATTTGATACAGTTACAAATAATGAAACAAATGGGATTGAATGTAGACAAACCTCTTTGAAATGGCAGTGGGAACTCCAATGTTGGCAACACAGCGAGAAGAGCATTTTCCAATCCTGACTTATTGTCAACAATTCTTGATTTTGACTGTGACATTTTAAAAAGCTTTCAGACAATATTGATAACGATAAACTGCGAGTACTATATAGACTCAGGTAAGTTCAAAGCTTTCTGTGCTAAAGTTTTTGTGGCATATCAGGAAAAGTATCCTTGGTACCCCATGTCGCCCACTGTTCACAAAGTCTTACAAGGGGAACTTCAGGTATGCGAATCACTGATTTGGATGAATTTTGGATGTTGTAGAATACCCCGTCATTTGAAGCTGTGTAAAATATTTCGGCGCACTATTCTATATTTTCCTTAGAAATCGCGTTTAAAGCTATAGCTTCGGTGACTTATACGTAAAACGCCGAGGCGATTTTAAGCAGCTCGGCGGTGTAGTGGGTAGAGGTCCTGACTAAAGTTGACGGAACCCTGGTTCAACCCCCGCCCAAAACTAGTTAGTTTTGGATTTTCATTTTTTTTGCCTTTTTAATAATTATTTTTTTAAATAGCAAAATAGGGCATTTGATGATTATTGATTGTATTAATTTTTTATGCCTTTACAAAAACATAAATGTAAAAAATACGAATATAGACACTAATTAATTAGTTTCTTCACATTTTTTGTTGCGATATACACCATAAAAACTTGAAATACATATGTACATTTTTTCAAAACCATGAACATGCTAAAATGATGCTTTTGTCCAAAAATATTACAACTTTAGATCAATTTAAAAGATGAAAACTAAATAAAAATTTTGGAAAACTACTCTCTCATCTCATCTCATCTCATCATCAACTTTGAAGCGAACCATGCATACTTGA
Source organism: Drosophila equinoxialis (assembly GCA_018150345.1). Taxonomy (NCBI): domain Eukaryota; kingdom Metazoa; phylum Arthropoda; class Insecta; order Diptera; family Drosophilidae; genus Drosophila; species Drosophila equinoxialis. Next base: position 728,083 of record JAECWI010000481.1, read on the forward strand.
GCATTCCCTTCAATATCAGGGATGACAAGTCGACAAGTGGTCTTCTTTTGATGAAATTTCTAGATTTTCTTCTATAAGCGTTGAGGAGTTTTGCATTCGCTTTATCATATTTTTAACCTGCCCGAAAAATACAGTTCGTAATGTCGTGCTTATAGCTAGTATTACCTTAAGCGTACAAGTTTTAATATATGTACAAAAAATATGTTTCCAATGACAAATCATCACAAATCATATATTGCTATGTATTTAAAAAAAATAATTATTACAAAGGCAAAAAAAATGAAAATCCAAAACTAACTAGTTTTGGGCGGGGGTTGAATCAGGGTTCCGTCAACTTTAGTCAAGACCTCTAACCATTACACCGCCGAGCTGCTTGAAGTCGCCTGCTTGAAGTCGTCTCGGCGTTTTACGTATAAGTCACCGAAGCTATAGCTTTAAACGCGATTTATAAGGAAAATATAGAATATTGCTTTAACTTCAACTTTAGTCAAGACCTCTAACCATTACACCGCCGAGCTGCTTGAAGTCGGCTGCTTGAAGTCGCCTCGGCGTTTTACGTATAAGTCACCGAAGCTATAGCTTTAAACGCGATTTATAAGGAAAATATAGAATATTGCGCCGAAATATTTTACACAGCTTCAAATGACGGGGTATTCTACAACATATCCAAAATTCATCCAAATCGGTGATTCGCATACCTGAAGTTCCCCTTGTTAGTACATGTGCACCAAATAATAGATATTTGTATAGTTCCCGTAGGCTGCCTTGGGGAACATGCATCGGAATCCCGAAATAAATTATACAAGCGGGACAGAAGAGCCCACTCAAGAAAATGTAGTCGACTAGATAACATCACAGACGTCTTCAATAGATCAATGGATACTTCCGATCCGTTTTTATCTAGTAGTGCTCCAAATGCAATGAAACTGAGTAGGACACTAAAGAAACATAAAAAATGTATACAAACTAAGTTTCACTCCAATAGCTTTAAATTTAGACTTTATACCAAAATAAACGCAAAAAAAACCACTGTGCAGCGGTCAGATATATTTCTATCCTGGGAGAGGCACTTGATTGATTTGTGGATTTCCTGTTTAATTTCACGAGCTTCATTGAGAATATCTTCCCACTCTGTCATAATGGGAAATTTAACACTTGGTCAAGGTCATTGGCTCGACCTATTTATCTTTTCTTTACGCTTTGGATATGGAGAAAAATTTCTTCCCGTTCCTTGCTTCAAGATTATAAATTAAGTATATTTAACTTTTCATCATGCTCTCATGATATATTTATATCATTACGCAGATTCAAAAGTCAAAAAATTTTTTTTTTTTTGTTTTACTCTTCTATATCTATTATTTCTACATCTGAGTCTGTTAAATCTATTGTTTCTGAACTCGATTCTGATATGTCTATCAGCGCGATTGAGTCCTTGAAAAGTTCGTGGACCCATCCGGGCACGTCTTTTCTTAAAGGAGTCTTAGGTGACTATAATCTACTATAAGCTACTTTTATGGATTTTTCCATAAGATCTACAATATTTGTTTTTAAATTTGTAGTTGTTGGCTATCCAATACCTTATTTCCTTGTATTTGTGATTTGTTTCACCTGATTGTAACAGGAAATCAAGGAAAGGTAAATATTTTTGTAGCTTTTTCGTTTCTATTTTATCCATATTCTACACTAACTTGCTAGTGTACTCTATTCCATTGTTCAATGAAACAATTGAGCTTCTAGCGGGGCATGCGCAGCATCAATAAGTCTGTTGTTCCCAGTATTGGATTTGTTTCGCTGATACTCTTTATTACTACATACGATAATGTGCTTAACATGATGCCCTTCTCCATATTTGTACAACCGAATAGTGGGCTCACATTACTCTGGACTGTATTAATGTATTCGTTTTCGAAATTATACTTATATTGTAATAAACTACAATTATTACGATAATTACGACAATTATCAATAACAATATGTTTGTTAATCTCAAGTCAGTATTTGATGATTCGATTTTATTTATTACATTAGCAGTGGAGTCCACTGATTTTGTTTCTATTAACCCCATTGTGGGTATAAGAGATATATCATCAAATTTACTTATGGAATTATCGAACATATGTTTATTAAAAAAAAAATTTTTTGTATAATTCTAATAATGATCTCACTGGCTAACGATCCTATATGAGACTATTTTAATTTAATAAAATGAATATGACAAATACGGGGGAAAAGAAAAAAATATAGGGAACCGAAGCCCTTAAAAACAGCTCAAAACCTTTTGTTTGGAAATTATTTTAAAAAAAATTTTTTTTTTTTTAAGTGTTTCAAGCTTCTGTCTTATTTGCTTGAATACGAATATTGTTTGAAATATAAAAAAAATTGTTATGGATTCATGCATATTAATTTTTTATCTAAAAATTTATTTATTTATTATTATTTTTTTTTTTTTTTTGAGTAAACGAAAAAAAGAAAAAGTTTATCTCAACTGTGTCTTGCACAGGGAGCCAGAGACGTGGAAAAATGATAGAGCATGTGGTTGGCTCACAATTCAAGTATACATGTCATTTATTGTTTTTTAATTAAAAAAATAAAAAAAAATTCTCCAACCACATTGTTAGTAATATCCTGTCAGAAAGTTAGTAGTTCACAAGTTGCACTTTCGTGCTTCAACTTTCTATTAAGCTTATAGTAAATATATTAATTAAAGGCAGGTTAAGGCTTGCGCATTTCTGCGGCCCCCTTGCATTTCTTCGCTCTTTGGCGAAGTTCAGCTTTCAATTTGTCAATACGCTCTATGCAGCGTTGTCGGTCTTCCTCCGTCTTCAGAATGGCAAGTAAGTCTACTTCCAGCCTCTTCTGCTGGAGTAGCTTACGTACTTGGCCTCCTCTTTTGGTCTTCTCTGGCCTTGTTGGTTTTGTGTTGCAGGCCCGGTACTCAGCTATTGTGAGTTGGCGCGGTCCATCGTTGGGATACAGCTCTAAAGTTTCTTCTAGCGTCGATGCATCCCTTTGGTCGACAGGAGCAGATTCCGCAAAGGGAATATCTTCACCGTTGTTCATCCGTGGTTTTCTTTTTCTTGTGGGTTTTTTTTTTTTTTTTTTTGTTTTGATGTCGTTGTTGCTGTTGTATTATCGACTTAAAAAAATTTCTTTCCTCTTTTTTTGCTTTATATCATAATTTGTTTGCATTCTTGTTTTGCTGTATACTATTTGCATAGTCAAGAAAGCAACATTTTTTTTTTTTTTTTTTTTTTTATTTATTAGCAGATTCAAGTTCCTCTCCAATGCAGAATTATAGCAAGTATTTATATACTTGTATATATAGATATATTTCCATTAGAGAATAGTTTCTCTTTGCAGTATCCTTGTAGGTCCTTTAGAACCATGTCACGGTCGCCATGTAATAAATGCGAAGGCCAGGTTCCATTAGGGAATGAATAAAAAAGAACGGACTGTAATGACCGGGTTCCACTTGGTTGATAGTTTGGGAGAAATAAACGCGTCAGTTCAGTTTGGTGGTAATATTCAGATTGATTTTTATTCCAACAATATTCTTTGACTTAACCTATTGTTACATAGATATTCTTATGCTGGCACTTAGGCAACAGCTACAAAAAGAGAGAGAAAGTGTCAGTACATATATACATATTAATTGGGGCACTTTCATCAAAGTGCATGGTCAGCGTTCACACGCTGGCTCGGCCCTAGCTCATGTTACGCCTGTGCATTGCTTCTCATATGAATATAAGTATGTGCATATACGTATGTACATACATATATGAACATGTTTAGCTGTATATTGATAGTTATATACATTAATGTATTCACATAAACATACTCAAGTCTACTTCCAGCCTCTTCTGCTGGAGTAGCTTACGTACTTGGCCTCCTCTTTTGGTCTTCTCTGGCCTTGTTGGTTTTGTGTTGCAGGCCCGGTACTCAGCTATTGTGAGTTGGCGCGGTCCATCGTTGGGATACAGCTCTAAAGTTTCTTCTAGCGTTGCATAGTCAAGAAAGCAACATTTTTTTTTTTTTTTTTTTTTTATTTATTAGCAGATTCAAGTTCCTCTCCAATGCAGAATTATAGCAAGTATTTATATACTTGTATATATAGATATATTTCCATTAGAGAATAGTTTCTCTTTGCAGTATCCTTGTAGGTCCTTTAGAACCATGTCACGGTCGCCATGTAATAAGTGCGAAGGCCAGGTTCCATTAGGGAATGAATAAAAAAGAACGGACTGTAATGACCGGGTTCCACTTGGTTGATAGTTTGGGAGAAATAAACGCGTCAGTTCAGTTTGGTGGTAATATTCAGATTGATTTTTATTCCAACAATATTCTTTGACTTAACCTATTGTTACATAGATATTCTTATGCTGGCACTTAGGCAACAGCTACAAAAGAGAGAGAGAAAGTGTCAGTACATATATACATATTAATTGGGGCACTTTCATCAAAGTGCATGGTCAGCGTTCACACGCTGGCTCGGCCCTAGCTCATGTTACGCCTGTGCATTGCTTCTCATATGAATATAAGTATGTGCATATACGTATGTACATACATATATGAACATGTTTAGCTGTATATTGATAGTTATATACATTAATGTATTCACATAAACATACTCAAGTGGAGACTTATGTTTTATTGTAATATTATGGAGTTATTTGTTAATTAGTAATAAAGATAATAAATGATTGATTAATAGTAATGTATGCATGTTTGTTAGGAAAATTGTTTTATTTGTGTCTGGCCAGACAAATTTTCTATCTCAAAAAAGAATTTTTTTTTTTTTATGTAATTTTGATAAAATGAAGTAGTTGAATCCATAAAAAAAATTTATATTTTTCTTTTTTTTTTTTTTTAAATTTTTTAAAAGTTATTTTTGCAAATTTTTAACCTATCCTTATGTACTGTTTGTATCTTATTTTTATTATTCCAAATTTTTATGTTGTTTTTAGGTAAATCTACAACTTCGAATGGTCCTATATGGGCTGAGTCAAGCTTATGACCAGCTTCGTTTTTTAAGAAAACCTTATCTCCTATTTCTATTTTTAAATCTGCTGACTTATTGTCATAAAAATTTTTCTGGTTTTCCTTACGTTTCTCTAACATTATTCTAGCTCTGCTGTATGCTAGTTCTATTTACGTATTTATTTATTTACGTCAACTAAGTCAGCAGTCGACGAAAAAAGCTTAAGCTAAAATACAGATAATAATTAATTCATGAAGGTAGCTTAGCTTTATGCACAACATCCCCGACCCGGTGGAGGTGTTTTATTTGAAACCTGGTAGACTTTTAATATCACCATCGAAGTATGGTAGCAGCCTGGTGGCTGTGTTTATGAATTCTACCACTGTTTGAGTCATTTTGTTTGTTTAAATTCAATATTGTGTCTGTTTAGCACAGTTATTGCTTTTTGTTTGTAATCACTGTAGAACGCATTTGCGGCTGTTTTTTGCACTGCCTTTAGTTTGCTATAGTGCTCAATTAATACTGCTCTAATAGCTTGGAGCTTCTCAGTTATTATTTTAGCGTGTTTGGTTGCTGTGTCTTGGGATGTTTCTCTGTTTTGCGAGAGGCACTTACAAGATTTAGTTAATTCTTGTGCGTGTATTCTAGCTTTTCCTATTATATCATCCCAAGTAACCATAGTTTGTTAAAAATAACAAAATTTTCGTAAATGTTTATGGTTTTTTTTTTTATTCTGTATCTATTATTTCTACATCTGAGTCTGTTAAATCTATTGGTTCTGTACTCGATTCTGATATGTCTATCAGAGCGATTGAGTCCTTGAAAAGTTCGTGCACCTATCCGGGCACGTCTTTACGTAAAGGAGTCTTAACAATCTACTATAAGCTACTTTTATGGATTTTTCCATAAGATCTACAATATTTTTTTAAATTTGTAGTTGTGGGCTATCCAATACCTTATTTCCTTGTATTTGTGATTTGTTTCATCTGATTGTATAAGGAAATCGAGGAAAAGTAAATATTTTTGTAGCTTTTTTGTTTCTATCTTATCCATATTCTACACTAACTTGTTAGGCCTATTAGAACGGATGTATTTATATATATAAAAAAAAGGTCATTTAGGCTTACTGCCTCGGTTGCTCCATTCGGTAGAAACGATATGTGCCTGTTGCATTGGAAAAACAGCATACATATGGTACTGTGAGGATGAAACTCATCTGTACCCTAGATCCTCCTTGAACTTGGAAATCTTCTCCCGTTATATTAAGGGATGCCTAGCGTTTATTTTTTTTAAAATATCTATCTAGAGTGGCCATTATTTTTCATATTTTTCCTTTAATCTATAGTCGCTTGTGTACATATGTATTTTTTGACCTTATCTAGCTTGGTGTAGGGCTCTTTTGGTTACACATTTATTGTGCAATAGGTAAGCTTTATATAAAACATATGCGCACATTACTACGACAATTATCAATAACAATATCTTTGTTAATCTCAAGTCAGTATTTGATGATTCGATTTTATTTATTACATTAGCAGTGGAGTCCACTGATTTTGTTTCTATTAACCCCATTGTGGGTATAAGAGATATATCATCAAATTTACTTATGGTATTATCGAACATATGCAGTTTATTTATAATTCATTTTTTTTTTAATAATTCTAATAATGACCTCACTGACTAATGGTCCTAATTTAATAATATGAATATACCAAATACGGGAAAAAAAATAGGGAACAAAAGCCCATAAAGACAGCTCAACACCTTTTGTTTAGAAATTACTAAAAAATTTTTTTTTTATAAGTATTTCAAGCTTTGGTCTTATTTGCTTGAATACGAATATTATTTGAAATATAAAAAAATTGTTATGGATTCATGCATATTAATGAATTTTTTTTTTTTTTAAAAAAATTTTTTTTTTTTTTTAGAACAAAAAAAAGAAAAAGTTTATCTCTTGCACAGCGAGCCAGAGACGTGGAAAAATGATAGAGCATGTGGTTGGCTTACAATTCAAGTATACACGTCATTTGTTGTTTAGAAATTACTTTAAAATAAAAACCATACATTTTATAATTTTCATGATACTTAAGTAATATTACAAAAAAAAAAAAAAAGAAAATAAAAAAACTTTTATGGATTCAAATACTATAATTAAATCATCTAAAATATATACATACAATTCAACAGTATGTCAAAAACAAAAGAATAAAGAAAATTTGTCTCTCCAGACACGAACTAAAACAAAAAAAAAATAAAACACAATTTTTCTAATTTACTCCTTTACCTTACCATTTATTTTATCTTTACACAATTATCAAATAATTATTAACAACTCCATAATATTACGTTATTCTCTAAAAAGGGAAGGTGTACATATTCATACAAATAATCATTCAATATAATGACCTCAACTTGTAACACTTTGTTGCAAGTATAAACAATAAAACATATACGCATTAAAATATAATTGTGCACTTGAATATGTTCATGTGTATACATTGAAGTATTTACATAAACATATTTACATAAATATACAATTAAGCATGAACATTCATATATGTATGTACATTTGTATATGCACATACATATATTCACATAAGCACTGTATGCACAAGCGTAACATGAGCTAGAGCCAGGCCAGCGTGTGACCGCTGACCAAGCACTTTGATACATGCGCTCCAACAGTATGTATGTATGTATGTACTGACACTCTCCCTCTCTTTTGTAGCTGTCGCATAAGTCGCAGCATAAGAATATATATGTAAACATAGGCTAAGCAAAAGAATATTTTCTGAATAAAAATCAATCAGAATATTGCCACAAAGCGAACCAGACGTGTTCTTTTCTTAAAATATTGAACCAAAGGAACCCGGTAATTACCACCACCAAACGGAGTTTATTGGAATCTGGTAAAAGCCACTTACCATGTCAAGGCACTTGCCTTGTAACCTCGCAATCTAGTCATTAATTAACGGCAAAGGATACCGTATTAGAATTTAGCTCTCTGTAATCGACACAAAGGCGATCTGTCCATATTTTTCTTTTTGACGAGCAATATGGGACTTGCGAAGGGAGAACAACTGTGTCGAATAATATTACATTTTGGCAGCTCACTCAACTTTTTTCTAACAATATCTCTTTCTTCAGGGCTAAGTCTATAGGGCCGGCGTTGGACAGTTTTAGTATGGTCAATCAACCGAATTTTCATGTAGATTGTGTCCCCTTAATAAGAGCAGTGGAATAACTTTCAAGTAATTTTATTAACTTATTTTTATCGGGCTCACGCAACAAATATTTACAGTTTTCGCTATTACAATTTCAAACTTGTTTGGTGACATTATAACATCAAATCCCTGATTTAGGATTTCACGACCAATTACAATGTTACTATTTAATTGTTTATCTTGTACTACGTGGAAGAATATTTGAAATAAGTTTGCGTTTATAGTAACCAAACTAAAATCTGCAATGTGCAGTATATACCAGCATCGCCAATTCATTTTAACATAATAATGTTGTTAAAACTTTTTTCAGGCAACTTACAGCTAGTATTTTCTTTTATAAGTGAGCCCGGAGTCAAATGAAATTGGGTAGATCTCACCTCGTTGCATCATAGTTCCTGTTGGCTCTGGCACGTAACACTGGTTCACAGTCCCCGTTTGTTTGTTAATGCATCTTTCGAACATTGATTTGCAGTGTTCAGGTTGGCCGCACTTAAAACAGTTAACTAACAGCTTATCTCACTGAGTCGTCGCATCGGGTTCTTGTTGCATTTTTATCTACAATCAGCGATTTTGTGTCCTGGTTTCCCAAAAAAATGACACATTATCGCTGACATTCGTCATTTCTTGATGTCAGGTCTAGAAAGGTCGTCACGGTCAAAAATAAAAATTAAAAATTGGATGTATAAACAATGCATTGCAGGCGGTTATCCATATTTGCCAAATGTTCGAGCACAACTGAAACGGCTATTTCTTCTATGTTTTTGTTTTGCCAATTACCGGTTAAATTTGTCTCCAAACGGCAAAAACCTCAAGGCATTCCTCGATTAACGCCATGATCAATTTGCGGTGTCGGCATTATCAGAAAAATTGTTTGGCAAAGTGACGCCACGTATCTGCTGCTGTTCACCAGGGGGTTTGTTAACTGAGCTCTCTACCCCGAGGCCCACGTTTATATACATACTTAGAAGCAAAGATGCTTGTCATCCTGCAAAGTCAACATTCCCAGCAACATTCCAGGTGTCAGTCTGTAGCCGCTGCAAAGGTAATGCCAGGCCTACAATTGACAGGCCTGTCAACTAACTAGTAGGCTTTGACTTATTAGTCACTTCTTTTTTGGTACGACACAAACATTTTCAAGTCGCAACACATGAGACGTCGTGCCACTATCTATACACCATGTATTCTTTTTCTGCGTCGACATGTAGTTCAAGAGTAAACAGGCCGTTAAATCTTTATCTCGCTCTTTTGATTTTGATTCGTCACTCTCTGCTTTTTTTGGCAGTTTGATGCAGGGCATCCCTGGGATGTCACAGTAAAAACATTTTTCTTTAAATTTTGGCTGTCTTTGCTTTTTCCTTGTCCATCGCATTCTTTCTTGGAAACTTTGTAGTGTGTGTGTAGACAATTTGTTTTTCATTGTCTTTCTCACACTTCTCTTTCTTACGCGTACCTTTCTCCAGAAGTTTTAATTTTACCGTTTTAAATAATAGTGACTCAACGTTAATTTCATTGACTATTTCATTCAATTTTACTATTGTTTCCGTAAATACTCGCACATATTCTGAAACTTTGTCCCCTTCTTACATGCCCAAACGCAAGAGTTTTTGGTACAGTTTGAACTTTTCTTATTAATCCATTTTGCAAATTAACTTCTCTAAGTTTCTGCCATGCTCGCGACGAAGTTGTAGAGCTTCAGCTGCAGTTGATTTTTTCGGTATGTGTATTTTCCGCACACAACAATCCATATATCCTGGGTAATTAGTATGATTTTCATTGACATACTCCAAACGTCATAGTTGTCTTGACCAAGTTTTTACAAGTTTTCCAATAATTTTTTCGGATGATTGTTAATAAAATTCACTCACTAATTTTTATACCCTTGCAGAGGGTATTATAAAATTGGTCAGATGTTTATAACGCACAGAAGAAGACGATTCCTACCGTTTCTTGATCAGCATGAGAAGCTGAGCCAGATATATAGACAGACGGACAGTCTGTCCGTCAGTGAGTATGCGTTTTACTTAGCCATTTTAAAAGCTATCGGTATGAAATTTTTTTGTGGGCTTTTTACTAAACTGGCTGAGAAATTATGAAAATCTTTGGGTTCGAAATACTATATCATATAGCTCTTTAACAAACATTTTTGCAAAAATTCGAGTATCCCCATGAAATTTACCAATGTGATAGTATTTGATATAATCCCAAAATTTGAATCTGATCGGATAAATAGAACACAAGTTACAGTCAATACAAATCGGTTGAAGCGCTGCCGGCAGCGCAGCTTGCTGCTTACTATGTTATCAGCAAATCAAATAGAGCACATGCATACACACACACAGACGCAGCGCTACACGATCTGTATGTGAATGCGTGTTGTGCTTTGCTTAGGGAATGATGGAGGAAGAAGAAAAAATTGTAGTAAAAAAAGAAATAATTTGAATGTTTTGTTTGTGTGTTGATGAATTCAGTTGCAGAGAAACAAATTTAAAAATGTAAAAAAAGTTCCTGCCAAGGACTGCAAAGGTATAAAAAGTTAGCTTCTTTGATATTTATTTCTGATTTTTAACCAATATTGGGCTTGTTCTGTGCCCTTGACCAATGTTGGGGGTTGTTATTAAATTGGTATACCGTTTATTTACTCAGAGCAGTGAATTTTGGTTGACGGTTAACACAGACCTAAACTGGTTGATATGTTACAGTGATCGTTCTGTTCAAGGAACATAAATAACATTGTAGCTTACATTAACAAAACATATGTTTTTCGACATAAATTTATGTTTTTTTTTTAAGTTAATATTTTGTTTGTGTTGTCTTTACTACAGAGAGCTTTTACAACGAATTTGAGCTTTATAAATTCAGTTTGAGCAATCGGTGATGATTGGATGCAGACGATTTAGCCTACGCCTGGAGGTGTTGACTGCCAAATCATTGGCTAAGGGATTATGATGAGATTTGAGGCGGTCTCTATAGCGCGTGCTGTGAACATCAACAATTGTTATAAAAAAATTTCTGTAATTAAAAGGTTATTGAAAATTTAGCAAATTTAAAGAATCTAATAGTTTCTCTTGATAGAACCAGCTGTGTTTACTATATATTTTGAGCGTATACGTATTGTTTCATAATTCATTATTTCTCTACAAAGTCTAGGTGTTAAATTCTTATGGTCCAGTGCAATTGTCTTTTAAACATTTTAGTTCACAACTTGGCGACAATTTTTTACATATGAGATCGTACAGCTGTGTTCCTAAAGCTGTGTTTCTAGCTACGGACAGAATTACACGTCTCTGATCACTTTATCAATCTTGTAACGGCACATCTCAGGGTTAGTGCACATTTTCCATTGTCGTCTATCCTTCTTTTGTTAGATGTTTTATCACTTGACTATTTTTAAATCCATGAACCGTGAAAAATAGTAATCTAATTCTTTTTTACATTAATATTATCTATAAAAAAAACATTTTGAACGCAAGCAGAAAAATACTTGTGATATCGTTGTTTTTTAAGAACCTTCCAATAATCCACTAAATTTATATTTTTTTATTTACAAATTTAAAAATAGTCATTATATTTTATTTTCATATCCACAACGAGACGAGTTGATGTAGACATGTGCGTCCGTCTGTCTGGATCAGCGCAAACTCCTACTAGACCGTAAGAGCTACAGCAATTTGAAATTTAGCCAACTCGGACCACTAAATCCTGTGGTTCTCATACAAATAACAAAGACACAAACAGTGACTTTTTTTAATGAAATTTTTGTTTTCTAAGTTATTGTCATAAAAATTAACATTAACATAAATATTTTTCAGTTAAATATATCTGTTAATGAATGTGTCAAATTTGATTAAGATTGTTTGACTATATCATTAAGATCCCATAGGAACGATCGGTCGACTTTATATACCTCTTCATGACTGTGACGAATTAGATCAAGATTAGATGACTATATTGTATAACTATCATATAAAGAGTCTATGAAATGGCATTATCCACATTGCTCGAGCCTAAGATTGTAGGCCGTTCTTTCGGGAACATTGGACTTTTTAGATAAAACCATTTTTAGATGTTGTCTTGACGAAAGGTAAGGAAAGATTACCCAAAAATAACTTGCAAGGTTACACAATCTTCGGCGCTGTAGAAGTTCTCCCAGGCCCCTGGTTACTATATTTGTATATTAAAAATAATAATTATGTTTTATTTTTTTTTTTTTTTTTTTTTTGGTTATTATTTGAGTTGCTGTACAAATTGTTTACAAACATCGGTGCGAAGTGCGGGTACGATAAATTAAGGTTAGGGATGGGTTACGGGGAGTGAGTGTGTCTAATGTGTCTAAAACATGTGCAAACTGATATCAAAGCGCGACAAATCAAAATAAAAGCAAAACGAACTGAATTTTGGTTTCGATTGCAACGTCGATTCATATAAAAAAATGATAATTTATTTATTTATTTATTTATTTATTTACGTCAACTAAGTCAGCAGTCGACGAAAAAGCTTAAGCTAAAATACAGATAATTATTAATTCATGAAGGTAGCTTAGCTTTATGCACAACATCCCCGACCCGGTGGAGGTGTTTTATTTGCAACAAGGTGCCAGCTATGCCCCGATTCACAGCCAATGTGGTCAGGGATGAGTTGCAGCCAATCCAATATCCAGTCCAGAATACTTTTAGTGATTACGCTGTAGATAATTAAAAAGTATAGCGCGAAGAGAAGTGACAGATAGATGAGGAGAAATAAGGTGACAAACGTTGTTAAAAGATTGGCAAAGAACACGAAGAGGTTCATGAAGAGAGTAGTTAGTCAGACATTTACTAAGGTGAAGAGGAAAAAGTTTCTGGTCCGACGTGAGGGAACACAAAAATGTAGCGTATCTAGTAAATTGGTAGAAATGACTTCGCCGTTGACTACTTTATGTAGAAAGAGAATCTCAAATACGAGCCTACGGTTGTAAAGTGAAGGAAGATTAATAAGAAGAAGTCTGTCAGAATAAGAAGGTAGTCGAAGATTCGGGTCCCAATTAAGACCGCGTAACGCAAACTTAAGGAATTGCTTCTCTACCGATGCAATACTACGCTGGTGAACATCATATTGAGGGTTCCACACTGGTGAGCAATATTCTAGAGTAGGGCGAACTAACGAAGTGTATAAAACCTTTGTCACATATGGATCTTCAAATTCTTTGGCCCAACGTTTAATGAAGGCAAGAAGACTGCATGCTCTATTAACAATTAAAGATATATGAACATTAAATGAAAGTTTTGGGTCAAACATAACGCCTAAGTCTTTAAATGATGGTACACAATCTAACAGAACAGACTTAATAGAGTAATGAGCTAGCAACGGCGACAAACGACTGAAAGTCATAAAAGAGCATTTAGAGGCATTAAGGTGTAATTTATTAACGTGACACCAAACACAGAACGCATCGAGATCTGATTGCAAGTACTGTTGGAAAGAAGGATCATTATATGAATAACAAATCTTGACGTCATCCGCAAACATGAGCACGCGTGAATGAGCCAAGGCCAAAGGCAAATCGTTTATAAACAAGGTAAATAACAGTGGGCCCAGATGACTGCCTTGGGGGACACCTGACGTAACTCGAACAGTTTTAGATATCGAGGAACGAAAAGACACCTTTTGGGTTCTGCCAATAAGATACGACTTTAACCAAGCCAATAGTTTCGGGGAAAAACCCATGATGTTAAGTTTCATGAGAAGCATAGAATGATCAACCGTATCGAAAGCCTTACTAAAGTCAGTATAAATAACATCAGTTTGGCACTTTTTACGGAAGCCATGGTGTACAAGGGTAGTCAATTCTAAAAGGTTGGTAAGCGACGAATGACCTTTCATGAAGCCATGCTGACAAGCAGAAATAGTGGATCTGGATAGGTGTTGAAGGGAAGACGTAATAATTTTCTCAAACAGCTTAGGTATTGCCGAAAGTTTGGCAATGCCACGGTAGTTAGAAATATCCGATTTGTTACCCTTTTTGAAAAGCGGAATAATAAAGGACTCCTTCCAAATATCAGGGAAGCGACAAGTCTCACTCGATATAAAGAATAACCGAGATAAAGGCTTAGTTAGTGAAATCGAACACATTTTAAGGATGCAACTAGGTATATTATCAGGCCCGGGTACGAAGGAAGACGTCATAGATGACAAGCTAGAGATAATACAGTCTTCAGTAATACTAGGAAAAAACAGAGAATTTAAATGTGGAATTGTGAAGGGATAAGGTGTGGGATCCGAAAAAGTAGTGGAATAAGTCGACTGAAAGAATTTAGCAAACAGATCTGCAATATCTGAATCACTATAAGCAGTCTGGTCATTAAGTCTGAAGGTGGAAGGTAGTAAATTAGAGCGTCTTTTGGAATTAACAAAGTTATAAAATCTTTTGGGGTTCTTATAAAATTCAACCTTACAGCGAACGATATAATTATTGTAGCATTGAGTATTTAAAAGACAAAATTGAGAATTGGCTACACAATAATTTGCATAGTCAAGTTGCGAACCAATTTTTTTAAATCTTTTAAAATATCTCGATTTAATGTTACGGAGATTAGAGAGCACAAACTTTAAACCTAATAAAGAAAATGTTGTAAATTTTAACAAAAAGAGCGGGTGAAATAGGAGAAAAAAACATTAAATGTACAAAGTTATTTGCAACGATTAAACAATTCAAATATGTATGTACCATTGCAATACGAGAAGAACGACAACGATAACGACGGCAGCGACTACGAGACGCATTAGAATTGTTGTTCTCTCCATTCTTTTTTTTATTTTTGCTCCGTTGAATACTATTTAACTAGATCGGCTATCGCAAAGTTTAAACAAATAGATACAATATTATATATGTGGGAGCATCCAAATCTCTTCTTAATTCTTTCTTAATTTGCACAGTATTTTAGATCAATCCATTTATTTCGTTCCAAATTTATTTCTGGACTAATAATACTTTTATAATTCATTTACGTTATTCATCACATAATCTTTACATTATTTATCTTTTGAACTTCGTTTCTCTTTTTTTCCTTTATCAGTTTTTATGTCAATTGCAACAAAAACTTCTCTTGGACCAGATACAACCACGCAGCGATCGATAGTCGTATATCTCAATACACACTTCATTTTACATTTCTGATTCTTTAAGCGTTCATACTGTCTAATTTAACAGCTTCCATGCCGTCTCTTTCAACGGTTTCCAAACTGTCTATTTCAACAGTTTCCATACCGTCTCTTTCAACGGTTTTTCTTGTTTCAATACTGTCTCTTTCTACAGTTTCTTTTTCAGTTACTTCATTACTGTCTCTTTTAAGAGTTTCGCTTATTTCAATACTGTCTCTTTCAACAGTTTTTTTTTTTTTTAATTACCGTCTCTTTCTTTTTCTGATATTACTTAATCAGTTCCATATTAAGGATTCGAAATTCGACTGCAGTAATTCTCACTATGATTTCCTTTTGATTATGAGAATGGTTCCGTCAAGAGCGCCACACTTTTCACTTGTGCTTGCTCAATAACACAGTTAGCTCTAATCTCAAAATCATAGATCAAATATTACCATGCAACAAAATATATATTTGCCATGTTGTTTCCATTCGAATCCTCATACCTTCCTATTACATTGCAACACCATTGCAACTTACCAAACAACATATCCTCTCACCGGGATACCTTTCAATACATATCCTCTTAGGGAATGGGCACACGGGCGGAACATAAGTATCTGACAATTTTCTCTAATCCTCATGGCAATATTTATATGTTCTCTCAATTTGCAATGACTTCAAAATGTACCTATCACCTTCTACTTTGTCGATATCAATCTCTGTATCGCACGGCGAAATCAATTTCAGAGGATGTGCCTTTTTTTTTTACCGGTAAGGACTTGCTTTGGTTACACTATTAACTGTGCAATTCAAAGCAAGTTGTACCTCGCCATGGACGTCTCTGCACCGTTTTGTTAGGGTCAATCAACCTAATGGTCATTATCCCTGAGTTAAGCCTCGTGCAAGGGATTCCATCGATAAATGCTTTTGAATATTTGTAAAGCAATTTAATCACATTCTCTATATCATTATCGAGTAATTCAATAAAATTCAATTAAAAAATAAATGAAAAAGTAGATGGCTCGAACACTACACAAGAATTTAACAATTTCAAATGTGTCAGAAAATCTTATATCCTTTACTAAGGATTTCTCTACGACTTACAATATCATTACTAAGAACGATATAACATAAAATAGTACTTCTACAGTGTTTGGGTTAATCAAATTTCACATAATTTTTTGAGGTGCACTGTATATGTCAGCATCGCCAATACCCCGTATTGTAATATGATTGTGGTACATCAAATTTCTTCGGAGTCGAAAAATATTGGAAAGGTCTCACCTCAATGTGTATTAACTCCCATTGGCTCAGACACAGATCACTAATTAATCTTCTTGTCGCGAACTCCTCCAGGTTTCGGTTCTGCATGTCCCACATACCATGCAACTGATCCTCAGATAGTACAGGAGTCGGCACTTATCAGAAAAAAGTGACGCCACGCATTGTTCCTCTGAGAATGCAGGATGTGATTACGATACCACTTCTGATGTCGGAGCGGGTACAACATTATTAATTTCAGTAATGTCTTTCACTCTTTACTTTTCACTTTCAGTGTTTGACATGTGTTTTAAAACTGTTTGGTTAGTTCCCAGAGGGTTTGTTAACTCAGCTCTCTAGCCCGAGACTCCCCTTTATATAGGACCTGACCTGAAGACAGATTTGTTTCTAAATATGTTGCTAAAACAAAGATACTTGTCATTCTGCAAAGTTAGCATTTCCAGCAATATTTCAAGTGTCAATCTGTAGCCAGGGCTACAATATTTTGGTCAATGTTCGTGGAGGGGCGGAAGGATCCAAATAAAAATACATTTAGATGGCGGGTGTCAATTTCGTCTGGTTTGGTGAGACCTTCGTTTAAAACTATGATTTTATTTACAGAGCAATCTCACACACGAAAATGGTTCGATTAAAGGTGAACTGGATTTTTAATAGTAAGTGGAAAAAAAGTACGTGTATTCGGAGCAAAATCTCGTACTAGATTAACACTGGCGATATCCAGGAGATCTCCTCGTCACTCTCCTCAGTATGACCGCATTCCGTTTTGGGAAAAATCCTACCCCTCACTTTCTGCTGTTCACCCGGTAGCGTGAACATACCGCCTGCAACAAGTTGCAATTGCCTTGCTGGACATGTCTAAGGATAGATGATGGCAGCGTTCTGGCACTGGTGGATGGAGGATGGAGGGGGAACTTTGGATGCAGATGGAGTAGGCGGCACGATGGCTGATGACCTCTGGATAGAAGTCCGAAAAAAGGCGGGTGCCTTTCGGGTCTTTGCACTTTGGATTGGATGAACGCGACTGAGCTGTCAATGTGCAAGAGCGTGTGGAGTTGCCTGCGGTGCTCCTGCAGGAACCATTGGAATACTCATGAGCCAAACAGTTCGGACAGTATCCGTTGCTCAAGACTACCCATAACCTGTAGTCAGCTCGTAGTCCTTAAAACTGCCGGAGCGCGTTTGCCCCCTTGACAAACGCGGCACCTGAAGGAATTGGAACTGCGTTCTAAATTGGATGATGCCGCTGTTCTTAGACACATCTTCGTGGTGCTGGAGAAAGTGGACTGGAACCTTCTGGGTTTTCCAGTAATGGAACTGTAATAACCGGGTTCCACTTGGTTGATTGTTCGAAAGAAAACAAACGCGTCAGTTCAGTTTGGTGGTCATGTATAGATTGATTTTTATTCAAACAATATTCTTTTACTTAACCTATCGCCACTTAGGCGACAACTACAAAATAGAAAGAGGAAGTGTCAGTACATACATACATATTAATTGGGGCACTTGCATCAAAGTGCATGGTCAGCGTTCACACGCTGGCTTGGCCCTAGCTCATGTTACGCCTGTGCTCATATGAATATATGTATGTACAAATATGTATGCACATACATATATGAACATGTTTAGCTGTATATTGATGTGAGTATGTTTATGTGAATATATTAATGTATATACATAAACATACTCAAGTGGAGACGTACATATTTGATTGTTTGTACTTGCAACAAAGTGTTACAAGTTGAGCTCTTTGTGTTAATGATTTTTGGTATGGATATACTACACCTCCCCTTTTTAGAAAATAACGTAATATTATGGAGTTATTTGTTAATTAGTAATAAAGATAATAAATGATTGATTAATAGTAATGTAGGTATGTTTGTTAGGAAGATTGTTTTATTTGTGTCTGGCCAGACAAATTTTCTTTCTCAAAAAAGAATTTTTTTTTTTTGTATTTTTAATAAAATGAAGTGTTGAATCCATAAAAAAATTTTATATTTTTCTTTTCGTTTTTTTTTTTTTTTTTTTTTTTTTTTTAAATTATTTTTGCAAATTTTTAACCTATCCTTATGTACTGTTTGTATCTTATTTTTATTATTCCTAATTTTTATGTTGTTGTTTTTAGATATTTCTACAACTTCGAATGGTCCTATATAGGCTGAGTCAAGCTTATGACCAGCTTCGTTTTTTAAGAAAACCTTATCTCCTATTTCTATTTTTAAATCTGCTGACTTATTGTCATAAAAATTTTTCTGGTTTTCCTTACGTTTCTCTAACATTATTCTAGCTCTACTGTATGCTAGTTCTAATCTAAACTTAACTTCTTTAGCATAATCATCTACGTTATATAATGGTTCTATTCTATTTATGCTATTAAAATGCGTTGGTAGATTATTTTGTTTACCAAATACAAGTTCATAGGGACAGTATTTGTGTGTTACTGACGGGGTTGTGTTAAAACAGTACACAAAATATTGTAACCATATGTCCCAATCAGTTTTATCTACTGATATATATGATCGAATGTACTCATTGAATGTCCTATGACTTCTTTCAACGGTACCCAAGGTCTGGTGGTGGTGTGCAGTAGACGTAATGTTGTCTATTTTTAAATATTTGCACAAGTCATTTATTATTGAATTTTTGTATTCTGTTCCCATGTCCGTAATGAACGTCTTCATTGGACCGTACTTCAGAATGAAAGATTCAAAAATAGCTTTAGAGATTGTTGTAGCGCTTTTATTGGGAACTGGTATTGCTACTAAGTATTTCGTCAAGTCACATATTAGAGTGACTGCATATTCGTTACCATTTTCGGATTTTGGTAATGGACCAATGGTGTCCACTATTACCCTATCAAAAGCATGTATGGGGGTTTCTGTAATAACTAAGGGTGTTTTTATGTGCTTTGTCGTTTTTGACTTTAGGCATTTTTCACATTTATTAATGTAGTCTTTTACATGACGTGTCATGTTTTTCCAATAATAATATCTTTTTACTTTGGCCAAAGTTTTTGTAATGCCTGTATGGCCACCCTGTATCGGATCATCATGGTATGTAGACAATATTGCTTCTTTATCTTTATCTTTTTCTATAATGGTCACCGGTTGGAGTAGCGCTACTCTTAATGTTTTCAATATTTTATTGCCCATTTCTTTAAAAGACTCTATTGAAAATGTTTCAAAGATCTTTTCATTCGGTGCCAACTTGAGTTGTTTGATTTCGAGTATACCGGCTTGTTTTTCAAGCCTTTGAAAAAACTGACCTAAGTCTAGATTTCCATTGGTGTACAGATCTCCAATCTCAATTCTTGCTATAACTTTCTTTCCATGTTTGAGGAAACATAAATCGTGTGTTATACGCAAGGTCACTACTTTTCGTACTTCATCATTGCAGAGTACTTCATATATTTTGGGCTTAGAAGCATCATTAGGTACGTGCCTAATTGTATTTTCATTTTTATCATCTGGCCAGAGATTATTTTGTCTACTTTGCTGCCTGGTAGTGACTTTCAGGACATTTGCTTTTGTGTTTTTTAGATCCTGTATTGTAATGCGGGATAATGCATCCGCAACGAAATTATCTTTTCCCTTCAGATATTCTACTGTAAATTCATATTCCTCTAGATCAAGTCTCATTCTTGTTAATTTTGAACTCGGATTTATCATAGAGAATAAATACGTTAGAGGTCTGTGGTCTGTTTTGACTCTGAAATGTCTGCCATATATATATGGGCGAAAGTGTGTAATGGCCCAGTGTATCGCAGCTAGTTCTTGCTCAGTAGTACTTTTATTACTTTCACCTTTAGTGAACGAACGGGATGCGTATGCTACTGGCAACTGCTTATCGCCATAAGTTTGAGTTAGTGCTGCTCCACATGCATATTTGCTAGCATCTGTTATTATGCAAAATTCTTTGCTAAAATCTGGATACTGTAGCAGTGTGGGTTCTATTAAGGCTTTTTTCAGATATTCAAATCCTTTTTGGCATTCTTCAGACCAAACAAATTCTACGTTTTTCTTACACAGTTGTGTTATCGGACGTGCATGTTCTGCGAAGTTTTTAATAAAACGTCTGTAATAGTTGCAAAAGGCTACGAATCTTCTAGCACTATCAGCATCTGTTGGTACTGGGTATTTTTCAATGACGTCATATTTGGTGTCATCTGGCAATATTCCTTTGTCGGTACACTTGTGACCCAAGAATGTCACTTCGTGCATGAAGAATGAACATTTCTCTGGATGCAGTTTTAGGTTGTGTTTTCTGCATATATCAAAAATATCCTTTAGGTTTTTGAGCATGTGTTTCTCAGAACAGCCGATGACTATTAAGTCATCCATGTAAAGGAATGCTTGTGACGGATTTAATCCAGAGAAAGCAATTGTCATCATTCTTTGAAAGGAATTTGGTGCAATTTTCAGACCATACGGTAGTCTAGTAAACTGATAAGATCCATTGCTAGTGGAAAATGACGTAATGCTTCGCGATTTATCCTTTAGTTCTATTTGGTGAAAACCGGACATTAAATCTAGACATGAAAAATATTTGGCTCTGCCTAGTTGATCAAGAATATCGTCTATTCTTGGTAATGGGAATTTATCGGACAACAGTTTTTTGTTTATTTGACGATAGTCTATTACTAATCGCCATCGTTTCTTTTCTGATCCTGGTAAACCCTTTTTCGGTACCAGTAGTAACGGACTATTATACTCGGACACTGATGGTTCGACTATTTTATCTTTAATGAGTTTATCGACTTGTCTAGTTATTTCTTCTTTATGCATGTGTGGTATTCTGTAATTTTTTGTGTATACTGGCTGGTTGTCATTCAATCTGAGTTCTTGTTTATAAAAGTTGTTCGTAGTAATTGGTTCGTTTTCTAAACCAAATACATCTGTATACTTGGTGCAGAGCTCTTCTAGTACGTTTTTGAACATAGGTGGGAAGTTTGGCTTTAGTTTTTGTATTACTGATTGACTTCTTTGGTCATCAGTTGTCTGTACAATTTCGTAATTCTTTAATGATTCATATTTTATGCTTTTTAAATTTAAAATTTTTACTCTTTTTGTTGTGTTTAAAATTCGGACAAATGTTTTGTTCGGGCTTGAGATCGAATTTCCAATAAATATTCCATTTTCGACCTCTTGATTTAAGATGACGATATTTGAGTTTTCATTTGGAATATTTATTTGTCGGATTACTTCAGATCTCGCTGGAAGGATTGTGGTATTGCTGTCACAAGTGTGTAATATGGGGATATTTATTGCAAAATTTAAATTATTTGGTCTTAATATTAGTAAATCGTTTGGTTCACTGAAGTCTAATTGGCAATTGAATGTTTTGAAGAAATCTAGTCCTAAAATTCCATCAAATGGAATTGGAAAACTTTCGTCTACTATATGGAAGTTGTGTGGAATTATGAATTCATTTTGTCTTAGTTCTATAAGGGTTAGACCTTTGGAAGTAATTGAACCTTCACCAATTCCTGATATTTCAATTGTGTTTGAAGTATCTGTATGTTCAAAAGGATCTGTTTTTTCTTTTATTATTGATACGTCTGCACCTGTATCTAACAAGAAGGTATATGTGTTGTGTGTATTTTCGTTTTTAATTTTGATGAAAATACTTAGGCTAAGATTGAATGTGTATACATTTACAGTTTCTTCTGAATATCTGCAGGGATCTATTGGTTTTCCGAATTACTTTGAGTAAGTCGTACATTACCATTTCCGTTGTTAGAGCTACCTCGGTTGGAATTACCTCGGTTCGAGCTGTTTCGGTTGGAATTATTTCTTCCTCGGTTGTTGTACCGTGAGTTACCACGATATCCACCGGTATTATTATTATTCCTATAACCGTTATTTTGGTAATTACCTCTACCTCGGTAATTATTTTGTCCATTTCTATTGTATTGACGGTAGTGCATGACAGGGTTTGCCTGTCCTGTTTCTGCTGTACTACTGTCTACGAACTTTGTTGTTAGTTCGTTCATGTCACGGAAAATACCTGCTTTTAGTACGTTACGTACTTGATTGTTTATGCAGTTCTTTGTTATTGCCTCTGTAGCGACTGAAAGTGTATACTTTTTAGCTATTTCGACAGATGTGCCATCGTGTATAAAGGCACCTTCCAGAGATTCAGTAAGCTTTTCAATTTCTTGGGCATACTGACTTGCTGTTTTGTTTCTCTGGGGTAGGTTTTTGATTTTTGCCGTTATTGACGCTACTGATTCCGTTTTTACATTTGATGCAATACTGTTAATAATCTCTTCTATTGTCTGTTCGGAGGTTATCAAATTTCTTGTGTGACCTTTTAGTTTTGTTTTTATGAGACACACTGCTGTTTCCTCATGGTCGCCTTTTAGTGAATTTATCAAATTCAATGCGTCCATGAAGCTCTGAAGATTTTCTCTTCTGCCATCAAACTGTGGGATAAGGTTTGAGGCCATCTTTAAAAAATCAGTGACTGTTTGAGTCATTTTTGTGTTTCTTGGCGAAATGGCTGGTTTATTAAGAGTTATTTTTGTTTGATCTAAACTCACTGACGGTTCTTCTTGATCCGTCTCTTCTTCAGCCGTTAACTGGGTTTTGTCTTCCAGTGATATTGAAATATCCAAATCAATTGTTTGTTTATATTCAATATTATATCTTTTTAATACGGATTTTGCCTTTTGTTTGCAGTCATTATAGAATGCATTTGCGGCTGTTTTTCGTCCCGTAGTTAGCTTACTATAGTGTTCTATGAATACCGCTCTAATATTTTCTAGGCTCTTTATTATTATTTTCGAGTGTTTTTCTATTGTACTTTGGGATGTTTCCCTGTTCTGCGAGAGGCACTTACAAGATTTATTTAATTCTTGCGCATGTATTCTAGCTTCTCCTATTATGTCATCCCAATTAATCATATTTTGTTGAAAAATTTACACTCTTTTTTTTTTTTTTTTTTTAATTCCCTGAGAGATCAATTGTCTCTATGGGTTGCTCGAATAGTTTATGCACCCAGGTGGGTAGAATTCTGTTTTTTCGCTTTAGGCGGTTGTAGGCTTCTACTATGGATCTTTCTATCAAGTGAGTTATCCCTGATTTAAATTTTCTATTATTCACAATCCAGTATTTGATTTCTTTATATTTTGGATTGGTTTCACCTCTGTTAAAGAGGAAGTCTAAGAATGGAACGTATTTGTTCAAATATTTAAGTTCTACTCGACCCATTTTTATACTGTATTTAGGCCATCTGCTCTACTCTGATATTTTTTCTTAATTATTTTATTATGCATTGCATATAATTTCAAAGCCAGATTTAAGGCTACTAATATTAGGATAGCTAACAACAATATCCCTATTTCTTCTAAATTTTCCTTGTGATCTACTATTTTAACGCTGTTAACGACATTAGCCGTTGGGTGGTCTATTTTGGATTCTTGAGAACCCATCTTTCTAGCAAAAAAAAAAAATTTTGTTTTCTTGGTCGTTTAGACCTGTTTTCTATTTGTTTGATAGAGAGAAAAAAAAATTTTTTTTTGATTCGATTGTTACATAAAAAAAATTTCTTCTTTAATATAATTTCAAAAATTTTAAAAGAGAGAAAAATTATCTCAACTGTGTTTCGCACAGTGAGCCAGAGACGTGGAAAGATAGAAGAGTAGACATGCGTAGGCTTACAGCTTGAACAATGTTTTAGTTAAATCTATGCCTACGCATGTTTTTTAGTATTAGCCTGTCAATGGTTGGTTAGTAGGTGTACTGTGCAACAAGTGCAAACTCGTACGTGTTTGTTCTTATTATTTATTTATATGTAAAATTTCAATTATAATTAAAGGCAAGAGAATTATTTACTCATTGCGTTTCTTCGCTCTTTGGCGAAGTTCAACTGTATTTTTCATGAGGCACTCTGTGTAGTGCTGTCGGTCCTTGTCATCCAGTCCTGTGTGGAGGAGGTCCTGGAGGAGCTTCCTTTCACGCCTTAGCCTGGCGTATTTTCCTCCTCTTGATTTCTGTTTGGGGTCTTCCTTCTGTTTCTCTTGGCGAGCCCGGTACTCAGCTATCGTGAGTGGGCGTGGTCCTTCGTTTGGACACACCTCTAATACCTCTTCGAGGAGTGGTGCGTCCCTTTGTACGGTAGGTACAGCCGTCAGGAAATCCAAGTCCTTCGGACGTGACGGTTCGGTGCTAGTCATCAGCACGTGCCTCTTTTGTTTTTATTATTTATTTATTTATTTTTTGTGTGTGTGTGTTTTTTTTTTTTTTAGTCCATTAGATAAAAATGGAATGTACCTGCTGCATTTGTGTAGCAGCATACATTTGGTACCTCTATCAGGAAGCACATCTGTACTCTTGAGCCTCCTCTTACTGGGAATTCTTCTCCAGCTAGATCGGAGTATGCGGCTCTTATTTGCACTAGAGTTAGCGAGCTTTGAGGGGAGTGGCTTTGCTCACTACGAAACACCTCAATTATATCGTTTCTTATGCTCGGGCTTCGTCTGATAACTCTTTGAAAGTAGTTATCCAGTGTTGCCATTTCTCATTTTCGTGCCCTTTTTTTTTATTTTATATATTTTTTTTTTCACACACACACATACATACACAAAAATTTTTTCCTTTGTCCTTCCGATGTCCTTAGGTCTTATTTTTGACCTATTGTCACGGTCGCCATGTAAAGACCGGGTTCCTTTGGTTCAAGAGTGTTAAAGAAAGAACACCGTCTGTGTCGCTTTGGTGGTCATATTCAGATTGATTTTTATTCCAAAAATATTCTTTGACTTAACCTATTGTTACATAGATATTCTTATGCTGCCACTTAGGCGACAGCTACAAAAGAAAGAGAGAAAGTGTCAGTACATACATACATATTATTTGGGGCACTTGCATCAAAGTGCATGGTCAGCGTTCACACGCTGGCTTGGCCCTAGCTCATGTTACGCCTGTGCATTGCTGCTCATATGAATATATGTATGTGCATATATGTATGTACATACATATATGAACATGTTTAGCTGTATATTGATGTGAGTATGTTTATGTGAATATATTAATGTATATACATAAACATACTCAAGTGGAGACGTATATATTTGATTGTTTTTACTTGCAACAAAGTGTTACAAGTTGAGCTCTTTGTGTTAATGATTTTGGTATGGATATACTACAAAACCCCTGAGCACCCACCCGATTCTCCTTTCGAACCCCCCAAAAAAAACCCCCAAACTTTTTAAATCTTTTTTTCCCAAGATTGGGGGAGGGGGAGGGCGCCCCCAACCCAAAAATTTTAGGTATAAAAAAACCACGAGCCCCCCCCTCCTCTCAAACCAAAAAAAAAAAAAAAACAAAAATTATTTTTTTCTTGTTATAAGGGAAGGGGGGAGGAGCCACAGGAGCACTTTGGTGAAATTGCGGATCAGCGAGCGGAAGCTCAAGCGAATCCTGATTAACCTTATTTGGAACGCCGCGAGACGGAACTGCCTCAGCTACACTAGTCAGAACCACTGCGACTGCCTGGAACTGTCGCAGCGGTTCGACAGGGGGAGAAATCTGTAAGCGGCACACTTTGTCCCCGCTACCAGCATCGCATTGCCCATTGCCGCGAATGCTAGTTAGTACTTCGCAGCTTGGACGAACAATCAATTTAAACATTCTTTGGGAAATAAATGGTTTCAGAATTGTACAATCAGGTGCTGAGCTCTCTTGCACTTGGGCGGAAAGGCCTGAGCTCTTGCCGTAGGTTTTCGGCTTACGGATGGAAAGGTCTGACCGCTAGAAGGACATCTGTGGCCTCAAGTACACGGTGGCGAACAGTTAAAACCCGATTCAGGTCGTCCCAGGATGAGACGGCGATCTAATTTGGAACGGACTGTTCCCATTTGGCTTTTTAAAAATCGAAAATAAAGGACTCTTGTCAAGGAGTTTTCTTTTGTTTGGACGCGTGTAAAAATACAGCAAAATACATATGATTGTCTTTTCTATTCAAGCTTAACACCAATAAATGTACACCACTTCTACCAGTCCCTGGTAGTTGTGAGAGCGTCTAAAAGAACACAGAGAGTGCGAAATGGAGCGATTTCCTAATTTCTGATATATTAAATGTTTCTACAGATCTCAAATTAATTTGCTTTAACTTGTTATCCGATATCGTGTAGTCTTGGATTAATTTGTTGTGGGTTACGCTCTTCTATCGAATGGCTTAGGGGTTCTCAAAGGTCTTTTAATTGTTTTGAAAATCCCCTACCTAAGCACTATTGATTTGTATGGTTCTTTAAGTGTTTCACGTTGTGAAACCTTTGATTTAATAATTATTTTTTTTTTTATGAAAATTTACTTATTTAAGTTAATATACAGAGGATAAAAACGAAAGTTAAAACAGTTACAATTCATTATAAAAATTTCTAAATTATAGCACGAGGTTTAACGGATCAGACTTGATAGAGTGTTAAGCTAGAATCCGAGACAAAAGACTGAAACTCAAAAAAAGGTGTAGATTCAAGCCAATTCAATGTTTGTTCTTAAAAAGTTTAGTTTTACCCGATATCGATTACATATCCATATTCGAGAACTCGATAACGATTATATGGAGTATGACACTGCAATTCGATAATAATCTTACTGCATTAACAATGTGGAATAAAATTCAATAATTCTTATATTCTAAAAATGATTTTAAATGCATGCATTTAAAATGCAAATGCATTATTAAATATTGTTCAGAAACATACCGGCACCCATTGAACTATTAGTTCAGCACATAGGGAGGGCAGCTAACTTGGAGAAAGGGCGTTTTTTGAGATCCATGGGTAACTACCCGAATTAATCCATCGTCTCCAGGATGGACCGCAGAGACTCGTCCCAATCTCCATTTGGTGGGTGAAAGATGTGGTTCCTTGAGCACCACAAGAGTTCCAATACAAAGGTTATTCTCTTTCGATCATTCCATAAACCAACGCTTCCAGAACCGCTGAAGTTGATTCCATCTCTCCACACGGTAAAATGTCATGTCCAAATAGCACGGCTCGGGTAGGAGACCCAACAAAAAAAGGCCAGGTGTGCGAGGGTCCAGACAGCTGTCACTGTTTGCGCAGAGTGGTCTTCAGTTTAATACAGCTTCTATTTGCGCTAACACAGTAGACAACTATTCCGGCTGAATCCGAGATATACAACCCCTGCAGTATATCCAAGCCTACGTACAAAATTTCAGCTCTGGCTAAAATGGCTATTTACTTTATATGGTTAGAGATCCTTCCTTCTATGCACTGAACACTTCTGACCAAACTTAATATACCCTTTTTGCAAGGGGGAAAAAAATACCGCTTTTGCAAAAATTGTTTAGGGCTCTCAGTCGCCTCCGAGACGCCTATTTACAATCATATTGCTATTAGTTTGATCTAATAGCAATAAATAGTAAGTTGTACTAACTAACTGCGTAAAGGCATGTCGACCAATTCGGGCCCAAGCTCTCGCGATCCCCACCCTCAACAGCTAAAAAAAAACAAATCATACAACAACAACGTGAGCGTCAACTCTCGGTCCAAAGCAAAAACGCGTACTTTTCGGTTGCGTCACCGACCTCACTAAATGCTACCGAACGCATTAACACCGAAAATGGAAGCCACGCAGCAACTAACAGCAATTTACCGTGGAGAGCAATGTGCTTCTCCATTAATATTGATAACTGGGTTACCGATTGCAACGACTAGCACCGTTAGCTCGTTGACAGCAACTAGCCGTCAACGCCAATACACCTAAAGACAGCCACAACAATTAATTCAACGCCATCTGTCCAAACTTGAATGGATAGATATATTAAAATAACTAAGCGGAAGCAAAGCCCACACAAGAAAAAAACTGGCAATGTGCCGAAACTAACCAAACCAAATGAACGAGTTGCACCCCAAAGCGAGAATCGTTTTAAAACTCTTGCCGATCAGCAAGACGCCGAAGCCGGCCCCGTAGAAAAAGTACAATCGGCTTTATGTCTCCCACTATACATCCGTGGAGCTAACTGCACCGCCCTGATTTCGATACCAGTAGAAAAAAAAGGGGCAATTAACTTTGTTGTAACCCCTCTCAATATGTGAAACATAAAAGAAATTAAATGCCAAACCCAAACTGTGGACAATTTTTGCATCATCAAAAAGTACCTCCGTAATGATGATCTCAACTTTTATACCTTCCAACTAAAAAGTAGTAAAGCGCTTCAGGTCGTGTTAAAGGGGATTGAGTCATCGGTTCCAACACAAGAAATAGCAGACACGCTGGCCGAGAAAGGGTTTGCGGTTAAGTCCGTTGTCAATATTATCAACAGAAACAAAGCCGCACAGCCACTCTTGAGCTCCAACCAGTTGCAAAGCTGTCAAAGCCAAATGCAGTGCACCCCATCTATAACCTCCATAGGAGATATCAACCACCTCATTGTAAAAACTTCCATAAACATAACGACACTTCTAACAATTGCCATCTTAGGTCAGTGTGTTTTGGCGAACATCATGAAGATGGTATTTGCACCAAGGACAGAAGTAACGTCGCACTTAAACTATGCAGTAACTGTAGAGGTAACCAAACGGCCAACTACAGAGAATGCCCTGTGTTTAAGGATCTTAAATCACACCTAAACGGGCGCAAACCCCCCACTGGACCAAAGGTCGCCTACAACGCCTCCCAAATTACAACGGGAGTATTCTTCACCAAGGCTTTTGGATCATCTAACATTCCTGCTACAAGCAGCCCTAGGGTATCCTTCGCTAGCGTGCTCCGACGGCAGACGGAGCCCTCGAATCCGCAACCTAGCGTACTAGAACTTGGCCAGCAAACTCCAAGTGGTCTAGAGGCTCTATTGATCTCATTTAATTAAAACATAACCACTTTTTTGGCGTTCATGCAAAACTGCATGCTGGAACATGCTGAATCAGAACTCGCTTATCCAGAAGCTTATCGATAGTGTATTATAGCTTCCCTACGTCTATGTCTCTGGAATGCGAACGGCATCTCCACGCACAAAAATGAACAGCTTCTATATCTAGACTCATGTGAAATCGACGTCATGCTGATATCGGAAACACATCTAACATCAAAAAATAATTTTCAAATACCAAAATATACCTTCTACTCAACAAACCATTCAGACGGAAAAGCTCATGGCGGGACTGGTATCCTAATCAAAAACCGTTTAAAACACTCGTTGCTCAATAGATTTGAAACACTGCACCCCCTAGCAACTGCTATAAGTGTCCAAACCAGCAGTGGCAACACCACATTGGTTAACCTGTACTGCCAAGCACGCTAGTTAATCTCTGAAAAGGAATTTACCGATTTTTTTAACACTCTCGGTGATCGATTCAGTGCACCAAAGGACTATAACGCCCAGCATACGCACTGGAGATCTGGCCTGGTAAATCCTAAAGGTAAGCAGCTGTACAACACAATAGTCAACCCACTCAATTAGATGGATTGCGCCTCACCGGATAGGCCTACTTACTGGCCCACAGACCCACACAAAGTGCATGACTTGATTGATTTTGCAGTAATAAGGAGGATTCCGCGTAATCAGATCAATGATCAAGACACTGCTAGATTTAACTTCTGCACTTGAGTCAATGCTGGAAGCTGCAGCAAGAGTATCTACTCCACCAGTTATTAAAAATCATTTAAAGCCGAAAAAATCCCCTGGCCATGACTTAACTACACCGAAAATGATCATAGAACTCTCTACCATCGCCATGCAAAACATCTGCAAGTTGTTCAACGCTATATTAAGAATTGGCTACTTCCCAAGAGCGTGGAAAAGGTCCACTATCATCAAGATTCCTAAAGTGGGAAAGGACAAAACCTAGCCATCATACTATAGGCCAACTAGTTTGCTGTCATGTCTTTCACAGCTTTTTGAAGACGTCCAGCAGATCCGAGTTAACTTATTTCTGGCTTTCCAAAACACAATTCCTTTAAACCGTTTCGCTTCCTCGAAAAACACGAGGCAATTGAACAAGTCAATCAGCATTCGAACTAAAAGAACTGTCTGCGGATGTTTTCCTCGGTGATGCCCAGGCTTTCGATAGTTTAGCTGGAGGGTCTGATGTTTAAATTCCGTTTAAAACTCCCACAGTACACCCACAAACTCATGGAATCTTACCTTTATAATAGGAAATTCGCTGTTAGATGTAATTAAGAACCACTGGTGTATACTGCAGACTTACCAATGAGTTTAGGACTTACAACGTCCGAATTTTGCCGATGACACGGCAATCCTCAGCAGATAAAAATGCCCAATACAAGCTTTTGGAAAATTAGAGGAACAGAGGTGGTAGAGGAATGGCTAGCATCCAAGTCGACGAGCAGAAATGCAAACATGTTACATTTACGCTTAACAGAAGAAACTGTCCAACTCTAATGCTAAACAACGTACCAATTCCTCAAGCCAATGATGTCGCTTATCTTGGCATCCACCTAGACAAAAGGCTAACTTGGCGCAGGCACATCGAAGCAAAAAAAACACAACTAAAACTAAAAGCGAGTATCTTACATTGTAATCACACAATCTTTATCAAATTCGGCACAGTCATTAGATATATTAAACTAACAAATGTTTATTTTAAAAACTTTTGCGTCAAAAGTAGCAATGTTATTGAGAAAAGTCACTGCCATGACTTTTCCGTTTGTATGGGAGCTATATGATATAGTGGTCCGATCCGGCTGAATCCGAGATATACAACCCCTGCAGTATATCCAAGCCTACGTACAAAATTTCAGCTCTGGCTAAAATGGCTATTTACTTTATATGGTTAGAGATCCTTCCTTCTATGCGCTGAACACTTCTGACCAAACTTAATATACCCTTTTTGCAAGGGGGAAAAAAATACCGCTTTTGCAAAAATTGTTTAGGGCTCTCAGTCGCCTCCGAGACGCCTATTTACAATCATATTGCTATTAGTTTGATCTAATAGCAATAAATAGTAAGTTGTAATAACTAACTGCGTAAAGGCATGTCGACCAATTCGGGCCCAAGCTCTCGCGATCCCCACCCTCAACAGCTAAAAAAAAAACAAATCATACAACAACAACGTGAGCGTCAACTCTCGGTCCAAAGCAAAAACGCGTACTTTTCGGTTGCGTCACCGACCTCACTAAATGCTACCGAACGCATTAACACCAAAAATGGAAGCCACGCAGCAACTAACAGCAATTTACCGTGCGCTTCTCCATTAATATTGATAACTGGGTTACCGATTGCAACGACTAGCACCGTTAGCTCGTTGACAGCAACTAGCCGTCAACGCCAATACACCTAAAGACAGCCACAACAATTAATTCAACGCCATCTGTCCAAACTTGAATGGATAGATATATTAAAATAACTAAGCGGAAGCAAAGCCCACACAAGAAAAAAAACTGGCAATGTGCCGAAACTAACCAAACCAAATGAACGAGTTGCACCCCAAAGCGAGAATCGTTTTAAAACTCTTGCCGATCAGCAAGACGCCGAAGCCGGCCCCGTAGAAAAAGTACAATCGGCTTTATGTCTCCCACTATACATCCGTGGAGCTAACTGCACCGCCCTGATTTCGATACCAGTAGAAAAAAAGGGGCAATTAACTTTGTTGTAACCCCTCTCAATATGTGAAACATAAAAGAAATTAAATGCCAAACCCAAACTGTGGACAATTTTTGCATCATCAAAAAGTACCTCCGTAATGATGATCTCAACTTTTATACCTTCCAACTAAAAAGTAGTAAAGCGCTTCAGGTCGTGTTAAAGGGGATTGAGTCATCGGTTCCAACACAAGAAATAGCAGACACGCTGGCCGAGAAAGGGTTTGCGGTTAAGTCCGTTGTCAATATTATCAACAGAAACAAAGCCGCACAGCCACTCTTGAGCTCCAACCAGTTGCAAAGCTGTCAAAGCCAAATGCAGTGCACCCCATCTATAACCTCCATAGGAGATATCAACCACCTCATTGTAAAAACTTCCATAAACATAACGACACTTCTAACAATTGCCATCTTAGGTCAGTGTGTTTTGGCGAACATCATGAAGATGGTATTTGCACCAAGGACAGAAGTAACGTCGCACTTAAACTATGCAGTAACTGTAGAGGTAACCAAACGGCCAACTACAGAGAATGCCCTGTGTTTAAGGATCTTAAATCACACCTAAACGGGCGCAAACCCCCCACTGGACCAAAGGTCGCCTACAACGCCTCCCAAATTACAACGGGAGTATTCTTCACCAAGGCTTTTGGATCATCTAACATTCCTGCTACAAGCAGCCTTAGGGTATCCTTCGCAGGCGTGCTCCGACGGCAGACGGAGCCCTCGAAAGGGCTCCACCATCTACACAATCCGCAACCTAGCGTACTAGAACTTGGCCAGCAAACTCCAAGTGGTTTAAAGGCCCTATTGATCTCACTTAATCAAAACATGACTGTATGTAGGAACTGATGAGGAATCAAAACCTGCCTTTCCAGAAGCTTATCGAGAATAAATAATGATTTCCCTACGTCTGTATCTTTGGGATGCTAAGGGCATCACGACTCAAGTGAAATCGACGTCTTGCTAATATCGGAAACTCACTTAACATCAAAAAATAATGCCAAACATACGCACTGGGGATCTCGCCTGGTAAATCCTAAAGGCAAGCAGTTGTACAACACAATAGTCAACCAACTCAATAAGATGGATTGCGTCTAACCGGGTAGGCCTACTTATTTACCCAACCAGCACTAAACATCCTCCAACATCAAACTCATTTGTACTTCCCCCTCGAGCACATTAACGGATAGTGAGTATTCGGAACTTCAATCGGATGAGATAAGTACAGTTATTAAAAACCACACAAAACCGAACAAAGCCCCCGGCCATGACCTAATCACACCGAAAATAATCCTCGAACTCCCTACCATCGCCATACAATACATCTGCAAACTGTCCAACGCTATAATAAGAATTGGCTACTTTCCTAGAGCTTGAAAAAGGTCCGCTATCATCATGATTCCTAAAGTGGGAAAGGACAAAACCGAGCCATCATCTTATAGGCCAATTAGTTTTCTGCCATGTCTTTCGAAGCTTTTTGGAAAAGTCCTGCAGTTCCGACTGAACTCATGTCTGGCATCGGAGAACACAATCCCTTCACACCAGTTCGGCTTCCACGAAAAACATGGGACAATTGAACAAGTCAATCGTATAACATCCGAAATACGAACAGCATTCGATCTAAAAGAATACTGTGCGGCTGTCTTTCTCGACGTTGCCCAGGCTTTCCACAAACTCATGGAATCTTACCTTTATAATAGGAAATTCGCTGTAAGATATGATGGCTCCGTCTCGGCTGACTTTGAAATCAAAGCTGGTGTACCGCCAGGCAGTGTACTCGGCCCATTGCTCTATCTGCTGTACACTGCAGACTTACCAACGAGTTCAGGACTTACAACGTCCAATTTTGCCGATTATCATAATAAATAACATCACTTCTTACGAAGGTTGGTGCTGAGACCAAAGGCGTCTACGACGAAAAGCAAAGCTTCGACAAGCTTTCAATGTGGGAGGAATTCTGCACAATTCAGCTCCGCTGCCAGTTCCTAGAAAGTCATGAGACAGGTCAACTCGGCAAGCGCAATAGTTCCCCGGGACGAAAACGACCATCAACGTCAAAGGCATTCCTCAATATTAACTCTCAATGCTTACAATGCCATTCGACGGCGCACTATGTTAGTGTTTGTAAATCATTTTTAGAGTTATCGCTACAACAAAGGTTCGAAACAATCAAACGGACCAATGCATGTCTTAACTGTCTGCGCACTGAACGTCACGTCGAGGATTGTCCCTCACTCTTCCGGTGCAAAGTGTGCCGATCACCTCATCACACGTTGTTGCATCAATTCGCCTCCACCCCGATAAAAAACCTATCATCATCGGTTCTATCTGTCAATCTAATAGCTAATAACAAACACTGATAAAAAGGGGATGCTCCCCACAGCATTGATTCACATAATGGATATTTTACGGGCACTTTCAGATTCATGTTCTGAACTTAATTTTATTACAGAAGAGACTGCCAAGCGGCAAAATCTGGATAGAACTCGCGTATCTCAAGAGTTCAGCGGCATTCCTGGAAGCAGTCAAGACATTAAACACAATGCATTTGCGACAATACGTTCCAGGCATTCATCATTTACGTGGTCCGCCAACTTTGCCGTCATTAGGAAAATTTGTGCTCAGCAACCACACGAGCATATCGATACATCAAATTGGACCTTACATTCGGATATCAATCTCGCCGATCTGTATTTTAACGAGCCCCACAAGATACACATTTTAATAAACACGAATGGGCTGTTTGCAATCCTCGATGGTCAGCAAATAAACACCAAATATGTATGGATAGTTGGTGAAAGGCCGAAAGGCCTTAGCAGCAATGTTTATTGGTACACGAAAACCCACCACTTGATCTTCTAGTTAAAAGATTTTGGGAAATTGAAGATTGTGAGTTTGTTTGCAACCGGCAAACCTAAGAAGAACAGGAATGCAAAAGCCATTTTTGTAAAAATGCAATTGTAAAATCGAATAGAAGACTCCAAGTTTGACTTCCATTTCCCCAGAGAAATTAGGATTCTCTTACAAGACCTATTTAAAACGCTCTACTTTACTACCTTCCACCTTCAGACTTAATGACCAGACTGCTAATAGTGATTCAGATATTGCAGATCTGTTTGATAAATTCCTTCAGTCGACTTATTCTGCTACTGCTTCGGATCCCACACCTTATCCCTTCACAATTCCACATTTAAATTGTATGTTTTTTTCCTAGTATTACTGAAGACTGTATTATCTCTAGCTTGTCATCTATGACCTCTTCCTTCGTACCCGGGCCTTTATCTCGGTTATTCTTTATATCGAGTGAGACTTGTCGCTTCCCTGATATTTGGAAGGAGTCTTTTATTATTCCGCTTTTTAAAAAAGGCAACAAATCGAATATTTCTAACTACCTTGGCATTGCCAAACTTTCGGCAACACCTAAGCTGTTTGAAAAATTATTACGTCTTCCCTTCAACACCAGATCCACTATTTCTCCTTGTCAGCACGGCTTTATGAAAGGTCGTTCGTCGCTTACCAACCTTTTTAGAATTGACTACCCTTGTACACCATGGCTTCCGTAAAAAGTGTCAAACTGATGTTATTTATATTGACTTTAGTAAGGCTTTCGATACGGTTGATCATTCTATGCTTCTCATGAAACTTAACATCATGGGTTTTTCCCCGAAACTATTGGCTTGGTTAAAGTCGTATCTTATTGGCAGAACCCAAAAGGTGTCTTTTCGAGTCATCTGGTCCCACTGTTATTTACCTTGTTTATAAACGATTTGCCTTTGGCCTTGGCTCATTCACGCGTGCTCATGCGGATGACGTCAAGATTTGTTATTGATATAATGATCCTTCTTTCCAACAGTACTTGCAATCAGATCTCGATGCGTTCTGTGTTTGGTGTCACGTTAATAAATTACACCTTAATGCCTCTAAATGCTCTTTTATGACTTTCAGTCGTTTGTCGCCGTTCCTAGCTCATTACTCTATTAGGTCTGTTCTGTTAGATTGTGTACCATCATTTAAAGACTTAGGCGTTATGTTTGACTCAAAACTTTCTTTTAATGTTCATATATCTTCAATTGTCAATAGAGCATGCAGTCTTCTTGGCTTCATTAAACGTTGGGCCAAAGAATTTGATGATCCATATGTGACAAAGGTTTTATACACTTCGTTAGTTCGCCCTACTCTAGAATATTGCTCACCAGTGTGGAACCCTCAATATGATGTTCACCAGCGTAGTATTAAAACGGTACAGAAGCAATTCCTTAAGTTTGCGTTACGCGGTTTTAATTGGGACCCGAATCTTCGCCTACCTTCTTATTCTGACAGACTTCTTCTTATTAATCTTCCTTCACTTTACAATTGTAGGCTCGTATTTATCATTCTCTTTCTACATAAAGTAGTCAACGGCGAAGTCATTTCTACCAATTTACTAGATACGCTATATTTTTTGTGTTCCCTCACGTCGGACCAGAAACTTATTTCCTCTTCACCTTAGTAAATGTCTGACTAACTACTCTCTTCACGAACCTCTTCGTGTTCTTTGCCAATCTTTTAACAACCTTTCTCACCTTATTTCTCCTCATCTATCTGTCACTTCTCTTCGCGCTATACTTTTTAATTATCTACAGCGTAACCACTGAAAGTATTCTGGACTGGATATTGGATTGGCTGCAACTCATCCCTGACCACATTGGCTGTGAATCGGGGCATAGCTGGCACCTTGTTGCAAATAAAACGCCTCCACCGGGTCGGGGATGTTTAGTTGTTATCTGTATTTTGGCTTAAGCTGCTGACTTTGTTGACGTAAATAAATAAATAAATAAATAAATAAATAAATAAATAAATAAATAAATAAATAAATAAATAAATAAATAAATAAATAAATAAATAAATAAATAAATAAATAAATAAATAAATAAATAAATATATAAATAAATAAATAAAATAAATAACATTTCTATCATTTCGTTTAAACAGGTATGCACTTACAGGCGACATAGCCAAGATGTATCGCCATCGCATCCCCTTTTTTAGATCCAAGGGACCAGAGATTTTAGCGCATTGTATGGCGACCAACAAAATCAGAAGAATTAAAAACTTATGAGCTCAACACCGTGACATATGGCATGTCAGCTGCACCGTTCTTAGCTATCAGAAGTGTTCACCATATTGCCGACTTTTAAGCACACAATCATTCTATAGCTGCTAAAACATTACGCAACGACTTATATGTGGATGACTTGCTAACCGGAGCTGATAGCATAACATTAAAAATGTTGCAGTAGACATCTTAGCAAAAGCTGGATTGCATCTTACAAAACTCAGTAGCAACTGCAAGGAAATTACGAAAACTTCAGAGAACGAAGTATTTATCGCCATGGAAGATCAAGACACTCCCAAAACTCTGGATGCCCAGCAGTGACATCTTCACATTTCGATACATTTGTGACCACCAAGAACCATTTGCTAAACGATCAATTCTTTCAGTAGTAGCAAGAATGTTTGACTTGCTGGGATTCATAAGTCCGGTTATTGTTCGGTCCAAAATTATTATGCAAGACTTGACACTCAAGGGCCTAGATTGGGATGAGCCTGTTGATGGTCAAATTAAGGAAAGATGGAAAGAACTTTTACAGGATCTTAAAGACTTATCAAATCTACAAATACCACGATATGTGAACACATCGAAAACGTATCGATGCGCCGACGCATACGAAAGAGCGTACGGATGCTGTCTCTATTTTCAATCAGAGCTCCCGAGTGGAGTCAAAGTCACTTTACTCGTTGCGAAATCAAAAATAGCACCTACTAAGACACAGTCATTGCCCAAGTTAGAACTGTGCGGACCATTGTTGTTCAGTCGGACTTGGCGCAAATACGAAAGGACATTAAAATTATTAATTACATCGACAACGTATACTTTTGGACCTATTCAAAAATTGTTTTGCAATGGCTGAAACTTCATGCATCAACACTTCATTGTTTTGTAGCAAGTAGAATATCAGAGTGGATAACATGGCCAACATTCTTAAAATTGTCTAAGGCCGAATGGCCAATTCTTAGAGAACCACTTCCGCTGCCTATCGAGGTAAGAACCAAGTCAGCACTTAGAAGAGCAGACAACGCTAATTCACAATCTATTCTAAATATGATCATAAAAAATCATCGTTACACAATCTCCTATTTTATCTCTTTTACGAGAACGAATTTGGGTAATCAAAGCACGAGCATTGATTAGAAAAGTCGTGCGAAGCTGCATCCGCTGCTTTCACTTCAAAGGCGATTATTATTAAATTAGTCTCCGAATTGTCAACAAACGCATTTCTGCTTTAAATACGTAGATTTGTAGCGCGCCGAGGTGTACCGTTGCGCATGGTTTGCGACAACGCCACAAACTTTGTTGACGCTGCTACAAAGCTGGCTGAGTTTAAGTCAAAATTGTTTACCTCAGACGTTATAGATCACTTAAAAACAAATAGTTCAATTAAAGGATTTAACTTTTGCTGTATCCCCCTATAGCTCCACACTTTGTCGGCCTTTGGGAAGCGTCAGTAAAATCAGCAAAGACACTGGCTCTGAAGAATATTTCAAACGCATCTCTTACTTTCGAGGAACTACTCACTGTGTTCTCGGATGTGGAAGCTATCCTTAATTCAAGGCCAATAGCACCCACTTCAGATGACCCCAACGATTTCAATGCTCTCACTCCTGGGCATTTGCTGATTGGAACCGAATTAACGTCAGTACCAAAATCATTACTCTACCATTCCACGGACCTAGAATCATTTATTTGAAAGTTTTTTCTTTCAACAAGGGGGAGCATGTTGGAGGAGAACTCCCGAATTTACACTCATGAATTTAATTATTCTGAAATATTAACCATTGGGTTAAATAGCTAAACTATCGATATATTGCAAGCTCAAGGAGAGGTCAATCTAGCATGTTGGCTCTCTTCTTGCGTTTCCCTTTACATCTTTACTTTGAATTACTCTCTCTCATAGCACAAAGCTTTAAGAACTTACTGTACCATGAGAACTCGAATGCGACGCAAGTAAATGTAAATCGGAATAACGTAGACTTATATTTTCGGGAAATTTGTGGAACTATAGGCAAGGGAAGTTATGAGGCATCGAATCTCTTAACGAGGAAGCAATTTATTAACTGGCCGAGAAATTGGACAACAATATTATTAAAAGACGTGTGTGGAGTTTGCAAGATGATAGAAGACTAATTTAATGAGTAATGAGTAGCAGTACAAATGTAAGGTGTAAGAGTTGCCAGATAGAAAGTACTTTTCAATATACCCCCTTAATTGAGTATCTGGCAGATATAATATAACAATTTTGATAATGACAATAAAGAATTGTTTAATTAAGAAATTAGGTTAACCCCAGTCTTGATCCCAACAACGCTATTTTAAAAGCTGGGACTGGTTTTGTTAGTGCATCTGCCGGCATGTCCTCGGTAGGAATGTATTCTATTCGAATAGAGCCATGGGTCAACCATTCTCTAATAAATTTGACTTTTATATCTATATGCTTCTTTCTTGGAGAAAATGAATTCCTTATGATGTGCAACGTACTCTTGTCGTGACAACATATCACGATCTTGTTGGTATCAATGCTATGATGTTCCTTCTGCAGGCGCAATAACCATATGGCTTCTTGCATGGCAGATACTGCTGTCATATATTCTGCTTCTGTAGAGGACAGTGCAACGGTCCTCTGCCGTTGGGAACACCACGATATTGCTCCACCTTGTTGTACATAAACGTATCCTGATGTTGATCTCCTTCCATCGAGGTCTCCGCCGAAATCAGCATCACAAAAACCCTTTAAATCAGTTCCAGCAGCATGATATGTGATGCATTTGTTGAGAGTTCCTTTCAGATATCTCATCACACATTTAACGGCGGTCCAATGAACCATTCCTGGATTGGAAGAGAAGCGACTCAACATGTTGACTGCAAAACTTAGGTCAGGACGAGTGTTCTGGGCAGCATATAGTAGGCCTCCAAGTACGGATCCTTCTTCATATCCTCAATGTTGGCTTCAGATTTGGGTGCCATGTCAGCTGAAAGACTCTGTGCGACATCCACCGGTGTTGACACTGCTTTGCAATGATCTATTCTTTTTTAGAATTCCTGCATTAAAATTAGATTGATCAATTTTTATCATAGCTGGTAAATAACAATTGTTTTGCGACGTCTTCAAATAAGTCTCTTTACTGAGTATATGATAATAATACTCACGAGCAGAGTATTGATAATCTTTTCGTTTATCACACACGCACTCGGACAACAATCGTTGGTTTTTTCGTTTATTTTTCGTCTCACTTAGATTAAGAATATTTGCATGAGTGAAATGAAGCGATTAAATTGCCGAAAAAACGTCGATATTATCCGAAAGTTCGGTGACTTATAGTTAAACGCCGAGTGGACTTCAAGCAGCTCGGCGGTGTAAGAGGTAGAGGTCCTGACTAAAGTTGACGAAACGCTGGTTCAATCTCCGCCCAAAACTAGTTTGCTTTGGATTTTCATTTTTTTGCTTTTTAATAATTATTTTTCTAAATAGCAAAATACGTTTTGTGATGATTTGTCATTGAAAAGATTTTTTTTGTAAATATGCTAAAGCTTGTACGTTTGATTGTGAACTGTATTTTTCGGGCAGGTTAAAAAAATGATGAAGCGAATGCAAAACTCCTCAACACATAGAAGAAAATCTAGAAATTTAATCAAGAGAAGACCACTTGTCCACTTGTCATCCCTGATATTGAAGGGAATGCTCAACTATGCATGGTTCGCTTCAAAGTTGATGATGAGATGAGATGAGAGAGTAGTTTTCCAAAATTTTTACTTGGTTTGCTAGAAGCTAGAAAAAAAATAATAATGGGAGAAAAAATTAAATATTTTTGATTTATTACTTAAATTAAGAAAAATCAACAAAAAAAAAAAGCAAAATAAATAAGGAAGTAAATATTATTGATTAAAAAAAAAAAACCTTAAAGAGTGTTTGCAAGACTTTTTGAATTGACTTATTCAGTCATTCACTCACTCACCGAGTCTCAACACGCGAGCGACTATTATATTACTCCCGAAAAGAGAATCGTTAAAAGAGTTCAATACGAAGAACTCAACAACAACGCTCAAGCGAAGACCGAAGCAGAATAGAAAAAACTCTCTTGCTCAGAGTGGGAGCACATTTTTTCAATTGTTTCGCGTCTGCTCAGAGATTAAGCGTTAAGAAAAAACAATCAATTGTTATTTACGAACTATGATTTTTATTGTGCCTTCGGTCTCATCATGTCGAACACACATGCCCAAAATCGACGAAACTTCGCCCATATCTTTCATGTTAAATCTCTGCAATAGCTCGCCCTTGATTTTAGCTACCATATACTGCTACATATACCATTGTGGATCCTGTTACGTACTGGTATACATACTGATCCACTTTGCCACCTTGAAAAGCCACCGAAGCCTAGTAGAACCTTGTTCAGCACTTCGTTACAGACTCTGCTTGCCTGATTAATCCCGGAGAGCGATTTATTGAGGCAACAAACTTTTCCCGATTAATCGTCGACGCCTTCAGGCTAAGGCATGTAGATTTCCTCTTGGAAATCGGCATTAAGAAAAGCTGTCACAGCATCCAGTTGATAAACTGTCAAAAAACAAAAAACGAAGTCCTTACTTATTAAAAACTTACGACCAGATTTCCTGTGCAGTCGAAGTGTCGCTATATCCTACAAAAATTCATTCTTCAGATTTAGCATCTAGCTTCCCACGCTTTTGCTTTGGGATATGAGCCATCGCTGTACAACCAAATATACGCATATACTTTAAGTTTGGCTTAAATCCAGTCTAAATTTCTTCAGGAGATGAACTAGATGCAGTGTTAGCGGCTTCCGCCCAATAAATGTTGGGCAATGCTGAGTCCAGCAAAATGCAGCGCACTCTCTCCAGGGGTGTGCGATTCACTTGCTCTGCGACTCCATTTTGCTCAGGGTTATATGGCGCTGTAGTCTGATGCAGAATTCCTGCATTCTGCAAAATATGTTCAAGCTCTTGGTTGCAATTTTCCTTCCCATTGTCACAACGCAAAATACGAATTTTTCGTCCTGTTTGGTTCTCTGCCAGATTTTTGAAAATCTCGAACTTCCTAACTACATCTGTATTCTTCTTAATTGGGTATACAAACAACTTCCGAGAGTAATCATCAACGAAGACAAGCATAAATCTTGCACCAGCAAAGAACTTGACTATCAATGAACCAAGCACATCTGAGTGGACAAGAACTAAAAGACCTTCGGCACGGATTCCAGGCTGCTTGCTTATTATACGAGTCGTTTGCTTATCAATTCAGTCGATACAGATCATTTTGCAGATAGCCAGTGGCTTTCAAAATATTTTTCTCAAAGCAATGGTTCTTTTCGAAAACAATCCTTTTCCCTTTTTTGCCATTTGGCTTACAGATAACAGATTTCCGCACAAATATGAAACATACTCTACACCATGAATATTACCTTTAACTGATTGGCCTTTTACATGGCATTGATTCCAGCGTCGTTGTCAAACTATACGTCTTCTAGCAATATACCTTTTACATTGTCGAAAATTAATGTAGACTTAGAGTTTTCTACTGCCATGACCAATGCCTGATACTCACTAGGCAATCCAGCAAGCACCAGTGATGCCGTTGCCGTTAGTAAGATTGGGCCTGCCGCTTCCAAACATCGTAGTTTTTGCGGCCCCTTAACTTTTCACATTTAAAGACGTGTGTGCAGTTTGCAAGATGAGTATTGAGTGGTAATGAGTTACAGTATAAACGTAAGGTGTAAGAGTTGCCAGATAGACAGTACTTTTTAATAAATAAAATTATAAACTAGGCGGAACAAATATTTTAACGAAGAAAAAGTTGCATATTTTGATGTTTAACTGTTAAATTCCTTGATGGAAAATTGTTATTTAATATTCCATATTGTGTAATAGGAAAACAATTTTTTTTTTCAAACAAACTTAACAAAATTATAGTTCATTTAATATTTTAGAGCAGTAGTCGGCACGGCCCATTCCCCGGACTAGGGCCTAGCTCTGCCGCAGCGATACCGCCTCAGGTACACTGTAAACGCTCGTGTTTGTTCGGCAATGTCACTTCGGCAAAAATTTCGATTGATTGGCAAAAAAAAAAAAAAATCAGTTGCAGTTTAGCATTTGATGAAGCAAAACCTTTTTGAAGCGGCTAACTGGAACACACAGAAAAAAAATGTTTAATTTGGAAAATTCATTTTTTATTATTGAAAATATGGAGGGCGATGCGCAATGCGTTATTCGTCATCAAATATGAAATCTTATAATTATTATGCATTATTTAATAACATTTTCTTACCCATATTATGTAGGGAAATGTGTTAAAAAGTGAAATCAGTGATTCTGAAATAAAAAGTGTGCAAAATGATTTCGTCAAAATAGTTATGTCGCGTTTAATTTCGAAATTTGCATGCATTTTTAACAGCAAAAAGAGAATGCAAAAGGTAAACAATAAAGAATTTGACATGCAGAGAGCTATTATTATAATCTTTGTTTAATTTATCATTTTCACACCGTTCTTTAACGGTAGTCCGCAGTAAACAGTTTTGTCAAAATATTTGTGCCACGTAGTGTATATATTATGGCTTTATGTATGTGGGATACTGCAAAAGCGGATAGGTCCGCCGGCTTAAATTACGAATGAAACAAAATTTTGGACAAAA
Source organism: Drosophila equinoxialis (assembly GCA_018150345.1). Taxonomy (NCBI): domain Eukaryota; kingdom Metazoa; phylum Arthropoda; class Insecta; order Diptera; family Drosophilidae; genus Drosophila; species Drosophila equinoxialis. The sequence goes on from JAECWI010000481.1 coordinate 771,993, forward strand.
ATCAAAACGAATAAAGAATCAAGAATCAGAATCTAATGGCGAGATTCCTTAGGATAGAATTCAGCCAAGATGGAGGCATCTCCTTGGGGAAGCTACTCAGCAGCTGTCAGCTAATGTCCAAGAACTCAAAGTCGGTGCGGTTCTCGTAGTTGCCCTGAGACATAAAATTCTTTTCGAACTTGGTCAAGAATTCCAAGTAGAAAATATCGTCGGGCGTCAAGGCCTCGTCATCGAGCACAGCCTTCATGGCCTGGACATCCTTGCCAATGGCCAATCATAAAGCTGATGACTCTAGAGTGATCCTTGCGTGTCATGCCCTCACCAATGTCAGACTTCATCAGACGCGACAGGGATGGCAACACATTGACTGGTGGGTAGATTTGTCTGTTGTGATTCCTCATTAATTTAATAATTCTTGTTTTTATTTTATTATAAAAATCAGAAATCAAAGTTATAGTTCTAGACAGAAGTACAGTGAAACCTCGATATAACGAATCTGAGGGGGATCGCAAAATTATTCGTTATATCTATTGATTCGCTATAGGTACTGAAATGTAAAACCTTAGTATAACAAGGGACTTAACAAAAAATTCGTTATATTGGGTTTTTCGTTATAACGAAGTTCGTTATATCGAGGTTTCACTGTATTTATATTTAACAATTATTTGTTATTTTGTTTCTAAAAAAGATTAACTTGTTAAAAAAAAAAAAAACAACAGTACATGATTTTGACTTTTATAAATCGAAAACAAAGGACTCATGTCAAGGTTTTTGCTTTTGTTTTGACACATGTAAAAATACACCAAAATACATATGATTGTCTTTTTTATATAAGCTAAACACCAACAAAATGTACACACGGTTCCACAAGGCTTTGGTAATTGTGAGAGCGTCTAAAAGAACACAAATTTTTTTAATTTTTAGTGGGATACGCTCACGCACGTGTTCATCTTCTATAGAATGGCTTAGGGGTTCTCAAAGGTCTTTTAATTTTTTGAAAATCCCCTAGCTAAGTACTATTGATTTTTATGGTTCTTTAAAATTTTAGAGGAGAAGGAGGACATAAAAAACGTATGTTAAAAACGGTTTACAATTCACTATAAAAATTTCAAAATTAAGAACGCGCTTTAACCGATCAGACTTGATAGAGTGTTAAGCTAGAATCTGGGACAAGCGACTTGAACTCGAAAAAAGGTGTAGATTCAAATCAGTTCAATGTTTTTCCTTAAAAAGATTAGTTTTACCCGATATCGATTACATATACATACTCAAGAACTCGATAATAATTGTATGGTAGTATCTTGCAATTCGATAATAATCTTACTGCATTAACAATGTGGAATATAATTCAATAATTCATATGTGTTAAAAATTATTTTAAATGCATTATTAAATGCATTTCTTTCACAAACATACCGGCATCCATTAAACTATTAGTTCAGCACATAGAGAGGGCAGCTAACTTGGTGATAGGGCGTTTATAAGATCCATGGGCAGTAGTTACAGTAACTACCTGAATTTACTCATTGTCTCCAGGATGGACCGCAGAGACTCGACCCAATCTCCATTTGGTGGGTGGAAGATGTGGCTCCTTGAGCACCACAAGAGTGCCAATACAAAGGTTATTCTCTTTCGATCACCATTTGGTTCGGTCTTGCAATGACATGAGATATTCCATATACCAGCGCTTCCAGAACCCCTGAAGTTGATTCCATCTCTCCACACGGTTAAATGTCATGTCCAAATAGCAGGTCTCGGGTAGCGCAGTGTAAGGTGACCCAACGAAAAATTGGCCAGGTGTGCGAGGGTCCAGACAGTTGTCACTGTTTGCGCAGAGTGGTCTTGAGTTTAATACAGCTTCTATTTGCGCTAACACAGTAGACAACTACTCAAAGGTCAGTGCTTTAGTGCCAGTGACCCTACGGAAAAGTAGTTTTACGGATCGCAATCCAACTTCCCACACTTCCACAGTGTGATGCAGATGGCGGTATGAATTGCCATGTGAGGCAACTAGCAAGTTCCTCATCCTTCATGGGATCGATGACTAGACGTCTCATCTCGTCTAGCGCATGTTGTAGCGAGACAGACAAATATGGATTGGGTCATCCCAGCTAAGTGCGCTGAACCAACATTCATGGAATATTAGCTTTAATAATACAGTGGTAGGCGCAACAAAGCCTAGCGGGTCGAAGATTTTTGACCTCTCCGATAATGGCGCCCGTTTGCCAGGGGCATGGTTGGTTGCAATCTATGGTGTATTAACCAATAACTCCTCTCGACCAGGACTCCAATGAATGCCCAGTATCTTACCGTTGTCCTCGATCGACACATGTTCACATGGACATGCATAAAAAGCGTCATTACTTTTGACGCAATTGCTTTAAAATTTGATTAAGATTTGTTTTTATATACTTCTTAACATTGTAGGCCGTTGTTTCGGGAACATTCGACATTTTAGATAAACCATTTTTCACGTTGTCGTTGACGATAGGTAAGGAAAAATTACCAAAAAATAACGTGCAAGGGTATACAAACATCGTCGCAGTCGAAGTTAGCCCAGGCCCTCTGGTTCCTATATAAATTAAAAATAATAATTATGTTTTATTTCTATTTCACTTTTTTTTTTGTTATTTTTTGACTTGCTGTACAAATTGTTTATAAAGATTGGTACGGGGTACGGATACGGGGAAAAAGTCTCATTAATTATGTGCGAACTGATATCGAAGCGCGACAAAACAAAATAAAACCAAAAGGAACAGAATGTTGGTTTGGAATGCAACGTCGATTCAAATAATGAAATGACAATTTATAGAGCACAAACTTAAAACCTAACAAAAAATATGTTATAAACTCTTACAAAACGCGCGATATAGGGGAAAATACGTTGAGTATACAAAGTTATTTGCGACGATTAAACAATTCAATTATTTATGTACCAATGCAATACGGGAAGGACGACAACGATAACGTCGGTGACGACTACGAGACGCATTAAAATAGTTGTTCTTTCTATTCTCGTTTATTTTTTTTTTGTTTATGCTCCTTTGAGTATTATTTAAGCTAGTCGGCTATACCTAATGTTGAACAAATAGATACGATATTATATAAAAATATACACTAGGCGGCACAAATATTTTGACGAAGAAAAAGTTCCGTATTTTGTTGTTAAACTTTTAAATTCCTTTATCGAAAATTGTCATTTAATTTCCCATATTGTGTATGGTTAATACAAACTTAAATATAGAAAAAACAAATTTTTTTTCAAAAAAACCTAACAAAATTGTAATTCATTTAATATTTTAGAGTATGGCATAAGTATTTTGACAAGCCCTGTCATACTTTAAAAACATATTTTAGGCTTAACAAACTTAATTTAATTAGCTTATATTGAGTGAATAGTTCCAATAAGGAAGAGGGCTCAGAAATCGTTTCTTCTCTAGTTTTGTTTAACGCTACTGTTCTTTTGCGCTTTAAAAGAGACCGGACGTTATATGATATTTAGATCTGGACTTTGGGGGGCCAGTTTAGCGTTGGAACATCCAGATCTTTCAAAAAGTTGGTTGTCATCCGGGCTGTTGTTGGCATGGGGCGTTGTCCTGCTGGAGAATAAACGACTGCCCGATGAGCCGATCTCCGGAAGGAAAGGCATTTTCATTAAGGGTGGTCAGGTATTGGCCTTGGTTCATCGAACTAGAGATGGGAATGAAATTCCCCAGACCATTATATGCCACACATCCCCAGAACATCACAAAGCCTCTTATATGGTTCACTTTTTGACAATCGTCTCTTTTGTCTTTGCTCGATGGGCAGTTTTACAAATACTTTTTTTTTTGGAAGAATTATACTCAAAGAAGCTCTCATCTATCCATAAAACACTTCTCCAGAACTACTTTGGTTTGTTTATATGCTCCAAAAGCTAACCTTTTTAACTTGTTAACCTTTAAAATGAAAGGGACGTCCTTGAATACAAATATACCGAACTCTCCTTCTTTCAAGCGCCATCTGACTGTCCTCTCGCTGATTGATTTATTGGGTGTCAAATTCAGCATTTGGCTGTTTTTGGAGGCTAGAGTAGTAGAACTAGTTCATCAGTAAGAGTAGTTTTCCGTTTCGGGACTGTTCTTTTTCAGTTTTTCAACGAGTTGTACTTTTTGTCCTTATTTATTTGGTAGTGCACCGTTTGTCGAGACACGTGGTACTCTTTGGCAATGTCCACTATTTTTTGTCCAGCATGAAACTTAGCTACCATTGCCGATCTCACCTCCAAACCTCACCTCCATGATTTACAATATGTCTTAATAATTTTTATTTTTCAGGATCTTAAATATTTATTAATTTTAAATGCAAATGACTTTTGGTTGAAATGTGTTAAAAAGTGAAATCAGTGATTGTGAATTAAAAAGTGTGCAAAATGATATCGTCAAAATAGTTGTTTATGCCCAAACGGGCAACACAAGAGTTCAAGGAGGCGGAAGCTTTCACCTCGCCCCGCTCTCCCGATGATGCCCATCGCTCTCCCCACAAAAGAACTTCCCACACTTCACTCTAAGCGGAGCTTGGTGTCCTGCTCTTAATTAAGCTAGTTTTAGTTAGCAAAATGATATCGTCAAAATAGTTGTTTATGCCCAAACGGGCAACACAAGAGTTCAAGGAGGCGGAAGCTTTCAACACGCGCCGCTCTCCCGATGATGCCCATCGCTCTCCCCACAAAAGAACTTCCCACACTTCATTCCAAGCGGAGCTTGGTGTCCTGCTCTTAATTAAGCTAGTTTTAATTGAAAACCAAGACACCAAGAATAGAGGAATTGCTGCGTTAACTTTTTTCTTGTGCGAAGTAAGATAAAAAACCACAAAATTCATTTAGCTGCCTATCAAGGAGATTCAACCCCCCAATTCAAAACATTGGTCCTTCGAGCCGGATACCAAGATCCTCTCGAACCATTTGCGTCGGTTGAATTTCAGACATATTTCAAGCTAAGTAATTTTTTACAAATTATATGTATATGAGTACATGTACATGCCTGCAGCATCCGTACCCATACTCACATACATATAATCGTTTCCCTTGATTTTCCTAATCAAAGTAAAATTACTTTCGCGCAAATTTTTCCTCCTCAAAGGAGAGAAAATTTTTGGTCCCCCATTTTTTCATACATATATGTCCAATACATAAGGCGCCATATTTTTCTCGCACTTTGGCACATACATATAGGCCAACTATATAAGGCGCCATATTTATGTGCCTATTTCCAATATATATTTTTTCGCAATTTCCAAAAAATATTAACAATGTATATATTGAAACAAACCTACGATATTCAAAGTGATCTCCTACCCATATATATATATATAAATTAAACACTTCCTTCACTCACGGGTTAAAAAAATAAAGTTTTATTTAAAAAGTCACTTTTATTACAATACAGTATATTTTACTTATAACTGAAAGATGCTGACTTTGGTGAGTGAGTTCCGCGGAGTTTAAGCGAAGTAACCGTATGGTTAGGACTTAGGCTCAAGACTGATTTTCTATGATTCGATTATGTTGAATGAAGGCTTGGGTGATCGACGTCGTCGCAGGCGGCGGCGTTGGCTGAGTCCAATAGTCCACTTTAAGTGCGTGGGACCATTCTTTGTTTACACAAGTGTTCAGGACCATTCTTTGTTTATTGCCGAAATTTGTGAAGTGATTCTGGGTATGCACCGAACCCGACACCATTCTTCTAGGGCCTGGGAAAGTGGGGTGCAGGCTTATTGTTTATCCTAGCGATCGTACTGGTACTTGGGATTGGTGATCATACGACAAATGAGAATGTGACGATTGAGTGGGGTTGACCAATGGGTATTGCATGTGATGATGAAATAGGGTCGGCCAATGGGCATGCGGTTAATGGGCATGTGTTGACGGATTTGGGTTTATGGCTTCTATGTTATGGTATAAGTGTAATAGAAGTGCTTAACTCCTCCCCCTTTAAGTGCGGACGTCCTCGGTCGCAACAACATATTGGACAGGCCCGATTGAGACTTCCATTGGTGGACCATGGTTGCCTGTTCCGTGGCTGCAGTATTTTTTGATGATGCAATATGTTATCGTCGCAGCTGCTAGAAGGGTTAGAATAATCCAGTCTGATGAAGACATAATCACGTTGTCTCTTTGAATACGCTCCAGATTATTAGTATTATTAATGTGTAACTCCTTGATCATTTCCAGCGATAGCTTTTCACCTCTCTGCTGCTTATTTGATAGCAATTGTAACAGCGGCGGTTGAACCTCGGCTTCAAAGCGTGTCTTCACAATATACCAGGAGTCTTCTATAATGACTGTCGCGTTTTCCGCTTGGATTATAAAGGTGCCTTCTAGGGTGATGTTTTCTCCATTGATGCTGATGTCCCCTTGGAATTGATTCAGCAGCAAGGTACCGGGCATTATTTCCGAATGAGATTTTACATGCTGGTTGTTGATGACCTTACATTGGGGATTCCTTCTTTGCAAGCAGGCTCCTATACATTTACTGTTTTCTAAATTAGTCAGATCTTCCAGTTTACAAATTGTCTTACCATTATGAATTTTACAATTACTCTTATTGGTTAACCCGAAGTATTTCTTGTTACATTTCATAATATTTTCATAGTCTATTTCTTCTATAAATTTATGATATTTAATTGGTATTGCTAGGATTTGTTTACAAATTTCATTAATTACTTTGGGTAGGCTAACAATATAAAAAGTGATTTACCATCTGAGGCTACACTGACCTCGGCAAACACTATTAATTCTTCAATGTTTATAAATGTTAAACTCTCTTCTTTAATTGTTTCGATGAAATCTATTTCGACAGAGGATAATATTAGTGAATTTACTGTATTGGCCTTGGCCAAATCAATTGCGTAGATAATATTTGTTATTTCTTCTCTTAGGAGACTCAATTTAAATTTGGTTATTTCAATTTCTTTTGACTTATTATTAGATTCGGGTTTACCACTAATTAATATGGTATTGGTTATCTTAATTAAATCATTTATCTTATTCTCTATTAGATTATTAATAACGACCTGCCGATTATTGTTTACCAATTGTTCATTGATCTTATTTACCACAATCATATGATCTTCATGATCAGGTGTGCCCGCTAACCATTTCCATGCCGTGCCAAGTATATCAAGCGATCTTTTGTTTCTAAGCTGCATCGGCTGAAGCCTCCTCAGTTCATTCTGTATCCGCGTTATCTCATAGGCCAAAAAAGGCTGGTACGGACTTAGGTTTGTCGAATTTGATATTTGCCCATTTGATATTTTTCTAATTCGATGACATGGACGATTTTAAAGGATGTTTATCAATATTTCAAGTGGTTTTTATGAACTATCCTGCCTGACCTGGTTTTAACTTTGGTATTAAGATCTTCGGCTACTATTTCTAGACGTTAGTTTCGAACCTAATCGTTTATTAATCCTAACATAGATGATTTCGCCTGGATCGTAAGTTTTTACGGGTTTTTTTTGTTTTGTTATGATACCCTAGGTCTTTGTTTTGTTTCTTTAAGATGTTTTCTGAAATCCTTTCCCTTTCGAGTGCTAATTTTTCTGGTGTATGGATTAAATTTGTTGCGAAAAATGCTTCTATTGGCTTTTTATTGGTTGTACTGTGGATTGTTTTATTGTATTCATTTACAGCCTTAAATATTAAATCCTCAAATTCCATTTCGGGGTGCTCTAACTTCAAGCATCTCATTATTTCCGTATATGTGGAATGAAATCTTTCTATTTGGCCGTTGCTAGATGAAGTATATGGTGGGGTAGTGTGGACTTGTATCCCTAACTGATTGTTTAAAAGAAATTTTATTGATGCAGAATTTAAAGACTTTTCGTTATCCATTATCACGGTTTTCGTCATACCGAAGGCTATCAATAACTCACGTAGGGGCACTTTAAGATGTTCTTCTGCTTTTGAGTTTACGAGTTTGACTTGCGCATACTTAGAAAATTTGTCTATGGCTGTTAAAATTATCTTATTTTGGGTGGAATATAAATCTATATGGATTATTTCGCCTGGATATGTCGGAATAGGGGTTGGTTGTATTTCTTGATTCGGAGGGTGTCTTTGATATTTCGAGAGTTTACATGTTTGGCAAGAGTTTACTATTGCTTCTACCTTTTTCTTCATACCGGGGAAAAAATATTCGGATAAAATCTGTTTTTTATTTTCGATGGCATTTCTATGTGCTCTAAGGTGTTCTTTAATTATGATTTCTTGTTCTTGGGTCTGATCATGGACATCTACAGCTTGGATTTCTGTGAATCTTGCCTTGTAATTCCTAAAATGCTCCGGAAAGATTTGTTGAATTTTCCCCATGATACTTTCGGAAGTGAAAATACCATTTACTATTCTCGGATCCATTTTTTCTTTTAAAATAGTTACAAGATCGTCTTCGGAATAATTACTTCTCACTATTGTATGTCTATGGTATGTGGGGAATGGTATTTCGAAGGTGGTGGATTCGCTATCACCAGTGAGGATAAGCAATTGGTTTTTAAAGACATTGATGGGGACTTCCATTGCTGGAATGAGTTCATGCCCTGAGCTTTCATCGCTGTGGACTGTAGCTGACGTACTACTAGCATTTATGCTAGTAAAGTTTCTGAAGAGTGCGTCTGCTACGACATTTGAGCTACCCGGCTTATATTTTAACTCGTAGTTATATTCCTCCAGGTAACTTTTCCACTTTTTCAGCTTTACGTTGTTATTTTTTGGGCTGAGAGCATAAGTGAGAGTCTGGTGGTCGGTGTAAATGATCACCTTGGATTTGCCGTATACATACATCCTTAGCTTATCCAATACCCATACTATTGCTAGCATTTCTCTTTCATTTGTGGCATAGTTTTCTTCAACTTTGGATAGCGCACGGGAAAGAAATGTAATGGGTCTCCCATTCTGTTCTAGAGAAGCTCCTAGTGCGATGTATGAGGCATCGGTGGTTAAATGGAACTCTTGTTTAAAGTCGGGGTATGCTAGCATAACGTCTTGTGACACTAATGCATTTTTTACTTTCTCGAAGGCATCGATTTCGGCTTCACCGAATCGGATTTTTTTTAACTCCTTCCCTTGAAATTATTACGCCTAGGAAGTCATGTGTTAGGAATTTGCATTTATCTACTTGGATCTTCATGTTTGCCTTGGACAAGGTAGAAAATACCAGAGCTAGATGTCGGAAATGCTTTTCCTCCGATTTACTGAATATTATTATGTCGTCGATGTAGACGTAACAGATCTTTTCAATGAGATCTCTCAAAATATCATCGAGAGCTCTTTGGAATATTGATGGGGAATTCTTTAGGCCGAAGGGGAGTCTCGTGAATTCGTATTTCCCTCCATTCACCGCGAATGCCGTTTTTTCGATATCAGATTTCTTAAGTGAAATCTGATGAAATCCGCTCTTTAGATCAAGAACAGAGAAATACTTGTTGTTGCCCAATTGTGCAACCTATCCGAAACTGTAACTGCATTGAGCTTTCTATAATCGATAACCATCCTATATTGCTTATTCCCAAGGCTGTCACTCTTTTTAGGGACTATCCACACAGGGGAATTATAGGGCGACCGTGAGGGTCGTATTATACCATCTCGTAATAATTCTTGTAGCTGGTTTTCTACTACTTCTCTTAGAGAGGCTGGATATGGGTAATGCTTGGTGTAGACTGGAGTGTCTGTTGTCGTTCGGATTTCTCCTTGGACATTAGTGGCATAAGTCAATTTTTTGTTTGGGTCCTCGAATAGCGATTCGTACTCCTCTTGGAGCGCTTTTAACCCTAGTTTCTGCTGATTAGTGAGCTCATCTGATTTGATGGTATGGACTTGATGGGCTCGCATCTGCTTCACTTTAACAACATGAGAGTTGGTGACGTATAGTAAATCTTTCCCTACATCAATGATAGCGTTTAACTCTCTTAGTGAGTCATTACCTAGAATTCCATGGAACGGATTCAGATTAGGTAGTAGGAAGAACGTTATTGGTTTATTGGGTTCGTTAAATAAACCCAAATGGAAATGGCTGGTTATTAGAATGCGACCACTTACGGTGTTCGCGTAAAACTTGTGTTCATTCATTTTGATATTTCTGGTTGGACATAGTTTTTGTTCGAGCCGGTATCTATTAAGAAATTGTATGAGGTTCCGTCTTTGTCCCGGACAACAAAGTACGGCAAAGAGGAACACTTTAACCTAAAAAATTAATGGTGTCCTCGATTTGTGGTTGTTGAGGCTCCTGTGATTGTGGTCTGGTTTCCTCTTTGTTCTGTGGGACTAATTCTGAGTTGTCTCCTTGTGAGGTAAAATATTCCTCCTGCTGCTGATATTCTTGAACCTCAGAGTATGGGACTAATTCAAAAAGGTGTTCTTGGCCCTGATAAGCAGCCTGATAATCGGACATATCGGAGTAGTGCTCTTCTTGAGGCGGTATGGTGATATATTGTTCACCTGACATACCAGTTTCGATATGGAATTGCCTCTGCACTTTATTGGCAAAATTTGCGGTGGACTGGTTGACTCTCTTGAGAGCAAATTGTTGTGGTGAATTAACATTCGGTTTGTTCATGTAGTTAACTTTTTTGGTTAAAATAGAGCCGTCGACATCCATTGGAGTTGGTGCCGGCTGAGGTTTCGGGGCAAATGGCCTCGGTGGTGCGTTGAAAAATACGGGGTTATTAGATTGAGGGAATTTGTTTTGGGGAATGAACACGTTTTGCATGGGTTTCTGATTATAATAGTTGTTGTTGTTGTAAGGTTTGGGTGGAATTGCTGGTATGTATGATCGTTGGGGTTGCATGTTAATTTTAGCATACTGCGGGGGTTTTGGTCCTACAGGTGGACGAGTGTCACGATGACCGATAATGTTCCTAGCCCTCTTATTATCCAACATCTCGCACAATTGCAATGCATGCCTCAGATCTTTGGGTTGAGCTAAGCTCATTCTGTCTGAAAGATCTCCGTTCAGACCTCTGATGAAGGTATCTAGAGCCCTATCTCTGACCTGTTTAGCCATGGCTTCCATAGTCTCGGGAGTATAACCCATCGTTTCGATTTGGTCTAGAATTAATGACATCTGTTGATAAACGGCGAAGTAGAAGTCATGAATGGAGGTGCCCTTCTGGGTCATGGTAAATAGCTGATATTCTAAAGTGCTTAAATCTCGTTTATCCGAGTACTCAGATAACAAACACTGCGAGATTGCATCCCAATGTAATGCGGTGCGATAGACTTTCAACAATGTATTGGCATGGCCTATAATTTTGCCTCGAATGGTCACAATAATTGCATAATATTTGGGTGTTCCCTGAATGGGGGCATACAATTCCATTAAACGTGTGGCGGAAGGAAACCATGTTGAGAACTCTTCACGGCTACCTGAGAATTTGTCAAGATTCTTTACGATGTCTGGCATTTTATCTAGTTCATGCCAATTATCCTGAACGCTAGCTGTCTGGTCCCTAAAGGGAATATTTCCTGGCTGACAATAATTTATTTTTTTCACTATTTCCTGTAACTGAGACGACAAAATTGTCTGGATAGCTACATCTAATCCCTGTATTGACAGTGCCTCGATTCTATTTGCGGTTGATGCACTTGAGATGGATGCTGTCGGAGCATCAGAGCCTGCTGCATGAATACCACCCTGCTGGAGGACTGCGGCTTTAACCCAGTTGTCTTTAGTCATTTTGGAAATGGATTTTTTTAATTAGGATTAATTCAAGGAAATAGATGTTACGGTATCGCGAATACGAAAAATATAATCCGCGAAAATTAAATTTTTTGCTTATATTGATAAAAATATAGCGGTACGTCCGCTAATCTTGTGTTGATAAAAATATAGCGGTATGTCCGCTAAGTTGTTTATTGCCGAAATTTGTAAAGTGATTCTGGGTATGCACCGAACCCGACACCATTCTTCTATGGCCTGGGAAAGTGGGGTGCAGGCTTATTGTTTATCCTAGCGATCGTACTGGTACTTGGGTTGACCAATGGGTATTGCATGTGATGATGAAATAGGGTCGGCCAATGGGCATGCGGTTAATGGGCATGTGTTGACGGACTTGGGTTTATGGCTTCTATGTTATGGTATAAGTGTAATAGAAGTGCTTAACTTATATATGCAAGCAGAGTGTGTGACGGTGACAAAAAATTACAAAATTTATCCAGTGCTAAACTAACACTAGATCTACACACCAGTCAAAATGACTGGTATTACTTTTTATTTTATAAATATTGACTAGGTGTTTTTATTTTTTTTCGATATTATGTTATGACTTTTTAAATAACCACTAAATATGTGCATACAATTTGATAAGTTAATTTCATTTTGTGTTCATAGGAAAAGAGATTTTTTTTTGTTTTTGGCACTTACATAAACATGTATACCGTAACCAGTCATTTTGACTGGGTACATACATATATGATTGATATGCAAATATTTTATATTTTGCCCTTTTAGGAACTTCCCTTGCTTGAAACATCACTGTTTGTAAGTTTGTTTACACAAAGGCAAATGAAAATCACCGTCCAGTAACGCAGAATCCCCGGCCTGTACGTAAATGGTGCCAAATAGGGCATTGTAACAACAACAAGACAACTACAAATTGTGGCGTCTACAAGAAATATGTTTGCGGAAAATGTGTAGAAAAAAAGTTTCTATTTGTAAAATATGTAACAAACATGATTTTTTTGATTAAAACTTTTTTTATTATTTTATTTAAATTTTTTGTATTTCTCATTAAATCTTTTAAAGGATTACGAATTTTAATATAAAATAATAGGACTTTTCTTAACCAGTCATATTGACTGGCTGGTAAATCTAGTGTTAAGTCCCAAAAATAGAAGTTTTTGTGCAATGCAATCCACTCCTGGGAAAAGAGCGCGCAAAGTGAAAGGTGGTTCCAACGAAGAGAAAAAATTTTCAATAAAAATTAAAAAAGATTTAAAAAAAAAAAAAAAAAGGAAAGTGAACCACCCTCACATATAAAGTCCACACTTAGACATTTCTTGTGTCCCGCGACACCCTATACAGTTGGGGCATATCAGCTAGACACATTTAAAAAAAAAATTATTAATTCGTATAAAGAAATCCGATCCATTCACACCTCTGCATATTTCCATTCCATATTTTCATATTTAAAAAAAATAAATAAAAATTTAAATACATATGTATATACATATCAATACACATATACTTACATATACATATATCTATACATATACTCCAACATTTTACATATCCATACACATACATATACATATATACATATTTTTCCCCACATAAAATCTTACACAAAAATTTCTAATTTTTTCGCACACAAATATATTTTTCCATCACCGCGAACAAATCCCGCTACCCCTTGCATCCTATATACATACATACGTGCATACATAAGTCCCGCTTAACTGCAGTATACCAGCACAGCTGCAAGCTCATGTGACAAAGACCGGCACAAAGCAAACGACTAAAAGTAGCTGTGCTGTATACCCTAGGTTGGCAGGCACTTTGTGGGGTATGTATGTTGAAGGGTCACGTTGAGGGAAAGATCGATTAATATTTAATTATTAAACAAGCGCGGAACACAAATTTTTAATAATTAACACAAATTTTTTTATTCTGATTCCAAATCGTTTCCAAGTCGTATGGGTTTTTTTTAATATTGAACTCCCAAATTGTTCCATTCGTTTACAAGCGTATCTTGGGTTTTTTAAATATTGAACTCCCAAATTGTCCCAATCGTGTCGTATCTTTGGGGTTACATTTCCATTCCAAAGTGTTTCCACGCGTTCCAAGACGTATGTTTGGAGTTATATTTCCATTCCAAAGTGTTTCCACGCGTTCCAAGTCGTATCTTTGGTGTTATATTTCCATTCCAAAGTTTTTCCACGCGTTCCAAGTCGTATCTTAGGAGTAAGATTTCAGTTCCATAGTGTTTCCACGCGTTCCAAGTCGTCTCTTTGGTTATATTTGAATTCCAACGTGTTCACCGCGTTCCAAGTCGTATCTTTGGAGTTAAATTTCAGTTCCATAGTATTTCCACGCGTTCCAAGTTGTATCTTTGGTTATATTTTTTAATTCCAAGGAGTTCCAAGTGTCCCAAGTCTTATCTTTGGGTTTTATATTTCAATTCCACGGCGTTCCACGCCATTCCTAGAGTTTTTTGGTAGAGCTCCAGTTTTTCCCAAACGTTCCAGTTTGTCTTTTTCGCTCATTATCAAGCCGTGCCAAACCAGCTCACTACTTTATAACCGCCATTCTCTGGGGCTATGAGCACGAGCCCGTCAAAAGGCGAAAAAGAAGCTGAGAACATTGTGGCCACGAGCAAATCCTCAATTGCTGCTCCAGGTCAGCGCCAGAGGAGTACCAGCCCTACTACTCCTTCCCGAGCATTTCAGACCCTCTCTAGTCCATTAACTCTCACGTCCGCATCATCAAGCACGACCTTTCAGCAAGCCACGTCAGAGCCACGACGAGCAAGCCAAAAGGAGGTCAAATCATTGGTACCATTTCCACAGTTTTTGGTAACCGCTCCAAGAGTCACTCGGTCCAAAACCAAAAGGGTTTTAGTTGCTTCCACCATGGCTTTGAAGAAGTTTGTCTCCATTAGCGATCAACTAATTCAGTTTGAAGTCGACATCCACGTCACTTCACTGTCCGAGGTTAGCGTATTCACGCTCCAAGTCCGCGGTGATCGAGTTCAAGCGTTGTGGGAGAAGGTCGAGCAGGAATAGAAGGTAAAGACGATAACTCTGAAGATTTAGCCATCCACGCTAAATATGACAAATGCTATCAAGTTTACGAGCGATGCATGGCTCGATTAAACGAGCTTATCCACGAAGCGTCTGCTCCTACTCCTCCGAGCCGTCATGGGTCTAACTCTGCACCAGCAGAACGAGGGTGTCGATTGCCACCCATTGACACAGAAGTCTTTACGGGAGATTACTTAAAATGGCCTACGTTCCGTGACTTGTTTACAGCCATCTACATAAACGATTCGCGAATTTCCCCGTTGAAAAGCTGTACCATCTCCTAGCGAAAACGAGGGGTGAAACCAACCTCATTGTAGCAAAATTCCCGCTTACAAATGATGGTTTTGAAACGGCATGGAACGCACTCAAACAGTGTTTTAAAAATAAGCAACTTATCGTAAACAGCCAATTCCGAGCACTTCTTGACCTGCCTCAAATTTCCCATGAGTCCGGAAAAGCATTACATTATCATCAGAATGCTCTGCCGGCATCCAATCGTGTTTTTGAGCACTGTGGCCTGCCAGTAACCACTTGGGGAGGCATGTTCGTATTTTTCTGTTCTATCAAATTGCCGAAGAACACCCTTGAACTGTGGGAAAAATCTCTGGGAGATACGACTGCCATTCCAGAGTGGCAAATGATGGACGATTTCCTCACTGAGCGGTTTCGTACGTTCGAAGCAGTTAAAAATATAACTGCAATGGCTATTTCGGTTCCCACATCGAAACCTTCGCGAAATCCGCTTCCAGCCACCCGAACGCCTAATACATTTGAAGCCAAGGTGACCACCAAACCAAAATCCTGTGATCTCTGTATAAAGGAGAACGACCTGGTGCGTCGATGTCCCCGCTTCCTTCAGATGCCGGTGCCAGAGAGGGTGGCATGCAGAAAGAAAAAGTCCCTTTGTCTGAACGGCTTCGCAAGAGGACATCAAGTAAAAGATTGTCCGAGTCAGCACAATTGCTTCACGTGCAAAGGGCGTCACAATAAGCAAGGATGTCCGACCGGAGAATAGTCCAACGCCGGTCCCAGCTCAGCCCAATTCTCACAATATTGTCCGGACTTACTTTACCTCTGAGGCAAGATCCTCACGAGATAAGTTGCTAGGTACAGCCATCGTGGACTTTTGGCACAAGGGCACTACTTATGCTTCACGGGCGCTATTAGACCCGAATTCGGAAGCCAATTTCATATCCGAAAGAATGTTCCGGCTCATGAAGTTACAATCCAAACTGTCAGGGCCGAAGTGACAGGCATTAACGGAAAGGTCAATAGAACCTTGAAGGTCTGTCACATAAGCATTCGGTCATCGCATGGACCTCCAGTCCAGATAGAGATAGAAGCTTTTGTCTTGTCCCAAGTTGCTGATGATATGCCGTCATGTAGGATAGCCCAAGCCACACTGGAAGGAATGCCCAATATTCCTCTAGCCGACCCCTCCTTCCTTCCCAGAGGGGAGGCACTTGAAACTCTTCTCACAAGGTTTTAGGAGGTGGAGGATCTACCGGGCAAACCGGTAGAAGATTCTGATTCTGTTTGCGAGGTTAATTTCCAGAAGACCACAAGAAGAGATGTTTCGGGGAGATATACGGTCTCACTTCCGTTTCGAGATCCAAATAACATCAACCTTGGTCACTTCAGACCAGAGGCATTGGCTCAGTTCCTAAAAAACGAAGGCCGGCTCCTAAAATGTATTCCGGAAAAAACTGAGTATGACGCCGTCATCCAAGAATATTTGGTCTTGGGCCACATGCGTCAGGTGCCAATTGACGGCAGTAATAACAATTTTTATTTGCCACACCATGTGGTTTTCAAGCCCGACAGCACCACAACAAAGGTACGGGTAGTCTTTAACGCCTCTAGCAAGTCCACAAACGGAGTAAGTCTCAACGACATACTTTACCCTGGTCCGGTACTTCAGTCTGATCTCACTACTCAGATTCTCAAATGGCGTTTTTTCTGAGCAGTTCTCGATGCCGACATCACAAAAATGTACCGCCAAATTATGGTCGATCCAATCCATACGCCATTTCAGAGGATCCTGTTCCGAAATAAAGAGGGGCAACTTGGTGATTACGAGCTGAATACCGTCACGTTTGGCATTAACTGTGCTCCGTTCTTAGCCATCTGAGTACTTCAGCAACTCGCAAGTGATGTACAATTCAAATTTCCTTTCACTAGCGATATTATCAAGTCCTATATGTATGTCGATGATGTCCTGGCAGGGGCTCACAATGAAGCAACGGCAATCGCAATGGTCAATGAACTTCAAGACGCTCTTGGTTCAGCTGGTTTTCATTTGCGCAAGTGGACATCGAATGTGAAGAGCGTGCTCACTTGCATTCCAAAGTGTCATTTGCTGAATGCTGATTTCCTCGATATCGAAGAGGCTAGCACAGCAAAAACACTGGGAATCCGATGAAAAGCGACTACGGATATTCGATCCCGCTGGCTGGCTGGCTCCCTTTGTGATTCAAGCCAAGGTGTTTATGCAAGAGCTTTGGCTACAAGAGCTAGGGTGGGATGATCAATTGCGCAGTGAACTCCATCATATGTGGCAGGATTTTACAAAGAGCTACTCCTTTCTTGACCAGATCCGAATTCAACGGTGGGTTCTCCATGATCCAAATTCCGACATTCAATTCCATTGTTTTTGCGATGCGTCACAGCGGGCTTATGGTGCCGCAATTTACGTGCGCGTTAGCAACGACCAAGTCATATCGTGCTGCCTTCTTGCAGCGAAAGCTAGAGTAGCCCCGGTTAAAACGGTTTCATTGCCCCGCCTTGAATTATGCGGAGCCACGCTTTTAGCTGAACTGACAGCTGCAGTTCTTCCGCAACTTCCAGTTGATAATGCGAAGGCATTTTCTTGGTCAGATTCCACCGTCGTGGTGTCGTGGTTAAATAAGCCACCCTGCACATGGACAACGTTTGTCGCAAATCGGGTAGCCAAAATTGTGACGGCAACCAATAGCTCCCCATGGAATCACGTCCGTTCAGAGGACAATCCACCAGAACTCCCTAGCCGCGGCCTGAGTGCGCAGGAAATTGTACACAAGGATTTGTGGTGGCACGGCCCACCATGGCTACGGGAACCACAAGAGTCCTGGCAACGAGCGACACCACTCCCACTATACACTACCTTGGAGAAGCGGGTAGTGAAGGTCCACGTCGCGATCGCTAAGCCATCCAACGAAATACTATCTCGTTTTTCCAATCTGGCACGTGCATTACGAGTGGTAGCATATGTGGTCCGTTTCGGCAGAAAGTGTCGTAAACTTCCAAACGATTACCTCCGGGGAGGTGACCTCTAACGAGATCAATCAAGTACTCCAGGCGTTGATCCGAGTCACTCAGCGTGACTACTTCACAACGGAACATCGGCGTCTACAGCGGAAGAAATCTCTGTCCACGTCTAGCACCATTCTCAATTTGAATCCGTTCATGAACGCATCAGGTGTGATCCGAGCATGTGGGCGCGTGCAACAAGCAGCGGCCCTCAGTTACGATGAGCGTAACCCCATTCTGTTGCCAGTAGTAAGTCCATTGGCTGTTGGTGCTGTTCACGCATCAGATCTCTCTCCATGGGGGCAGTCAACTGGTAGTCCGTCTCATCCGACAGAGATACTGGATTCCAAGACTGCGGAATCTAGTCAAATCGGTGGTCAATTCATGCAAGGTCTGTGTGATTTACAAAAGAAGGCTGCAATCACAGCTAATGGGCACCCTTCCGTCCCAGCGAACTACTTTCGCACGTCCTTTCACGACCACCGGGATAGATTTCGCAGGTCCTTTCGACCTCAAGAGTTTCACCGGCCGCGCTTGCCGCATATCAAAGGGATATGTGTGTGTCTTTGTTTGCTTTTCCACCAAAGCCATTCACCTTAAGCAACTTCGGATTTAAGTACCGAAGCATTTCTGGCAGCATTCGCTCGCTTTGTATCGAGGCGAGGGTGTCCCCAGCAAGAGCAGTCCGACAACGGTAATAACTTCGTAGATGCATCCAGAGTGCTTGAAAAAGATTTCCTAAGGTGTACCCAGCAGAAAATCGTATCCCACTACAACATTAATCCGCTTTCTTCGTTATTTGTCCCGGCAGCTTCCTGATATCAGTCAACCTATATCCCGTTTTCATGGCTCCGAGACCACGTTCAGTACAGGCATCGAAAGAGGAGCGCAGATGTTCGCGAGGAACTGAGTCCTTCCGTTGCCGAGTCTGTCGCGGAATCCATCCTCTGAAGCGATGCCGTCGCTTCCTGCGACTGAACGTGGAGAAGAGGATGAGGGCAGTGCTTGCGAATAAGTACTGCGCCAATTGCCTGGCCCACCAGCATTCTGGAGGAAGTTGCTTGAGCGGTGATAGGTGCCGAATATGTGAGGAGGACCACCACACGCTACTCCACTTCCACGAACAGCCACGTCGACTCACTCCATGCTCCGTCGTACGCCGAGTCACGCCCGAGTCCTCCAGATGAAGGGTCGCACCAACGCCAGCCTCCGATCCTTAGCTAACACTGGCCACACTGCTGCAGAACCGCAATCCACATCTGATGCCAACGGCGATGGTACGTCTTGAGACGGGAGGAAAAACCTTCGACGTGAAGGACCTCGTGGATCCTTGTTCGGCGGTATCGTCGATGGAAACGTCACTGGCCACGGCCTTTAAATTGACAAACGTCAATATAAGGGCGGAGAAAGCGGTGGCAGCAGTGATCCAGTCCCCGATCAGTGAAGGATGTCAATTGGAGGCGATCCTGAAGGTGGTCGATGGCTTGTGATGCCGCACCCCAAGCTCTCCGGTGGACCCGCAAATCTCCAAAAAGTTCGAGGGCATCGTCCTGGCGGATGATACTTTCTACCGACCGTCGTCGGTGTCTTCGGTCCTGGGCGCGGACGTGATGACGGAGGTCATGTTAGAGGGGGAGTCTACCCGAATTGGCGGGCGGCCAATTGCGATGCGCACAGTCTTTGTGTGGACGCTGTCCGGACCGTGCCATTAGACTGCCTGGGTCTTGCACTCCTGCAAGGGGGGGGAGCATGTTTATGCCCAAACGGGCAACACAAGGGTTAAAGGAGGCGGAAGCTTTCACCTCGCGCCGCTCTCCCGATGATGTCCATCGCTCTCCCCACAAAAGACCTCCCCACATTTCGCTCCAAGCGGGGCTTGGTGCCATGCTCTTAATTAAGCTAGTTTTAGTTGAAAACTTACAAGTGAATAAAAGACACCAAGAATAGAGGAATTGCTGCGTTAACTTTATCTTGTACGAAGGAAGATAAAAAATCACAAAATTCATTTAGTTGCCTATCAAGGAGATTCAACCCCCTACATAAACAATAGTTATGCCGCGTTTACTTTCGAAGTTTTTTTCACACCGTTACTTAGCGGTAGCTGCAATGCCAGCACCGAAAAGCCAAAAACAGTTTTGTCAAAATATTTGTGCCGCGTAGTGTATATTTTGTGGCTTTGTGTATGTGGATATAAACCACAGCGGGATATTGCAAAAGCGGATAGTGCCGCCGGCTTAAATTAATAGAGTTCAGCCAAGATGGAGGCATCTCCTTGGGGAAGCTACGCAGCAGCTGTCAGCTAATGTCCAAGAACTCAAAGACGGTGCGGTTCTCGTAGTTGCCAAGTAGAAAATTTCGTCGGGCGTCAAGGCCTCGTCACCGATCACAGCCTTCATGGCCTGGGCATCCTTGCCAATGGCGTAACAATCATAAAGCTGATGTCTCTAGAGTGATCCTTGCGTGTCATGCCCTCACCAATGGCAGACTTCATCAGACGCGACAGGGATGGCAACATATTGACTGGTGGGTAGATTTGTCTGTTGTGATTCCTCATTAATTTAATAATTCTTGTTTTTCTTTTATTATAAAAATCAGAAATTAAAGTTATAGTTCTAGACAGAAGTATTTATATTTAACAATTATTTGTTATTTTGTTTCTAAAAAAGATTAACTTGTCAAAAAAAAAAAAAAATGCAGTACATGATTTTGACTTTTATAAATCGAAAATAAAGGACTCATGTTAAGGTTTTTGCTTTTGTTTTGACACATGTAAAAAATACACCAAAATACATATGAATGTTTTTTTATATGACCTAAACACCAACAAAATGTACAAATTAACTCATAAATTCCGTAGCAACAAAGTAAAATTACGTAAACAATGCTGACACGCAAAGTTAGTGCTCTGCACTAGCAACAGGCAGCTGCGATCGTATTTCACTTCTTATGCTGAAGTGCTGATCGCTTAGAATACTGTGTCGGCATGCCGACTAACCTAATTTTCCTAACAGTTATCCACTTCAGTGTCCCACCTCGGACCGGCATCCTTACCGAGGCTCCTCCAGACTCGAATTACGCAGTTAGCAGCTACGCGGTACTACCCCATTTATTATCTGGCGCCCAACGAATCAGAATCCAAAAAGAAAAAAATTCTTCAGAACGAAAACATGTAATTTTGCAAGTGAATTCAAAAACACAAAAGAATTAATAGCAGTAAATGGCATATTTTGCCAAGAAAAAAAAAAAAAAAAAAAAAATAAAAATAAAAGCATTACATACTTGAAATAGAAATAAGAAAACTATTGCATATCCGTTCAAAAACAAGCACGAGATTCGACCTCAACAGGGTATTAAAACCACATTCTACTCCGGCGAATGAATTGCATACAGGTGTTGAGGTTAACTAATGAGCTGGGTCTATAGGGAAATAAAAACCGAATACGGCAGCGAAGATAGTTTAGACGATCATTAAGTTGGTTGGTGCCCACAGGAACAGATAAGCGACACTATGGATCCTACTTAAATCCAAGCCCTCATTGACAATGCCGTTAGAGCGGCACTGTCACAACAACAGTCTCAGATAAATTCGATAACTCAAGAAATACAGAGATTACAAGTGCAAGCGCCAACGGTCGTGCCCTATCAAAAAGTAACCGTAGTCCCAGGTGAAAAATGCGAAATAAAACTTGATATAATAAAATCTGTACCAGACTTCTCTGGTGCAAAAGACCAATATGTTTCTTGGAGACAAGCAGCAATAAATGCGTATGAACTTTTCAAGCCTTTCGACGGTAGTAGCGAACACTACCAAGCAGTAGCCATTCTAAGAAACAAGGTCACAGGGCCCGCCGGAGCTTTACTTGTCTCCTACAACACAGTGCTTAATTTCGACGCCATACTGGCTAGATTAGATTGCACCTATGCCGACCGAACATCTTTACACCTGCTGAGGCAAAACTTAGACATGGTCAGACAGGGTGAAATGACGCTTCTGCAATTCTATGATGAGGTTGAAAAGAAACTGACTCTGGTAACTAATAAGATTGTTATGTCAAACGAACAGGAAGGCGCTGATTTGCTAAATGCGGAAGTTAGAGCTGACGCATCACACTCCTTCATTTCAGGCCTAAAGAAACAACTAAGAATCGTTGTATTCCCAGCCCAACCCAAAGACTTGTCCCCTGCACTAGCTCTCGCCATAGAAGCAGGAGCCAGCATAGAGAGGAGCATGTTTGCAAACTCCTACGCAAAAGTTGTCGAGGAACGATCCCAAGCAGCAAACACAAACCGTATGGCAAACCGAGCAAAAACAGCAAGGAAGACCACGGTCAGGATCGAAACCCTCACTACAAGCGCAAAAAGGACGCTCCACAGGAGCAACCAAACAAAGATAGCCAAGTGCAAGCCCCACAACCAATAGAGGTAGACACCTCCTCCAAATTCAAACAGAGCACCGAATACAATCAGAACCAAACAAATGAATCAAATGTCCCTAAGAGGAGAATCTCCTCAGAGCGACAAACGAGACCAAGACGGTGCTAAAAAGTGAAATCAGTGATTGTGAATTAAAAAGTGTGCAAAATGATTTCGTCAAAATAGTTATGCCGCGTTCAATTTCGAAGTTTGCATGCATTTTTAGGTAAACAATAAAAAATTTGGCATGTAGAGAGCTATTATTAGAATCTTTTTTTATTCATCATTTTCACACCGTTACTTAACGGTAGCTGCAATGCCAGCACCGAAAAGCCAAGAACAGTTTTGTCAAAATATTTGTGCCGCGTAGTGTATATTTTGTGGCGTTGTGTATGTGGATATAAACCACAGCGGGATATTGCAAAAGCGGATAGTGCCGCCGGCTTAAATTAATAGAATTCAGCCAAGATGGAGGCATCTCCTTGGCGAAGCTACGCAGCAGCTGTCAGCTAATGTCCAAGAACTCAAAGACGGTGCGGTTCTCGTAGTTGCCAAGTAGAAAATTTCGTCGGGCGTCAAGGCCTCGTCACCGATCACAGCCTTCATGGCCTGGGCAGACTTGCCAATGGCGTAACAATCATAAAGCTGATGTCTCTAGAGTGATCCTTGCGTGTCATGCCCTCACCAATGGCAGACTTCATCAGACGCGACAGGGATGGCAACATATTGACTGGTGGGTAGATTTGTCTGTTGTGATTCCTCATTAATTTAATAATTCTTGTTTTTCTTTTATTATAAAAATCAGAAATTAAAGTTATAGTTCTAGACAGAAGTATTTATATTTAACAATTATTTGTTATTTTGTTTCTAAAAAAGATTAACTTGTCAAAAAAAAAAAAAAAAATGCAGTACATGATTTTGACTTTTATAAATCGAAAATAAAGGACTCATGTCAAGGTTTTTGCTTTTGTTTTGACACGTAAAAATACACCAAAATACATATGAATGTTTTTTTATATGACCTAAACACCAACAAAATGTACAAATTAACTCATAAATTCCGTAGCAACAAAGTAAAATTACGTAAACAATGCTGACACGCAAAGTTAGTGCTCTGCACTAGCAACAGGCAGCTGCGATCGTATTTCACTTCTTATGCTGAAGTGCTGATCGCTTAGAATACTGTGTCGGCATGCCGACTAACCTAATTTTCCTAACAGTTATCCACTTCAGTGTCCCACCTCGGACCGGCATCCTTACCGAGGCTCCTCCAGACTCGAATTACGCAGTTAGCAGCTACGCGGTACTACCCCATTTATTATCTGGCGCCCAACGAATCAGAATCCAAAAAAGAAAAAAATTCTTCAGAACGAAAACATGTAATTTTGCAAGTGAATTCAAAAACACAAAAGAATTAATAGCAGTAAATGGCATATTTTGCCAAGAAAAAAAAAAAAAAAAAAAAAATAAAAATAAAAGCATTACATACTTGAAATAGAAATAAGAAAACTATTGCATATCCGTTCAAAAACAAGCACGAGATTCGACCTCAACAGGGTATTAAAACCACATTCTACTCCGGCGAATGAATTGCATACAGGTGTTGAGGTTAACTAATGAGCTGGGTCTATAGGGAAATAAAAACCGAATACGGCAGCGAAGATAGTTTAGACGATCATTAAGTTGGTTGGTGCCCACAGGAACAGATAAGCGACACTATGGATCCTACTTAAATCCAAGCCCTCATTGACAATGCCGTTAGAGCGGCACTGTCACAACAACAGTCTCAGATAAATTCGATAACTCAAGAAATACAGAGATTACAAGTGCAAGCGCCAACGGTCGTGCCCTATCAAAAAGTAACCGTAGTCCCAGGTGAAAAATGCGAAATAAAACTTGATATAATAAAATCTGTACCAGACTTCTCTGGTGCAAAAGACCAATATGTTTCTTGGAGACAAGCAGCAATAAATGCGTATGAACTTTTCAAGCCTTTCGACGGTAGTAGCGAACACTACCAAGCAGTAGCCATTCTAAGAAACAAGGTCACAGGGCCCGCCGGAGCTTTACTTGTCTCCTACAACACAGTGCTTAATTTCGACGCCATACTGGCTAGATTAGATTGCACCTATGCCGACCGAACATCTTTACACCTGCTGAGGCAAAACTTAGACATGGTCAGACAGGGTGAAATGACGCTTCTGCAATTCTATGATGAGGTTGAAAAGAAACTGACTCTGGTAACTAATAAGATTGTTATGTCAAACGAACAGGAAGGCGCTGATTTGCTAAATGCGGAAGTTAGAGCTGACGCATCACACTCCTTCATTTCAGGCCTAAAGAAACAACTAAGAATCGTTGTATTCCCAGCCCAACCCAAAGACTTGTCCCCTGCACTAGCTCTCGCCATAGAAGCAGGAGCCAGCATAGAGAGGAGCATGTTTGCAAACTCCTACGCAAAAGTTGTCGAGGAACGATCCCAAGCAGCAAACACAAACCGTATGGCAAACCGAGCAAAAACAGCAAGGAAGACCACGGTCAGGATCGAAACCCTCACTACAAGCGCAAAAAGGACGCTCCACAGGAGCAACCAAACAAAGATAGCCAAGTGCAAGCCCCACAACCAATAGAGGTAGACACCTCCTCCAAATTCAAACAGAGCACCGAATACAATCAGAACCAAACAAATGAATCAAATGTCCCTAAGAGGAGAATCTCCTCAGAGCGACAAACGAGACCAAGACGGTGCTAAAAAGTGAAATCAGTGATTGTGAATTAAAAAGTGTGCAAAATGATTTCGTCAAAATAGTTATGCCGCGTTCAATTTCGAAGTTTGCATGCATTTTTAGGTAAACAATAAAAAATTTGGCATGTAGAGAGCTATTATTAGAATCTTTTTTTTATTCATCATTTTCACACCGTTACTTAACGGTAGCTGCAATGCCAGCACCGAAAAGCCAAGAACAGTTTTGTCAAAATATTTGTGCCGCGTAGTGTATATTTTGTGGCGTTGTGTATGTGGATATAAACCACAGCGGGATATTGCAAAAGCGGATAGTGCCGCCGGCTTAAATTAATAGAATTCAGCCAAGATGGAGGCATCTCCTTGGCGAAGCTACGCAGCAGCTGTCAGCTAATGTCCAAGAACTCAAAGACGGTGCGGTTCTCGTAGTTGCCAAGTAGAAAATTTCGTCGGGCGTCAAGGCCTCGTCACCGATCACAGCCTTCATGGCCTGGGCAGACTTGCCAATGGCGTAACAATCATAAAGCTGATGTCTCTAGAGTGATCCTTGCGTGTCATGCCCTCACCAATGGCAGACTTCATCAGACGCGACAGGGATGGCAACATATTGACTGGTGGGTAGATTTGTCTGTTGTGATTCCTCATTAATTTAATAATTCTTGTTTTTCTTTTATTATAAAAATCAGAAATTAAAGTTATAGTTCTAGACAGAAGTATTTATATTTAACAATTATTTGTTATTTTGTTTCTAAAAAAGATTAACTTGTCAAAAAAAAAAAAAAAATGCAGTACATGATTTTGACTTTTATAAATCGAAAATAAAGGACTCATGTCAAGGTTTTTGCTTTTGTTTTGACACGTAAAAATACACCAAAATACATATGAATGTTTTTTTATATGACCTAAACACCAACAAAATGTACAAATTAACTCATAAATTCCGTAGCAACAAAGTAAAATTACGTAAACAATGCTGACACGCAAAGTTAGTGCTCTGCACTAGCAACAGGCAGCTGCGATCGTATTTCACTTCTTATGCTGAAGTGCTGATCGCTTAGAATACTGTGTCGGCATGCCGACTAACCTAATTTTCCTAACAGTTATCCACTTCAGTGTCCCACCTCGGACCGGCATCCTTACCGAGGCTCCTCCAGACTCGAATTACGCAGTTAGCAGCTACGCGGTACTACCCCATTTATTATCTGGCGCCCAACGAATCAGAATCCAAAAAGAAAAAAATTCTTCAGAACGAAAACATGTAATTTTGCAAGTGAATTCAAAAACACAAAAGAATTAATAGCAGTAAATGGCATATTTTGCCAAGAAAAAAAAAAAAAAAAAAAAATAAAAATAAAAGCATTACATTCTTGAAATAGAAATAAGAAAACTATTGCATATCCGTTCAAAAACAAGCACGAGATTCGACCTCAACAGGGTATTAAAACCACATTCTACTCCGGCGAATGAATTGCATACAGGTGTTGAGGTTAACTAATGAGCTGGGTCTATAGGGAAATAAAAACCGAATACGGCAGCGAAGATAGTTTAGACGATCATCAACTTGGTTGGTGCCCACAGGAACAGATAAGCGACACTATGGACCCTACTTAAATCCAAGCCCTCATTGACAATGCCGTTAGAGCGGCACTGTCACAACAACAGTCTCAGATAAATTCGATAACTCAAGAAATACAGAGATTACAAGTGCAAGCGCCAACGGTCGTGCCCTATCAAAAAGTAACCGTAGTCCCAGGTGAAAAATGCGAAATAAAACTTGATATAATAAAATCTGTACCAGACTTCTCTGGTGCAAAAGACCAATATGTTTCTTGGAGACAAGCAGCAATAAATGCGTATGAACTTTTCAAGCCTTTCGACGGTAGTAGCGAACACTACCAAGCAGTAGCCATTCTAAGAAACAAGGTCACAGGGCCCGCCGGAGCTTTACTTGTCTCCTACAACACAGTGCTTAATTTCGACGCCATACTGGCTAGATTAGATTGCACCTATGCCGACCGAACATCTTTACACCTGCTGAGGCAAAACTTAGACATGGTCAGACAGGGTGAAATGACGCTTCTGCAATTCTATGATGAGGTTGAAAAGAAACTGACTCTGGTAACTAATAAGATTGTTATGTCAAACGAACAGGAAGGCGCTGATTTGCTAAATGCGGAAGTTAGAGCTGACGCATCACACTCCTTCATTTCAGGCCTAAAGAAACAACTAAGAATCGTTGTATTCCCAGCCCAACCCAAAAGACTTGTCCCCTGCACTAGCTCTCACCATAGAAGCAGGAGCCAGCATAGAGAGGAGCATGTTTGCAAACTCCTACGCAAAAGTTGTCGAGGAACGATCCCAAGCAGCAAACACAAACCGTATGGCAAACCGAGCAAAAACAGCAAGGAAGACCACGGTCAGGATCGAAACCCTCACTACAAGCGCAAAAAGGACGCTCCACAGGAGCAACCAAACAAAGATAGCCAAGTGCAAGCCCCACAACCAATAGAGGTAGACACCTCCTCCAAATTCAAACAGAGCACCGAATACAATCAGAACCAAACAAATGAATCAAATGTCCCTAAGAGGAGAATCTCCTCAGAGCGACAAACGAGACCAAGACGGTGCTAAAAAGTGAAATCAGTGATTGTGAATTAAAAAAGTGTGCAAAATGATTTCGTCAAAATAGTTATGCCGCGTTCAATTTCGAAGTTTGCATGCATTTTTAGGTAAACAATAAAAAATTTGGCATGTAGAGAGCTATTATTAGAATCTTTTTTTTATTCATCATTTTCACACCGTTACTTAACGGTAGCTGCAATGCCAGCACCGAAAAGCCAAGAACAGTTTTGTCAAAATATTTGTGCCGCGTAGTGTATATTTTGTGGCGTTGTGTATGTGGATATAAACCACAGCGGGATATTGCAAAAGCGGATAGTGCCGCCGGCTTAAATTAATAGAATTCAGCCAAGATGAAGGCATCTCCTTGGGGAAGCTACGCAGCAGCTGTCAGCTAATGTCCAAGAACTCAAAGACGGTGCGGTTCTCGTAGTTGCCCTGAGACATAAAATTCTTCTCGAACTTGGTCAAGAATTCCAAGTTATTAGTGTGATCTGATTTATATTAGTTTGATTTAATTTTCGGGGGCAAGTTTGAACAATTAGTTTCTGCGAGCTAACTAAATGAGTATATATACGAAATTTCATGTCTCTAGCTGCTGTAGTTTTTAAGAAAATCTGTTTTATGTAAGTTCTAGGGGCGGAAAGTAGCGTGACAAAAATTTTGCACATTGAATATCTGCGCACCAACTTAGCGAGTATATATGCCAAATTTGATATATCTAGCTGATATAGTTTTTAAGAAAAACAGTTTTATGTAAATTCTGGGGGAGTAAAGGGGCGTGGCCAAAATTCCAATTAACACTATACATTTACATACTGGACGAGTATATATACCGAATTTGGTGGCTCTAGCTCTTGTAGTCTCCGAGATCTGCGTGTTCATACAGACGGACGGACGGACGGACGGACGGACAGAATATATATACTTTATGGGGTCGGAGAAGCTTCCTTCTGCCTGTTACATACATTTTGGCGAATTTAATATACCATTTCACCCTATGGGTGCATGGTATAAAAACAGTACATGATTTTGACTTTTATAGATCGAAAATAAAGGACTCATGTCAAGGTTTTTTGCTTTTGTTTTGATACATGTAAAAATACACCAAAATACATATGATTGTCTTTTTCATATAAGCTAAACACCAACAAAATGTTCACACAGTTCTACCAGTCTCTGGTCTAAAAGAACACAGAGTGCGAAATGGAGCGATTTCCTATTTTCTGATATATTAAAGGTTTCTACAGATCTCACAGATCTTATCCGATATCGTTACAATTCATTATAACAATTTCTAAATTATAGCACGCGCTTTAACGGATCAGACTTGATAGAGTGTTAAGCTAGAGTCCGGGACGAACGACTGAAACTCAAAAAGATTCAAGTCAATTCAATGTTTTTTCTTAAATAGTTTAGTTCTATCCGATATCGATTACTCGACAACTCGATGTCAATTGTATGGTAGTATGACACTGCAATTCGAAAATAATCTTACTGCATTAACAACGTGGAATATAATACAATAATTCTTATATGCTAAAAATTATTTCAAATGCATTATTAAATGCATTTCGTTCAGAACCATACCGGCACCCATTGAACTATTAGTTCAGCTCAAAGGGAGGGCAGCTAACTTGGTGATAGGGCGTTTATAAGATCCATGGGCAGTAGTTACAGTAACTACCTGAATTTATCCATCGTCTCCAGGATGGACCGCAGAGACTCGTCCCAATCTCCATTTGGTGGGTGGAAGATGTGGCTCCTTGAGCACCACAAGTGTTCCAATACAAAGGTTATTCTCTTTCGATCACCATTTGGTTCGGTCTTGCAATGAGAATTGCAACTGCAATTGCAGAACCCCTGAAGTTGATTCCATCTCTCCACACGGTAAAATGTCATGTCCAAATAGCAGGGCTCGGCCTAAAAATTGGTCAGGTGTGCGAAAGTCCAGATAGCTCTCACTGTTTGCGCAGAGGGGTCTTCAGTTTAATACAGCTTCTATTTGCGCTAATACAGTACACAACTACTCAAAGGTCAGTGCTTTCCTGCCAGTGACCGTACAGAAAAGTAGTTTTACGGATCGCATTCCAACTTCCCACACTTCCACAGTGTGGTGCAGATGGCGGTATGAAATGCCATGTGAGGCATTCACCTGCGCCATAACTAGCAAGTTCCTTATTCTTCATGTGATCGATGGCCAGACGTCTCATCTCGTCTAGCGCATGTTGTATCGAGACAGACAAATATGGATTGGGTCATCCCAGCTAAGAGCGCTGAACCAACATTCATGGAATATTAGCTTTAATAATACAGTGGTAGGCGCAACAAAGCCTAGCGGGTCGAAGATTTTTGACCGCTCCGATAATGGCGCCCGTTTGCCAGGGGCATGGTTGGTTGCAATCAATGGTGTATTAACCAATAACTCCTCTCGACCAGGAATCCAATAAATGCCCAGTATCTTAACGTTTTCCTCGATTGACGCATGTTCACATGGACATGCATAAGCAGCGTCATTACTTTCGACGCAATTGCTTTAAAATTTGATTAAGATTGTTTGACTATATCATGTAGGTCCCATAGGAACGATCGGTCGAAAACAGTAATTTTATATACCTCTTAAGATTGTAGGCCGTTCTTTCGGGAACATTCGACATTTTAGATAAAACCATTTTTTTCACGTTGTCGTTGACGATAGGTAAGGAAAGATTACCAAAAAAATAAAAAACGTGCAAGGGTGTACAAACATCGTCGCAGTCGAAGTTACCCCGGCCCTCTGGTTCCTATATAAATTAAAAATAATAATTATATTTTATTTCTATTTCACTTCGTTTTTTTTTTTGTTATTATTTGATTTGCTGTACAAATTGTTTACAAAGATTGGTACGGGGTACGGTTACGGGGAAAAAGTGTCAATTACTTGTGCGAACTGATATCGAAGCGCGACAAAACAAAATAAAACCAAAACGAACAGTGTTTATGCCCAACTGGGCAACACAAAGGTTAAAGGAGGCGGAAGCTTTCACCTCGCGCCGCTCTCCCGATGATGCCCATTGCTCTCCCCACACAAAAGAACTCCCCACACTTCGCTCCAAGCGGGGCTTGATGCCCGGCTCTTAATTAAGCTAGAGTTAGTTGAAAAAACATTATTGTGGAATAAACAAGTGAAAGTTACATCTCTGTGCGTTCTACATTTTCGGGAAAGAGGGATAAATAAGGGACAAATTCACTTAGCTGCCCCAACCCAGAAGGAAGTTCGATCCCCTACAGAAACATTGGTCCTTCGAGCCGGATACCAAGATCCTCTCGAACCACTTGCATCGGTGGAATTTCAACCAGATTTCAAGCTAAGTAATTTTTTCCAAATTATATGTATATGATTACATGTACATGCCTCCAGCATCTGTACCCATACTCACATACATATAATTGTTGCCCTTGATTTTCCTAATCAAAGTAAAATTACTCCTTTCAAAGGAGAGAAAATTTTGGTCCCCAAATTTTCATACATATATATGTGTCCAGTACATAAGGCGCCATTTTTGCTCGCCCACTTCAAGATTTTTTTTCTCGCACTTTGGCATATATAGGCGCCATATTTATTTGCCTATTTCCAATATACATATATTTTTTCGCCATTTCAAAAAAAAAAGAATATTAACACATATGTATGTATGCAGTGAAACAACCCTACGAAACTCAAAGTGATCTCCTACGTACAAATATATATGCAAGCAGAGTGTGTGAATGTGACAAAAAAAATACAAAATTTATCCAGTGCTACATTAAATCCAAAAATAAAGGTTTATATAATACAGTCCACTCCTGGGAAAAGTGTGCGCCAAGTGAAAGGTGGTTCCAACGAAGAGAAGAAAATTTTCAATACAATTAATAAAGATTTTTTTGAAACAAAAAAGAAAGTGAACCACCCTCTTAAATATAAAGGCCACACTTAGACATTTCTGGTGTCCCGCGACACCCTATAAAGTTGGGGCATATCGGTTAGACACAGCAAAGGAATATAAAAAAAAAAAAAAAAATTATTAATTCAAATACATATACATATAAATACACATACATATACATATATACATATTTTTCCACACATAAAATCTTAGATACTGATATTCATATCCATATACATATACATATATACATATCCATACATATATTCCACAAAAATTTCCAATTTTTTCGCACACAAATATATTTTTCCATCACCGCGAACAAATCCCGCTACCCCTTGCAGCCTATATACATACATACGTGCATACATAAGTCCCGCTTAACTGCAGTATACCAGCAGAGCTGCAAGCTCATGTGCCAAAGACCGGCACAAAGCAAACGACCAAAAGTAGCTGTGCTGTATACCCTAGGCTGGCAGGCACTTTGTGGGGTATATATGTTGGTACTCCCAGATGGTAAAGACGATATCTCTGAAGATTTAGCCATCCAAGCTAAATATGACAAATGCTATCAAGTTTACGAGCTTATCCATGAAGCGTCTGCTCCTACTCCTCCGAGCCGTCATGGGTCTAACTCTGCAACAGCAGAACGAGGGTGTCGATTGCCACCCATTGACACAGAAGTCTTTAAGGGAGATAACTTAAAATGGCCTACGTTCCGTGACTTGTTTACAGCCATCTACATAAGCGATTCGCGAATTTCCCCCGTTGAAAAGCTGTACCATCTCCTAGCGAAAACGAGGGGTGAAGCCAACCTCATTGTAGCAAAATTCCCGCTTACAAATGATGGTTTTGAAACGGCATGGAATGCACTCAAACAGCGTGCAAAAATAAGCGACTTATCGTGAACAGCCAATTCCGAGCACTTCTTGACCTGCCTCAAATTTCCCATGAGTCCGGAAAAGAATTACAGGATCATCAGAATGCTCTGCATTCTGTTCCATCAACTTGCCAAAGAATACTTTGGGAACAATCTCTGGGAGACAAGACTGCCATTCCAGAGTGGCAAATGATGGACGATTTCCTCACTGAGCGGTTCCGTACGCTCGAAGCAGTTGAAAATACAACTGCAATGGCTATTTCGGTTCCCACAGCGAAACCTCCGTGAAATCCGCTTCCAGCCACCCGAAAGGCTAATACATTTGAGGCCAAAGTGACCATCAAACCAAAATCCTGTGATCTCTGTATGAAGGAGAATCACCCGGTCCGTCGATGTCCCCGCTTCCTTCAGACGACGGTGCAGAGAGGGTGGCATACATAAAGAAAAAGTCCCTTTGTCTGAACTGTTTCGCAAGAGGACATCAAGTAAAAGATTGTCCGAGTCAGCACAATTGCTTCACGTGCAAGGGGCGTCACAATATGCTCTTGCACAAGGATGCTCGACCGGAGAATAGTCCAACGCCGGTCCCAGCTCAGCCCAATTCTCACAATATTGTCCGGACTTACTTTACCTCTGAGGCAAGATCCTCACGAGATAAGTTGCTAGGTACAGCCATCGTGGACTTTTGGCACAAGGGCACTACTTATGCTTCACGGGCGCTATTAGACCCGGCTTCGGAAGCCAATTTCATATCCGAAAGAATGTTCCGGCTCATGAAGTTACCATTCCAAACTGTCAGGGCCGAAGTGACAGGCATTAACGGAAAGGTCAATAGAACCTTGAAGGTCTGTCACATAAGCATTCGGTCATCGCATGGACCTCCAGTCCAGATAGAGATAAAAGCTTTTGTCTAGTCCCAAGTTGCTGATGATTTGCCGTCATGTACGATAGCCCAAGCCACACTGGAAGGAATGCCCAACATTCCTCTAGCCGACCCCTCCTTGGCATTGATGTCATACCAGCGGTGACTCTTTCCGGCATCCAGACCGAAGTGTGCGGATCTTTAATAGCGCAAGAGACGAGATTCGGTTGGGTCATTTCAGTCCCGTTGCAAGGGGTCCCCGTTAGTTTGTGTGCCGCGTTCACCACAAGGGTCGCTGTTAGTAGAGAGGAGGCTCTTGAAACTCTTCTCACAAGATTTTGGGAGGTGGAGGATCGTCCGGGCAAACCGGTAGAAGATTCTGATTCTGTTTGCGAGGTTAATTTCCAGAAGACCACAAGAAGAGATGTTTCGGGGAGATATACGGTCTCACTTCCGTTTCGAGATCCAAATAACATCAACCTTGGTCACTTCAGACCAAGGGCATTGGCTCAGTTCCTAAAAAACGAAAGCCGGCTCCTAAAATGTATTCCGGAAAAAACTGAGTATGACGCCGTCATCCAAGAATATTTGGTCTTGGGCCACATGCGTCAGGTGCCAATTGACGGCAGTAATAACATTTTTTATTTGCCACACCATGTGGTTTTTAAGCCCGACAGCACCACAACAAAGGTACGGGTAGTCTTTAACGCCTCTAGCAAGTCCACAAACGGAGTAAGTCTCAACGACATACTTTACCCTGGTCCGGTACTTCAGTCCGATCTCACTACTTAGATTCTTAAGTGGCGTTTTTTCCGAGTAGTTTTCAATGCCGACATCACAAAAATGTACCGCCAAATTATGGTCGATCCAATCCATACGCCATTTCAGAGGATCCTGTTCCGAAATAAAGAGGGGCAACTTGGTGATTACGAGCTGAATACCGTCACGTTTGGCATTAACTGTGCTCCGTTCTTAGCCCTCCGAGTACTTCAGCAACTCGCAAGTGATGTACAATCCAAATTTCCTTTGGCTAGCGATATTATCAAGTCCTATATGTATGTCGATGATGTCCTGGCAGGGGCTCACAATGAAGCAACGGCAAAAGCAATGGTCAATGAACTTCAAGACGCTCTTGGTTCAGCTGGTTTTCATTTGCGCAAGTGGACATCGAATGTGAAGAGCGTGCTCACTTGCATTCCAAAGTGTCATTTGCTGAATGCTGATTTCCTCGATATCGAAGAGGCTAGCACAGCAAAAACACTGGGAATCCGATGAAAAGCGACTACGGATGAGTTTTATTTTGTCATCTCACCCCAAGATGTCAAGTCAGCTTATACTAAGCGAGAAGTCCTCGGGCAGATCGCCAAGTTATTCGATCCCGCTGGCTGGCTGGCTCCCTTTGTGATTCAAGCCAAGGTGTTTATGCAAGAGCTTTGGCTACAAGAGCTAGGGTGGGATGACCAATTGCCCAGTGAACTCCATCACAGGTGGCAGGATTATACAAAGAGCTACTCCTTCCTTGACCAGATCCGAACCACTCCCACTAGACACTACCTTGGAGAAGCGGGTAGTGAAGGTCCACGTCGCGATCGCTAAGCCAGCCAACGAAATACTATCTCGTTTTTCCAATCTGGCACGTGCATTACGAGTGGTAGCATATGTGGTCCGTCTCGGCAGAAGGCGTCGTAAACTTCCAAACGATTACTCCGGGGAGGTGACCTCTAGCGAGATCAATCAAGTAGTCCAGGCGTTCATCCGAGTCACTCAGCGTGATTACTTTCCGACGGAATATCGGTGTCTACAGCAGAAGAAATCTCTGCCCACGTCTAGCACCATTCTCAATTTGAATCCGTTCATTGACGCATCAGGTGTGGTCCGAGCATGTGGGCGCGTGCAACAAGCAGCGGCCCTCAGTTACGATGAACGTAACCCCATTCTGTTGCCAGTAGTAAGTCCATTGTCCCGGCTGTTGGTGCTTTTCACGCATCAGATCTCTCTCCATGGGGGCAGTCAACTGGTAGTCCGTCTCATCCGACAGAGATACTGGATTCCAAGACTGCGGAATCTAGTCAAATCGGTGGTCAACTCATGCAAGGTCTGTGTGATTTTCAACAGGAGGCTGCAATCACAGCAAATGGGCACCTTTCCGTCCCAGCGAACTACTTTCGCACGTCCTTTCACGACCACCGGGATAGATTTCGCAGGTCCTTTAGACCTTAGAAGTTTCACCGGCCGCGCTTGCCGCATATCAAAGGGATATGTGTGTGTCTTCGTTTGCTTTTCCACCAAAGCCATTCACCTTGAGGCAACTTTGGATTTAAGTACCGAAGCATTTCTGGCCGCATTCGCTCGCTTTGTATCGAGGCGAGGGTGTCCCCAGCAAGTGCAGTCCGACAACGGAAAAAACTTCGTAGGTGCATCCAGAGTGCTTGAAATAGATTTCCTAAGGTGTACCCAGCAGAAAATCGTATCCCACTACAGCCATCAGAATCTGTCCTGGCATTTCATCCCTCCTGGGGCACCACACATGGGAGGGTTGTGGGAGGCTGGAGTTAAGAGTTTTAAAACTCTGTTCTACAAGGCCACCTCCACCCAAAAGTATACTTTTGAAGAGTTCTCTACGCTGCTGGCTAAGGTAGAGGCTTGTTTGAACTCGCGGCCGATTTCTCCTATGTCTGAAGACCCCACCGATTCTTTAGCTTTGACCCCAGGCCATTTCCTAGTGGGCGGTCCATTGCTATCCGTGACGGAACCTGAAATCAAGGATCAGGTACCGTCTATCATTAAACGATGGCCGCGTATGAAGGCTGTGAGTCAGCATTTCTGCACCCGATGGAAAGACGAGTATCTTAAGGACCACATAAGCGCAATAAGTGGCGATTCCCTTCT
Source organism: Drosophila equinoxialis (assembly GCA_018150345.1). Taxonomy (NCBI): domain Eukaryota; kingdom Metazoa; phylum Arthropoda; class Insecta; order Diptera; family Drosophilidae; genus Drosophila; species Drosophila equinoxialis. The sequence continues at coordinate 808,365 of JAECWI010000481.1, forward strand.
AAAAATCTTGAAGTGGGCGATCTGGTGGTACTCAAAGACGAAAATCTTCCATTTAATGAATGGCGTCTGGGGCGAATCCACCAAACACACCCTGGCAGTGACGGCAATGTCCGCGTCGTCGAACTGCTTACCGCTCGCTGTATTGTGAAGCGTCCTGTCGCAAAGCTGATCTTTCTTCCTCCAGAAGAAAGAATTCAAACCCATTACGTACAGCTACAGTAGCGTCCAGCACTTGGTCCTTCCTCCCAATTAAGAAGGGCCGAGCTGCCAGTAGTAATATGTGTATTCTATCGTCCTACATTAATCCGCTTTCTTCATTATTTGTCCCGGCAGCTTCCTGATATCGGTCAACCTAGATCCCGTTTCTATGGCTCCGAGAACACGGTCAGTACAGGCATCGAAAGAGGAGCGCAGATGTTCGCGAGGAACTGAGTCCTTCCGTTGCCGAGTCTGTCGCGGAATCCATCCTCTGAAGCGATGCCGTCGCTTCCTGCGACTGAACGTGGAGAAGAGGATGAGGGCAGTGCTTGCGAATAAGTACTGCGCCAATTGCCTGGCCCACCAACATTCTGGAGGAAGTTGCTTGAGCGGTGATAGGTGCCGAATATGTGAGGAGGACCACCACACGCTACTCCACTTCCACGAACAGCCACGTCGACGCACTCCAAGCTCCGTCGTACGCCGAGTCCTCCAGACGAAGGGTCGCACCAACGCCAGCCTCAGATCCGAAGCTGACACTGACCACACTGCTGCAGCACCGCAATCCGCATCTGATGCCCACGGCGATGGTGCGTCTTGAGACGGGGGGAAAATCCTTCGACGTGAAGGCCCTCGTGGACCCGTGTTCGGCGGTATCGTCGATGGCGACGTCACTGGCCACGGCCTTTAAATTGACAGCCGTCAATATAGGGGCGGAGAAAGCGGTGGCAGCAGTGATCCAGTCCCCGATCAGTGAAGGATGTCAATTGGAGGCGATCCTGAAGGTGGTCGATGGCTTGTGCTGCCGCACTCCAAGCGCTCCGGTGGACCCGCAGATCTCCAAAAAGTTCGAGGGCATCGTCCTGGCGGATGATACTTTCTACCGACCGTCGTCGGTGTCTTTGGTCCTGGGCGCGGATGTAATGACGGAGGTCATGCTAGAGGGAGTCTACCCGGGGTTGGCGGGCGGCCAATTGCGATGCGCACAGTTTTCGGCTGGACCCTGTCCGGAGCGTGCCATAAGACTGCCTGGGCCTTGCACTCCTGCAAGGGGGGAGCATGTGTATGCCCAAACGGGCAACACAAGGGTTAAAGGAGGCGGAAGCTTTCACCTCGCGCCGCTCTCCCGATGATGCCCATCGCTCTCCCCACACAAAAGAACTCCCCACACTTCGCTCCAAGCGGGGCTTGATGCCCGGCTCTTAATTAAGCTAGAGTTAGTTGAAAAAACATTATTGTGGAATAAACAAGTGAAAGTTACATCTCTGTGCGTTCTACATTTTTGGGAAAGAGGGATAAAAAAGGGACAAATTCACTTAGCTGCCCCAACCCAGACGGAAGTTCGACCCCCCTACACAAACAAACAGAATGATGGTTTGGAATGCAACGTCGATTCAAAAAATTAAATGATAATTTATAGAGCACAAGCTTAAAACCTAACAAAAAATATGTTATAAACTTTAACAAAACGCGCGATATAGGGGAAAATACGTTGAGTGTACAAAGTTAATTGCGACGATTAAACAATTCAATTATTTATGTACCATTGCAATACGGGAAGGACGACAACGATAACGACGGCGACGACCACGAGACGTATTAAAATAGTTGTTCTTTTTATTCTTGTTTATTATTTAATTTCCCATATTGTGTATGGTTAATACAAACTTAAAAATAGAAAAAACTAATTTTTTCAAACAAACTGAACAAAATTGTAATTCATTTAATATTTTAGAGTATGGCATAAGTATTTTGACAAGCCCTGTCATACTTAAAAAACATATTTTAGGCTTAACAAACTTAATTTAACTTGCTTATATTGAGTAAATAGTTCCAATAAGGAAGAGGGATCAGAAATCGTTTCTTCTCTAGTTTTGTTTAACGCTACTGTTCTTTTGTGCTTCAAAAGAGACCGGACGTTATATGATATTTAGATCTGGACTTTGGGGGGCCAGTTTAGCGTTGGAACATCCAGATCTTTCAAAAAGTTGGTTTACATCCGGGCTGTATATCATGCTGGAGAATAAACGACTGCCCGATGAGCCGATCTTCGGAAGGAAGGGCATTTTCATTAAGGGTGGTCAGGTATTGGCCTTGGTTCATCGAACTAGAGATGGGAATGAAATTCCCCAGACCATTATATGCCACACATCCCCAGAACATCACAGAGCCTCTAGCATAGTTCAATTTTTGACAATCGTCTCTTTTGTCTTTGCTCGATGGGCAGTTTTACAAATACTTTTTTTTTGGAAGAATTATACTCAAAGGAGCTCTCATCTGTACATAAAACACTTCTCCAGAACTATTTATTCCGGCGTGAAACTTAGCTACCATTGCCGATCTCACCTCCAAACCTCACCTCCATGATTTACAATATGTCTTAATAATTTTTATTTTTCAGGATCTTAAATATTTATTAATTCTAAATGCAAACGACTTTTGGTTGAAATGTGATAAAAAGTAAAATCAGTGATTCTGAATTAAAAAGTGTGCAAAATGATTTCGTCAAAATAATTATCACGCGTTTAATGAATGCAAACCTTTTGCAACAATAAAACAATAAAAAATTTGACATGCAGAGAGCTATTATTAAAATCTTTGTTTTATTCATCATTTTCACACTGTTACTTAACGGTAGCTGCAATGCCAGCACCGAAAAGTCAAAAACAGTTTTGTCAAAATATTTGTGACGCGTAGTGTATATATTGTGGCTTTGTGTATGTGGACATATCAAGATAAACACAACCACAGCGGGATATTGCAAACGCGGATAGTGCCGCCGGCTTAAATTAATAGAATTCAGCCAAGATGGAGGCATCTCCCTGGGGAAGCTACGCAGCAGCTGTCAGCTAATGTCCAAGAACTCAAAGACGGTGCGGTTCTCGTAGTTGCCCTGAGACATAAAATTCTTCTCGAACTTGGTCAAGAATTCCAAGTAGAAAACTTCGTCGGGCGTGAAGGCCTCGTCACCGATCACAGCCTTAATGGACTGCACATCCTTGCCAATGGCGTAATGATCGAAAAGCTGATGTCTCTAGAGTGATCCTTGCGTGTCATGCCCTCACCAATGGCAGACTTCATTAGACGCGACAGAGATGGTAACACATTGACTGGTGGGTAGATTTGTCTGTTGTCTGTTTAACAATTATTTGTTATTTTGTTTCTAAAAAAGATTAACTTGTACAAAAAAAAAAAAGTACATGATTTTGACTTTTATAAATCGAAAATAAAGGACTCATGTCAAGGTTTTTGCTTTTGTTTTGTCGCATGTAAAAATACACCAAAATACATATGATTGTCTTTCTTATATAAGCTAAACACACACAAAATGTACACACAGTTCTACCAGTCTCTGGTGATTGTGAGAGCTTCTAAAAGAACACAGAGTGCGATATGGAGTGATTTCCTATTTTCTGATATATTAAAGGTTTCTACAGATCTCACACATCTTATCCGATATCGTTACAATTCATCGCGCTTTAACGGATCAGACTTAATAGTGTTAAGCTAGAGTCCAGAACGAACGACTGAAACTCAAAAAAGGTGTAGATTCAAGTCAATTCAATGTTTTTTCTTAAATTGTTTAGTTTTACCCGATATCGATTACTCGAGAACTCGATGTCAATTGTATGGTAGTATGACACTGCAATTCGAAAATAATCTTACTGCATTAACAACGTGGAATATAATACAATAATTCTTATATGCTAAAAATTATTTCAAATGCATTATTAAATGCATTTCGTTCAGAACCATACCGGCACCCATTGAACTATTAGTTCAGCTCATAGGGAGGGCAGCTAACTTGGTGATAGGGCGTTTATAAGATCCATGGGCAGTAGTTACAGTAACTACCTGAATTTATCCATCGTCTCCAGGATGAACCGCAGAGACCCTTCCCAATCTCATTTGGTGGGTGGAAGATGTGGCTCTTTGAGCACCACAAGAGTTCCAGTTGGTTCGGTCTTGCAATGACATGAGATATTCCATATACCAGCGCTTTCAGAACCCCTGAAGTTGATTCCATCTCTCCACACGGTAAAATGTCATGTCCAAATAGCAAATTCCACAGTGTGGTGCAGATGGCGGTACGGAATGCCATGAGAGGCATTTACCCGCGACATAACTAGCAAGTTCCTTATTTTTCATGTGATCGATGGCTAGACGTCTCATCTCGTCTAGCGCATGTTGTAGCGAGACAGACAAATATGGATTGGGTCATCCCAGCTAAGAGCCCTGAACCAACATTCATGGAATATTAGCTTTAATAATACAGTGGTAGGCGCAACGAATCCTAGCGGGTCGAAGATTTTTGACCGCTCCGATAATGGCGCCCGTTTGCCAGTGGCATAATTGGTTGCAATCAATGGTGTATTAACCAATAACTCCTCTCGATCCAATGAATGCCCAGTATCTTATCGTTTTCCTCGATTGACGCATGTTCACTTTTGACGCAATTGCTTTAGAATTTGATTAGGATTGTTTGACTATATCCTGTAGGTCCCACAGGAACGATCGGTCGAAAACAGTAATTTTATATACCTCTTAAGATTGTAGGCCGTTCTTTCGGGAACATTCGACATTTTAGACAAAACCATTTTTTCACGTTGTCGTTGACGATAGGTATGGAAAGATTACCAAAAAATAACGTGCAAGGGCATACAAACATCGTCGCAGTCGAAGTTAACCCAGACCCTCTGGTTCCTATATAAATTAAAAATAATAATTATGTTTTATTTCTATTTCACTTCGTTTTTTTTTGTTATTTTTTGACTTGATGTACAAATTGTTTACAAAGATTGGTACGGGGTACGGTTACGGGTAAAAAGTGTCAATTACTTGTGCGAACTGATATCGAAGCGCGACAAAACAAAATAAAACCAAAACGAACAGAATGGAATGGTTTGGAATGCAACGTCGATTCAAATAATTAAATGCTAATTTATAGAGCACAAACTTAAAATCTAACAAAAAATATGTTATAAACTTTGACAAAACGCGCGATATAGGGGAAAATACGTTGAGTGTACAAAGTTATTTGCGATTAAACGATTAAACAATTCAATTATTTATGTACCATTGCAATACGGGAAGGACGAGAACGATAACGACGGCGACGACTACGAGACGCATTAAAATAGTTGTTCTTTCCATTTATTCTTTCTATTATTTAATTTCCCATATTGTGTATGGTTAATACAAACTTAAAAATAGAAAAAACTAATTTTTTTCAAACTTAACAAAATTGTAATTCATTTAATATTTTAGAGTATGGCATAAGTATTTTGACAAGCCCTGTCATACTTAAAAAACATATTTTAGGCTTAACAAACTTAATTTAACTTGCTTATATTGAGTAAATAGTTCAAATAAGGAAGAGGACTCAAAAATCGTTTCTTCTCTAGTTTTGTTTAACGCTACTGTTCTTTTGCGCTTCAAAAGAGACCGGACGTTATATGATATTTAGATCTGGACTTTGGGGGGCCAGTTTAGCGTTGGAACATCCAGATCTTTCAAAAAGTTGGTTTGCATCCGGGCTGTATATCATGCTGGAGAATAAACGACTGCCCGATGAGCCGATCTCCTGAAGGAAAGGCATTTTCAATAAGGGTAGTCAGGTATTGGCCTTGGTTCATCGAACTAGAGATGGGAATGAAATTCCCCAGATCATTATATGCCACACATCCCCAGAACCTCACAGAGACTCCAGCATGGCTCACTTTTTGACAATCGGGCCGTCTCTTTTTTCTCTGCTCGATGGGAAGGTATACAAAAACATTTTTTTTTGAGGAATTATACTCAAAGGAGCTCTCGTCTGTACATAAAACACTTCTCCAGAACTATTTATTCCGGCGTGAAACTTAGCTACCATTGCCGATCTCACCTCCAAACCTCACCTCCATGATTTATAATATATCTTAATAATTTTTATTTTTCAGGATCTTAAATATTTATTAATTCTAAATGCAAGCGACTTTTTGTTGAAATGTGTTAAAAAGTGAAATCAGTGATTGTGAATTAAAAAGTGTGCAAAATGATTTCGTCAAAATAATTATGCCGCGTTTATTTTCGAAGTTTGCATGCATTAGAGAGAGCTATTAGTAGAATCTTCGTTTTATTCATCATTTTCACACCGTTAATTAACGGTAGCTGCAATGCCAGAAATGCCGAAAAGTCAAAAACAGTTTTGTCAAAATATTTGTGCCGCGTAGTGTATATATTGTGGCTTTGTGTATGTGGACATATCAAGATAAACACAACCACAGCGGGATATTGCAAACGCGGATAGTGCCGCCGGCTTAAATTAATAGAATTCAGCCAAGATGGAGGCATCTCCCTGGGGAAGCTACGCAGCAGCTGTCAGCTAATGTCCAAGAACTCAAAGACGGTGCGGTTCTCGTAGTTGCCCTGAGACATAAAATTCTTCTCGAACTTGGTCAAGAATTCCAAGTAGAAAACTTCGTCGGGCGTGAAGGCCTCGTCACCGATCACAGCCTTAATGGACTGCACATCCTTGCCAATGGCGTAATGATCGAAAAGCTGATGTCTCTAGAGTGATCCTTGCGTGTCATGCCCTCACCAATGGCAGACTTCATTAGACGCGACAGAGATGGTAACACATTGACTGGTGGGTAGATTTGTCTGTTGTCTGTTTAACAATTATTTGTTATTTTGTTTCTAAAAAAGATTAACTTGTACAAAAAAAAAAAAAGTACATGATTTTGACTTTTATAAATCGAAAATAAAGGACTCATGTCAAGGTTTTTGCTTTTGTTTTGTCGCATGTAAAAATACACCAAAATACATATGATTGTCTTTCTTATATAAGCTAAACACACACAAAATGTACACACAGTTCTACCAGTCTCTGGTGATTGTGAGAGCTTCTAAAAGAACACAGAGTGCGATATGGAGTGATTTCCTATTTTCTGATATATTAAAGGTTTCTACAGATCTCACACATCTTATCCGATATCGTTACAATTCATCGCGCTTTAACGGATCAGACTTAATAGTGTTAAGCTAGAGTCCAGAACGAACGACTGAAACTCAAAAAGATTCAAGTCAATTCAATGTTTTTTCTTAAATTGTTTAGTTTTACCCGATATCGATTACTCGAGAACTCGATGTCAATTGTATGGTAGTATGACACTGCAATTCGAAAATAATCTTACTGCATTAACAACGTGGAATATAATACAATAATTCTTATATGCTAAAAATTATTTCAAATGCATTATTAAATGCATTTCGTTCAGAACCATACCGGCACCCATTGAACTATTAGTTCAGCTCAAAGGGAGGGCAGCTAACTTGGTGATAGGGCGTTTATAAGATCCATGGGCAGTAGTTACAGTAACTACCTGAATTTATCCATCGTCTCCAGGATGGACCGCAGAGACTCGTCCCAATCTCCATTTGGTGGGTGGAAGATGTGGCTCCTTGAGCACCACAAGTGTTCCAATACAAAGGTTATTCTCTTTCGATCACCATTTGGTTCGGTCTTGCAATGAGAATTGCAACTGCAATTGCAGAACCCCTGAAGTTGATTCCATCTCTCCACACGGTAAAATGTCATGTCCAAATAGCAGGGCTCGGCCTAAAAATTGGTCAGGTGTGCGAAAGTCCAGATAGCTCTCACTGTTTGCGCAGAGGGGTCTTCAGTTTAATACAGCTTCTATTTGCGCTAATACAGTACACAACTACTCAAAGGTCAGTGCTTTCCTGCCAGTGACCGTACAGAAAAGTAGTTTTACGGATCGCATTCCAACTTCCCACACTTCCACAGTGTGGTGCAGATGGCGGTATGAAATGCCATGTGAGGCATTCACCTGCGCCATAACTAGCAAGTTCCTTATTCTTCATGTGATCGATGGCCAGACGTCTCATCTCGTCTAGCGCATGTTGTATCGAGACAGACAAATATGGATTGGGTCATCCCAGCTAAGAGCGCTGAACCAACATTCATGGAATATTAGCTTTAATAATACAGTGGTAGGCGCAACAAAGCCTAGCGGGTCGAAGATTTTTGACCGCTCCGATAATGGCGCCCGTTTGCCAGGGGCATGGTTGGTTGCAATCAATGGTGTATTAACCAATAACTCCTCTCGACCAGGAATCCAATAAATGCCCAGTATCTTAACGTTTTCCTCGATTGACGCATGTTCACATGGACATGCATAAGCAGCGTCATTACTTTCGACGCAATTGCTTTAAAATTTGATTAAGATTGTTTGACTATATCATGTAGGTCCCATAGGAACGATCGGTCGAAAACAGTAATTTTATATACCTCTTAAGATTGTAGGCCGTTCTTTCGGGAACATTCGACATTTTAGATAAAACCATTTTTTTCACGTTGTCGTTGACGATAGGTAAGGAAAGATTACCAAAAAATAAAAAACGTGCAAGGGTGTACAAACATCGTCGCAGTCGAAGTTACCCCGGCCCTCTGGTTCCTATATAAATTAAAAATAATAATTATATTTTATTTCTATTTCACTTCGTTTTTTTTTTGTTATTATTTGATTTGCTGTACAAATTGTTTACAAAGATTGGTACGGGGTACGGTTACGGGGAAAAAGTGTCAATTACTTGTGCGAACTGATATCGAAGCGCGACAAAACAAAATAAAACCAAAACGAACAGTGTTTATGCCCAACTGGGCAACACAAAGGTTAAAGGAGGCGGAAGCTTTCACCTCGCGCCGCTCTCCCGATGATGCCCATTGCTCTCCCCACACAAAAGAACTCCCCACACTTCGCTCCAAGCGGGGCTTGATGCCCGGCTCTTAATTAAGCTAGAGTTAGTTGAAAAAACATTATTGTGGAATAAACAAGTGAAAGTTACATCTCTGTGCGTTCTACATTTTCGGGAAAGAGGGATAAATAAGGGACAAATTCACTTAGCTGCCCCAACCCAGAAGGAAGTTCGATCCCCTACAGAAACATTGGTCCTTCGAGCCGGATACCAAGATCCTCTCGAACCACTTGCATCGGTGGAATTTCAACCAGATTTCAAGCTAAGTAATTTTTTCCAAATTATATGTATATGATTACATGTACATGCCTCCAGCATCTGTACCCATACTCACATACATATAATTGTTGCCCTTGATTTTCCTAATCAAAGTAAAATTACTCCTTTCAAAGGAGAGAAAATTTTGGTCCCCAAATTTTCATACATATATATGTGTCCAGTACATAAGGCGCCATTTTTGCTCGCCCACTTCAAGATTTTTTTTCTCGCACTTTGGCATATATAGGCGCCATATTTATTTGCCTATTTCCAATATACATATATTTTTTCGCAATTTCCAAAAAAAAAGAATATTAACACATATGTATGTATGCAGTGAAACAACCCTACGAAACTCAAAGTGATCTCCTACGTACAAATATATATGCAAGCAGAGTGTGTGAATGTGACAAAAAAAAATACAAAATTTATCCAGTGCTACATTAAATCCAAAAATAAAGGTTTATATAATACAGTCCACTCCTAGGAAAAGTGTGCGCCAAGTGAAAGGTGGTTCCAACGAAGAGAGGAAATTTTTCAATACAATTAATAAAGATTTTTTTGAAACAAAAAAGAAAGTGAACCACCATCTTAAATATAAAGGCCACACTTAGACATTTCTGGTGTCCCGCGACACCCTATAAAGTTGGGGCATATCGGTTAGACACAGCAAAGGAATATAAAAAAAAAAAAAAAAATTATTAATTCATATAAAGAAATCCGATCCATTCACACCTCTGCATATTTCCATTCCATATTTTATTTATTAAAAAAAAAAAAAAACATTTTAAATACATATACATATAAATACATATACATAAAAATACACATACATATACATATATACATATTTTTCCACACATAAAATCTTAGATACTGATATTCATATCCATATACATATACATATATACATATCCATACATATATTCCACAAAAATTTCCAATTTTTTCGCACACAAATATATTTTTCCATCACCGCGAACAAATCCCGCTACCCCTTGCAGCCTATATACATACATACGTGCATACATAAGTCCCGCTTAACTGCAGTATACCAGCAGAGCTGCAAGCTCATGTGCCAAAGACCGGCACAAAGCAAACGACCAAAAGTAGTTGTGCTGTATACCCTAGGCTGGCAGGCACTTTGTGGGGTATATATGTTGAAGGGTCACGTTGAGGAAAAATCGAATAATATTTTATTATTAAAAATTTGTGTTCCGCGTTTATGTTTATGTTTATTCTGATTCCAAATCGTTTCCAAGACTTACTTGGGTTTTTTATAATATTGAATTCCCAAATTTTTCCAATCATTTCCAAGTCGTATCTTGGGTTTTTAATATTGAATTCCCAAATTTGTCCAATCATTTCCAAGTCGTATCTTGGGTTTTTAATATTGAATTACGAAATTTTTCCAATCGTTTCCAAGTCGCATATTTGGTTCTATTTCAATTCCAAAGTGTTTCCACCCGTTCCAAGTCGCATCTTTGGAGTTATATTTCAATTCTAAAATATTCCCACGCGTTCCAAGTCGTATCTTTGGAGATAGATTCCAATTTTAAAGTATGCCCACGCGTTTAAGTAATATATTTGGTTATATTTCAATTCTAAACTATTCCCACGCGTTCCAAGTAATATATTTAGTTATGTTTCATTTCCAAAGTGTTTCCACTCGTTTCAAGGCTTATCTTTGGTCATATATTTGAATTCCAAGGCGTTCCAAGTGTCCCAATTCGTTTCATCGGGTTTTATATCTCAATTCCAAGGCGTTCCAAGCCGTTCCTAGGGTTTTTTGGCAGTGTTCCAAATCATCCCCAACGTACCAGCTCATTTTCTGGATTTTTGATCTATTTCAAGGCGTTTCAAAGCCGTTCTTTGAGTGGTTTGGTAGTGTTCCAGTATTTCTCAAACGTTCCAGTTTTTCTTTTTTGACGAGCCCGTCAAAAGACGAGAAAGCAGCTGAGAACACTGCGGCCCCAAGCAAATCTTCAATTGCTGCTCCAGGTCAGCGCCAGAGGACTACCAGCCCTACTACTACTCCCTACTACTACTCCTTCCCGAGCATTTCAGACCCTCTCTAGTCCATTAGCTCTCACGTCCGCACCATCAAGCACGACCTTTCAGCGAGCCACGTCAGAGCCACGACGAGCAAGCCAAAAAGAGGTCAAATCATTGGTACCACTTCCACAGATTTTGGTAACCGCCCCAAGAGTCACTCGGTCCGAAACCAAAAGGGTTTTAGCTGTTTCCAACATGGCTTTGAAGAAGTTTGTCTCCATTAGCGATAAACTAATTCAGTTTGAAGTCGACACCCACGTCACTTCACTGTCCGAGGTCAGCGTATTTACGCTCCAAGTCCGTCGTGATCGAGTTCAAGCGTTGTGGGAGAAGGTCGAGCAGGAATATGAGAAATGCGAGGCACTCCCAGATGGTAAAGACGATAACTCTGAAGATTTAGCCATCCAAGCTAAATATGACAAATGCTATCAAGTTTACGAGCGATGCACGGCTCGATTAAACGAGCTTATCCATGAAGCGTCTGCTCCTACTCCTCCGAGCCGTCATGGGTCTAACTCTGCAACAGCAGAACGAGGCTGTCGATTGCCACCCATTGACACAGAAGTCTTTAAGGGAGATAACTTAAAATTGCCAACGTTCCGTGACTTGCTTACAGCCATCTACATAAGCGATTCGCGAATTTCCCCCGTTGAAAAGCTGTACCATCTCCTAGCGAAAACGAGGGGTGAAGCCAACCTCATTGTAGCAAAATTCCCGCTTACAAATGATGGTTTTGAAACGGCATGGAATGCACTCAAACAGCGTGCAAAAATAAGCGACTTATCGTGAACAGCCAATTCCGAGCACTTCTTGACCTGCCTCAAATTTCCCATGAGTCCGGAAAAGCATTACAGGATCATCAGAATGCTCTGCAGGCATCCATTCGCGCTTTTGAGCACTGTGGCCTGCCAGTAACCACTTGGGGAGGCATGTTCGTATTTTTCTGTTCCATCAAATTGCCAAAGAATACCCTTTCACTGTGGGAAAAATCTCTGGGAGACAAGACTGGCATTCCAGAGTGGCAAATGATGGACGATTTCCTCACTGAGCGGTTCCGTACGCTCGAAGCAGTTGAAAATACAACTGCAATGGCTATTTCCGTTCCCACAGCGAAACCTCCGTGAAATCCGCTTCCAGCCACCCGAAAGGCTAATACATTTGAGGCCAAAGTGACCACCAAACCAAAATCCTGTGATCTCTGTATGAAGGAGAATCACCCGGTGCGTCGATGTCCCCGCTTCCTTCAGATGACGGTGCCAGAGAGGGTGGCATACATAAAGAAAAAGTCCCTTTGTCTGAACTGTTTCGCAAGAGGACATCAAGTAAAAGATTGTCCGAGTCAGCACAATTGCTTCACGTGCAAGGGGCGTCACAATATGCTCTTGCACAAGGATGCTCGACCGGAGAATAGTCCAACGCCGGTCCCAGCTCAGCCCAATTCTCACAATATTGTCCGGACTTACTTTACCTCTGAGGCAAGATCCTCACGAGATAAGTTGCTAGGTACAGCCATCGTGGACTTTTGGCACAAGGGCACTACTTATGCTTCACGGGCGCTATTAGACCCGGCTTCGGAAGCCAATTTCATATCCGAAAGAATGTTCCGGCTCATGAAGTTACCATTCCAAACTGTCAGGGCCGAAGTGACAGGCATTAACGGAAAGGTCAATAGAACCTTGAAGGTCTGTCACATAAGCATTCGGTCATCGCATGGACCTCCAGTCCAGATAGAGATAGAAGTTTTTGTCTAGTCCCAAGTTGCTGATGATTTGCCGTCATGTACGATAGCCCAAGCCACACTGGAAGGAATGCCCAACATTCCTCTAGCCGACCCCTCCTTGGCATTGATGTCATACCAGCGGTGACTCTTTCCGGCATCCAGACCGAAGTGTGCGGATCTTTAATAGCGCAAGAGACGAGATTCGGTTGGGTCATTTCAGGCCCGTTGCAAGGGGTCCCCGTTAGTTTGTGTGCCGCGTTCACCACAAGGGTCGCTGTTAGTAGAGAGGAGGCTCTTGAAACTCTTCTCACAAGATTTTGGGAGGTGGAGGATCTACCGGGCAAACCGGTAGAAGATTCTGATTCTGTTTGCGAGGTTAATTTCCAGAAGACCACAAGAAGAGATGTTTCGGGGAGATATACGGTCTCACTTCCGTTTCGAGATCCAACCAATATCAACCCTCATTCCAGACCAGAGGCATTGGCTCAGTTCCTAAAAATCGAAAGCCGGCTCCTAAAAAATATTCCGGCAAAAACTGAGTATGACGCCGTCATCCAAGAATATTTGACGGCACTAATAACAATTTTTATTTGCCACACCATGCGGTTTTCAAGGCCGACAGCACCACAACAAAGGTACGGGTAGTCTTTAACGCCTCTAGCAAGTCCACAAACGGAGTAAGTCTCAATGACATACTTTACCCTGGTCCGGTACTTCAGTCCGATCTCACTACTTAGATTCTTAAGTGGCGTTTTTTCCGAGTAGTTTTCAATGCCGACATCACAAAAATGTACCGCCAAATTATGGTCGATCCAATCCATACGCCATTTCAGAGGATCCTGTTCCGAAATAAAGAGGGGCAACTTGGTGATTACGAGCTGAATACCGTCACGTTTGGCATTAACTGTGCTCCGTTCTTAGCCCTCCGAGTACTTCAGCAACTCGCAAGTGATGTACAATCCAAATTTCCTTTGGCTAGCGATATTATCAAGTCCTATATGTATGTCGATGATGTCCTGGCAGGGGCTCACAATGAAGCAACGGCAAAAGCAATGGTCAATGAACTTCAAGACGCTCTTGGTTCAGCTGGTTTTCATTTGCGCAAGTGGACATCGAATGTGAAGAGCGTGCTCACTTGCATTCCAAAGTGTCATTTGCTGAATGCTGATTTCCTCGATATCGAAGAGGCTAGCACAGCAAAAACACTGGGAATCCGATGAAAAGCGACTACGGATGAGTTTTATTTTGTCATCTCACCCCAAGATGTCAAGTCAGCTTATACTAAGCGAGAAGTCCTCGGGCAGATCGCCAAGTTATTCGATCCCGCTGGCTGGCTGGCTCCCTTTGTAATTCAAGCCAAGGTGTTTATGCAAGAGCTTTGGCTACAAGAGCTAGGGTGGGATGACCAATTGCCCAGTGAACTCCATCACAGGTGGCAGGATTTTACAAAGAGCTACTCCTTCCTTGACCAGATCCGCATTCCACGGTGGGTTCTCCATGATCCAAATTCCGACATTCAATTCCATTGTTTTTGCGATGCATCACAGCTGGCTTATAGCGGACGTTGACGATACTATGCGCAGTACGTTCAAGTGGCCCCTACGACACCAGGACAAAGCCTGTTACGCGCGAGCCCAAGCAGATAGCTGCCCACCTCCCACCCGACCGACCGAGGGGTGCAGCCGTATAACGCACGGCACGAATCGCGTGGACAAATACACAATAAAATAAACAGACAAACAAATAACTAAAAAATACTATAGCTATCTATTAACTAAATGGGATAGGATAGAAGTTTTAATCATATTAATAGAAAGCTCTGAGCCAATTACAGGGAATAGAAGGTTGTAATCAGAGCAGAGGACCCTAAAAGGTTCATGCAGGGCATAGTTAGAAGAACAACGACTAAGGGATAAAGGGATCAAAGGATGTCTACTCCGTCTACATGGTACCGATAGATTTACCTGAGCTAATAACTCAGGCGAGTCGATATCATCAATTAGGAGCTTGTGCATAAAAATAACACCAAGCATAATTCTACGGTTAGTTAGGGAAGGAAGGTTAATCAAGAGAAGTCTACTAGAATACGAAGGCAAATTGACATTGCGATCCCAGCTTAAGCCACGAAGAGCAAATAGCAAGAACTGCTTTTGAACGGATTCAAGTCTAATCTGGTGCGACTCATATTGAGGTGACCAAATGCAAGATCCATACTCTAAAATAGGACGGACAAGCGAAGTAAAAAGAACTTTAGTTGTATAGGGGTCATCAAATTCTTTTGACCATCTTTTAATGAAACCTAGGACACTCATGGCCTTTGCGACCGTGGTGGAAATATGGGTGTTAAAATTTAACTTATGGTCCATAAGTACGCCCAAATCATTCATATTATTTAGACGTTCTAAAGGACTATTGTTTAGAAAATAAGTGACCAGTTAAGGAGAGTTACGAAAAAAAGTCATTACCTTACATTTGGTAGTGTTAAGATTTAGTAGATTAAACTGGCACCAGGATTGAAAGTTATTAAGATCAGCTTGTAGCCGACTAAATGAATCTGTATCTTTATAAGTAAGACAAAGCTTGACATCGTCAGCATACATAAGCACATGCGAATGAACAATGACTGATGGAAGATCGTTAATGAATAGTGTAAAAAGCAGAGGGCCAAGATGACTACCTTGAGGTACACCAGAAGTCACAGGAATGGAATCGGAAAAAGAAGACTTAAAAAGTACCTTCTGTTTTCTATTTGTTAAATATTCTCGAACCCAAGAGAGGAAAAGGTGTGGAAACCCAATGTCGCTCAGCTTAGAAAGTAATAGGGTATGATTAACGGAATCAAAGGCTTTGCTGAAGTCAGTGTATATAACATCAGATTGTTTACTATTTTTGAACCCCTTAATAATTATTGATGTAAATTCTAAAAGGTTAGTGGTTGTAGATCTACGTTTCACAAACCCATGTTGGGATGGCGAAATAATAGAACTGCAAAAATGTTGCAATTGAGAAGTTATAATTTTCTCAAAAGCTTTCGGAATAGCGGACAATTTTGAGATACCTCTATAGTTAGAGGCTTCGGACTTTTTGCCATTTTTATGCAGAGGTATGATATACGACTCCTTCCAAATAGATGGAAAAGAGGAAGATTCGACAGACAATAGAAACAATTTTAAAATGGGTTTGCATAAAGCGTTTGCACAGAACCTGAGTACACATCCAGGAAGACCATCTGGCCCCGGAGAATAAACGGGTTTAACTGATTTAAGTTCGCTAAGAATAGAACTTTCATCAAACACTGGATTGAAAATGCAATTAGCCTTTTTTAAATGATAAGGATACGGACTTGCTCGATATTCCGTTGAGGAATAAGTTGTTTTGAAAAAACTCGCAAACATATCGGCAATTGCCTGATCAGTGCTCGCTTTTTTATTTTGAAAAGACAAAAAAGATGGGTGCACGGAGGTCTTACGTTTAGAATTGACAAAATTATAAAATTGTTTAGGGTCAGAAGAAAACTGAAGCTTACACCGCTGAAGATAATCCTTATAGCATTGTGTATTCAGCATCATGAATTTTGAACGAGCGACTGTATACAGAGCATAATCTGATGAACGACGTGTTTTTTGAAACTTCTTATAATATCGTGTTTTCACATTTTTCAAATTGGATAACTCACGAGAGAACCAGGGAGGTTTGTTAAGCCGCTCCAGCCTACCAAGAGGCACACAAATATCAAAGAGTGAATTCAGAGTATCATAGAAAAAACGAACAGCTGAGTTCATATCTCTACAATTGTACAGATAAGACCAATCGGTATTAGTAATGTTTTCGTTAAGGGTGACAAAGTCGGTCTGACGAAAGCACCTAGTTAAAGGAAACTCATTTGAACCAAGTAATGGTGAAAGCAAGGGCAGATCAATTTTTAAATTTAATGTAGGATGAAATTTGTCTTCTGGAAGAACAAATGGTTCGATCCTAGAAACCTCACAATAAGAAGTATCCTCTACAAAAATAAGATCTAACGATTTTCCATTAGAATTTAAGACAGGATTGACTTGGGATAAAGATAAGCCTAGAAGGCCGTCAATAAAGTCATGTGACAAAGAGGGCAGCAACATGGTAGATTCATCTGTTAGTGACCATACTAAAGCGGGTAAATTAAAATCACCTACAACTATGAGCATGTCTTGACTGGAAACTAAAGAGGAGACAAACTGAATTGCCTCTAAATGATTTAAATATACCACCATGTCTGACAATGGTGGAATATAGGAACAAGTAATAAAAGCATTAAAAGATTTAAAATTTACTTTAACACCGACAAACTCAATCTCCTGGGTACTAGAAAATTGAATCATTTCAGATGATAAAGCAGCATCAACAGCTATTAGAACGCCCCCGCCTACGCGAGAAATCCGGTCACGTCTGAATATAGAAAAGTTTGTGGAAAACACCGATGCATCAGCAATGTCAGGTTTAAGCCACGTCTCTGTAAAAGCTAGAATGTTATGCTCAAAAGAAAGACTATCTACATAGAGATTAGGAAGTTTAAATTTCAGTCCTCTAACGTTCTGGTAACCCAGGTTAAGGGACGAAGCTAGTTTTTTGACACACCAGCAGATGCTGATGTGGCAGGAATAGTATTAGTTGTTGTTGTTGGCAAGCGAATCGGTTGCCGATTTTTCTTTCTTACAGTATATTCCTTAACTATTATATGTTTCGGCCAAAAATCTTCTCGACATATAGTGTCGAAAATATTGGGAGAAACACTAATTTTAAAGGACGAAATGTCCCGAGAATAAGAAAATTTAAACTTCTCCACCGCAATATTCGAGACGTTAACTTTCTTCCGAATATAGGCTATTACATCATCAGATGTGACAACAGGGTCTAGCCTAGAAACAAATATATGTTTCTTTGGTGGTATGCCAACGAGAGGCCGCGGTCCCGAAGCATCAGCCGTAGCAGTAACGTTGGACAAGTCACCCACTGCGGCAGTCAACTTGTTTACGGGGCCCTCAATACTTTTGGAACTATCGGCAATTTCCATTGGAATGGGTAATTGCCCGGACACATCGGACACTACAATAGGCATCGTTTTTAAGAGATCATTCCCAGGTGATACCGGTAATTCCTTACTAATAGCATTCACAACCGGGCTCTTAAACGATATCAACTGCTGTACATTAGGAGTGGACGGTGCATTAGACCGGTCGGGGACGATAAGAGACGCTGGCGGATCTACAGATACTGAAACACCCCAAGGACTGGTCCTTTTACGTTTCGGAGACTCATTCATAAGCGATAAACTCCTAAACTGAGTCTCCACCGCATTAAACTCCGCTTGGAGTTTATTAAAACCTGCCCTTAAAGTGTCAAAACTATCTCTAGTCCGCCTCATGAAAGAGCGCATCTCATTCTCGACCCCACGGCAAGCATCACATCCATATTTTAAGCCACCGCCTTTAGCAATAGACTCCTTGATTCTGCCTGTGTAACCTGCACACTTAACGTGAACCGCATTGTCACACAGCCAACAAAGAATATAATCATGGGAGTCAACCGGATGAGTGGCCACTATGCAATTATTTTTTGAGCAGACAACCATTTTATCAAAATTTAATTAATTTAATTAAAAAAAAATTCTCAATTTGAATCCGTTCATTGACGCATCAGGTGTGGTCCGATCATGTGGGCGCGTGCAACAAGCAGCGGCCCTCAGTTACGATGAGCGTAACCCCATTCTGTTGCCAGTAGTAAGTCCATTGTCCCGGTTATTGGTGCTTTTCACGCATCAGATCTCTCTCCATGGGGGCAGTCAACTGGTAGTCCGTCTCATCCGACAGAGATACTGGATTCCAAGACTGCGGAATCTAGTAAAATCGGTGGTCAACTCATGCAAGGTCTGTGTGATTTACAAAAGGAGGCTGCAATCACAGCTAATGGGCACCATTCCGTCCCAGCGAACTACTTTCGCACGTCCTTTCACGACCACCGGGATAGATTTCGCAGGTCCTTTCGACCTCAAGAGTTTCACCGGCCGCGCTTGCCGCATATCAAAGGGAAATGTGTGTGTCTTCGTTGGCTTTTCCACCAAAGCCATTCACCTTGAGGCAACTTCGGATTTAAGTACGGAAGCATTTCTGGCTTTGTATCGCTCGCTTTGTATCGAGGCGGGGGTGTCCCCAGCAAGTGCAGTCCGACAACGGAAAAAACTTCGTAGGTTCATCCAGAGTGCTTGAAAAAGATTTTCTAAGGTGTACCCAGCAGAAAATCATATCCCACTACAGCCATCAGAATCTGTCCTGGCATTTCATCCCTCCTGGGGCACCACACATGGGAGGGTTGTGGGAGGCTGGAGTTAAGAGTTTTAAAACTCTGTTCTACAAGGCCACCTCCAACCAAAAGTATACTTTTGAAGAGTTCTCTACGCTGCTGGCTAAGGTAGAGGCTTGTTTGAACTCGCGGCCGATTTCTCCTATGTCTGAAGACCCCACCGATTCTTTAGCTTTGACCCCAGGCCATTTCCTAGTGGGCGGTCCATTGCTATCCGTGACGGAACCTGAAATCAAGGATCAGGTACCGTCTATCATTAAACGATGGCCGCGTATGAAGGCTGTGAGTCAGCATTTCTGCACCCGATGGAAAGACGAGTATCTTAAGGACCACATAAGCGCAATAAGTGGCGATTCCCTTCTAAAAATCTTGAAGTGGGCGTCTGGGGCGAATCCACCAAATACACCCTGGCAGTGACGGCAATGTGCGCGTCGTCGAACTGCTTACCGCTCACGGTATTGTGAAGCGTGCCGTCGCAAAGCTGATCTTTCTTCCTCCAGAAGAAAGAATTCAAACCCATTACGTACAGCTACAGTAGCGTCCAGCACTTGGTCCTTCCTCCCAATTAAGAAGGGCCGAGCTGCCAGTAGTAATATGTGTATTCTATCGTCCTACATTAATCCGCTTTCTTCATTATTTGTCCCGGCAGCTTCCTGATATCGGTCAACCTAGATCCCGTTTCCATGGCTCCGAGACCACGGTCAGTACAGGCATCGAAAGAGGAGCGCAGATGTTCGCGAGGAACTGAGTCCTTCCGTTGCCGAGTCTGTCGCGGAATCCATCCTCTGAAGCGATGCCGTCGCTTCCTGCGACTGAACGTGGAGAAGAGGATGAGGGCAGTGCTTGCGAATAAGTACTGCGCCAATTGCCTGGCCCACCAACATTGTGGAGGAAGTTGCTTGAGCGATGATAGGTGCCGAATATGTGAGGAGGACCACCACACGCTACTCCACTTCCACGAACAGCCACGCCTACGCACTCCAAGCTCCGTCGTACGCCGAGTCCTCCAGACGAAGGGTCGCACCAACGCCAGCCTCAGATCCGAAGCTGACACTGACCACACTGCTGCAGCACCGCAATCCGCATCTGATGCCCACGGCGATGGTGCGTCTTGAGACGGGGGAAAATCCTTCGACGTGAAGGCCCTCGTGGACCCGTGTTCGGCAGTATCGTCGATGGCGACGTCACTGGCCACGGCCTTTAAATTGACAGCCGTCAATATAGGGGCGGAGAAAGCGGTGGCAGCAGTGATCCAGTCCCCGATCAGTGAAGGATATCAATTGGAGGCGATCCTGAAGGTGGTCGATGGCTTGTGCTGCCGCACTCCAAGCGCTCCGATGGACCCGCAGATCTCCAAAAAGTTCGAGGGCATCGTCCTGGCGGATGATACTTTCTACCGACCGTCGTCAGTGTCTTTGGTCCTGGGCGCGGATGTAATGACGGAGGTCATGCTAGAGGGGAGTCTACCCGGGGTTGGCGGACGGCCAATTGCGATGCGCACAGTCTTCGGCTGGACACTGTCCGGAGCGTGCCATTAGACTGCCTGGGTCTTGCACTCCTGCAAGGGGGGGAGCATGTGTATGCCCAAACGGGCAACACAAGGGTTAAAGGAGGCGGAAGCTTTCACCTCGCGCCGCTCTCCCGATGATGCCCATCGCTCTCCCCACACAAAAGTACTTACCACACTTCGCTCCAAGCGGGGCTTGATGCCGGCTCTTAATTAAGCTAGAGTTAGTTGAAAAAACATTATTGTGGAATAAACAAGTGAAAGTTACATCTCCGTGCGTTCTACATTTTCGGGAATGAGGGATAAAGAAGGGACAAATTCACTTAGCTGCCCCAACCCAGAAGGAAGTTCGATCCCCCTACACAAACAAACAGAATGTTGGTTTGGAATGCAACGTCGATTCAAAAAATTAAATGATAATTTATAGAGCACGAACTTAAAACCTAACAAAAAATATGTTATAAACTTTAACAAAACGCGCGATATAGGGGAAAATACGTTGAGTGTACAAAGTTATTTGCGATTAAACGATTAAACAATTCAATTATTTATGTACCATTGCAATACGGGAAGGACGACAACGATAACGACGGCGACGACTACGAGACGCATTAAAATAGTTGTTCTTTTTATTCTTGTTTATTATTTAATTTCCCATATTGTGTATGGTTAATACAAACTTAAAAATAGAAAAAACTAATTTTTTCAAACAAACTTAACAAAATTGTAATTCATTTAATATTTTAGAGTATGGCATAAGTATTTTGACAAGCCCTGTCATACTTAAAAAACATATTTTAGGCTTAACAAACTTAATTTAACTAGCTTATATTGAGTAAATATTTCCAATAAGGAAGAGGGCTCAGAAATCGTTTCTTCTCTAGTTTTGTTTAACGCTACTGTTCTTTTGCGCTTCAAAAGAGACCGGACGTTATATGATATTTAGATCTGGACTTTGGGGGGGCCAGTTTAGCGTTGGAACATCCAGATCTTTCAAAAAGTTGGTTTGCATCCGGGCTGTATATCATGCTGGAGAATAAACGACTGCCCGATGAGCCGATCGCCGGAAGGAAAGGCATTTTCATTGTGGGTGGTCAGGTATTGGCCTTGGTTCATCGAACTAGAGATGGGAATGAAATTCCCCAGACCATTATATGCCACACATCCCCAGAACATCACAGAGCCTCTAGCATAGTTCAATTTTTGACAATCGTCTCTTTTGTCTTTGCACGATAGGCAGTTTTACAAATACTTTTAGTAGTAGAATTAGGTCATCAGTCAGAGTAGTTATCCGTTTCGCGACTGTTCTTTTTCAGTTTTTCAACGAGTTGTACTTTTTGTCCTTATTTATTTGGTAGTGCACAGTTTGTCGAGACCCGTGGTACTCTTTGGCAATGTCGACTATTTTTTTTTCGGCGTGAAACTTAGCTACCATTGCCGATCTCACCTCCAAACCTCACCTCCATGATTTACAATATGTCTTAATAATTTTTATTTTTTCAGTATCTCAAATGCTTATTAATTCTAAATGCATACGACTTTTTGTTGAAATGTGTTTAAAAGTGAAATCAGTGATTGGGAATTAAAAAGTGTGCAAAATGATTTCGTCAAAATTGTTATGCCGCGTTTATTTTCGAAGTTTGACTGCATTTTTAGAAAGAGCTATTATTAGAATCTTTGTTTTATTCATCAAAGCGAAAGCGAATAGTGCCGCCGGTCTTAATTAATAGAATTCAGCCAAGATGGAGGCATCTCCTTGGGGAAGCTACGCAGCAGCTGTCAGCTAATGTCCAAGAACTCAAAGACGGTGCAGTTCTCGTAGTTGCCATGAGACATAAAATTCTTCTCGAACTTGGTCAAGAATTAAAAGTAGAAAAAATTTCGTCGGGCGTCAAGGCCTCGTCACCGATCACAGCCTTCATGGCCTGGACATCCTCGCCAATGGCGTAAGAATCATAAAGCTGATGTCTCTAGAGTGATCCTTGCGTGTCATGCCCTCACCAATGTCAGACTTCATCAGACGCGACCGGGATGTCAACACATTGACTGGTGGGTAGATTTGTTTAATGTGATTCCTCATTAATTTAATAATTTTTGTTTTTCTTTTATTATAAAAATCAGAAATAACAGCTATAGTTCTAGACAGAAGTATTTATATTTAACAATTATTTGTTATTTAACAGTTTTTTGTTATTTTGTTTCTAAAAAAGGTTAACTTGTCCAAAAAAAAAAAAACAAAAAATGAAGTAAGTAAGTCGACTCGCCGACTTGGGTATACCATGCACCAGTTGACACAAATATTTCAAATTTCGGAAATCGAATGTATGTCTGCTAAATTGTTTTTACATGCCTCATACCATATGCTATATCGCTCACTCTAGAAACACACGAGCCCTCTAGCGCCACCACTAGCCAACGGCCAATTCTGCCCTTATGAATCGCATTGTAAAATACGTTCATTCGCATATTTTGCATGTTTTTAGTCCGATTTCCATAAAACTTAGTAATTTGGTAGAAATAGATAAGATTAATTGGTCTACCAAATTTTATTTTTTCTACGTTATGGAGGCAGAAGTAGGCGTGGCAAAATATTAAAATATACAAATTCTGCGCGCATACTAAACAAATCTTCATATTAAATTTGGCGAATTAAGCTTTGATAGTTTTTGAGAATATATGTTGTGGAGGCGGTACGTTACTGCCAATGCCCTGAATTTAGGTAGCCCTGATCGTTTTCCCTTTAGACTTAGTATGTATCGACCTGAATGCAACCCTGACTTATCGAGGCAGAAACCAGCTCTAAGAAGTGAGACGAGGCGTCAGTATAAAAAGAAAATTGCACAGGAACGATACGTTAAAATAAACATCCGATAATTGGCACGAAACGAAGCTCGGGGCTAGGAGCCTTAGGGCTTAATATATATGGATAAACTTTATAATTTTTTATATCTAAGAAACACCATCATTTTCTATACTCAGTTTGTAATAAATAAGTTAAATCAATTCGTGCTAAATGTTCTATTTTTGTATCGGTAAAACTTTCGGGCGTTAAAGTAACGCGTGGTCGAGACATTCTTGACGTTAACATTCTTTATTTTAACTTAAATAATATGTAAAAGTGCGTTGATGGTGTCGGAATTGACTAGAAATGTGAAATATGAGCAATAAAATGAAAACGCGCGGGAGAAAAAAGCGTATCAACATGGACGCGATGGAAACGCCGAAATCGGCGGCAAACGAGTCTACCGCGGGAGAGAGTGAGATAGAAAGAGACGCTTCCAATAAGAGCCAAGCGCCAAAAGACAGAGAAGACAATACGAATATATTGGAAAGTGTGCAAAGAATGATGACGCAATTGCAAGAACAAATTGCGTCACAAAGTTCAAAAATTGAAGCTATCCACAATGGACAAGAACAACAAATACAAGAAATTCATATAGTGCAAAGTGAAATAGTTAATTTAAAAATTGCTAATGAATCTATAACTGACTGCATTTCAGAATTGGAGAAGACGCATGCTTTGGGCGGCACACAGGGTGCTGCAAACTTGCACGGTGCACAACGTCATGGAGCCATAATGGGAGCTCCGCATGCTTTGGGCGGCACACAGGGTGCTGCAAACGTGGACGGTGCACAACGTCATGGAGCCATAAAGGGCGCTCCGCATGCTTTGGGCGGCACACAGGGTGCCGCAAACTTGGACGGTGCACAACGTCATGGAGCCATAATGGGAGCTCCGCATGCTTTGGGCGGTACACAGGGTGCCGCAAGCTTGGACGGTGCACAACGTCATGGAGCCATAATGGGAGCTCCGCATGCTTTGGGCGGCACACAGGGTGCTGCAAACTTGGACGGTGCACAACGTCTTGGAGCCATAATGGGAGCTCCGCATGCTTTGGGCGGCACACAGGGTGCTGCAAACGTGGACGGTGCACAACGTCTTGGAGCCATAATGGGCGCTCCGCATGCTTTGGGCGGCACACAGGGTGCCGCAAACTTGGACGGTGCACAACGTCATGGAGCCATAATGGGAGCTCCGCATGCTTTGGGCGGTACACAGGGTGCCGCAAGCTTGGACGGTGCACAACGTCATGGAGCCATAATGGGAGCTCCGCATGCTTTGGGCGGCACACAGGGTGCTGCAAACTTGGACGGTGCACAACGTCTTGGAGCCATAATGGGAGCTCCGCATGCTTTGGGCGGCACACAGGGTGCTGCAAACGTGGACGGTGCACAACGTCTTGGAGCCATAATGGGCGCTCCGCATGCTTTGGGCGGCACACAGGGTGCCGCAAACTTGGACGGTGCACAACGTCATGGAGCCATAATGGGAGCTCCGCATGCTTTGGGCGGTACACAGGGTGCCGCAAGCTTGGACGGTGCACAACGTCATGGAGCCATAATGGGAGCTCCGCATGCTTTGGGCGGCACACAGGGTGCTGCAAACTTGGACGGTGCACAACGTCTTGGAGCCATAATGGGAGCTCCGCATGCTTTGGGCGGCACACAGGGTGCTGCCGATGACGGTGCTACACAAAGCAAAATGCCATTTAAAACTACGACCGGAAAATCTGATGTCTACGAACCTTTCCCAATTGAAATTGGTACGAGTGAGTCTGGTAATGTTACGGGTTGCGTTCGGGTTGGTCAGGCTAGTCAGGGACAATACCCACATAATTATATGTCGGGGCAAAGAATTATGGATCTGCCAGAATTTAGTGGTAGGGCAGAAGATTGGCCAGTATTTATTACAATGTTCATAGAATCCTCCGCTGCTTATGGTTATACCCAACTGGAAAATGTAATACGTTTACAGAAAAGCTTAAAAGGAGCGGCAAAAGAGGAGGTAAAAGGGCTATTAGTCAATCCGGCAAACGTGCCACATATTATCGAGCACCTACAGTTTATGTACGGAAGACCAGAGTTGCTTATTAAAAGTCAGCTAGAAATTGTCAATGATATACCGCAAATCCCAGAGAATAATCTAGAAAAGATGATTCCATTTGCCACGAAGGTAAAAAATTTGGTCATATTTTTGCAATCTTCAAATGCAGTATTACACTTGCAAAATCCATCTTTGCTGGATCAATTAGTTTCAAAAATGCCAATGTCAAAACGAATGCAGTGGCAAGAGTTTTCATCTCAAATATATCCATACGCCAATTTGATGGATTTTAGTAATTGGTTAAATAGTATAGCAAGAACGATTGCGAAGGTAACATTAATGACAACTTCGAACAGGCCCACTTCAAAAGGTGATGGTCGTCACAATCCAAAATTGGTAATGCAAACAAATACTGGCGAATATCAAAAGAAGGATAAGAAATATACAAAAGTTTGCACCGAATGTAATGGTGACCACTCTCTGTCTGAATGCGATGTATATGTAAAGGCTGATGTAAATGAAAAGTGGAACATGGTCAAGAAATTAGGGGTTTTTTTCAGCTGTCTAAAACGCAACCACAATATGATATCCTGTTAGTTCAAACGAAGATGTATCATCGGTGGCTGCAAGAGTTCGCATCACAAATCGTTGCACAATCCTAATAGACAGACGATAGGAGAAGATAAAGCAGAAGCAGCGACACATACAGTCAAATCTAGCATGAAAAGGTTGTTAGTTAAAGTCCTGCCAGTCGAAATAATGGGCCCGCAGAATACATTAGTTAAAACGTTCGCGTTTTTGAACGAGGGTTCCAACGTAACGTTAATTAACGAGAATTTAGCTAAAAAGCTAGGGGTAAAAGAAAACACGGATCAGTTAACATTAAATTGGATTAAGAATCATGCCATTAACTTGAATACGACAGTATGTCATCTAAAAATAAGAGGTATTAATGGAAATACAAATTGGTTACAGTTAAAAGGCACAACAATCCCTGATCTGGAATTACCTCTACAATCAATGGATCATCAAACATTAGCGGAAGAGTATATTCGAGTCGCGAACCTCCCAATAGCAAGTTACACAGATGCCGAACCAACAATACTGATCGGCATAGATAATACCCACCTGGTCAAGACAATACGAAGCGTTGATATCGGTCCAAGACTAGTGGCGTCAAAAACACCTTTGGGATGGGTGATTTTTGGATCAAGAGCAGACCATTCTAATACAAACCCGTTAGTGACATCAGTATTTCATGCGCATTCTTTGGAGGATCAAGTAAACAGGGAAATGCACGATTTGATGGCAGATTATTTCACAACTGAGAATTTTGGAGTACGCCCGTATATTAAGTCAGTAGAGTCTGCTGACATAATTCGAGCTAAAGAGATACTTCGAAACACAACAGTAAAATTAGAAGGAGAATATGAAACCGGACTGTTATGGTCAAAAGAAACATTAAATCTTCCCGACAGTTACAGTATGGCTTTGAAAAGACTCCAATTAATAGAGAATAAAATTATTCGCTCAAATAGCGTAAAGACCTACGATGAAGCCATTATGGACTTTGTGAAGAAAGGATATGCCGTCAAAATGACAAAACTTCAAGCTTGTGTAACCAGTTCTAAGACATGGTATCTACCTCATTTCGCCGTTTACAACGTGAACAAACCAGGAAAGCTACGACTAGTATTCGAAACAGATGTTACTCTCGAAATTTTATGTCATCTCAAGCTAACATAGAATTGCATATTTTTGTAGATGCTAGTGAACAAGCCTTTGCTGCCGTTGGTTATTGGAGAATAATACTTGATGGACTTATCGAAACAATTTTCGTCGCGGGAAAAACTAGATGCGCACCAATAAAGACTTTATCTGTTCCCCGATTAGAGCTGCAGGCAGCGGTTTTAGGAACCCGACTCTGATACTGGAAAGTCATTCTGTTAACGTACAGAAATATACATTATGGTCGGATTCAAGGACTGTCATAGCTTGGATTCAATCAGATCATCGGAAATATAAACAATTTGTGGCTCACCGTATAAATGAAATACTGGAAACAACAAACAAAAATGATTGGCGATGGGTTCCAACAGATTTAAATGCTGCCGATAAAGCCACGAGAACAAAGGTAAAAATTAAGTACGAGCCAGGTAATATTTGGACAAGAGGCCCCGAATTTTTATTGAAGGATGAATCGAGCTGGCCAGTACAGGAAAAGGTCTACGTTGAAGACGATTCCTCTGAAGTAAAACGGGTATATTTAACAACTTCTGTTGAAAATATTATTGACCTAAACAGATTTTCTAAGTATTTGAAACTGAAGCGAACAATGGGATGGATATTGAGATTTAAACAACGGATATTGAAACGTCAAGGTGATAATGATGTAATAACACTTTCTTCGCGGGAATTACAAGATGCAGAAAATGCATTAGTAAAAATCATGCAAAAGGAAGTCTATCATAAGGAGCTAGCTGATTTACAAGCAAATTCATGCGTATCAAATGCAAGTAGCATCTTCTCTTTAACTCCTACGATGAATGCCGACGGGATCTTAGTGGTCAACGGTAGGCTTAACTATGCAACATCATTATCGCAAAGTGCTCGTCAACCTATCATATTACCCAAAGAACACAAACTAACTGATTTAATAGTAACATCGTATCACGAGAGATTCCACCATCAAAACGATGAACTCATTATCACTGAGATTCGTCAAAAATTTTGGATTATATGCTTGCGTGCTGCTGTAAAAAGAGCAAAAACAGTCTGCCAGTTTTGTAAAAATAGAAAAATCCAACCGCAAGCGACTCTGATGGGTCAATTACCGACCGATCGTGTCACTCCTTATCAAAGACCGTTTTCCTATGTAGGACTTGACTATTTTGGGCCAGTTACTGTAACGATCGGCCGTCGACATGAAAAGCGATGGGTGGCTCTATTTACGTGCCTTACCATACGAGCTATACACTTGGAATTAGCAGCGGATTTGTCTACAGACGCATGTATTTTATGTATTCGAAACTTCGTAAACAGGCGTGGTATACCAATCAGAATACGGTCGGATATGGGAACAAATTTCGTTGGAGCTGATCGTCTAATAAGGGAAGTCAAAGACCTATTTGACTGGAACTACATCGCCGAAGAAATGGCAAACAAAGGCATAGAATGGAAGTTCAATTGTCCAGCAAACCCAAGTTCAGGAGGATGTTGGGAACGCCTAGTTCAGTCAGTTAAAAAGGTTTTGGTAATAACATTGCTAGACAAGGCTCCCCAGGTTGAAACACTTAAAAGTTTACTTATCGAAGCAGAAAATATCATAAATAGCAGACCACTAGCACACATTCCAGTGGATAAAGACGATCCAGGTCCACTAACACCTAATCATTTCTTGCTTGGCACAACTAATTCGACACAAACCCCTGGAGAGGAAGACAACTTTGTCAACAATTAAAAAATACGTTTTGGAAACGATGGATAAGGGAATATTTACCAACTCTGACAAAGCGAACAAAGTGGTTCGCACCGATTCGACCCATCAAGATGGGAGACTTAGTCATAATATGTGACGAAAACCAACCAAGGGCAAGCTGGAAAAGAGGAATCATCGTGAAAGTTATTCCAGCAAGAGATGGGCTAATACGAGTTGCTGAAGTACAAACAAATGCCGGAATTTTAAAACGACCAGTGTCTAAGCTTGCTGTATTAGACGTTTTGGGTAAAACTCCCGAGTAGTTTTACGGTAGGCGGGATGTTGTGGAGGCGGTACGTTACTGCCAATGCCCTGAATTTAGGTAGCCCTGATCGTTTTCCCTTTAGACTTAGTATGTATCGACCTGAATGCAACCCTGACTTATCGAGGCAGAAACCAGCTCTAAGAAGTGAGACGAAGCGTCAGTATAAAAAGAAAATTGCACAGGAACGATACGTTAAAATAAACATCCGATAATTGGCACGAAACGAAGCTCGGGGCTAGGAGCCTTAATGCTTAATATATATGGATAAACTTTATAATTTTTTATATCTAAGAAACACCATCATTTTCTATACTCAGTTTGTAATAAATAAGTTTAAAATCAATTCGTGCTAAATGTTCTATTTTTGTATCGGTAAAACTTTCGGGCGTTAAAGTAACGCGTGGTCGAGACATTCTTGACGTTAAAATTCTTTATTTTAACTTAAATAATATGTAAAAGTGCGTTGATGGTGTCGGAATTGACTAGAAATGTGAAATATGAGCAATAAAATGAAAACATGGACGCGATGGAAACGCCGAAATCGGCGGCAAACGAGTCTACCGCGGGAGAGAGTGAGATAGAAAGAGACGCTTCCAATAAGAGCCAAGCGCCAAAAGACAGAGAAGACAATACGAAATATTGGAAAGTGTGCAAAGAATGATGACGCAATTGCAAGAACAAATTGCGTCACAAAGTTCAAAAATTGAAGCTATCCACAATGGACAAGAACAACAAATACAAGAAATTCATTTAGTGCAAAGTTAATTTAAAAATTGCTAATGAATCTATAACTGACTGCATTTCAGAATTGGAGAAGACGCATGCTTTGGGGGTGCTGCAAACTTGCACGGTGCACAACGTCATGGAGCCATAATGGGAGCTCCGCATGCTTTGGGCGGCACACAGGGTGCTGCAAACGTGGACGGTGCACAACGTCATGGAGCCATAATGGGCGCTCCGCATGCTTTGGGCGGCACACAGGGTGCCGCAAACTTGGACGGTGCACAACGTCTTGGAGCCATAATGGGAGCTCCGCATGCTTTGGGCGGTACACAGGGTGCCGCAAGCTTGGACGGTGCACAACGTCATGGAGCCATAATGGGAGCTTCACATGCTTTGGGCGGCACACAGGGTGCCGCAAACTTGGACGGTGCACAACGTCTTGGAGCCATAATGGGAGCTCCGCATGCTTTGGGCGGCACACAGGGTGCTGCAAACGTGGACGGTGCACAACGTCTTGGAGCCATAATGGGCGCTCCGCATGCTTTGGGCGGCACACAGGGTGCCGCAAACTTGGACGGTGCACAACGTCATGGAACCATAATGGGAGCTCCGCATGCTTTGGGCGGTACACAGGGTGCCGCAAGCTTGGACGGTGCACAACGTCATGGAGCCATAATGGGAGCTCCGCATGCTTTGGGCGGCACACAGGGTGCTGCAAACTTGGACGGTGCACAACGTCTTGGAGCTATAATGGGAGCTCCGCATGCTTTGGGCGGCACACAGGGTGCTGCAAACGTGGACGGTGCACAACGTCTTGGAGCCATAATGGGCGCTCCGCATGCTTTGGGCGGCACACAGGGTGCCGCAAACTTGGACGGTGCACAACGTCATGGAGCCATAATTGGAGCTCCGCATGCTTTGGGCGGCACACAGGGTGCCGCAAACTTGGACGGTGCACAACGTCATGGAGCCATAATAGGAGCTCCGCATGCTTTGGGCGGCACACAGGGTGCTGCAAACGTGGACGGTGCACAACGTCTTGGAGCCATAATTGGAGCTCCGCATGCTTTGGGCGGCACACAGGGTGCCGCAAACTTGGACGGTGCACGACGTCTTGGAGCCATAATGGGAGCTCCACATGCTTTGGGCGGCACACAGGGTGCTGCAAACTTGGACGGTGCACAACGTCATGGAGCCATAATGGGAGCTCCGCATGCTTTGGGCGGCACACAGGGTGCTGCCGATGACGGTGCTACACAAAGCAAAATGCCATTTAAAACTACGACCGGAATATCTGATGTCTACGAACCTTTCCCCATTGAAATTGGTACGGGTGAGTCTGGTAATGTTACGGGTTGCGTTCGGGTTGGTCAGGCTAGTCAGGGACAATACCCACATAATTATATGTCGGGGCAAAGAATTATGGATCTGCCAGAATTTAGTGGTAGGGCAGAAGATTGGCCAGTATTTATTACAATGTTCATAGAATCCTCCGCTGCTTATGGTTATACCCAACTGGAAAATGTAATACGTTTACAGAAAAGCTTAAAAGGAGCGGCAAAAGAGGAGGTAAAAGGGCTATTAGTCAATCCGGCAAACGTGCCACATATTATCGAGCACCTATAGTTTATGTACGGAAGACCAGAGTTGCTTATTAAAAGTCAGCTAGAAATTGTCAATGATATACCGCAAATCCCAGAGAATAATCTAGAAAAGATGATTCCATTTGCTACGAAGGTAAAAAATTTGGTCATATTTTTGCAATCTTCAAATGCAGTATTACACTTGCAAAATCCATCTTTGCTGGATCAATTAATTTCAAAAATGCCAATGTCAAAAGGAATGCAGTGGCAAGAGTTTTCATCTCAAATATATCCATACGCCAATTTGATGGATTTTAGTAATTGGTTAAATAGTATAGCAAGAACGATTGCGAAGGTAACATTAATGACAACTTCGAACAGGCCCACTTCAAAAGGTGATGGTCGTCACAATCCAAAATTGGTAATGCAAACAAATACTGGCGAATATCAAAAGAAGGATAAGAAATATACAAAAGTTTGCACCGAATGTAATGGTGACCACTCTCTGTCTGAATGCGATGTATATGTAAAGGCTGATGTAAATGAAAAGTGGAACATGGTCAAGAAATTAGGGGTTTGTTTCAGCTGTCTAAAACGCAACCACAATATGATATCCTGTAAGTTCAAACGAAGATGTAACATCGGTGGCTGCAAGAGTTCGCATCACAAATCGTTGCACAATCTTAATAGACAGACGATAGGAGAAGATAAAGCAGAAGCAGCGACACATACAGTCAAATCTAGCATGAAAAGGTTGTTAGTTAAAGTCCTGCCAATCGAAATAATGGGCCCGCAGAATACATTAGTTAAAACGTTCGCGTTTTTGAACGAGGGTTCCAACGCAACGTTAATTAACGAGAATTTAGCTAAAAAGCTAGGGGTAAAAGAAAACATGGATCATGAATAGGGATATTCGTAGAGAAATAAAATAACCCAGTCTTCATTCGTTGAATTCAAAATATGAACTGATTTTATTTAAAAACTCTTAAACTCTAAGAAGCGACAATTGTTCTTAAAAATGCTTATTCTAATGCCCCACGTTTGCGGGGGTTGAAAAATGTTTATATTTCATGCTGAGCGCTGGTTACTTGATACCGCGCCGCTGTTTGATCTTAAGTGTTTTCCACAAAATGTGGATGCATGTTTTGTTTGCTATTAAGCAATAATTGTCATATGAATTTTATGACTTACTTTTGTTTATGTTTCGTTTTTGTATATTTCTTTGGTCAATCTGATTTGGTGAAGCCGTTTTCAGCTGACCACGATGTTTAATCTTAAACATTCTGCAAAGGGGCGCCAAATGTGGCGTTTTGAATTTTGTGTTTAACTTTAGGTTGTCTTATACAAATTATTATTAATATTAAAATTAGTAAGATAACTAATATTAGGGAAGCATGACCGGTTGCATGGTGGAAGTTTAACCCTAGTAATTCAATATGATGTTCCTTTAATGATTGTAACTGGCTTCCTATTTTCTCCAATTCTGCCGAATGGTTTACTATGTTTGCTTCTACTGGATTCCATACGATACTTGCCATGTTACTAATGTCCCCTACGAGCGACGTTTTAATAGCTACGTATGATTCTGACTGGATGCTATGATGAGCAACTAAAATTTTATCCTCTGTCCTAGCTGTGCAGCCTGATTTGAGATTCAAAATTCCTTGCTCAGGAATATCCACTACCTCATGCTGTTCGTTACCGCATTGGACTCTGGCCTTAGTTTTGGGTGGAACCTTGAACAACCAACTACTGCTACTATCTAATTCTACCCAGTAAGATCTTGTCGCAACGATCGTTGTGTATAGACAGTTAGATTTGGTACTTTGTTTAAGCGCTGTCAGCTCACAGGCATTATCATTGGCACTATTCCATGGCCAACTTCCTTCACATATTCTCCTGCTCGACTGCCAGTTACGACATTTTTGCATAGCTGTCTCAGACATTAGATGATACGAGTCTATTTCAAAGTTATATATTAAGTACTGGCTATCTATATGAACCATTATCATTTGATTATTGTTTAATCGTACAGGCACTGGAACAACTTTATAGAGAAAAGACGGATGCCTACCAAAAAGTGGTATTTTTGCATTTATGATTAGTTTTCTGTCAATAAAGATACCCTTGGCCGTCAACAGAGTATATATATCTTTTAACTCAGTACCTGTCCTTTTACCTGGTAGTACTAAAGCTTCGGACAACTTGTCCTTTATTTTTGTTATTTCCAACTTCATCTGGCTTGGTTTTAAAATGTTAGGGTTCAACCTACCATGATTAATGTCTATTAAAAGATTTATAATTCCTGTCTGGATTTTTTCACATTCATCCACCACTGAACTCAGTTGCCTTACAATCATGAAAAACTGGATGGACTCTCTATATACGTAATAGCTTTCTTTTAGTACTTCCGTCATATTTTCAATCCGGTTGTTCATGTTGCGAAAGCTAACATTTATTTCATCTATAGTTGTCTTTAGAATGTTTGCCGTGGAGTCTACTATCGATGTCTGCCTTTCTTCTAGGTGTTTCAGATTTTGCTGATTTGTCAGTAAATTCCTCATGTTTTCTTCCATCTGTATTCTGTCATCTGCATCCATTATGCCAAATAATATATGGTACAGCGAACCCATGAATTCAAACGGTGCTCGTTTGCTTCTTGGCTTATTTTGACTCATGAACAATCTATTATTTTCTTCGATTTCCGTAATGCGTTTTATCGTGTTGTCTAATACGAAATGGCACTGGTCTTCGAAATTATATAACTTTTGACATAAAACCCTCATTTTAGGAATCAATCTGTCACCTTTAGTTAGCATTTCAAAATATGCCGACATGTCATAGTATACAACCAGATCCCATGAGGACGCTACTACCTCCACCTCACCCATTGGATCTAAGTACAATGCGGTTGTTGCGTTTAGTTCTTTTACCGTAATTTTTGGTCGATTATCTTTAATGCTTGCTGCATTTGACAATTGACAAAGTAGCATCAACATTGCTAACATCATTACGGTTCCTACTTTGGACAGATGATCGAATCTGGTAGTTTTCCGATTTCGGTTTTCCTCCACGTCTTCTGATGATTTTACCCCAATGAGTGGACAAATTTTATTTATAGGCCTTGTAATTGACCCTTCCTGCAATTTGACTTTTACCACTCTTACTTTATCGTCCCTGCCTTTATGAATTTCCTCAATCTTGCCTAGAGGCCACCTAGCTGGGTGACAATTTTCATCTTTAATCAGTACGACTTGACCATTCTCTAAATTTTCTGTGGTTCGTCGCCACTTATTCCTCTGCTGGAGAGTATATAGATATTCATCTTTCCATTTTAACCAGAAATCTTTTTTCATTTTCTGAATTAATTTCCATCTGTCTAAGTTTCCAATTTTTTCCTCTGATATGGACTCGGCTGCTTCTAAGGTTGGTCTTCCAATTAGGAAATGACCGGGAGTTAGCACTTCGTTGTTGTCCATATCTTCACCCGTCGTATACAACGGACGTGAATTTAAAACGGCTTCTATTTGGCACAATAATGTAGCAAGTTCCTCATATGTGAGGTTACTGTCTCCTATGACTCTTTTTAGATGATACTTAACCGACTTTACCCCAGCCTCCCATATACCTCCGAAGTGAGGTCCTGCCGGGGGGCTAAAATGCCAGCTAATCTGTTCTCGCTCTAGAACAGGGGCAACCTGAACGTTATCTTCAACTGCTTTTTTGAATTCTTCATCGAGTCTCCTA
Organism: Drosophila equinoxialis; assembly: GCA_018150345.1. Classification (NCBI taxonomy): domain Eukaryota; kingdom Metazoa; phylum Arthropoda; class Insecta; order Diptera; family Drosophilidae; genus Drosophila; species Drosophila equinoxialis. The sequence continues at coordinate 843,880 of JAECWI010000481.1, forward strand.
GCTGCTCCCACAAAATTTGTACCATTATCAGAATATATGTTAGCGCATTTGCCCCGTCGTGCAACAAATCTTCGAAATGCTGCTAGGAAAGCATCAGTTGTCAAATCACTAACAACTTCTAAATGAATTGCTTTAGTTGACAAGCACACGAATACTGCTATGTACCCTTTGAATGTTTTTTGTCCCCGGTTTTTTGAGCATCTTATAAGATATGGACCGGCAAAATCAATCCCCGTATTATGAAATGGAGATGACACCGTTACCCTGCTTTTGGGTAGGTTACCCATAATTTGCTCCGCAGTTACTTGGCGGTATCTGGCACAAGTAACGCATTCCCTTAGGTATTTTTTAAGGGCGTTTCTCAATCCGAAAATCCAAAATCGTCTTTGAATTTGACTTCTCATAAGATTAATTCCTCCATGTAGAGTTTCCTTATGAGCATCCTTAATCAACAGCATTGTTAGATGTGATTTATCCAAAATCACAGGATGTTTGGCATCAAAACATATATTGGCATTTTGTAATCTTCCCCCCACGCGCAATATTCCATCGTCATCCAAAAATGGATTTAAGCTTAAAATTTTACTTTTCATGTCAATTTGTTTGTTCTGCATAAGACATGATATCTCCCTGTTAAATTGATATGCCTGTTGGTGTTTAACTATAAAATTTTTAGCATTCTTAAGCTCACTGACGGTGAGATATGATGGGTAGACTCTATCTCTTTTTTTAATGCCAACAAATCTTAATACATATGCCGTAATTCTGGCCAGCTTATTCATACAGGAATATTTTTCAACTAGATCCTGCACAATACTGCTTTCTGTATTTACTAGCACGGAATTTACCATACTTTTGTCATCATCTATTTTTGGTTTAGGCCATTTATCATTTGCCTCGCCAAGCCACTTTGGCCCATTCCACCACAATTCACAATCTTTTAACTTATTTGGACAAATACCCCTTGAAGCTATATCTGCAGGATTATCTTCTGATTTTACATGGTTCCATACTATTTCTTTGATTTTTATGATATCCTCTATGCGACGCCTTACGAATTTTTCCTTACTAGCACCGTTTTTTATCCAGCACAGTGTGATAGTAGAGTCACTCCAAGCATATATTTCAGCTGGAACAGCAATAGATTGCTGGACTCTTTTTAGCAATTGCGATAGCAAGTGTGCTGCACATAATTCCAATTTAGGAATAGTCTTCCTATTTTTGATTGGATTAACTTTGTTCTTGCTGGCTATTAAGGTAACTGCTTCACCTATTTTAGCATATACTACCGCTGCATATGCCTTTTCTGAAGCGTCAGCAAAACCATGAATCTGTAACAACATATTAGGCTGTGTCTTGATCCATCGGGGTAATCTGACTTCTTCCAGATACACCAAATTGTCCCTGAAGGATTTCCATTCTGTTGTTTCGTTATCGGACAACTCTTGATCCCAATTTTGCTCCGCTAGCCACAACTTCTGCATGAATAACTTGCCTATTACTGTTACTGGTGCTAGCCAACCTAGTGGATCATAAATTTTGGCTAGTGTGGATAGTACCCCTCTTTTATTCACCTTCCTGTTTTCGTCACAGTTTACCTTAAATTTAAATTCGTCTTTAAATGGCTCCCACTGCAACCCCAAGGTTTTAATTGCTTCGTTCTCATCAATTTTTAATACTTTATTATCGCCTGTATTAATAACCTCTTCAACAATTTCGGATCTATTCGAAATCCATTTTCTCAAATTCATTCCTGCCTTTTCCAGCTCTCTGGAAACCTGCTGAACTTTGTGTTTTGATTCTTGTACGGTATCACCCCCTGTCATTAAGTCATCCATGTAGAACTCATCTCGGATAATTTCACTAATCACTTTATCCTGACACCTGTTTGCGATTTCTGCAAGCACCCTTGTAGCTAAGTACGGTGCCGATGCAGTACCGTACGTTACTGTTGTCAATTTATATTTTCTTAATTTTTTCTGTGGTGAATTCCTCCACAAAATATGCAAATATTTTTGATCGTCTTGATCAATGTTTATCTGCCGATACATTTTTTCAATATCTGCAGATGCTACGTACTGCCATTTTCGCCATTTTAATATTATGTCGAAAATGTCTTTTTGGAGTCGCGGCCCGATCCACATCACATCATTGAGACTTCTGTTATTTGTGGTTTTTGCAGAAGCGTCAAATACAACTCTTAATTTAGTTGTCAAACTTGCTTCTTTTACTACTGCTTGATGTGGCAGGTAATATGCACCTTCATCCTTAGTTTCTACCATATGGCCCAACTCCAAATATTCTTTAATGAATTTTTCGTACTCCTCCTTAAGTTTTGGATTTTTTTGAAATTTTTTCTCCAAGTTAAGGAATCGCGCTGTTGCTTGCGCCTTTGAGTCACCTAAATCCCTTTCTTGCTTAAATGGGATCGTTACCACATATCTTCCCGATTTATCAATTATTGTTGTTTTGTTAAAATTTTCTTCACATTGATTAGCTTCTATATCATCTTTTTCGTCTGCCTCCAATTCCCAAAAACGTTCCATATCTGTCACGTCTATTGTTGTAGCTACTATAGACTCATCTCCTTTTGATTTAGTACATCCCGATACGATCCAGCCAAATTGAGTGTTTTGTCCCAGCAAGCCGTTAATCTTGGCAACTCCACTCTTTAAGATATGGGTATATACGTCTACCCCTATTATCATATCAACCCTACCCGGTTTATTAAATGTGGGGTCAGCTAGCACGTAAGTTTGCCATTTTGACATATCTACGTTTGCTATTTTCAACGGAAGTGCTTTCATTAATTGCGGTAATACAATTGCTTCAACCTTAATAAGTTCCTTCTCCGAACCACGTGTTTTCATTTCAATATTTACCCTATACTTCGACGTTCTACTTTTTGTTGCAGATACGCCACTTATTTCTGTTTGTTTCTTGATCTTAGGTAATTTCAACATTTGAGCGGCTTCTTCAGACAAAATAGTGCTCTGAGAGCCATTATCAATTAAGGCTCTTAATGTTTCATACTCTCCATTTATTTTTTTAACTTGTATTAGAGCTGTGGCCAACAGTTTTTGTTGTTCCGTAACACAAGTATTTACCTTCGCCTGTTTTTCCCCAAAATGAAGCAGGGTATGGTGCCCCTTGCTGCACAATGAGCATACCATTTCATTAGTGCATTTCTTGTTGCTTGAATGCTTCAAGCATCGTGTACACAATTGCACTTTTTTGGCTATTTCCACCCTTTCTTTAGGTGTTAGCGCTTTAAACTTATAGCACAGAAGTGCGTTATGCCATGGACCTTTGCAGATCGGACAACTATCTTTGAGCGCCGCAGCCGACGTTTTTCGTAACGGTTTATTCTCTTCTTTTTTTATGGCACTTAGCGAGCAATATCTTTGCTCCAAGTATTCCATTACATCAGATAACAATTGTATCTGCCTTGTTTTTCTAATTTGACTCTCATACAATTGTAGAGCCTCTCTGTCAATTTCCTTAGTAGGAGTTGTGCGATATGACGTCAACTTCATCGGACAAATTTGCTTTTATTTTAATTAAGTAAACTGACTTATTAACTATGTCAATCACTTCTTTACATTTTTGCGGATTCATTGTCGATCATCGGTAAATCAACGATCCGACTTAATTGTTCGGAAAATACCCTCCGATTATTTTCATACCGCTTGGTTAACAATTCCCAAGCGGCACTATAGTTATCAGTTGAACCTGACAATAGATGGGCTACCATGCTCTTTGCTTCGCCCTTTAACGCGGATTTTAAATAATTGAACTTAAGAGCAAGACTTAAATCCTCTCTTTTTTCAATCAGTTCCGCAAATAGTTCTACAAACAGGTCCCATTCTCTAGGTTCCCCAGAAAATGTGGGTACCTGTATTTTCGGCAACACCGGTAATTCGCCTCTCACGGTTACATTCTCATCTTTACAATTTTCCTTATTGTTCATTTTCATTTCTAGCATTGATAATGAATTTTGGACGTCGAATTCTAAATCCTCCATAGTATTCTTAAATTTTGCATCCATTGTTATTACTTGGCATGCCCGTACCTTTTCCCATAAATAATTTATTTTATTAATATAAATTATCCATGTTCCATTGCCTGTTGATTTCAACTCAACTACCTCCAAATATTCCTGGAGCTGTCGGACTCTATCCATAAACATCTCCTGGTTACCACTACCGTTTTCATGACTGGAGGTCGCATTCCCGCGCGACTCTCCTTTGCTATCATCAAACCTTTCTGACATATTTGCTTCTGTTTCAACTAACACCGACTTACTAGTGCCTGGTTTTTCTGACTCTCCTGTAGCTATTATTTTGGCAACTATCGTTAAAACCTCTTCATGTACTTTATCTCTGTAGTACTGATGATCGAAAATACCCTGCTGGAGCAATTTTTCATGGTTAGGCATCCATCGGCTTACTAATCACTTTTACTTCCTCAACCACCTTGCTAGTAATGTCTCTGGGATTCAGTGCTTCCAACTGCCTTAACCTGGTATGCAACCCTACCTGCTTCTCTAACAATTTTGCAGCCTTATTACTGAACATTTTATATGGTGGATGTATATATGTGTGACAATCAATTGATTCTTGTTTTTTTTTTTTTTTTTTTTTTTTTATATTGGTTTTTAAATGTTTTTTTTTTTTTTGGTGTTTTGTTTTTTTTTTTACATATATCCCTGCCTATTTTTGCGTATGGTTTTCAGGCCACACTCTAATCGGACAGCTTTTATTGCCGCACAATTGTACATAGTTTGTTAGAAATATGAAAAAAAAATATGCATCGCAGTGCATTAAAAAAAATGTGCGACGCAGCGCATAGTTGTTTATTTTGTTGGGCGCTCTTTGTAGCGCTATCGGTCCAGACGTTGAACAGCTTTCAAGTTGCCGGTGCTGGTCTTCGCACAGGCTGTTGGGGCGCCGATGCTGGTTTCTCCGATCGCTCTGTTTCGGGGTCTAGCTTGTCGCGCTAGACGGTGCCGGTGCTGGTCTTCGCACAGGCTGTTGGGGCGCCGATGCTGGTTTCTCCGATCGCTCTGTTCCGGGGTCTAGCTTGTCGCGCTAGACGGTGCCGGTGCTGGTCTTCGCACAGGCTGTTGGGGCGCCGATGCTGGTTTCTCCGATCTCTTGGCTCCCGGGTCTAACTTGTCGCGCTAGACGGTGCCGGTGCTGGTCTTCGCACAGGCGTATTCGCAATAAGGTGAATCGAATGGTCCAGGGCAGTCCTTGGGACCCGTCTTCCCCGGTATGTTTTTTTTTTTTTGCTTTGTCGTTGCTCAGCTGCTGTTGTCCAGGGCCTATGGGCTCAGGCGGTACCGGTGCCGGTCATCGCACCAGATTTTCTCCTATTAGCCACCTCTTCTCTGCAACTATCTTGTTGCTCTGCTGTTTTTTGTAGTTGCTGACTTGCAACTACATATGCACTTTTAACTTTAATTTTTTTTTTTTTTTCGATATTAGGGCTTCGAATACGCCACACACAAAACTCCCGCCGCCGATATTACTACAGTTGCTCCACTAGCCAAACTGTCTTTAAAATCGGACGCACGCACTTTTTAATTATTAAGCAATATTTTGCTTTTTATATTACACTCTGTCTCTTACCACGGGTGGGGGAAAACAAGAGTAAATTTATTTTTGCTACCTTTAGCTGATCTTAGCATTTACACTTGCATAAGATCAGACTTCAAGGAGCTGATTCACACTCTGAGTCTCTTACCACTGGTGGGGGAAAACTACAGAGTTCCTTTTTCTCGAAGGACCAAAATGAAGCTCGAAGGACCAAAATGAATAGGGATATTCGTAGAGAAATAAAATAACCCAGTCTTCATTCGTTGAATTCAAAATATGAACTGATTTTATTTAAAAACTCTTAAACTCTAAGAAGCGACAATTGTTCTTAAAAATGCTTATTCTAATGCCCCACGTTTGCGGGGGTTGAAAAATGTTTATATTTCATGCTGAGCGCTGGTTACTTGATACCGCGCCGCTGTTTGATCTTAAGTGTTTTCCACAAAATGTGGATGCATGTTTTGTTTGCTATTAAGCAATAATTGTCATATGAATTTTATGACTTACTTTTGTTTATGTTTCGTTTTTGTATATTTCTTTGGTCAATCTGATTTGGTGAAGCCGTTTTCAGCTGACCACGATGTTTAATCTTAAACAGATCTGTTAACATTAAATTGGATTAAGAATCATGCCATTAACTTGAATACGACAGTATGTTATCTAAAAATAAGAGGTATTAATGGAAATAAAAATTGGTTACAGGTAAAAGGCACAACAATCCCTGATCTGGAATTACCTCTACAATCAATGGATCATCAAACATTAGCGGAAGAGTATATTCGAGTCGCGAACCTCCCAATAGCAAGTTACACAGATGCCGAACCAACAATACTGATCGGCATAGATAATACCCACCTGGTCAAGACAATACGAAGCGTTGATATCGGTCCAAGACTAGTGGCGTCAAAAACACCTTTGGGATGGGTGATTTTTGGATCAAGAGCAGACCATTCTAATACAAGCCCGTTAGTGACATCAGTATTTCATGCGCATTCTTTGGAGGATCAAGTAAACAGGGAAATGCACGATTTGATGGCAGATTATTTCACAACTGAGAATTTTGGAGTACGCCCGTATATTAAGTCAGTAGAGTCTGCTGACATAATTCGAGCTAAAGAGATACTTCGAAACACAACAGTAAAATTAGAAGGAGAATATGAAACCGGACTGTTATGGTCAAAAGAAACATTAAATCTTCCCGACAGTTACAGTATGGCTTTGAAAAGACTCCAATTAATAGAGAATAAAATTATTCGCTCAAATAGCGTAAAGACCTACGATGAAGCCATTATGGACTTTGTGAAGAAAGTATATGCCGTCAAAATGACAAAACTTCAAGCTTGTGTAACCAGTTCTAAGACATGGTATCTACCTCATTTCGCCGTTTACAACGTGAACAAACCAGGAAAGCTACGACTAGTATTCGACGCAGCAGCCTCAATCGAAGAAGTTTCATTGAATTCAAGATTATTAAAAGGACCCGATGAAAATCCACCATTGACTCAAATTTTATTCCAATTTCGACTAGGAGCAGTGGCAGTTTGTGCAGATATCAAGGAAATGTTCTTGCAGGTGCGAGTTCGACAGGAAGATCAGGATTGCTTACGGTTTTTATGAAGACATGGTGACACAACAAGAGAAGTCGATACTTATAAGATGACGGTCATGATATTCGGAGCCACTTGTTCTCCGTGTTGTGCTCAATATGTAAAAAATATAAACGCGCAAAACAGTACGAATTCAAAGGAAGTAATTAATGCAATACAAAATAATCATTACGTTGATGACTTTGTAGCAAGCTTTGTATCTGAGCAAAAGGCATAAGACATAAGCTCTGAAGTAAAAAGGGTGCATGAATTAGCTCATTTTGAACTAAGAGGCTTTGTTTCAAACTCGAAGTGGGTACAGAATAAATTGAATAAGGAAGAGAAAAATAAAACTGATAAGTTACCAGTAAGAATGGATAAGAAGGCTGTCGATAAGGTGTTGGGCATGTATTGGTACAACGACATAGACCAATTTACTTTTGACTTAAAAATGAATCGCGTAGAACAAAGCATACTTAAGGCAGAAAATTGTCCAACAAAGAGGCAACTTCTTAGCTTGGTCATGTCTATCTATGATCCATTAGGGATGTTAGCCGACCTGACGATTCATGGGAAAATATTGATTCAGGATGTCTGGCTGTCAGGCATTCACTGGAATGATTTGATCCCAGAAGAATTATTTGTTCGTTTCAAAAATTGGGTCTTACAAATCGAAAATGTAAAGAGTTTTAGATTAAACAGATGTTACTCTCGAAATTTTATGTCATCTCAAGCTAACATAGAATTGCATATTTTTGTAGATGCTAGTGAACAAGCCTTTGCTGCCGTTGGTTATTGGAGAATAATACTTGATGGACTTATCGAAACAATTTTCGTCGCGGGAAAAACTAGATGCGCACCAATAAAGACTTTATCTGTTCCCCGATTAGAGCTGCAGGCAGCGGTTTTAGGAACCCGACTCTGATACTGGAAAGTCATTCTGTTAACGTACAGAAATATACATTATGGTCGGATTCAAGGACTGTCATAGCTTGGATTCAATCAGATCATCGGAAATATAAACAATTTGTGGCTCACCGTATAAATGAAATACTGGAAACAACAAACAAAAATGATTGGCGATGGGTTCCAACAGATTTAAATGCTGCCGATAAAGCCACGAGAACAAAGGTAAAAATTAAGTACGAGCCAGGTAATATTTGGACAAGAGGCCCCGAATTTTTATTGAAGGATGAATCGAGCTGGCCAGTACAGGAAAAGGTCTACGTTGAAGACGATTCCTCTGAAGTAAAACGGGTATATTTAACAACTTCTGTTGAAAATATTATTGACCTAAACAGATTTTCTAAGTATTTGAAACTGAAGCGAACAATGGGATGGATATTGAGATTTAAACAACGGATATTGAAACGTCAAGGTGATAATGATGTAATAACACTTTCTTCGCGGGAATTACAAGATGCAGAAAATGCATTAGTAAAAATCATGCAAAAGGAAGTCTATCATAAGGAGCTAGCTGATTTACAAGCAAATTCATGCGTATCAAATGCAAGTAGCATCTTCTCTTTAACTCCTACGATGAATGCCGACGGGATCTTAGTGGTCAACGGTAGGCTTAACTATGCAACATCATTATCGCAAAGTGCTCGTCAACCTATCATATTACCCAAAGAACACAAACTAACTGATTTAATAGTAACATCGTATCTCGAGAGATTCCACCATCAAAACGATGAACTCATTATCACTGAGATTCGTCAAAAATTTTGGATTATATGCTTGCGTGCTGCTGTAAAAAGAGCAAAAACAGTTTGCCAGTTTTGTAAAAATAGAAAAATCCAACCGCAAGCGACTCTGATGGGTCAATTACCGACCGATCGTGTCACTCCTTATCAAAGACCGTTTTCCTATGTAGGACTTGACTATTTTGGGCCAGTTACTGTAACGATCGGCCGTCGACATGAAAAGCGATGGGTGGCTCTATTTACGTGCCTTACCATACGAGCTATACACTTGGAATTAGCAGCGGATTTGTCTACAGACGCATGTATTTTATGTATTCGAAACTTCGTAAACAGGCGTGGTATACCAATCAGAATACGGTCGGATATGGGAACAAATTTCGTTGGAGCTGATCGTCTAATTAGGGAAGTCAAAGACCTATTTGACTGGAACTACATCGCCGAAGAAATGGCAAATAAAGGCATAGAATGGAAGTTCAATTGTCCAGCAAACCCAAGTTCAGGAGGATGTTGGGAACGCCTAGTTCAGTCAGTTAAAAAGGTTTTGGTAATAACATTGCTAGACAAGGCTCCCCAGGTTGAAACACTTAAAAGTTTACTTATCGAAGCAGAAAATATCATAAATAGCAGACCACTAGCACACATTCCAGTGGATAAAGACGATCCAGGTCCACTAACACCTAATCATTTCTTGCTTGGCACAACTAATTCGACACAAACCCCTGGAGAGGAAGACAACTTTGTCAACAATTAAAAAATACGTTTTGGAAACGATGGATAAGGGAATATTTACCAACTCTGACAAAGCGAACAAAGTGGTTCGCACCGATTCGACCCATCAAGATGGGAGACTTAGTCATAATATGTGACGAAAACCAACCAAGGGCAAGCTGGAAAAGAGGAATCATCGTGAAAGTTATTCCAGCAAGAGATGGGCTAATACGAGTTGCTGAAGTACAAACAAATGCCGGAATTTTAAAACGACCAGTGTCTAAGCTTGCTGTATTAGACGTTTTGGGTAAAACTCCCGAGTAGTTTTACGGTAGGCGGGATGTTGTGGAGGCGGTACGTTACTGCCAATGCCCTGAATTTAGGTAGCCCTGATCGTTTTCCCTTTAGACTTAGTATGTATCGACCTGAATGCAACCCTGACTTATCGAGGCAGAAACCAGCTCTAAGAAGTGAGACGAGGCGTCAGTATAAAAAGAAAATTGCACAGGAACGATACGTTAAAATAAACATCCGATAATTGGCACGAAACGAAGCTCGGGGCTAGGAGCCTTAATGCTTAATATATATGGATAAACTTTATAATTTTTTATATCTAAGAAACACCATCATTTTCTATACTCAGTTTGTAATAAATAAGTTTAAAATCAATTCGTGCTAAATGTTCTATTTTTGTATCGGTAAAACTTTCAGGCGTTAAAGTAACGCGTGGTCAGACATTCTTGACGTTAACAATATAAGTTTGATTTAATTTTCGGGGGCGAAAGAGGGCGTGGCAAAAAGTTTGAACAATTAGTTTCTGCGCGCTAACTAAATGAGTATATATATTAAATTTCATGTCTCTAGCTGCTGTAGTTTTTAAGAAAATCTGTTTTATGTAAGTTCTAGGGGCGGAAAGTAGCGTGACAAAAATTTTGCACATTGAATATCTGCCCACCAACTTACCGAGTATATATACCAAATTTGATATATCTAGCTGTTATAGTTTTTAAGAAAAACAGTTTTATGTAAATTCTGGGGGCGTAAGGGGGCGTGGCCAAAATTCCATTTAACACTATACATTTACATACTGCACGAGTATATATACCGAATTTGGTGGCTCTAGCTCTTGTAGTCTCCGAGATCTGCGTGTTCATACAGACGGACGGACGGACGGACAGACGGGCAAGGCTAGATCGACTTGACTGTTGATCCTGATCAAGAATATATATACTTTATGGGGTCGGAGAAGCTTCCTTCTGCCTGTTACATACATTTTGGCGACTTTAATATACCATTTCACCCTATGGGTGCATGTTATAAAACCAGTACATGATTTTGACTTTTATAAATCGAAAATAAAGGACTCATGTCAAGGTTTTTTTGCTTTTGTTTTGACACATGTAAAAATACACCAAAATACATATGATTGTCTTACCAGTCTCTGGTCTAAAAGAACACAGAGTGCGAAATGAAGCGATTTCCTATTTTCTGATATATTAAAGGTTTCTACAAATCTCACAGATCTTATCCGATATTATAACATTATAACAATTTCTAAATCATAGCACGCGCTTTAACGGATCAGACTTGATAGAGTGTTAAGCTAAAGTCCGGGACGAACGACTGAAACTCAAAAAAGGTGTAGATTCAAGTCAATTCAATGTTTTTTCTTAAATAGTTTAGTTCTACCCGATATCGATTACTCGAGAACTCGATGTCAATTGTATGGTGGTATGACACTGCAATTCGATAATAATCTTACTGCATTAACAATGTGGAATATAATTCAATAATTCTTATATGCTAAAAATTATTTTAAATGCATTGTTAAATGCATTTAAATGCATTTGCAGTTCAGCTCATAGGGAGGGCAGCTAACTTGGTGATAGGGCGATTATAAGATCCATGGGTAGTAGTTACAGTAATTACCTGAATTTATCCATCGTCTCCAGGATGGACCGCAGAGACTCGTCCCAATCTCCATTTGGCGGGTGGAAGATGTGGCTCCTTGAGCACCACAAGAGTTCCAATACAAAGGTTATTCTCTTTCGATCACCATTTGGTTCGGTCTTGCAATGAGAATTGCAATTGCAATTGCAGAACCCCTGAAGTTGATTCCATCTCTCCACACGGTAAAATGTCATGTCCAAATAGCAGGGCTCGGCCTAAAAATTGGTCAGGTGTGCGAAAGTCCAGATAGCTGTCACTGTTTGCGCAGAGGGGTCTTCAGTTTAATACAGCTTCTATTTGCGCTAATACAGTAGACAACTACTCAAAGGTCAGTGCTTTCCTGCCAGTGACCGTACAGAAAAGTAGTTTTACGGATCGCATTCCAACTTCCCACACTTCCACAGTGTGGTGCAGATGGCGGTATGAAATGCCATGTGAGGCATTCACCTGCGACATAACTAGCAAGTTCCTTATTCTTCATGTGATCGATGGCCAGACGTCTCACCTCGTCTAGCGCATGTTGTATCGAGACAGACAAATATGGATGATTGGGTCATCCCAGCTAAGAGCGCTGAACCAACATTCATGGAATATTAGCTTTAATAATACAGTGGTAGGCGCAACAAAGCCTAGCGGGTCGAAGATTTTTGACCGCTCCGATAATGGCGCCCGTTTGCCAGGGGCATGGTTGGTTGCAATCAATGGTGTATTAACCAATAACTCCTCTCGACCAGGAATCCAATGAATGCCCAGTATCTTAACGTTTTCCTCGATTGACGCATGTTCACATGGACATGCATAAGCAGCGTCATTACTTTCGACGCAATTGCTTTAAAATTTGATTAAGATTGTTTGACTATATCCTGTAGGTCCCATAGGAACGATCAGTCGAAAACAGTAATTTTATATACCTCTTAAGATTGTAGGCCGTTCTTTCGGAAACATTCGACATTTTAGATAAAACTATTTTTTTCACGTTGTCGTTGACGATAGGTATGGAAAGATTACCAAAAAATAACGTGCAAGGGCATACAAACATCGTCGCAGTCGAAGTTAGCCCAGGCCCTCTGGTTCCTATATAAATTAAAAATAATAATTATGTTTTATTTCTATTTCACTTCGTTTTTTTGTTATTTTTTGACTTGATGTACAAATTGTTAACAAAGATTGGTACGGGGTACTGTTACGGGTAAAAAGTGTCAATTACTTGTGCGAACTGATATCGAAGCGCGACAAAACAAAATAAAACCAAAACGAACAGAATGGAATGGTTTGGAATGCAACGTCGATTCAAATAATTAAATGATAATTTATAGAGCACAAACTTAAAACCTAACAAAAAATATGTTATAAACTTTAACAAAACGCGCGATATAGGGGAAAATACGTTGAGTGTACAAAGTTATTTGCGACGATTAAACAATTCAATTATTTATGTACCATTGCAATACGGAAAGGACGACAACGATAACGACGGCGACGACTACGAGACGCATTAAAATAATTGTTCTTTTTATTTTTGTTTATTATTTAATTTTCCATATTGTGTATGGTAAATACAAGCTTAAATATAGAAAAAACAAATTTTTTTCAAACAAACTAACAAAATTGTAATTCATTTAATATTTTAGAGTATGACATAAGTATTTTGACAAGGCCTGTCATACTTAAAAAACATATTTTAGGCTTAACAAACTTAATTTAATTAGCTTATATTGAGTAAATAGTTCCAATAAGGAAGAGGGCTCAGAAATCGTTTCTTCTCTAGTTTTGTTTAACGCTACTGTTCTTTTGCGCTTCAAAAGAGACCGGACGTTATATGATATTTAGATCTGGACTTTGGGGGGCAAGTTTAGCGTTGGAACATCCAGATCTTTCAAAATGTTGCTTTACATCCGGGCTGTATATCATGCTGGAGAATAAACGACTGCCCGATGAGCCGATCTCCGGAAGGAAGGGCATTTTCATTAAGGGTGGTCAGGTATTGGCCTTGGTTCATCGAACTAGAGATGGGAATGAAATTCCCCAGACCATTATATGCCACACATCCCCAGAACATCACAAAGCCTCTTATATGGTTCACTTTTTGACAATTGTCTCTTTTGTCTTTGCTCGATGGGCAGTTTTACAAATACTTTTTTTTTAAAGAATTATACTCAAAGAAGCTCTCATCTATCCATAAAACACTTCTCCAGAACTCCTTTGGTTTGTTTATAAGCTCCAAAGGCTAACCTTTTTAACTTGTTAGCCTTCCCCTCGCTGATTGCTTTATTCGGTGTCAAATTCAGCATCTGGCTGTTTTTTGAGGCTTGAGTAGTAGAACTAAGTCATCAGTCAGAGTAGTTTTCCGTTTCGCGACTAGTCTTTTTCAGTTTTTCAACGAGTTGTACTTTTTGTCCTTATTTATTTGGTAGTGCACCGTTTGTCGAGACACGTGGTACTCTTTGGCAATGTCGACTATTTTTTTTCTGGCGTGAAACTTAGCTACCATTGCCGATCTCACCTCCAAACCTCACCTCCATGATTTACAATATGTCTTAATAATTTTTATTTTTCAGGATCTCAAATGATTATTAATTCTAAATGCAAACTACTTTTTCTTGAAATGTGTTTAAAAGTGAAATCAGTGATTGTGAATTAAAAAGTGTGCAAAATGATTTCGTCAAAATAATTATCACGCGTTTAATTTCGAAGTTTGCATGAATTTGATCAAAAGAAAGAGAATGCAAAAGGTAAACAATAAAAAATTTGACATGCAGAGAGCTATTATTAGAATCTTTGTTTTATTCATCATTTTCACACCGTTACTTAACGGTAGCTGCAATGCCAGCACCGAAAAGTCAAAAACAGTTTTGTCAAAAACTTTAAGCCGCCGGCTTAAATTAATAGAATTCAGCCAAGATGGAGGCATCTCCCTGAGGAAGCTACGCAGCAGCTGTCAGCTAATGTCCAAGAACTCAAAGACGGTGCGGTTCTCGTAGTTGCCCTGCGACATAAAATTCTTCTCAAACTTGGTCAAGAATTCCAAGTAGAAAATTTCGTCGGGCGTCGGGCCTCGTCATTGATCACAGCCTTAATGGACTGGACATCCTCGCCAATGGCGTAACAATCATAAAGCTGATGTCTCTAGAGTGATCCTTGCGTGTCATGCCCTCACCAATGCATTGCAATGGCAGACTTCATCAGACGCGACAGGGATGGCAACACATTGACTGGTGGGTAGATTTGTCTGATGTGATTCCTCATGAATTTAATAATTTTTGTTTTTCTTTTATTATAAAAATCAGAAACAACAGCTATAGTTCTAATAAGATTATTTCTTATTTTGTTTCTAAAAATGGTTAACTTGTCCAACAAAAAAAAAAAAATGAAGTAAGTAAGTCGACTCGCCGACTTGGTTATACCATGCAGCAGGTGACACAAATATTTCAAATTTCGGAAATCGAATGTATGTCTGCTAAATTGTTTTTACATGCCTCATACCGTATGCTATATCGCTCACTCTAGAAACACATGAGCCCTCTAGCGCCACCACTAGCCAACGGCCAATTCCGCCCTTATGAACCGCATTGTAAAATACGTTCATTCGCATATTTTGCATGTTTTTAGTCCGATTTCCATAAAACTTCGTAATTTGGTAGAAATAGATAAGATTAATTGGTCTACCAAATTTTATTGCGATAGTCAAAAAATTGCAGCTGGTAATCGTTTTTTTCTAAGTTATGGAGGCAGAAATGGGCGTGGCAAAATATTAAAATATACAAATTCTGCGCGCATACTAAACAAATCTTCATATTAAATTTGGCGAATGATTTAATTTTCGGGGGCGAGTTTGAACAATTAGTTTCTGCGCGCTAACTAAATGAGTATATATACGAAATTTCATGTCTCTAGCTGCTGTAGTTTTTAAGAAAATCTGTTTTATGTAAGTTATAGGGGCGGAAAGTAGAGTGACAAAAATTTTGCACATTGAATATCTGCGCACCAACTTAGCGAGTATATATACCAAATTTGATATATCTAGCTGATATAGTTTTTAAGAAAACCAGTTTTATGTAAATTCTGGGGGCGTAAGGGGGCGTGGCCAAAATTCCAATTAACACTATACATTTACATACTGCACGAGTATATATACCGAATTTGGTGGCTCTAGCTCTTGTAGTCTCCGAGATCTGCGTGTTCATACAGACGGACGGACGGACGGACAGACGGACAAGGCTAGATCGACTCGACTGTTGATCCTGATCAAGAATATATATACTTTATGGGGTCGGAGAAGCTTCCTTCTGCCTGTTACATACATTTTGGCGACTTTAATATACCATTTCACCCTATGGGTACATGGTATAAAAACAGTACATGATTTTGACTTTTATAAATCGAAAATAAAGGACTCATGTCAAGGTTTTTTGCTTTTGTTTTGACACATGTAACAACACACGAAAATGCATATGATTGTCTTATTTTTATAAGCTCAACACCAACAAAATGTACACACGGTTCTACCAGTCCCTGGTAATTGTGAGAGCGTCTAAAAGAACACAGAGAGTGCGATATGGAGCGACTTCCTATTGTTTAAGAATAAACATAGTGTTCATCTTGGCTGGCTTCACCAAATCAGATGCACTAAAGAATACACAATACAACTGTGCCTTTGTACCAAACAACTAATCTAGCATATGACTAGAATTACAATCAGCCACACACGATGTGGGAAAAAACACTTGTAATTCTAAACTAACCCAAAAGATCACAACGGCAGGATGTCAAGTGGCCGACGCCGTGTCCAAAATAATAATAAATTTTCAACATCCCAAATACGTGGGTGTGAGTCTAGAATAAGATCTTCTAAGAACAATTGTTACCTCCTAGAGCCTAAGATAATCCTATATAAACTCCGTACTTTTGTAAATAAAATCAGTTCATATTTTGAATTCAACAAATGAAGATTGGGTTATTTTCTCTGCTCTCCGGGAATCCCTATTCATTTTGGTCCTTCGAGCCGGATTCATTTTGGTCCTTCGAGCCGGATTCATTTTGGTCCTTCGAAAAAAGGAACTCTGCAGTTTTCCCCCACCAGTGGTAAGAGACTCAGAGTGTGAATCAGCTCCTTAAAGTTTGAATTCTTGTGCAAGTGTGAATGCTAAGATCAGCTGAAGGTGGCAAAAATAAATTAACTCTTGTTTTCCCCCAGCAGAGGTAAGAGACAGAGTATAATAAAAAAAAGCAATATTGCTTAATATTGATTTTAAAGACAGTTTGGCTAGTGGAGCAACTGTAGTCATCTCTGTGGCGGGAGTTTTTGTGTGTGGCGCAAGAAGACCTAATATCGAAAGTAAAAAATTTTAATTACATAGTGTATATATACGCTATATATATAGTTGCAAGTCGGCAACTAGAGGCAGCAGCAGAGCAACAAGATAGTTGCAGAGGAGAGGCGACTGGAGGCGCGGCGAATGTAAAGAAAGAACCACCAGCAAACTATCGGCAAACCCTAGCCATTGGCAGACAAGCAGCAGCAGACTGAAAATGTTGAGGCCGGCATCGGAGAGTCGCGGGGAAACGCGACCTCTAGTAATGAGAACGCTAATGTTAGCCAGGAAAAATTTCAAGAAAAAGTCCGTCAGCTCCAGATATATTTGGACATGGTGAGCAAAGATTTACGTAGGATAGACAATAGAACAGGCGAAATGTATATTAAAAAAATAAAATTCTTGTTCAAGAAAGTACAGATGTGCCAAGCTTATACAGGTGAACTTATACATAATGGAACGCTTAAAGAGGTCATAGAAGAATTAGACTTCGATCTTCAGAATACCTTGGTAGCATTAGAAGAGAAAATAAATGATCAGAAAAATTTGAAAGTTGAGAATGTTACCGTGAGAGGCGAACTACCGGTGTTGCCAAAAATACAAGTACCCACATTTTCTGGAGAGCCAAGAGAATGGGACTTGTTTGTAGAATTATTTGCGGAACTGATTGAAAAAAGAGAGGATCTAAGTCTTACGCTTAAATTCAACTATTTGAAATCCGCGTTAAAGGGCGAAGCGAGGAACATGGTAGCCCATCTATTGTCAGGTTCAGCTGACAATTATAGTGCCGCTTGGGAATTGTTAACCAAGCGGTATGAAAATAATCGGAGGGTATTTTCCGAACAATTAAGTTGGATTGTTGATGTACCTATGATCAACAATGAATCCGCAAAAAAAGTAAAAGGAGTGATTGACATAGTTAATGGGTCAGTTTACTTAATTCAAATAAAAGCAAATTTGTCCGATGAAGTTGACGTCATATTCGCACAACTCCTACTAAGGAAATTTGACAGAGAGGCTCTACAATTGTATGAGAGTCAGATTAGAAAAACAAGGCAAATTCAAATGCTATCTGATGTCATGGAATACCTGGAGCAAAGATATTGCTCGCTAAGTGCCATGAGCAAAGAAGAGAAAAAACCGCTGAAAACTGTGTTAAATTATGCAGAAGTCAAAGATAAATGTCCGATTTGCAAAATTGCCGGGCACAAAGCGTATAAGTGCTATATGTTTAAAGGATTGACACCTACTGAAAGGTATGAAACAGCCAAAAAAGTGCACCTTTGCATAAGATGCTTGAACCATTCAAGCAATAAGGTGAACTAATGCACTAATGATTGTGCAGTAAGGAACACCATACCTTACTCCATTTTGAAGAAAACAGGAGAGAGTTAATACTTGTGTAACCGCACAACCAACACTGTTAACCACAGCTGTAATACAAGTAAAAAATGTAAAGGAAGGATATGAGACTCTAATTGCCTTATTGATTGTGGTTCACAGAGCACCATTTTGTCCGAAGAGGCCTCTCAAATATTGAAATTACCAAAAATTAAACAATATACAGAAATAAGTGGCGTGTCCTCAATAAAATCCAATAAATCAAAATATAAGGTATAAATAGATGTGAAGACGGGAAATCCTTGGAAAGGACATCTTAGGGTTGAGGCAATTGTGTTGCCAAAGTTAATAAAAATAGCAAACGTGGATATGTCAAAATGGCAAACTTACGTTCTAGCTGAACCTACCTTTAATAAACCTGGTAGGATTGATGTAATAATGGGAGTAAACGTGGATACCCAAATCTTAAAAGGAGGAATTACAAAGATTGATGCTAGGCCAGAATACTCAATTTGGTTGGATCGTTTCGGGGTGCACCAAATCAAATCAGAATAAATCTGTAGTGGCAACAACAATAGATGTCACAGGTTTTGAACAATGTTGCGAGAAAAAGAAAGGTAAATTTCAAAATAAAAAATAATACAATTCCAAAGAAATACAAGAACAAAACTCAAGAGATAAATTTACGGCCCCCGGCAGGACCTCACATTGGAGGTAAATTAAAAACTAGGAACAAAAAAGTATATATCCCAGAGCCAGTAAAAAATGAAAATATTCAGAAGGCAATGGTTCAATTAGATAATGATTATCTAAAATATAATATTAAAATAGATTCCGGTAGTAAATTGTCCGAAACTGTACTACCAAAAAAGCAGATATGGCAAAATAATTATAAACGGACAATAACCACTCAAATTTCAGCAATCAGCGATATTTCAAAATAGTGGAGCGAAGGTCACATTGGAACAATTCAAAAAATAAAGATAGTTATTTTTTATATTCTCCACCTTATAAAAAGGCTAGAAGTCAGCACAGTAATGCACATCAGGAGTGGGTAGATTTCCCATAACAGAAATCGTTAGGTAATATGCCAAATATTATAAAAACCAGAAGAAGCCAACTCAGTAATACATACGTCAAAATTGGTAAGAATAGGAAGTCAGTTACAATCGGTAAAGGAACATAAGATTGACTAGGTTGAACGTCCGTCATGTGATCATGATCATGATTCCTTAACAATAGTTATCTTACTAATGATAATATTAATAATAGATTGTATAAGACAACTAACTATAAAAATAAAGTCCCAAACGCCGCATTTGGTGGCCCTTTGCAGAATGTTTAAGAATAAACATAGTGTTCATCTTGGCTGGCTTCAACAAATCAGATGCACTAAAGAAAACACAATACAACTATATGACTAGAATTACAATCAGCCACACACGATGTGGGAAAAAACACTTGTAATTCTAAACTAACCCAAAAGATCACAATGGCAGGATGTCAAGTGGCCGACGCCGTGTCCAAAATAATAATAAATTTTCAACCCCCAAATACGTGGGTGTGAGTCTAGAATAAGATCTTCTAAGAACAATTGTTACCTCCTAGAGCCTACGATAATCATATTTTGAATTCAACAAATGAATATTGGGTTATTTTCTCTTCTCTCCGGGAATCCCTATTCACCTATTTTCTGATATATTAAAGGTTTCTACAGATCTCACAGATCTTATCCGATATAAAGTAGTCAAAGATTAATTTGTAGTGGGATACGCTCACGTACGTGTGCATCTTCTATAGAATGGCTTAGGGGTTCTTAAAGGTCTTCTAATTTTTTGAAAATCCCCTAGCCAAATACTATTGACTTTTATGGTTCTTTAAGTGTTTCACGTTGTGAAACATTTGCTTTAATAATTAAATTTTTTTTTTTTTTTAAGAAAATTTATTAATTTATGTTAATATACAGAAGAGAAGGAGGACATAAAAAACCAAAGTTAAAAATAGTTAACAGTTCATTATAAAAATTTCTAAATTATAGCACGAGCTTTAACGGATCAGACTTGATAGAGGGTTAAGCTAGAGTCCGGGATTCTACGACTGAAACTCAAAATAGGTGTAGATTCAAGTCAATTCAATGTTTTTTCTTAAATAGTTTAGTTTTACCCGATATCGATTACTTGAGAAATCGATGTCAATTGTATGGTAGTAAGACACTGCAATTCGATAACAATCCTACTGCATTAACAATGTGGAATATAATTCAATAATTCTTATGCGCTAAAAATTATTTTAAATCCATTATTAAATGCATTTCGTTCAGAAACGTACCAGCACCCATTGAACTATTAGTTCAGCACATAGGGAGGGCAGCTAACTTGGTTATAAGGCGTTTTTAAGATCCATGGGCAGTAATTACAGTAACTACCTGAATTTATCCATCGTCTCCAGGATGAACCGCAGAGACTCTTCCCAATCTCATTTGGTGGGTGGAAGAAGTGGCTCCTTGAGCACCACAAGAGTTCCAATACAAAGGTTATTCTCTTTCGATCACCATTTGGTTCGGTCTTGCAATGACATGAGATATTCCATATACCAGCGCTTCCAGAATCCCTGAAGTTGATTCCATCTCTCCACACGGTTAAATGTCATGTCCAAATAGCAGGTCTCGGGTAGCGCAGTGTTAGGAGACGCAACAAAAAATTGGCCAGGTGTACGAAGGTCCAGACAGCTGTCACTATTTGCGCAGAGTGGTCTTCAGTTTAATACAGCTTCTATTTGCGCTAACACAGTAGACAACAACTCAAAGATCAGTGCTTTCCTGCAAGTGACCCTACGGAAAAGTAGTTCTACGGATCACATTCCAACTTCCCACGCTTCCACAGTGTGGTGCATATGGCGGTATGAAATGCCATGTGAGGCATTCACCCGCGACATAACTAGCAAGTTCCTTATCCTTTATGTGATCGATGGCCAGACGTCTCATCTCGTCTAGCGCATGTTGTAGCGAGACAGACAAATATGGATTGGGTCATCCCGGCTAAGAGCGCTGAACCAACATTCATGGAATATTGGCTTTAATAATACAGTGGTAGGCGAAACAAAGCCTAGCGGGTCGAAGATTTTTGACCGCTCCGATAATGGCGCCCGTTTGCCAGGGGCATGGTTGGTTGCAATCAATGGTGTATTAACCAATAACTCCTCTCGACCAGGAATCCAATGAATGCCCAGTATCTTATCGTTTTCCTCGATTGACGCATGTTCACTTTTGACGCAATTGCTTTAGAATTTGATTAAGATTGTTTGACTATATCCTGTAGGACCCATAGGAACGATCGGTCGAAAACAGTAATTTTATATACCTCTTAAGATTGTAGGCCGTTCTTTCGGGAACATTGGACATATATACAAACATCGTCGCAGTCGAAGTTAGCCCAGGCCCTCTGGTTCCTATATAAATTAAAAATAATTACTTGTGCGAACTGATAACGAAGCGCGACAAAACAAAATAAAACCAAAACGGTTTGGTTTGGAATGCAACGTCGATTCAAATAATTAAATGATAATTTATAGAGCACAAACTTAAAATCTAACAAAAAATATGTTATAAACTTTAACAAAACGCGCGATATAGGGGAAAATACGTTGAGTGTACAAAGTTATTTGCGACGATTAAACAATTCAAAATTTTTATGTACCATTGCAATACGGGAAGGACGACAACGATAACGACGGCGACGACTACGAGACGCATTAAAATAGTTGTTCTTTTTATTCTTGTTTATTTATTTTTTTTTTTTTTTTTGGTTTTCTCCTTTGAGTATTATTTAACTAGTTCGGCTATACCTAATGTTGAACAAATAGATACGATATTATATATAAATAAACACTAGGCGGTACAAATATTTTGACGAAGAAAAAGTTCCGTATTTTGTTGTTTAACTTTTAAATTCCTTTATGAAAAATTGTTATTTAATTTTGTGTATGGTTATTACAAACTTAAAAATAGAAAAAACAAATTTTTTCAAACAAACTTAACAAAATTGTAATTCATTTAATATTTTAGAGTATGACAGAAGTATTTTGACAAGCCCTGTCAAACTTAAAAAACATACTTTAGGCTTAACAAACTTAATTTAACTAACTTATATTTAGTAAATAGTTCCCATAAGGAAGAGGGCTCAGAAATCGTTTCTTCTCTAGTTTTGTTTAACTCTACTGTTCTTTTGCGCTTCAAAAGAGACCGTTTAGGTGTCTTTAGATAGAGGCTTAGGGTGGCCGCCGCGGGCAAACGTGTTTTTTAATGCACTCCGCAAAATTTAGTGTAAAAAATAAAAAGTCCGCGTTTGCAAAAATTGTGTAGGGTTCTCAGTCGCCTCAGAGACGCCTATTTACAATCATATTGCTATTAGTTTGTTCTAATAGCAATAAATACTAAGTTGCAACAACAAAGTGAGCACTTTTTTTTGGAAACGCCATGTCCACTTATTCGGGCCAAAGATCTCTCGAGCCCCACCAGCAATAGCTATAAGAACTACTTGTACAACAACAACGTGAGCGTCGTCTCTCGGTCCAACGCAACAACGCGTGCATTTCGGTGGTGTCGCCGACCCCACTGAATGCTACCGTAAGCAATAACACCGAAAGTGCAAGCCACTCAGCAATCAACAGCAATTTACCGTGGAGAGAGCAGTGTGCTTCTCCATTAATATCGAAAACTGGGTCCCCGATTTCACCGACCAGCACAGTCAGCTCGTTCACAACTAATGCAACGTCTGCCGAAGTATTGACCTGCCTCCATAAGAGATACCAACCACCTCAATGCAAAAACTGCCATTAATACAACCACCTCTAACAATTGCAATCTTAGGTCAGTGTGTGTTGGCTGCGGCGAACATCATAAAGATGGCATTTGCACCAAGGACAGAAACAACGTCGCACTAAGACTATGCAGTAACTGTGGAGGGAACCACTCAGCCAAATACAGGGGATGTCCTGTCTTAAAGGATCTTAAATCGCACCTAAACGGGCGAAAACCCCCAGCTGGACCAAAAGTCATCTTCAACGCCTCCAAAACTACACCGGAGGTATTCTTCGCTAAGGCTGTTAGATCATCTAACATGCCTGCTACAACCAATCCTAGTGTATCCTTCGCTAGTGTACTCCGAACTGGACAGACGGAGCCCGCGAAAGAGACCCCGTCACTCCACTATTTACACAATCCGCAACCTAGCGCACCAGAGCTTGGCCAGCAAACACCAAGTGTTTTAGAGGCCCTATTGATCTCACTTAATCAAAAAATGACCGCTTTTATGACGTTCATGCAAAACTGTATGCAGGAACTGATGCGGAATCAAAACCTGCTTATCCAGAAGCTTATCGAGAATAAATAACGGCTTCCCTAAGTCTATGTCTTTGGAATGCTAACGGCGTCTCCAAGCACAAAAATGAGCTGCAACTATTCCTAGACTCAAGTGAAATCGACGTCATGCTGATATCGGAAACACATTTAACATCAAAAAACAATAGTCAACCCACTCAATAAGATGGATTGCGTCTCACCGGGTAGGCCTATTTATTGGCCCACAAATCCACAGAAAGTGCCTGACTTGATTGATTTCGCAGTAACCAAGAGGATTCCGCGTAATCGGATCACAGCGGAAACACTGCTATATTTAACCTCCGATCACTCTCCAGTGCTATTCACACTGTTAACAAGACCTCAACGACTTGATCGCCCCTATATACTTACAAACAACAAAACAAATTGGCTTAAATTTAAAATGTACATGAGTGCCCACATTGACTGTTCGCCGAAACTGGACGATGCAGAGGACATTGACAGGTGCGTCTCTGCACTTGAGTCGATGCTGGGAGCTGCAGCAGGAGTATCTACTCCACATGCCTCTACTTACGCTAAACCTGCTGTCAGGCCTACGAACCGGCGGATAGAACAATAAGTAACGGAAAAACGACGTCAAAGAAGAGAATGGCAGGTTACTCGATCACCAGCAGCAAAACTTCGCCTAAGGCATGCCAGCCGCAACCTCCCCAAGGAGTTAATACAAGAGGAAATCTGGGCTCAAAGAAAATACATAGAAATGCTCAGTCCATCCAGCACTAAACATCCTCTGTGCAAAGCCCACACAACTTTAAGCGCTCCTACAGAGATAGTTTCACCAATAAGGGGCCCGCTGTGACGAAGAAAGGGCATCCGTATTTGCCACACATCTTAAAATGGTGTTCCAGCCAAAACCAACATCAAACTCATTTGTATTTCTCCCCTCGAGCACATTAACGGATAGTGAGTACTCGGAACTCCAATCGGATGAGATCACTTAGTTTAGAAGCTTTTTGAAAAGGTAGGCAGATTCGTCTAAACTCATTTCTGGCATCGGAGAATACAATCCCTTCACACCAGTTCGGCTTCCGCGAAAAACATGGGACAATTGAACAAGTCAATCGTATAACATCCGAAATACGAACAGCATTCGAACTAAAAGAATACTGTGCGGCTGTCTTTCTCGACGTTGCTCAGGCTTTCGACAGAGTTTGGCTAAAGGGTCTGATGTTCAAAATCCGGCAGAAACTCCCACAGTACACCCACAAACTCATGGAACCCTACCTTTACAATAGGAAATTCGCTGTAAGATGTAATGGCTTCGTCTCGGCTGACTTTGAAATCGAAGCTGGTGTACCGCAAGGCAGTGTACTCGGCCCATTGCTCTACCTGCTGTACACTGCAGACTTACCAACGAGTTTAGGACTTACAACGTCCACTTTCGCCGATGACACGGCAATCCAGATCCAAATGCCCAATACAAGCCTCTGCAAAATAAGAGGAACACCTCAAGGTGGTAGTGGAATAACTGGCAACGTGGCGTATCCGGGTCCACGAGCAGAAATGCAAACATGTTACATTTACGCTTAACAGAAGAAACTGTCCAGCTCTAATGCTAAACAACGTACGAATTCCTCAAGCCGTGGATGTCACTTTCCTTGGTAAAAGTTACATTTTAAACTGAAAGCGAGTAGCTTACATTGGATCATCAATGGTCGGTCCCCTCTACGTCTGGAGTATAAAGTCCTCCTGTACAACTCCGTACTGAAACCCATCTGGACTTACGGTGCCGTACTATGGGGAAATGCAAGTACCAGCGATGTCGACATTATACAAAGGGCGCAGTCGAAGATTTTTAGATCAATCACTGGGGCTCCGTGGTACATACGGAACGACAACATTCAAAATGATCTAAATATACCTAGCGTAAAATCTGAAATAAGTAGTCAACAACTAAAGTATTCTGCGAAACTGGATGTACACCATAATGTTCTTGCCAATTCCCTTACGTGAACTAATAATAGAACTCGTCTTAAAAGAAATGACAGACCAACCCAATAATAAATGATTAGGGCCGCCTGCAATATCCCCTGGATATATTATAAGTACTAGATTAAGAAAAATATCTCAAACTTGTTGTTAGGCTCTAATTTAAGAGTAGATTCAACAAATATATATTAAACGTTAAAAAAAAAAAAAAAAAAAAAAACAGAAATCAGTGATTGGGAATTAAAAAGTGTGCAAAATGATTTTGTCAAATTCGGTAGCTGCAAT
Organism: Drosophila equinoxialis; assembly: GCA_018150345.1. NCBI lineage: Eukaryota > Metazoa > Arthropoda > Insecta > Diptera > Drosophilidae > Drosophila > Drosophila equinoxialis. The sequence continues at coordinate 869,695 of JAECWI010000481.1, forward strand.
GCCAGCACCGAAAAGTCAAAAACAGTTTTGTCAAAATATTTGTGCCGCGTAGTGTATATGTTGTGGCTTTGTGTATGTGGATATGTCAAGATAAACACAACCACAGCGGGATATTGCAAACGCGGATAGCGCCGCCCGCTTAAATTAATAGAATTCAGCCAAGATGGAGGCATCTCCCTGGGGAAGCTACTCAGCAGCTGTCAGCTAATGTCCAAGAACTCAAAGACGGTGCGGTTCTCGTAGTTGCCCTGAGACATAAAATTCTTCTCGAACTTGGTCAAGAATTCCAAGTAGAAAACTTCGTCGGGCGTCGGGCCTCGTCATCGATCACAGCCTTCATGGCCTGGACATCCTCGCCAATGGCGTAACAATCATAAAGCTGATGTCTCTAGAGTGATCCTTGCGTGTCATGCCCTCACCAATGTCAGACTTCATCAGACGCGACAGGGATGGCAACACATTGACTGGTGGGTAGATTTGTCTGTTGTGATTCCTCATTAATTTAATAATTCTTGTTTTTATTTTATTATAAAAATCAGAAATCAAAGTTATAGTTCTAGACAGAAGTATTTATGTTTAACAATTATTTGTTATTTTGTTTCTAAAAAAGATTAACTTGTCAAAAAAAAAAAAAAACAGTACATGATTTTGACTTTTATAAATCGAAAATAAAGGACTCATGTCAAGGTTTTTGCTTTTGTTTTGACACATGTAAAAATACACCAAAATACATATGATTGTCTTTTTTATATAAGCTAAACACCAACAAAATGTACACACAATTCTACCAGTCCCTGGTAATTGTGAGAGCGTCTAAAAGAACACAGAGTGCGAAATGGAACGATTTCCTATTTTCTGATATATTAAAGGTTTCTACAGATCTCACAGATCTTATCCGATATCGTTACAATTCATTATAACAATTTCTAAATTATAGCACGCACTTTAACGGATCAGACTCTAGTGTTAAGCTAGAGTCCTGGACGAACGACTGAAACTCAAAAAAGATTTACTTTCAAAGTTCAGTTTTACTCGAATTCGATTACATATTCATATTAGAGAGCTCGATAACAATTGTATGGTAGTATGACACTGCAAATCGATAATAGTCTTACTGCATTAACAATGTGTAATATAATTGAATAATTCTTATATGCTAAAAATTATTTTAACTTGGTGATAGGGCGATTATAAGATCCATGGGTAGTAGTTACAGTAACTACCCGAATTAATCCATCGTCTCCAGGATGGACCGCAGAGACTCGTCCCAATCTCCATTTGGTGGGTGAAAGATGTGGTTCCTTGAGCACCACAAGAGTTCCAATACAAAGGTTATTCTCTTTCGATCACCATTTGGTTCGGTCTTGCAATGACATGACATGAGATATTCCATATACCAGCGCTTCCAGAACCCCTGAAGTTGATTTCATCTCTCCACACGGTTAAATGTCATGTCCAAATAGCAGGGCTCGGGTAGCACAGTGTAAGGTGACCCAACAAAAAATTGGCCAGGTGTGCGAGGGTCCAGACAGCTGTCACTGTTTGCGCAGAGTGGTCTTGAGTTTAATACAGCTTCTATTTGCGCTAACACAGTAGACAACTACTCAAAGGTCAGTGCTTTCGTGCTAGTGACCCTACGGAAAAGTAGTTTTACGGATCACATTCCAACTTCCCACGCTTCCACAGTGTGGTGCAGATGGCGGTATGAAATGCCATGAGAGGCATTTACCCGCGACATATCTAGCAAGTTCCTTATCCTTTATGTGATCGATGGCCAGACGTCTCATCTCGTCTAGCGCATGTTGTAGCGAGACAGACAAATATGGATTGGGTCATCCCAGCTAAGAGCGCTGAACCAACATTCAGAGAATATTAGCTTTAATAGTACAGTGGTAGGCCCAACAAAGCCTAGCGGGTCGAAGATTTTTGACCGCTCCGATAATGGCGCCCGTTTGCCAGGGGCATGGTTGGTTGCAATCAATGGTGTATTAACCAATAATTCCTCTCGACCAGGAATCCAATGAATGCCCAGTATCTTATCGTTTTCCTCGATTGACGCATGCTCACTTTTGACGCAATTGCTTTAGAATTTGATTAAGATTGTTTGACTATATCCTGTAGGTCCTATAGGAACGATCGGTCGAAAACAGTAATTTTATATACCTCTTAAGATTGTAGGCCGTTCTTTCGGGAACATTCGACATTTTAGACAAAACCATTTTTTCACGAACAGAATGTTGGTTTGGAATGCAACGTTGATTCAAATAATTAAATGATAATTTATAGAGCACCAACTTAAAATCTAACAAAAAATATGTTATAAACTTTGACAAAACGCGCGATATAGGGGAAAATATGTTGAGTGTACAAAGTTATTTGCAACGATTAAACAATTCAAATTTTTATGTACCATTGCAATGCGGGAAGGACGACAACGATAACGACGCCGACGACTCCGAGACGCATTAAAATAGTTGTTCTTTCTATTTTTGTTTATTATTTAATTTCCCATATTGTGTATGGTTAATACAAACTTAAAAATAGAAAAAACAAATTTTTTCAAACAAACTTAACAAAATTGTAATTCATTTAATATTTTAGAGTATGACATAAGTATTTTGAGAAGCGCTGTCATACTTAAAAACATATTTTAGGCTTAACAAACTTAATTTAATTAGCTTGTATTGAGTAAATAGTTCCAATAAGGAAGAGGGCTCAGAAATCGTTTCTTCTCTAGTTTTGTTTAACGCTACTGTTCTTTTGCGCTTCAAAAGGGACCGCACGTTATATGATATTAAGATCTGGATATGGGGGGGCCAGTTTAGCGTATGGCATGGGGCGTTGTCCTGCTGGAGAATAAACGACTGCCCGATGAGCCGATCTCCGGAAGGAAAGGCATTTTCATTAAGGGTGGTCAGGTATTGGCTTTGGTTAATCGAACTAGAGATGGGAATGAAATTCCCAAGACCATTATATGCCACACATCCCCAGAACATCACAGAGCCTCCAGCATTGCTCACTTTTTGACAATCGGGCCGTCTCTTTTGTCTCTGCTCGATGGGAAGGTATACAAATACATTTTTTTTGAGGAATTATACTCAAAGGAGCTCTCATCTGTCCATAAAACACTTCTCCAGAACTCCTTTGGTTTGTTTATAAGCTCCAAAGGCTAACCTTTTTAACTTGTTAGCCTTTAAAATGAAAGGCTTTTCCTTGAATACAAATATACCGCACTCTCCTTCTTTCAAGCGCCATCTGACTGTCCCCTCGCTGATTGATTTATTCGGTGTCAAATTCTGGCTGTTTTTTGAGGCTTGAGTAGTAGAACTAGGTCATCAGTCAGAGTAGTTTTCCGTTTCGCGACTAGTCTTTTTCAGTTTTTCAACGAGTTGTACTTTTTGTCCTTATTTATTTGGTAGTGCACCGTTTGTCGAGACACGTGGTACTCTTTGGCAATGTCGACTATTTTTTTTCTGGCGTGAAACTTAGCTACCATTGCCGATCTCACCTCCAAACCTCACCTCCATGATTTACAATATGTCTTAATAATTTTTATTTTTCAGGATATTAAATATTTATTAATTTTAAATGCAAACGACTTTTGGTTGAAATGTGATAAAAAGTGAAATCAGTGATTGTGAATTAAAAAGTGTGCAAAATGATTTCGTCAAAATAGTTATGCCGCGTTTAATTTCGAAGTTTGCATACATTTTGATCAGCAGAAAGAGAATGCAATCCTTTTGCAACAATAAAACAATAAAAAATTTGACATGCAGAGAGCTATTATTAGAATCTTTGTTTTATTCAACATTTTCACACTGTTACTTAACGGTAGCTGCAATGCCAGCACCGAAAAGTTAAAAACAGTTTTGTCAAAATATTTGTGCCGCGTAGTATATATATTGTGGCTTTGTGTATGTGGATGTATCAAGATAAACACAACCACAGCGGGATATTGCTTAAATTAATAGAATTCAGCCAAGATGGAGGCATCTCCTTGGGAAAGCTACTCAGCAGCTGTCAGCTAATGTCCAAGAACTCAAAGTCGGTGCGGTTGTCGTAGTTGCCCTGAGACATAAAATTCTTTTCGAACTTGGTCAAGAATTCCAAGTAGAAAATTTCGTCGGGCGTCAAGGCCTCGTCACCGATCACAGCCTTCATGGCCTGGACATCCATGCCAATGGCCAATCATAAAGCTGATGTCTCTAGAGTGATCATTGCGTGTCATGCCCTCACCAATGGCAGACTTCATCAGACGCGACAGGGATGGCAACACATGGACTGGTGGGTAGATTTGTCAGTTGTGATTCCTCATTAATTTAAAATTTCTTGTTTTTCTTTTATTAAAAAAATCAGAAATCAAAGTTATAGTTCTAGACAGAATTTTTTTTTTTTGTTTTTAAGTATATTTAAAATCTGTCCACTGTAGGAGAATCATTAAATTTGTTAACGGCCATGTCGAAGTGAAAAGCCGCTGCAGGGTTTGTTTATTTGGGGTCATCACTCTTCACTGGCCGAAATTAGGGTGGTGCAGCTAGCACTACCAATTGGGATCTGTCATAAAGGGTAGGTCAAGAGGATGCAACCTCTTCAGCCTGCGAAGACAATGGTCATCTGCTAAGTCAGCTGCAAGCCTGTTGATGCGACTGGTGAGTCTGTCGAGGTGGCGGACCCCATATCTGGAGATCTCCTTGTGGACTGACGGGATTTTCAAGTCCCTATGTAAAACTGAATGACGGACGTAGAACAGCGCACGCACCAGTTTGCGCAGAAGCTTATTTTAAAATCTTTGCAAGATTTCAACGTTGGAATGACTCGCCGTACCCCACAGCTGAATGCCGTATGACCAAATAGGCTTCAGTATGGCTTTATACAGCAGCACCTTGTTTGATGTACTGAGCTGCGATTTGTGACCGATGAGCCATTGCATTCTTCTTGCCTTCAAATTAAGCTGCATTGTCTTAGCCCTGATGTGAGCCTTCCAGTTAAGTCTTCGGTCGAGGGTGAGGCCGAGGTATTTCACCTTGTCAACTGTGGGCAGAGGAGTCCCGTACAGACTGACTGAAGGACAGTCACCCATTCGTGTAGCAAAAGTGATATGGTTGCATTTAGTTGTGTTTACGGCGATGTTCCATCTGAGCAGCCATCGGTGGCTTGACTTCGAGTTGAGGCTGATCCTATAAACGCAGTGTCATCGGCATAGGTTGCTATAAGGAGATCGTGTGACTGGAAAGCTGGGAAATCAGACGTGTATATGGTGTACAAGATGGGGCCGAGGACGCTTCCCTGAGGGACACCTGCCTCCACATTCTCAATTCGGGATACCGCAGTGTCACATCTGATATAGAAGAATCTATCGGCCAGGTATGATTCAAACAAGAGAAAGAAAGGGAGCAAAGTCTTGAGTTTGAACATGACATTGCTCGGGGGTTCCGTGGTGTTGCCTGAAACCAAACTGGTGGTCTGGGATGATATCGTCCAGCAACGGCAGCACTCTAGCCACAAGTATTCTTTCGAATACCTTCGAGAGAAATGCCAGGACACTGATCGGACGGTATGATGCGGGGTCACTTTCCCGTTTGCCTGGTTTTCGTATTCCAATTCAGAGACTTTTCTCAGGGTTGTTGGGCTCGAGGTTCTCCAGATATTCAGCAGTAGCTGCATTTTTTGTTCAAAGAAAAGAGTCTTCAGGTGTTTAGTGGCTCTGTTAAGTGCTGTTTTGTCAACTAGGTTGCGACTGAGTTGCCATACTCTTCGAAGTCTTCTCTTGTTCCTGATTGCATCTGATATCTCAGTTGACCAAGCAAACTTGTCCCTTTGGTTGCAACTGGGTGGTGTGGCTCTTGCATGTGGTGTGCAAGAGGTAGCAGCTTCACAAATGTCGAGGGTAAATTTTTCAACGGTTTCGTCAATGTCCCCACCAGCGTTGAGGAGGACAGCTGGGTTGACTACGTCCTCTAAGATGGATTAGAAAAGTTCAATGTTAGAGTTTCCCCTAAGCAGCCGAGTGTTGCGTGTCTTGACTTCAGCAGGGGTGTCTATCCAGATTTTGATTGCGCTGTGATCAGACAGCAGGTCTGGTTCATCAGCCACGACGATTCTGTTGTGATGAATGCCTCTGGTAACAACAATGTCTACGACATCAGGAATCTTGTTTGGGTCGGTTGGCCAGTATATAGGTTGACCAGTTGAGGCGATCTTCAGGTTGAGCGTATTGACACAAGGTCTGAGAGCAATTCCTTTGGGGTTGTTTAGCCTTGAGCCTCACCATGAGTGCTTGGCATTGAAGTCGCCTGCAATGAGGAACCTGTTGCCAAAAGTGCTCAGGCCTTGTTGAAACATTTGAGTGTCGACTGCGTGTCGTGGAGGGGTGTAGCATGAGGCAATTGTTAGGAGACCGAGTGAGGTTTGGCTGGCTATTGATGCAGCTTGGACCCAGGGAAGAGCTAACGGAGCATTCTCAGTGTATTTTATTATGGATTTTATAAGGATGCCAGCACCACCTCTGGCGTTGCCGCTTGGATGATTCGCATGAATCAAGTCAAATCCCTGGATTTTGAAGTAGGAGCATTATGTCGGTGCGGTTACGTTTTAAATAAAGGTCGATTTCTGCCCATCTTTTGCATAGGCCGTTGACGTTCCAAGACACTAGTTTGAGGCCTATTTGCATAAGGCTGCCATTAGGGTGTTGAACATTTGGGTCATCTGAACCAATTGAGCATGCATAATCTTAATGATTTGCTCCAGCTGGGAGGATTGGGAGTTGGATTCGGTGAGCGAGGGAAGGGGTGGGAGGTTGAATCCTGTTTTAGGAGTTTCACCAGGAAAGGCAGCGCCTTTGGCAGCGTTGGCATAAGATAATCCAGTAGTGACGTGCTGAGCATTCTGCGAGGTTGCGTTGTTGGTTATCATGGGTTGATTTGCAGTTCGCAGTGTTTTCTTGGCCACTTCTTTATACACTCTGCAGCCTATGTAGGAGGCAGTGTGGTTCCCGTCGCAGTGAACGCATTTGGCTGAGGCGTTCTTGTCTTTTGTGCACATTGAAGATGTGTAGTTGCCTGCGCACTGTGTGTGCCTAAACTCCTGGCATTGGTGGCATTGGACGACGTTTCTGTCTTTGCGAGGGGCTCCATGGCTACGACTGCGTTGCAGAGACGCTTGACGGAGAAGACTTCTTTATTGTTAGTGGCTGGCTCGAAATCAACGAAGAATATGGGCATGGGGACCTTTGTTTGTCTATTTTTGGCGTTGATGATATGCCGAATTGGGTGTCCAAGAGCTCCCAATTCTTCTCGGATGTCTTCAAGGGGGGTGGAGTGATGCAGGTGCCTGATTACCGCTCTGTAGGCTCTCTCTTGCTTCAGTTGGTAGCAGTAAAACGATCTATTCGCGCTTTCCAGGGCGGCTATGAGGAGCTTGTAGTCTCGAGCGTTAGCAGTCATCACACGGACCTCGCCATTTTAACCTGCCTTGTAGGAATAGTCCTTGTCGATGGTTTTAAATATGAATTTATGCATTTCGGCAACATCTGAAACAGCCGGAATAAAAATGGGCGGGGTCTTGAGTTCAGCGCGTTTGTTGCCTGTGGTATCGGCAGGGGGGTGACACATGGGTTGGTGTTGGTTTCTGCAAGCAGGGCAAAACTGTTGGTGTTGTTAACAGTCGATTCTTTGTCCTTGGTTTGGACTTTGCTCTGGAGTTCGCCGGATTTTGGCGAATCGTCTTCGGATTCAGATTGCACCGACATGGATGAGTCCGAACTGCTCGATGGAGACCTTACATGCGCTTTCTTCTTGCGCTTTAAATAAGGGGAGACTCCTTTACGTTTAATCGGTACTGTTTTCCAGTTTTGCCCTTGCCAAGATGCTGATGTGGCATTATAACTGCCGCTTGGTGCTTCAACATTGCTCATAATGACGGTGGGTTGTGGTAGTATTTTTTATGGGCAAAGCCCACAAGCCCATTTAGTTTAGTTTTTTTTTTCTCCTGTTTTTTTTTTTTTTTATTATTAAGTTACTTTCCAGCTCTTGCTGAAAGGAAGATTTATGTGGCCTCCCCGATCTTGAAGGTTAACGCCAACGCCAATGCAATAATTGAAAGTCACAAAATTGAAAACTTAGAAAAAATTTTTACCATTATATGTTTTGTCGATTTGTAGACATTGTTATCGATTATTATTTTTTTTCTTCGTTATTGATGGTCTCATCACTAATGATAAAAACATATGGTTGTTTGTTTTGATGATATATGTAATAATATTTTGGTTAGTATGGTTTTAGTTCATAAATCAATGTTAGCCAATCTTGCGAATGATGTTAATAATTTATAATTGTTAATCGGTTCCTCAGCGAGGAACTGATAAATGTCATTGTATCTTAGTAGGTTCGGAAATTTGTTTCTTATGAGCGTAAATTTAGTGCAGTTTAATAATAAGTGGGATATATCTTCTTTTACATTGCAGGTGTCACATAAATCACTGTTGTTTAAATTCATTTTATGAAGTGTATGTTTGTCGAATGCGTGTCCACTTAGAATTCTGTTTAATTGTTTAATTTCCAAGGAATGGAAGGATTTTTTTTATGGAACCATGGAGCCGACGAAACAAAGGGAAATAACAAACAATAACCTCTGTTTCTTTCAAAGCAAAAAGCATTATACTCATATTCCCAGTCAGATTTAATTTTGTTATATAAATAATTAATCGCGTCATTTATAGGCCATCTTGCTGAGATAAAGACTCCATCTGTTCTAGCGTTCTTTGCTGCAGCGTTCACTTGGTCGTTTTCTTGTATGTCGACATGGCTTGGTATGTGATGGATTTGAATACTGGTTATAAATATTTCGTCTTCTAAGCAGTTGTCGCTGTGTTTTTTGTTTAAGGATTGAATGGACCCCAAGCTGTCTGTTAGTATAGCAATTTTTGGAAAAAATTATCAATTGCAAAATCTATTCCCTTTCCTATAACAATAAGCTCTGCGATCAACGATGATCTCTTAGACCCTGCATAAAAACTTTTAGTGGTGTTTGAATTTTTGTGTGTAAAAGCGCTGCCCATAAAGTCCTCTGATACTGAGCCGTCTGTAAAAATAATTTCGTAACCTCCCTCACGGAGTATGTTTAGTTTATCTCCGAGTAGAGCAGAAATAGCTTCTTTATTAGCAGTTTTTTTATTATGGAAGGTTCCTTTGAAGAAGTTAGTGTCAAATGTAAATTTATGTGATGAAGGTCTGTTAATGTTAATATTTGCTATAGTATCGAATATCTCTATATACTCAGTATATACTTTTCCATAGCTAGTGTTTTTTGCCATGAAATTGTTAGATAATAAATTCGCTGCTGGAAGTCCAAAAGCAAAAATTTTGGCAATTTCTTCATCCTGTATTCAGGTGGCATTTCTCCAGCTAGGTGGTGATATAAAATGTTAATAGGTGTAGATCTAATAAAGCCTAACCATTTCCTCAAGTAGAGATTAGCATGGGTTTTTATGCTATTAATTGCTGCTTTGGACAAAGATGCAAACGATGAGCATGCATATTCGTACTTAGGTCTGACAAAAGCTTTGAAGAAATTAAGGGCTTTGGATGGATGAACTCCAAACCTACAACCGCTCAACATCTGTAGAAACATATTTGACTTATTTGAGTTGGATAATCGAGATTTGACATGACTTACAGGAGAGTTGTTCGTACTAATTATTCTACCTAGATAGTTAACTTGATCAACGTCTCTAATTAAGGTATTTCCTGATATTATGTTGAGATTTTGACGTCTGCGGTTGAAGTCCATAACTGAAGATTTCCTTGCGTTAAATGTTAGATTTATTAAATTGCATAGCTCCATAAAATCTTTAATTTTTTGTTCTAGTGCGTTTCTAGCCGTCAAGAAGTCTCTATGAAAGGTTATTAGAAAGAAATCATCAGCGTATTGGAATAAAATACTATTATTGTCATTGTAGTGTGTAGGTCAGCTGTGTATAACTTGAATAATTTTTTTTTATTTATTTTTTTTTTTTTTTTTTTTTTTTTTACGCGCGAGCCCAAGCAGATAACTGCCCACCTCCCACCCGACCGACCGAGGGGTGCAGCCGTATAACGCACGGCACGAATCGCGTGGACAAATACACAATAGAATAAACAGACAAACAAATAACTAAAAAATACTATAGCTATCTATTAACTAAATGGGATAGGATAGAAGTTTTAATCATATTAATAGAAATCTCTGAGCCGATTACAGGGAATAGAAGGTTGTAATCAGAGCAGAGGACCCTAAAAGGTTCATGCAGGGCATAGTTAGAAGAACAACGACTAAGGGATAAAGGGATCAAAGGATGTCTACTCCGTCTACATGGTACCGACAGATTTACCTGAGCTAATAACTCAGGCGAGTCGATAATACCAATTAGGAGCTTGTGCATAAAAATAACACCAAGCATAATTCTACGGTTAGTTAGGGAAGGAAGGTTAATCAAGAGAAGTCTACTAGAGTACGAAGGCAAATTGACATTTCGATCCCAGCAAATAGCAAGAACTGCTTTTGAACGGATTCAAGTCTAATCTGGTGCGACTCATATTGAGGTGACCAAATGCAAGATCCATACTCTAAAATAGGACGGACAAGCGAAGTAAAAAGAACTTTAGTTGTATAGGGGTCATCAAATTCTTTTGACCATCTTTTAATGAAACCCAGGACACTCATGGCCTTTGCGACCGTGGTGGAAATATGGGTGTTAAAATTTAACTTATGGTCCATAAGTACGCCCAAATCATTCATATTATTTAGACGTTCTAAAGGACTATTGTTTAGAAAATAAGTGACCAGTTGAGGAGAGTTACGAAAAAAAGTCATTACCTTACATTTGGTAGTGTTAAGATTTAGTAGATTAAACTGGCACCAGGATTGAAAGTTATGAAGATCAGCTTGTAGCCGACTAAATGAATCTGTATCTTTATAAGTAAGACAAAGCTTGACATCGTCAGCATACATAAGCACATGCGAATGAACAATGACTGATGGAAGATCGTTAATGAATAGTGTAAAAAGCAGAGGGCCAAGATGACTACCTTGAGGTACACCAGAAGTCACAGGATTGGAATCGGAAAAAGAAGACTTAAAAAGTACCTTCTGTTTTCTATTTGTTAAATATTCTCGAACCCAAGAGAGGAAAAGGTGTGGAAACCCAATGTCGCTCAGCTTAGAAAGTAATAGGGTATGATTAACGGAATCAAAGGCTTTGCTGAAGTCAGTGTATATAACATCAGTTTGTTTACTATTTTTGAACCCCTTAATAATTATTGATGTAAATTCTAAAAGGTTAGTGGTTGTAGATCTACGTTTCACAAACCCATGTTGGGATGGCGAAATAATAGAACTGCAAAAATGTTGCAATTGAGAAGTTATAATTTTCTCAAAAGCTTTCGGAATAGCGGACAATTTTGAGATACCCCTATAGTTAGAGGCATGGGACTTTTTGCCATTTTTATGCAGAGGAATGATATACGACTCCTTCCAAATAGATGGAAAAGAGGAAGATTCGACAGACAATAGAAACAATTTTAAAATGGGTTTGCATAATGCGTTTGCACAGAACCTGAGTGCACATCCAGGAAGACCATCTGGCCCCGGAGAATAAACAGGTTTAACTGATTTAAGTTCGCTAAGAATAGAACTTTCATCAAACACTGGATTGAAAATGCAATTAGCCTTTTTTAAATGATAAGGATACGGACTTGCTCGATATTCCGTTGAGGAATAAGTTGTTTTGAAAAAACTCGCAAACATATCGGCAATTGCCTGATCAGTGCTCGCTTTTTTATTTTGAAAAGACAAAAAAGATGGGTGCACGGAGGTCTTACGTTTAGAATTGACAAAATTATAAAATTGTTTAGGGTCAGAAGAAAACTGAAGCTTACACCGCTGAAGATAATCCTTATAGCATTGTGTATTAAGCATCATGAATTTTGAACGAGCGACTGTATACAGAGCATAATCTGATGAACGACGTGTTTTTTGAAACTTCTTATAATATCGTGTCTTCACATTTTTCAAATTGGATAACTCACGAGAGAACCAGGGAGGTTTGTTAAGCCGCTCCAACCTACCAAGAGGCACACAAATCAAAGAGTGAATTCAGAGTATCATAGAAAAAACGAACAGCTGAGTTTATATCTCTACAATTGTACAGATAAGACCAATCGGTAATATGGGACTAAGGCAGCTGCCTTGGCTAACACCTTTTTTCACATTGACTGAAGTATTTCCCATTTGAAGTCTTCTATTTGAAAGAAAATTAGTAATAAAATGAATATATAAATGATTTAAACCGCAGTCTATGAGTACTTTAGCTAAAATTGGAACGTTCACAGAGTCAAATGCTTTACTAATATCTAAGACAGCCGCAGTAACTTGAAATCCTTGAGCCTTCAAGTTAGCAATATTATTGATCACGTCATTGATACAGTTGGCTGTCAAGTGATTACGCCTAAATGCATACGATCTCTTTGGTAATAAACTGAATTTATTTATATGTGACTCCGTTTTACCTTTGATAAGACCTTCTAGGCACTTAAACACTACACTTAACAAGCATATTGGTCTATTATTTATAATTAAGGAAGAGTCTAAATTTTTTTTTGGAACTGGGGTGACTTTTATATTTCTCCAGGCATCCGGAATGAGTCCATTGTTTAAAATCTCATTTAACAAAGCTGCTAATTTTTCAAGTTCCCCTATTGGAAGGGTGAGCAACATATTGTAAGAGATTCTATCTAGGCCTTTAGCCGAATGCAAGCTGCGTGTTTTTAAGAATTGAAGGAGGTCAACTGAATTAAAATTGGCTTTCGTTAAACTTGTATATTGAATGTGGGTAACGTTAATTGAATGCATTTATTGGTATCCGGTGCGGAAGCTATTTGCTGAAGAAAGTTAGCATGATCTTGTTCGTTGAGTTGGGTATTGGATGGTTTAATTTGCTTGTATTGCCTCAATGGTTTTATTGTTGCCTTTCTTGCCTTTCTTTGGGGGATGCCGAGTTTGATAAATTATCAATAACTCTATTGAAATTTTCCTTTCTAACCTTATAGATATGAGCGTTGAGTTTTTTGTTGATGTCGAAATAAATTAGAGCATCAGACAATAATTTAGTTTTGAAATATTTCTGTCGACTTGCATTACGTAATCTAAATAATCTTTCACAATTCATATCCCAGAATTTTTTGGGTACATATTTGTTATTTTCACCTAATGTAATGGTGTTTTTTCTAAGATGTCCCTGGCAGATTGAGCTAGATTATGTATTGAAGATATTTTTATTTTAGAGAAGTCCTCTAATACTTTAGTTGTTTTTATAAATTTCTGATGTGCTGTTACAGTATTCTCATTTATTCTCATGAGTATAGGTAGATGATTACTATTTGAAATTTTAAGGTATTTCCTGTTCATAACAGACCAACTAATTTGAGAATCGTCTCCATTTATAAAAGACAGATCCAATATTGAATTGTACGACGGATTGGGCGCGTACGTAGGGGATCCATCATTAACGCAATAAGACTTTTCGTGTCATGGGAAGGATTGCCCCAGATAGAAGATCTGGCGTTGAAATCTCCTCCGACCACAGACTGTCCATTAAGGCCAGCGGCAGCGTTCAGAATGTCTGTACATCCCCTTTCAAAGCTGTTAGTATCTAAATTGGGAGGCGAATAAACGCTAAAGACGTTGAGATTTTTTTCAGATTAATAGTTGAAATGCCTATTGATTCGAAATATATGTTGCTATAGGAGACTTTGAATTTTATGTTTTTTCTGACATAAATTCCCACCCCACCATAGCCATCGTTGCGAGGGTTGCAGACAAAGTTGTAATTCATTAAGCTGCACATGGAATTGTCAAAAACCAAGATTTCAGAAATTATAGCAATGTCGATGTCATAATTAACTAAAAATATTTCTAAAAGTTGATTGTTGTTGTTGCACGTAAGGCTTTGAATATTGTACTGGAGTATTTTCATGGTTATTGTGAGTGTTTCTCATATATATCAAATGTGAAGCTGAACTTTTATAAGCGATGTTTGACTTGTATTTAATTGAGATCTTAGATTGAAGAATAAATTTTCCTGATGTCAATCATAGTATTTGATGATGATATATTAAATCTAATGTTTTCTAAAAATTTTATAATATCAGGTGTGAGACTAGAGTTGTTTGAAATAAGGTACGATGATATATTTGATGAAATTTCGTTTAGGCTAGTTTCAGCTGTTTCTAAGGCTGATTTTTCTGCTGTATGTTGGCGTTGGCTTGGCTCTTGGGAGTTTCTAGAAGGTACATATTTTTGGTTCAGATTGTATTCGTGTTCTTTAAGAACATTTTTCCATTTGTCCATGGTAAGCTGAGCGTTTTTTCTTTCTCTAATTTGATTGGAATTGTTGCGTACAACCTTGTTGTAGGGATTTAATACATGGATATTTTCTGCCCCCGTTTTACAATTGTTTTGAACACCAGAATTTCTTAAATTGGTTTGCCATGGTGGCAGGGGAAAAGCGTCTTTGTCAAATATATCTGTAGGTTGTTGAATATCAAATAGTGCTGGATATCTAATTTTGACTTTAGATCTAGTTAGATTTTCTACTGCCATACATTTTTTATGGCAAAAGCTTTTTTCCTAGCCGGACAGTCTATAGAGGTAGCAATGTGTTCCTGTTTACAGTTTATACATAAAGTATTTAAGCAAGCTTCTTCTTTAGGATGTGGTTGTGAGCAGTTTCGGAATTTCTCATATTTTTCTTTGCAGTGTTGTGCAAAGTGTCCGAATCTGAAACAGCGGAAACATTGACTGAGAGGAACATAAGGACTGATTTTAACTTTTGAGTATAAAAAGTCAACCTCTTCAGGAATTTCAGAGCCTTTGAAAACTATTTTTACTCTACTCGTTGGGACTATGTCTTTATTTTCATTCTTTCTTGTTACACGAATTATCTTATGAATTTCAATAGGTGAACATTAAACCCGTTTTGTAAATAAAATGTTTCAGAATTTTCGGCTCATATCCTGTACCTTTTAACTTAGAGCATATTAGTTCATTTGCTGCTTTGGCTGTCTTGCATTCTGCTTTGCACCGCCCATAGCCTATTTTGCTCACTTTTAAAACATCTTTAATTTTTTGTTTAAAAATAGTAGCACTGAGGTCCAATGGATTAATAGCTTTTCTACTAAATTTGTCAGTATTTTCATCACCACCACCGCCTACCATGTCCACATACATATACTATGTACGGGCCCAAGTGATTAGTAGGATATACAAATTTTTCAGTTACTTGTTCGTCCTTAGCTTTTTCTCTTTCCTCCATGTTTTCATTCCTTGTTCTTTTTATTTGATCCGCTTCCAAATTATCTTCATCCTGGAACGTTGATTCCATGTCGATTTCACCTACTGATTGGTAAACCCGTTTTTTATTTGTATTGTCGTTCCTTGGTCTCAGAATCCTTTTTTCTTGCCAGTCATCATATCTCTCTTCACTGGCCCATAAGGCCATTCCTTTGGGCGGATTTATCCCCGTCCTCGATTATTTATAGTTAGACTATTCGGAGAATTTGTTCAGTACTGAATAAGTATATCACAAGTTTTTGGTATCCAAAAGTATAAATTTGCAGAAAAAAAATTTTTGTTGTAATCAGCACATGATTTTGACTTTAATAAATCGAAAATAAAGGACTCATGTCAAGGTTTTTGCTTTTGTTTTGACACATGTAAAAACACACCAAAATACATATGATTGTCTTTTTTATATAAGCTAAACACCAACAAAATGTACACACAATTCTACCAGTCCCTGGTAATTGTGAGAGCGTCTAAAAGAACACAGAGTGCGAAATGGAACGATTTCCTATTTTCTGATATATTAAAGGTTTCTACAGATCTCACCGATCTTATCCGATATCGTTACAGTTCATTATAACAATTTCTAAATTATAGCACGCACTTTAACGGATCAGAATTGAGTGTTAAGCTAGAGTCCTGGACGAACTCAAAAAAGGTGTACTTTCAAGTCAATTCAATGTTTTTTCTTAAAAAGTTCAGTTTTACTCGAAATCGATTACATATTCATATTCGAGAACTCGATAACAATTGTATGGTAGTATGACACTGCAAATCGATAAAAGTCTTACTGCATTAACAATGTGTAATATAATTCAATAATTCTTATATGCTAAAAATTATTTTAACTTGGTGATAGGGCGTTTATAAGATCCATGGGCAGTAGTTACAGTAACTACCTGAATTTATCCATCGTCTCCAGGATGGACCGCAGAGACTCGTCCCAATATCCATTTGTTGGGTGAAAGATGAGGTTCCTTGAGCACCACAAGAGTTCCAATACAAAGGTTATTCTCTTTCGATCACCATTTGGTTCGGTCTTGCAATGACATAACATGAAATATTCCATATACCAGCGCTTCCAGAACCTCTGAAGTTGATTCCATCTCTCCACACGGTTAAATGTCATGTCCAAATAGCAAGGCTCGGGTAGCGCAGTGTAAGGTGACCCAACAAAAAATTGGCCAGGTGTGAGAGGGTCCAGACAGCTTTCACTGTTTGCGCAGAGTGGTCTTGAGTTTAATACAGCTCCTATTTTACTTTAAAATTTAAAGTTTTTCAATTAAATATATCTGTTAATGAATATGTCCAATTTGATTAAGATTGATTGAGTATATCATGTTGGTCCCATAGGAACGATCGGTCGAAAACAGTAACATTATATACCTCTTCATGACTGTGACGTATTAGATCCATTTAGATGACTATATTGTATAACCACCATATAAAGAGACTATGACTCCATATTGCTCGAGCTAAAGATTGTAGGCCGTTCTTTCCGTATTACCCTTCGGTAACATTCGACATTTTAGATAAAACCATTTTTCCACGTTTTCGTTGACGAAAGGTAAGGAAAGATTACAAAAAAATAACTTGCAAGGGTATACAAATATCGTCGCAGTTGAAGTTAGCCCAGGCCCTATGGTTACTATATAAATTAAAAATAATAATTGTTTTTTCTAATTCACTTCGTTTTTTTTTTTTTTGGTTTATTTTTTGTTACATTTTGACTAAATTGCTAAATTGTTTACAAAGATTGGTACGGGGTACGGTTACGGGGAAAAAGTGTCTAACACTTGTGCGAACTGATATCGAAGCGCAACAAATCAAAATAAAACCAAAACGAACTGAATTTTGGTTTGGAATGCAACGTCGATTCAAATAATGAAATGATAATTTATAGACCACAAACTTAAAACTTAATAAAGTAAATGTTTTAAACTTTAACAAAACGCGCGATATAGACATGAATATTTATGTACCATTCCAATACAGGAAGGACAACAACGATAACAACGGCGACGACTACGAGACGCATTAAAATAGTTGTTCTTTCTATTCTTGTTTATTTATTTTTGTTTTTGCTCCTTTGAGTATTATTGAACGAGTTCGGCAATAGATAATAGATACGATATTATGTATATATAAATATACACTAGGCGGCACAAATATTTTGACGAAGAAAAAGTTGCGTATTTTGTTGTTTAACTTTTAAATTCCTTTATTGAAAATTGTTATTTAATTTCCCATATTGTGTATGGTTAATACAATCTTAAAAATAGAAAAAACAAATTTTTTTTCAAACAAACCTAACAAAATTGTAATTCATTTAATATTTTAGAGTATGGCATAAGTATTTTGACAAGCCCTGTCATACTTAAAAAACATATTTTAGGCTTAACAAACTTAATTTAACTAGCTTATATTTAGTAAATAGTTCCCATAAGGAGTGCCCTCGAGATCGTTTCTTCTCTAGTTTTAGTCCAGTTTAGCGTTGGAACATCCAGATCTTTCAAAAAGTTTTTATCATCCGGGCTTTATGGCATGCCCTATGACGAGTCGATCTCCAGAAAGAAAGTCATTTTCATTGAGGGTGGTCAGGTATTGGCCTTGGTGCATCGAACTAGAGATGGGAATGAAATTCCCCAGCCCATTATATGCCACACATCCCCAGAACATCACAGAGCCTCCAGCATGGCCCACTTTTTGACAAACGGGCCGTCTCTTTTGTCTTTGTTCGATGGGCAGGAGCTCTCATCTGTCCATAAAATACTTCTCCAGAACTCCTTTAGTTTGTTTAAGTGCTCCAAAGGCTAACCGTTTTAACTTCTTAACCTTTGAAATGAAAGGCACGTCCTTGGGTACAAATGTACCGAACTCTTTTTGCTTTCAAGCGCCATCTGACTGTCGTCTCGCTGATTGATCTATTGGGTGTCAAATTCAGCATTCGGCTGTTTTTTGAGGCTTGAGTAGTAGAACTAGGTCATCAGTCAGAGTAGTTTTCCGTTTCGCGACTAGTCTTTTTCAGTTTTTCAACGAGTTGTACTTTTTGTCCTTATTTATTTGGTAGTGCACCGTTTGTCGAGACACGTGGTACTCTTTGGCAATGTCCACTATTTTTTTCCGGCGTGAAATTTAGCTACCATTGCCGATCTCACCTCCACTATTTACAGTATGTCTTAATAATTTTTATTTTTGGTATATCTAAGAAATTTTCTTGTTCGTTCCTCTATGTCAAGGATTGCACGATCAGCTGCGTCTTCTTTGTTAGATGTTTTTGGGTCTTTTATTAATAAAGAGAATTTGGTGCGTGCTTCCTCCTGTTTTTGTCAACAATAGAAATGTAGAATTTCCGACAGGCGTAAAAGCTTTACTGACAAAATGTCCAAACTTCGCAATCCCAGCGGAGAAGAGAAAATTCCCTCTCTTTAAATACATAGCAGAGGGAGCCATAGTCCAAGCTCTTAAAGTCAAAGAAAAACAAGAGGAAGCACTCACAAAATTTTCTTTATTTACTTAACGATTTAAATACATATAGAACTTTAAGGAAGGACCCAACTACTAGACTACAGACCAAAAACAACAAATTGGTGGAAAAATTATACAAACATGAACTTATTTCAAGGACCGAAAAAAATAAGTTAATAACAAACATATCAACTCCACCAAGAATATACGGATAACCTAAAATTCATAAAGAAGTCATACTATGCAAATACATAGTCAACATATTTGTTCGTGGAGGGGCGGATGGATCCAAAATATAGTCCAAGTGGTTGGCGGGTGCCAATTTCTTCGGGTGGTGAGTGAGTGGTGAATTAATAACGCGCGATAACTTCGGTTAAAACAACTTATACTTTATTAATTATTATTCATAGGTTGCCCGACACACACGATATATGTTTCGGGTTAAAATATATGTACAATTCGAAAAGAAGCAAAAATTCAATCGAAAATAGAACGGGTGTTCGGGTTGAAATTTTGTACGTAAGTGAAATGGCGGCGCCCATCAGAAAAACTAGTCACCCCTCCTGGTGTGACCGTAGACGCCGAGGATCAAAAAACCCTCCTCACTCCTCACTGCTCTTCGCCGCTCACTGCTGTTCACCCGGTGGCGTGAACATACCGCCCCCCATGCAACATGTTGCAATTGCCACCTTGGACATATGTAGGATTGGGGACGGCAGCGTCCTGGAGCGCCTAGATGCCGCAGGAGCCGGAGATGACCCAACCGAACACGGTGCTCTGGGCTGCGGGAGTACCGCTATGACCGGGCACACAGCCTGGTTGGATGACCTCAGGATAGAGGTCTGCCCCGAGCACAGCGGATACCGACGCCGGCCGATGGAAGTTGGGGCGGCCAGGATCAGGGTGGCAAATTTTTCCCGGACCGGTGCCGACACTTCCCGGATGGGAGTGCGGATGTGCAGGTCCTCTTCGACCCGGAAGATAACATTCCGCCGGAACGTATGGTCGGTCCTCGACTCGAGGACGGCCGTGCAGGCTTGGTCGACCCCGACTTTGGTCACCGTCAACCCCAGGGACCGGGCAAATGATGAATTGATGCGGCTCCCAGCCGCGCATGCGTCGAGGAGAACGCGGGTCTCGAAAGATTTCGAGCCATTGCCCAACCTGAGGACCGCTGTTGGCATGACGGTCGTCGTCCTGGCTTGGAGCAGAGAGGAGAGGGAGATCTCTGGTACGCCTTCCGGAGAAGCGGAGCGGTCGGACGAGGACCGGGAACGGGATGGTAATGCCGGTGCAGCACGTCTGGAGGAGGATGACTGGCTGCGACGCTGGGCTCCAGAGCGTTGTCTCGGCGGTTGGTCGGCCATATGGAGCAACGTATGGTGCCTTTGCCCACATCGTCGGCAGCCGTGGCGAGTCCGACACGCGTCGGCGGAGTGCTCGTGCGCCAAGCAATTGGGGCAATACTTATTGATAAGTACCGCCCGGAGCCGCTTCTCCCCTCTGAGGTTCAGGAACCGCTGACACTGCCGGAGTGCATGAACCCCCGGCAGACCCGGCACCGGTACACGTTCGTCCCGTGTGGAGCCGGACGCTTGCTGCGGCGGTGCGGCAGACGCTTGGGGGCCATGTTGCGGTGGAAGTGCGAATGGACTGGGCTGTAACGAAAAGGATTACGTAGGGGGAGTTCATTAGGCGCTGCACGGGAACGGACAACATGCACGGAGACGAGGACATGCGAACGGAACATAGAGGGATTGGACATCACGATAGGTCTTTAGGCTCAGGACTCCTGTTGTCTGGCAACAGGATGAGCTTCGCTACGGGTCTTCGAATAGACCCACGCGCTGTTGTGACATCAGCCACTCGGACGAGGCCGTCTGCCCCAGGCAGAGTGCGCTCAATTCGCCCTAAGCGCCACTAATTGGAGGGGAGATTGTCTTCGGCGACGATCACGAGGTCCCCGGTTTGGAGGCTACGAGCCGGTGCTTTCCACTTGTTACGCTTGTGGAGCTCCTTGAGGTATTCACTCTTCCAGCGGCGGCAGAAAGTCTGCTGGATTGCCTTTAGTCGCTGCCAGCGATTGATCAGCGACATAGGTTCGACCAGG
Organism: Drosophila equinoxialis; assembly: GCA_018150345.1. Classification (NCBI taxonomy): domain Eukaryota; kingdom Metazoa; phylum Arthropoda; class Insecta; order Diptera; family Drosophilidae; genus Drosophila; species Drosophila equinoxialis. Next base: position 890,648 of record JAECWI010000481.1, read on the forward strand.
ATCTCCGGTTCCGCGATGGACACGAGCGGTCGTCCCATCAGGAAATGTCCCGGGCTTAGTGCCAGCAGTTCCTCTGGGTCCTCGCTCATGGGAGAAATTGGCCTGGAATTTAGGCACGCTTCGACCCGACACAGGAGAGTGGATAGTTCCTCGAACGTATACTTGACAGCCGAAGAGGACTTGTAAAACAAGGTCTTAAAACTTTTGACCCCGGCTTCCCATAGTCCTCCCATATGGAGCGCGCTCGGCGGAATGAACTGCCAGGATAGAATGTGCTGGGGAAATGCCTTCATTACACCAAGCTTGGTGGCGTTCAGGAAATCTCTTTCGAGCGCCTTTGAGGCCCCTACGAAGGTTTTGCCATTGTCGGAGTAAATGCGCTGTGGGCATTGTCTTCGTGCGACAAACCGGGAGAAGGCTGCTAGAAATCGTTCCGTGGTGAGGTCGGAGGTCGCCTCGAGGTGGATCGCCTTCGTGCTGAAACACACAAAGACGCAGACATAACCCTTCGTTATGAGGCACGCGCGCCCGGTGTAGTTCTTGATCTCAAACGGCCCTGCGAAGTCAATGCCCGTGTGGGTGAAGGGCCGGGAGTACGTGATGCGCTCTCGAGGGAGATCACCCATCATCTGAGTCTGCAGTCGTCGACGATGCACGATGCAGACCTTACACCCCTTGATGTGGGACTTCACTAGGTTCTTTATCCGTGGGATCCAGAACTTGGTGCGCAGATACCGAACCATCAGTTGATTGCCGCCATGCAACGTGATGCGGTGGGCGAATTCAACAAGCAGGCGCGTGAAATGAGTATTGTAGGGGAGGAGAATCGGGTGACGTTCATCGTACCGGGGGAATCGGCGGCCCGTAGTCGTCCACAGGCGCGGAGTATTCCATGCTGGTCGAGGAAGGGGTTTTAGTTGAGTAGCGTGCTGGATGTCGGAAGGGGTCGCCCTTCACCCAGGGCCCGTATCTCCGCGGTGTATTCTCGGCGCTGGGAGGTCCGGATCAAGGCGCGCTCAGCGGAGAGCAATTCCTCATTGATGAGGTGGGCTGTGGGAGGCGTCGACGTCCTTTCGGCGACGAAGCGTAGGATGTACGCGGTGACTCACAGTGCTTTACCGTAGTCTGAGAACCGCTCGCTTATGTCATCGAGTAGGGTGGTCGCGGCGGTGTGGCACTGGACTCGTTGCTCCAGCTGGGTGTCTGGAAATTCATTATGGAGAGTTGGCCAGTACTCGGGGTCCCTCTGGAGCCAGTCCGGCCCATGCCACCAAAGGCTACTGGCCGATAACTCGGCCGCGGAGATTCCGCGGCTTGCCAGATCAGCAGGGTTGTCCTCGGAACGGACATGTGACCAGCTTTGGCCACCGGTGCTCTTAGAGATGCTGGATACCCGATTGGCCACGAAAGTGGACCAGCTACATGGGGGTTTGTTGAGCCAGGCCAACACAATGGTGGAGTCGGTCCAAAACTGGGAAGTAGCAGGTGGGATCGGGAGTTCAGGAACGATCGACGCCCAGAGATCGGCTAGCAAAACCGCTCCGCACAACTCCAGCCGAGGCAGCGGCCTCTTCGAGATCGACTCCTGCAATGGTGGGTCCGCTACGGTGAAGAAAAAAACGTCCTCGGCGGCTTGCCAGCGGATTCCCAAGGATTTTGCCGTGCTCGCGTCTTCCAGCTCGAGAAAGTCCTCTCGCAGCAGATGCTCTTTCGCGATAGCTTGAAGTACTTCCTTCTTATTGGAAGTCCACTTCCGAAGCGGGAGGCCCGCAGATTGGAGGGCAGCTTGAAGCTCTCGTATGGCGAGACGGGCGTCGTCTGCAGTGTGAGCGCCGGCAAGGACATCATCAACATACATGTAGTTCCGAAGGATTTCGCTCGCCAGAGGGTACATCGCTTGCACGTCTTGGGCTAGTTGTAAAAGAACTCGGATCGCCAAGAATGGCGCGCAGTTAAACCCAAACATGACGGTTTGTAGCTCGTAGTCTTGCATATTGCCGCAGCGATCCCACAGAGGATCCGCTGAAAGGGGGTATGCCTGGGGTCGACTCGGATTTGTCGATACATCTGTGTTATGTTAGCGTTGAAAACGAATTGAAAGAAACGCCATTTCAGTACCTGAAGCGTGAGATCGGCCTGAAGCGTAGGCCCGGTGTGCAAGACGTCATTAAGGCTGACGCCTCGTGTGGAGGGGCTTGACGCGTTAAATACCACGCGTACCTTGGTGGTGGTGCTATCGGGCTTAAACACAGCGTGATGGGGGAGATAGAAGTTTTTGTCATCTTTAGGCGGCGTCACCCGACTCATATGGCCCAATTCCTCGTATTCTTGAATGATGGCATCGTACTGTGTTTTTAGGACGGGATCCTTGAGAAGGCGTGCTTCATTCCGCAGGAATTGAGCTAGCGCGACCGGTCTTGAATGCCCTAAATCGACGCTATTCGGACATTTGAACGGAAGGGATACAATATATCGGCCGTCCTTCCCTCTTCGGGTGGTCTCCTGAAAATTCCGCTCGCAGCATACATCATCCTCCTTTTCCGGCTTTGCAGGAAGGTCTTCCACCTCCCAAAACTTGGTGAGAAGTACATCAAGTTTTGCTTCTGGATTGACTCGCGTCCGTGCCGCGAAACCTAATCGAGTTACCGGAGTGTCAGGCATGATCGCTCCACACAGAACCCATCCAAAGATGGTTTCCAGTCCGACGAAATCACATACCATATCCTTTTTGATCCGCTCTCCGAGGATGTGTGAAAACAGGTCTACACCAATAATCACGTCAATAGGCGCGGGCTTGTTGTAATACGGGTCAGCCAGGGGGCGGTCGAGGGACTGCGTTGGAACCGTGTTAAGAAATGGAGCCGTCGGGATGGCCCCCGATAATTTGGATACGACCAGGGCGGAGACCTCAATCTTGTTCAGCCTGTCACACTAAGGAGACAGCATCAGCAGACACACCTTGTCGGCGCATCCTCCATCACTCTGGCCCATGCCAGTAACTGCGGCGTATACTGGATAAAAGGGGGCTGAACCATGTTGAAGACACGTTCGGATAGGAAGGTTGAATCGGCTCCCGAGTCGATCAACGCCCGAATATGATGTTCCACCCCGCGATGGTGTAGAGTGACAATCGCCGTGCCTAAAAGCCCTCTGCCTGGAGTAGATGCAAAATAGCTTTGAGCATTTGTGAGCTGATTGCTCGTGGACGGACGCTCTGTAGCACCGAATGGTGTGGTTTGCGCGGCGGACGGCGACACGTCACTAGGGTGCAACAGGGTGTGATGACGTTCCTTGCAGGTATGGCAATTGTGCGCACTGGAGCATCCCTTCACTTGATGACCGCGGGCAAAACAATTTAAACAGAGTCCCTGATGATTTCTGATGGTTTCCACATGCCTCTGAACAGGCATGTCAAGGAAACAAGGGCAGAGTCGTATTGGGTGATTCTCCCGATGGCAAAGCTTGCAAGACGCTGGTTTGAGCTGAGCTTTCGCGGGAAACGCTTGAACCTTCATCGTCGCAGGGGACTTGCGGGTGCCATTGGGGATGGCTTGAACACTCGGCACCGACTTATGTTCTTCGGTGGCATCCAGGACACGATACCGATCGGTGAGAAATTGGTTCAAATCGTACCAAGTGGAGACGATAGTTTTGTTTTGCACTGATTGTTCCCACAGGAGGATTGTGGCCTTCGGCAATTTGCTAGTGCATAAGGCGATAAGTAAGACATCCCGATTCTCAGTACTAACACCCGAACGCTCAAGAGCGGTAAGACCACCTTGGAACGCAGTCTGCAGTTCTCGCAATGCCTTGCCCGATTCTAGCGCCACCGCGGGAATCTGAAGGAATTGTCTGGCTTGAGTCATGACGAGCAGACGGCTATTTTCGTACCGTGCTGTGAGGTTCTCCCATGCGGCCTGGAACCCTTCATTTGTCAGGGGGGACTTCGCCACGATGGTTCTCGCTTCCCCACGAGTCTTGGCGTTCAAGTGATAGAGCTTCTCCACTTGAGACAAATACGGATTGGCGATGTAAATGGCAGCGAACAAATCGCGGAATGTGGGCCATGCTAGGCTGTCGCCATCAAAGGTCTCCACCTCACACGGAGGAACTCTATGACCCGGAGGTCCCGACGGAGCACTGGGCTGACGTCTAAGACTCGCCATCTCTGCCGAGAGCTGCTCGATGCGTTCTCCGAACAACGTCCCGCATCGCACATACGCCGCGTAAGCGGATTCGTGCTTCGCTTTGATGTGGCTTATGTTGGCTAGGCTGTCCTCGTCTGGTTGGATCGACAGGGCCTTGTGACACCCGGAGTATTCCATTTCGACAGTTGCCCAAAGGGATTTGAGCTGCTCTAAGTGCATTTTAATGGAAAATAAGGGCACTTCAGAAGTTAGGGCTTCACTCTCACGAGCTTCAAACACAGTCAAAGCGTCGCATGCCAGAACGAAATCGGAGAGGGACATTCTTGATCGTTCTCTACGCTGTTGGGATACGGATCGGGTGACGGGAACGTCAGAACAGTGCGTCACAATAACGTGCGGAATCTGAGCCTCTACTGAAAGCTTGGAACGCCCTTTGAGTTCGCTGGCGTCTTTAGCCGAGACTATGCGCCCTTTAGGTAGGCTGGACGAAGACGGACGGGACCTTGGGGATTCGCTGAGGCTGCGAGCAGACGTGGACTTGCGGGGAATGTCCGTACGCTTCACGACCACCGGAGTCTTCGGAGGCCGAGCCTTCTCCGGAGTTACAGAGGGAGACGAAAGACTGTTAGACTTCGGCGTAGTCTTGGACGGCTCCGTGGACATACTCAGGGGACGTCCTTACCGACGAAGACCGCGCTGGTGCGCTTTTTGATTTCGGAAAGACAACGAAAAAAAAGAAAAAACAAGAGAAGTGGACTGTATGAGGGCGCAAGAATTTTCTCACTGTGCCCGCAGGATTGCGGGAGAATTCTCTTACGCGTGGCTTGGAAACGGAGCCCTTTTAATGGGGATATATGCGGAACAATGTACGAACGCACGAATGCAGATCGAAAATTACACGTAGCTACAGAGGAGTGATTACAAAACAAGTTTAGCTGGATTCGTAAGTAAAGATGGGAGTACGTATAAGACAAAACACGCAACAAGGAAAAAAAATGTGGTTTTATATAAATCTGGGTCGGGATATATATATATGCGCAGGCCGAAAAAAAAAAAAAAAAAATTATATATATAATTTATAAATATGGACGGATATATAAATATGGGCCCGATAGTGCTGGAAGAAATATATGTATTTATTTATAAATATGAGCGGATATATATATGTGCGCAAATTGCTGGCCGGAAAAATTATATATAAAATTTATAAATATGGACGGATCTATAAATATGGGCCCGATAGTGCTGGAAAAAATATATATGTATTTATTTATAAATATGGACGGATATATATATATGGGCCCGATAGTGCTGGAAAAATATGTATGTATTTATAAATATGGACGGATATATATATGCGCGCAAAATACTGGCCGAAAAAAAATTATATATATAATTTATAAATATGGATGGATATATAAATATGGGCACGATAGTGCTGGAGAAAATATATATATATGGATTTATTTATAAATGTGGGCGGTTATATATGCGCGCAAAATACTGGCCGGAAAAGTCATATATGTATTTATAAATATGGACGGATATATATATGCGCGCCAAAATGCTGGCCGAAAAAAAAATTATATATATAATTTATAAATATGGATGGATATATAAATATGGGCACGATAGTGCTGGAGAAAATATATATATATGGATTTATTTATAAATGTGGGCGGTTATATATGGGCGCAAAATACTGTCCGGAAAAGTCATATATGATTTATAAATAGGGGTGGATATATAAATATGGGCACGATAGTGCTGGAAAAACATATATGAATTTATTTATATATATATATATAGCTATATATGGGCGAAAAAAAAACTGGGAGTCGGAAATAATGTGGTTTGAATTTGGCGCGCTTGAGCCGCCTATCGATATCACGACTCGACCCACGTGCCACCACTACTTCGAAAACAGCTGTCGGTCGCTGTTTATAAATTTGGTTTTTGTTTTTGTCGTATTAATTGTTTTTAATTATATATTTTTTTTCTTTGTGGTTGTGCGAAGAGTAAAGAAACATAAAAAAGAACAAACGAAACGCTTTTACACCCCGCGAGTGTTGTGCGCGGAAAAAAAAAAAACCAAAGTAAACGATCAGTGCATTTGGACGGATTCTTTGATGTATGTATGTACGTTCATGCGTAAGTACACAGGTAGGTATGTATGGATGTATGCACGCGCGTCGTTCACAAAAAAAGCGTAAGTAATTTGTGATTTCGATTTGTTAAATCAATGTGCGTCACCGAAATGGATTATGTGTTGTGGATATGTACATACATATGTGCGGCATCAATATATGACGATGTATGTATGTAAGCCAGTGCACCGGCTTGCGGAGACGCGCGTGAGAAAATTAATTTGCAATTAAACCGATTCAAACCCACTTGAAATCGCGGTGCGTACGTTAATTGCTATTTCAAATTTGTTTCGTTTTGTGGTAAAGTGCGAATGAATTATATGTACGTGGATATATACATATGCGCGTACATCAACAGATGACGATGTATGTATGTATGTAAGTGGATATGCCGGTGGGCGAATACGCGCGTGAGGAAATTAATTGGGCACTGGAAATAATCCGAACACATAAGAAATCGCGGTGAACACTTGGATTACTATTTCTCCTTTTTTTTTTTTTTTTTATTATAACACTTTAACTTTCTTTGCTTTTCTTTTACGCGGACTTGGCGAACAGCTGTGGAAAATACATGTACATGTGATGCCACGAGTTTTACATATGTATGTACGTATGAAAAAATTGGACAAGTGCGGCTGAGAAGAAAAACATAAAGAAATCCCTGGAATGGAAACCGAACGTTGGACAAACACGTTATGGATTGGGAACTACCATGTACCCTTGGAATAGGTCAGGTATGTACATACAATATATATAAAAGTGTGCAGGTCGCTATGGAAGAGCGGGAAACCTCACACTTTTATTAGTATGTAGGGGCAAATGAAATGAATAATGAAATTTTGTACTTATCAGGAATTCCGCCGATGCAAGCTGGAGGAGCGGAAGGAGATCCGGTTTGAAGGACCAATGTTCGTGGAGGGGCGGACGGATCCAAAATATAGTACAAGTGGTTGGCGGGTGCCAATTTCTTCGGGTGGTGAGTGAGTGGTGAATTAATAACGCGCGATAACTTCGGTTAAAACAACTTATACTTTATTAATTATTATTCATAGGTTGCCCGACACACACGATATATGTTTCGGGTTAAAATATATGTACAATTCGAAAAGAAGCAAAAATTCAATCGAAAATAGAACGGGTGTTCGGGTTGAAATATTGTACGTAAGTGAAATGGCGGCGCCCATCAGAAAAACTAGTCACCCCTCCTGGTGTGACCGTAGACGCCGAGGACCAAAAAACCCTCCTCACTCATCACTGCTCTTCGCCGCTCACTGCTGTTCACCCGGTGGCGTGAACAATATTAAAAAATATAACGGGAGACTTAACATACAACGTAAAGAACGCCTCAGAATTTAAGACAAGGATTAATGACACATACATTTTGCGACGATGAAAGATTGATATCATTTGACGTAGTATCACTTTTTTCAAGTATTCCAATAGAATTGACACTTGACACTATTAGGAAAAAAGCGCACACAAACATTTCAAAACTAACATTCATGGAAATAGTACGTTTTTGTATACAAGAGATCAGATATTTCAACTACAAACAGAAACGACTACGAAACATTTTATGTCCGTCACATATGTCCCACAACTGTCGGAAAGATTAGCAAACTCGAATTGCTACCACACAGATAAAATACAGATCGCACACAAACCCAACAACACGCTGCGGAGTATATTCAACAGTACAAAAAGCAAGATTGATATAATAGAGCAATATAGTTTATAAAATACCAAGTAACGGGACCAATGAAGAAAACTGTGATAAAATGTATGTAAGGACAACCAAATCGAGGCTAAAAACTAAACTATCACAACACAGATCTGACTACAAACTTCGTAAACACTGCAGCATAAAAAAAACGGCACTTATGGCCCACTGTGCAGCCAGTGGACATTCACCGAATTTCGACGCATCAAACATAATAGACCAAGAACGACACTACAATAAACGTTATACTTTAGAGATGCTGCGCATAATAAATACCCCGACTAATATAAGACTTAATTATAGGGTAGATACAGACAACTGCGCGCATTTATACAGGCATTTACTAGGCACAAATTAGTGTGTAGCTCCACGTCACAGTGTGCGGACGTGTAAAACTAAGTAGGTGTTTCTTGTTGTTATAGTTGCCTGAAGACGACCACCGATGAGTGGTCGAAATATATCGGAAAGGAAAGCAAAACAAACTGTTTTTTAATATTTTCATCCTACCGAAAAAAAAAAAATTGAAAAATTGAATCGAGGCGGCTAAACATACCAAACACAACCAACAGGTCGCTAAAATCAACAAATAATTTTTTTATTTTTATTTATTTATTTTGCATATGTTTGTTATAATAATAAGAGTATGCTTCTAATATACAATTTCATTAGAGTTCAGGTCTATGGATCTTTTCAGCTATGTTATATGTGGGGATATTAATATTCTACAATTTGATTGTTATCATAATAAATTAAATTTAGGGGAAAACTTTGCAAGAAAAACCCCCCATCCTACTTAAGATAAAACTTAATACTACTTACATCTATATTTACATAATTATTTCGTTTATGTGATTATAGGTTGAGTATCTGCATTTATCATTGAAGTCGGCATTCAATCTGTATAATCTGTCTGTTATCATTTCGACTTTAGCTTTGTTATGAATGTCTGAGGTGGGATGGTGCCAAGGGAGTTTGAATATCATTTTTAATAGTTTGTTTTGGGCTATTTGCAGCCTTTTAATATGGCACTTGGCGACATCCGACCACACTGGGGCTCCGTAAAACATAACTGCCTGGAATATTGACCTGAACAGGTATAACTTGTTTTCTATAGATAAACGGGAGTTCCTGTTAATAAAGGGATATAGAATTCTGGTAAGGGAATTGATTTTGTCTATAGTATACCCTACATGGTCCTTAAAGTTTATTTTAGAGTCTAAAATGACTCCCAGGTAGCGAACTTTTTTATCCCAGGGAATATCGGTGCCATCCAGATCTATGGGACTATTTGGAAGATACCTGGACGATCTTTTTCTGGAGAAAAATATTGCTTGAGTTTTGTCGGAATTTACCTGAATCTTCCACCTTGTTAAAAAGGATTGGATAGTGTCAAATGCCTCCTGTAAGTTTTGAGTAACTTCCGCTGGTAACAGACCCGTGGAGATAATTGCAGTATCGTCGGCAAATATTGAGGCAGTGCACCCGTTTAGGTTCGGAAAGTCAGAAGTATAGATATTGTAAAGCAGTGGGGAAAGACAGGTCCCTTGGGGGCATCCTGCAGGGATATCTAGTGGGGCAGAATGAGCTCTTCCAATGTAAACTAAAAATGAACGCCTGCTTAGAAAGCTTTGAACTATTTTGATGAGTTCCGTAGGAAAATTAAGGACTGACATCTTGAAAATGAGTCCGTTGTGCCAAACGGAATCGAAAGCTGCTTTAATATCCATTAATACCATTCCAACAGAGTTTTTCCTATTAAAATTCTGCTTAACAATCTTTTGATTCGGACTAGCGGAAGGGTTGTGCTGTGTTCCTTACGGAAACCGAACTGTTCCTTAGGGAGTAATTCGGCATCATCTACAAAGGATGTAATTTTTTGTTTAATAATCGTTTCCAATATTTTGCTGATTGAAGACAGAAGGCTAATAGGCCGGTATGATGATGGAAACTCGGGAGGTTTATTTGCCTTTCTAATTGGGACAACTTTAGATGTTTTCCAGACTTGTGGAAAATAACCAAGTCGGAGACTAGCGTTTATAATAGCGGTCAGGAAACGAATACCGCTACTAGGAAGCGCTTTTAGGCATAGGTTGTTGATATCATCCAAGCCTGGGGCTTTTCTGATTTTAAGACTTTTAATAATTTCCGAGACGGCGCTACAGTTTGTAAGGTAACTTACGTCGGGGTTAATCTCTATGGTATTTAGTAAATCTACATAGTTTTGAACATCGTGTTCAGTATCAGGAAAACTTAAGGCCTGGGTACTCGAATGATTCGCCAAGAATGACACAGCGAGAGCCTCACATTTTTCTACTGCAGTGGAACACTGATCAGTTCCAATGACAAGAGTAGGGATATTTGAGGGTTTTTTCTTTATTATTTTGGCCACTTTCCAAAAGGGAGAGGAGCCTTTATCCAAGTTGGACAGAAACGTGTTCCACGACTTGTTCCGATGAGTTACTATTTCTGCGCTTATACTGCGGTTTAATTCTTTAAACGCTACTAGGTGGGCTATGTTCCTGGACCTTTGCCAATAACGACGGAGGCTATTTCTGCGCGTAATTAATAGCTTTATGTGGGCCGGCAGAGGCCTTGTGCTGAATTGGGTCCTTACTTTAGGGATACAACGATCCTTAGCCTCATTGATTACGCTTGTGAATTTCTCAATCATGGAGTCTATTTGTGGAGGTTGAGTAATGGTCTCTATCAGGTTTGATTGGAGGTTGTGGCTAATATGGCTGGCATAAAGCGTCCAGTTAGCTCGCCTATAGTTGAATCTTGAGGGTTCTTCTAATATTGGCTGTGTGTGTAGTTCAATCTTAACAGGCAGGTGGTCCGAACTTAACTGGTTTAATACCGTGGCCTGAGTTAATACCTGTGAGCAGTTTGAGAGGAAGATATCCAGAGTAGAGCCTTGGCCTCTAAGGCTGGCAGGGACTAGAGTATGGCTAGCGGGGTAGGACATATCAATATGTAGCGACATTAATTTTTCGTGCAAAATATTTCCCCAGCTGTTTGCGCGAATGCACCCCCAGTCACGGTGTCTGGAATTAAAGTCGCCACCTAGGATGTAATTACCATTTATAGACGTAAGCTTCCGAATATCATCAGCAAACTGCTGTTTTTTAGTATCGTTCGATTGGCCTCCTGGAAAATAGCAGGAGTAGATGCTTGTCGATTCACAGACGTTTACAGTTTGAATGCCAATAACTTCTATGATATTAGTTTGTGGGATTGGTAGTAGTGAATGGCGAATTGTTTTCTTTATGAGAATGGCTACCCCTCCCCCCTGGAATTTGGACGGTCGAGCCGATAACATATATAGTTAGGGTGTTTTATTGACAAGGAACTGTTTAGCCAGGTTTCGGTTAGTAAACAAATGTCAATGTTCTGTTCGGACAAAAGGTCAAAAATTTCTTCTTTTTTGTTTCGAATGCCTCTGGCATTCCAAGTAATTATTTTCATGAAGTGCGACATTAATAAAGAAATTTGCATGCTAATGAGGTAATAACCTCAAACTGATCTGCTTTGGTTTTGCAATTTTTAAGATTCTTAATTAAATCAAACATTAGACTTTTAATTTCCTCCATGGAAAAGAGATCACCGCTCTTGGCTTCTGGGACAGTGGGGGTCGCCCAAACGCTCTGCAGTACTGGAACATTGCTATTATGAAGCCTCGGAAATGCGCCCGAATTAAACTGAGGTGGTGCAGAAGGTTTTATTCTGCCCGGGTGAACTGAGCGTCTCGAATTTTCTCGTTCTCTGAAGTTTAAGTAGCTGCGTCGGCTAGGGCAATCAAGTGACGATGCCTTATGTGGACCGTTGCAGTTGGCACATTTAAAAATTGTCACATTGCAGTTTTCGGTACTATGATTTCCAGCACATTTCGCGCAGTAGGTATTCACTGCACAACGACTAGATCCATGGCCAAACATTTGGCATTTGTAGCATTGTGTGATTTTGTTGGATTTTTGTTTTTGGAATTCCCACTTAACTTTAACAAAATCAATAACCGAGTAATTGTGCTTAAGGTTGTTAAGCGTGATGGATTTATTTTCAAAATACACCACGTACAAAATGAAGGTGGTATTGTTCTGCCGTTTATGTTCGACCAGTTTGACGTCTCTGCATTTAAGGCCCATTTGAGTAAGCTTCGATTTAACAATCGAAGGATCCATTTTATCAAGCCCTATCAGCAGGGCTTTATACGGTTTCTCATCTTTTGTGGCGTATGAGAAAAATTCGAATCTAGTCTTAAGCTGATCGCAGGCTTTGTCGAAGTCAACTTTATGAGCACAATAAAGTTTAACGCCTATTGAGATTTTTCGAATAGAGTATTCGGTGATCTTCGTGATGCTGCACAAATCATGAATGTTTTGCAGTGAACATTTTATAACAGTTATTGGGGGGGACCCGAATTTTTGTTGTCTTTTCACAGATTTGCTCTGTTTCACTTTCTCTGTCATCAATTTCTTCATTGTTTAAAGTCTGCAATGGGGCGAAGTAATTTTGACGCTCGCTTGAGCGCTGACCGGTGTCTGCGTTGTTGGGTTTTTTTTCTTTTAACTCGCGACATCACGGCAGCTGCACTTTGTCGCTTATTGCTGACTTTGAAACGGTTTGTTGGTCGTGTTTGGTTTATGATCGTAGATGATGCGCGTGTGACGTGTGTAATCTTCGATTACTCACACCAGACTGACAAATAATTTTTATTTTTTCAGGATCATAATTATTTATTAAATTTAAATTCAAATTGTGAATTAAAAAATGTGCAAAATTGCCAGGGGCATGGTTGGTTGCAATCAAAGGCATATTAACCAATAACTCCTCTCGAACAGGATTTTGAGGAATGCCCAGTATCTTTACGTTGTCCTCGATCGACGCATATCCATGTAAACAGGCTTATTACTTTTGACGCAATTGCTCTAAAATTTAATATTTTTCAGTTAAATATACATGTTAATGAATATATCCAATTTGATTAAGATTGTTTGACTATATCATGTAGGTTCCATAGGAACGATCGGTCGAAAACAGTAATTTTATATACCTCTTAAGATTGTAGGCCGTTATTTCGGGAACATTCGACATTTTAGACAAAACCATTTTTTTCACGTTGTCGTTGACGTTAGGTAAGGAAAGATTACAAAAAAAAAAAAAAAAACGTGCAAGGGTATACAAACATCGTCGCAGCTGAAGTTAGCCCAGGCCCTCTGGTTCCTATATTGTTATGTGCGCATTAAGTTTTTGTTAAATCCGTTTTAGTTAAAATAAAACGCAACTGTTCTGTTCGCTGCCGTCATCCAGAATGTCTGGACAGTTTATTCATATTTTAGTTTTAGCCTATACATCTTGTATGTATTGAATACATTCTGCCGCTTAGGGCGCTGGCAGAGAGAGAGAGTGTGTTGCAGTATATATGTTTGTACGTATTAGCATATATGTACAGAGGGTACATAGTCAAAAGTGCTTACGCTAGCGTTCCCACGCTCAGCGGCCAGTCCGCATAAGTGGCGGATCATATTATTATTATGAATGGTTGCATAAACATAGCAACAAAGTGTTGGTATGTTACTCTTACTTTAATGTTGAGCATATGACCACTTGTTATATTGTATACTCTACAATACTGTGGGCATATGCTCATTTGGCATACAACATACAACACCTCCCTTTTTAAAAGAATAACGTAATATTATGTAGTTATTTATTCGTTTTTCTTAAATACTATGTTGTATATTTTTAATTTTAATTTTTTTTTTTTTTTTTTTTAATAAAAATTTTTTTTTTTTTTTTGTGTAATTTAGAAATAATTTTTTTTTTCAATATGTATATATATATATTCTTATCTTTTCTTTTTTTTTTTTTCTTTATTTATTTATCTTTTTTAGTCTATCTTTATGAACTTTTTGCTCCTTATTTTTCTTATTTCTTATAATTATATTGTTATTCTTTTCTATATTAATGACCTCAAATGGTCCTATATAAGAAGATTCTAATTTGTGACCTGTTTCGTTTTTCAAATAAACTTGGTCTCCTATTTCTAGTTTAAAATCTAATACTTTCTTATCGTTTATTTCTTTCTGTTTAATTTTATTTTTTTCTAAAAGTATTCGAGCTCTCTTATACGCGTTTTCTAGTCTAAATTTAACTTCCTTAGAATAATCTTCTATATTATATATAGGTTCTATTTTATCTACGCTATTAAATTGTATTGGTAAGTTATTCTGTCTTCCAAATACTAGTTCATATGGACAATAATTATGAGTTACAGATGGTGTTGTGTTAAAACAATACACGAAATACTGTAACCATACGTCCCAATCAGTTTTATCCACTGAAATATATGAACGAATGTACTCGTTGAATGTCCTATGACTTCTTTCAACGGTACCTAATGTCTGGTGGTGGTGTGCTGTAGATGTTATGTTATCTATTTTTAGATATCTGCACAAGTCAGTTATAATGGAATTTTTGTATTCTGTTCCCATGTCCGTAATGAACGTCTTCATTGGACCGTACTTCAGAATAAAAGATTCGAATATGGCTTTTGCGACAGTTGTTGCACTTTTATTTGCAATAGGAATTGCTACTAAATACTTTGTCAAATCACATATTAAAGTGATTGCGTATTCATTCCCATTTTCCGAACGTGGTAGTGGACCAATTGTGTCTACTATCACCCTGTCGAAAGCATATTGTGGAGTTTCTGTAATTATCATAGGTGATCTCGTGTGTTTCGTCGTTTTTGACGTCAGGCATTTTGGACATTTATTAATGTACTCTTTTACATGTTTCGTCATGTTTTTCCAATAATATTGTCTTTTTATTTTTGTTATCGTTTTATTTATGCCTGTGTGACCTCCTTGAATTGGATCGTCATGAAATGTAGACAATATAGCTTCTTTTTCTTTTTCATTGTATATTTGGGTCACCGGCTTGAGTAGCGCTACTCTTAATGATTTTAAATTCTTGTTGCCCTTATGTTTGAAAGTATCTATCGAAATTGATTCAAAGATCTTTTCGCTCGGTGCCACTTTTAGTTGGCTGATATTATATACACCGGCTTGCCATTCAAGCCTTTGGAAAAACTGACCTAAGTCTAGAATTCCATTGGAGTATAAATCGCTAACATTTATTCTCGCTATAACTTTTTTTCCATGTTTCAATAAACATTTCGAATCTGTCATTCGCAAGGTCACTACTTTTCGTACCTCGTCATTTGTTATGACTTCGTATACGTTGGGCTTAGAAGCTTTTTCAAGACTTTGCCTTGGCAATTGTTCTTGTTTGTTTTCTGCGCAGAAATTTTGTTGTCTACTTTGGTGCCTGGTAGTGACTTTCAGGACTTTTTTATTCATATCAATTAAATCAGTTATTGTAATTCTGGACAGAGCGTCTGCCACGAAATTATCTTTTCCTCTCAGATATTCTACTGTAAAATCGTATTCTTCTAATTCGAGTCGCATGCGAGTTAATTTTGAACTTGGGTTTATCATCGAGAATAAATATGTTAAGGGGCGATGATCAGTTTTTACTGTGAAATGTTTGCCATATATATATGGTCTGAAATGTGTAATTGCCCAATGTATTGCTGCTAGCTCTTGTTCAGTTGTACTTTTATTGCTTTCACCTTTAGTGAATGCTCTTGATGCATATGCAACTGGGAGTTGGAGTCCATTATAGTTTTGAGTTAAAACTGCTCCACATGCGTGCTTGCTTGCATCTGTGATTATACAAAATTCTTTGCTAAAATCTGGGTACTGTAACAAGGTTGGTTTAACAAGTTGTGTTTTTAAATACTGGAATGCCTTTTCACATTCCGCTGTCCATTCGAATGGGACATTCTTTTTGCATAATCTTGTTATATGCCGTGAGTATTCGGCGAAGTTTTTTATGAAACGTCTATAATAATTGCAAAATGCAACGAATCTTCTAGCACTGTCTGCGTCCGTAGGGACTGGATAGTTATTAATAACATCGAATTTTGTATCATCTGGTAAGATTCCTTTGTCGGTGCATCTGTGACCTAGAAATGTCACCTCATGCATGAAAAATGAACATTTTTCTGGATGTAATTTCAAATTGTGTTTTCTACAAAGTGTAAAAACGTCTGTTAGGTTTTTTAATCATGTGTTGTTCAGAACAACCAATAACGATCAAATCATCCATATAAAGGAATGCTTGTGAAGGCTCTAAACCCGAGAATGCTATTGTCATCATTCTCTGAAATGAATTAGGTGCTATTTTTAAACCAAATGGTAATCTCGTGAAGCGATATGAACCATTGTTTGTTGAAAAAGACGTTATGTTCCTTGAGCTTTCCTCAAGTTCAATTTGGTGGAAACCTGACATTAAGTCAAGGCATGAAAAATATTTAGCTCTACCCAGTTGATCAAGAATATCGTCAATTCTGGGGAGTGGAAATTTATCTGATAGCAGTTTTTTGTTTATTTGGCGATAGTCAATTACTAATCGCCATTTTTTCTCTTTAGAGTCCGGAAGAGATTTCTTTGGGACCAATAAGAGTGGGCTATTGTAAGGTGAAATCGATGGTTCAACAATATTTTGTTCAATTAACTTTTCTACTTGTTTTTTAATTTCTTCGGTTTGGCTATGCGGACATCGATAGTTCTTTACATATACTGGCTCTTCGTCCTTAAGTCTCAATTTTTGTTTATAAAAGTTGTTGGTTGTGATTGGTTCGGTTTCAAGTCCGAACACATCACTATACTCGGTGCATATTTCCATAAGTTGCTTTTTGAACATGATTGGAAAATTTTTCTTTAGTTTACTAATAACAGACTCTGTTCTATTGTCATTTGAAGTTTGAACCACATCGTATTTTGAGAGCGGTTCGAATTTTATTTTATTAATGCCTACTAGTTGGCATTTATCTGTCGTATTTAAAAATCGGACAAAAGTATTTTTGGTTTGGGCAATAGTGTTTGCAATATAAACACCATGCTTGATTTCTTGATTTGGGATGAAAATGCTTTCTTCTTCTGAAGACAAATCTATTTTGCGTATCACTTGGGATCTCGCTGGTAGAAGTGTTGAATTATTACCTGAACTAAATGTTATCGGTACATTAATGGGATACGTTAGGTTTGGAGGTCTGATTATAAACCAATCCTCTGAATTATTATAATCTAATTGGCAATTAAAAGTCTTTATAAAATCTAGACCTATTATTCCATCGCAAGGGATTGCAAAATCTGAATGTAGTAAATGAAATTTATATGGAATAATGTATTTCCCTGTTTGTAATTCAATTGAGGCTAGTCCTTTGGAGTTAATTACTCCTTCACCTATGCCTCGAATGTCTATGATTTTATTGAATTGTATGTCATGAAAGACATCGGAATTTTCTTTTATAATTGAAATATCTGCACCTGTATCAATTAGGAATGTAATGATTTTATTTGTTTGAACATTTGTAAATGATACAAAATTATTGAGACTTAAGTTTACAGTATATATTTTACTTTTTAATTTCGAGTATCTGGAGGTGTCTGCGAGTTTCCCGAAGCATCTTGGGCTACTCGGACATTATTGTTTTCGGTATTGCTATTGTATCTGTTTTGGCTGTTACCTCGGTAGTAATTATTTCTACCTCGGCCATTACCTCGACCACCTCTATTGTTGTTTCTGTTATTGTAATTGTTATAGTTGGAGTTGTAGTTTCCGCGGCCATTGCCTCTACCTCTTTGGTAATGGTTACTACCTCCTCTATTATTGCGGCCTCGTTGAAATAATACTGTATTTGCACTTCCAGTCATTTCCGTACTGCAATGGATATATTTACCCATTACATCATTGAAAGTTACAAAGTTTCCAGCTTCTAATATTACTTTGAGTTTTTCGTGCTCGCAATTTTTAATCATTGCAGAAACAGACTCGCTTGTAGAGAATTTTTCCGCATTGATTGGGTCTAATCCGTTATCAATAAAGGCTGCCTCCAGTTGCTTCCGCAAATTATCCATTTCGGTTGCATACTGGGAAGCCGTTTTGCCTTTTTGTTTTATGTTCATTAGTTTCGCCTTTAAAACGTCAGGAGATTCTCCTTTTACATTTTCTTTGAGCTTATTTATTATTCCTGCAATAGTGGTTTCATTTTCTACTTTATAGAGGATTGTGCCGGTTATTTTTGATTTTATAACCTCAACTGCTATATCCTCTTGGTCTCCCTTAGTTCTTTCCACAATGCGTAATGCAGTTAGGAATCTGTTTAATGATAACTTTTTACCATCAAATTCAGGAACTGAAGTGGAAACCTGTCTAACATATTGCCTGTCTAATTCCACTTGGTTAGCCATTGTACTTTCTTGAAGTGTTTCGATGTCACTATCGATATCACTTTCAGTATCAATAATTGGTTTGGACTCGTCCAAATCTGCTAATTGGCTTTCGTCAAATTCAGCTTGCTGACTTTGACCTTCTGGAATTACTATTACAATATTTCGTCTAGTACTAATATTGTTCAATCTTATTTTCAATGATTTTATCAGTTTTTCACACTGATGCCTATGCTCTTTTGCTAATTTCTCATTAGCTTTGTTTACTATTGATAATATGTTATTATACTGTGTTGTCAGTATTTGAGCATGGTTTATCAAAGTTTCAGGTCTTATGACTTTATCTGAGTTAATACATTTGAAAGATTTTTCAAATTTATCTTTATGATCATTAATCTTCCGTGCTAACGTATTCCATTCCATATTTTGTCTACAACATTCAGCGGTGCAATCGTATCAAAATTATTGTTGTAGAACCAAGTATGTCATGGTTTTCTTCTACTGTTTTTACCATTACATATGGTAATGTATTCATTACTATGCCCTTTTCTATTTTGTTGTTACATATTATTAATGGGCTTGCCGCACAATTAAAAGTATCTATATATTCGTCTTCGAAATCACCAATTTTTATAAATTCGTAATATTTACTCAATATTATCAAAGAATTTATTCTAAAATTGGGTTCTCTATTATACACTTTTTCTACTATGTCTATCATCTTAAACAACATCTAGGTTATCTGCCCTACTGGAATATTTTTTCTTAAGGCACTTATTGTGCATCTTATATAGTTTTGTTAAAACGTTTGTTAATAAAAGAATAACAATTATTACAAGCATTAAGGTTATGATTTTCAAATCAACCGAGACAGTTTCGACATTATTTATGACATTCGCGGTTGAATCCGCTACTTTAGATTCATGATCTAACATATTGTCAACTTTTTCTATGTTACTGTCTTTTGGAATCGCATTAGGGTGCATATAGAAAAAGAAAAAAAAAAAATACTAACTCAAGAATATATATATATAAAAAATTTTTATATTTTTTTTTTTATTTTTCATTTAAAGTTTTGTTTTTTTTTTTTTTAATTATTTTTCTTGAAACTATTTTTTCTAACGCTGCTGAGTTTTATTCTCAGCGCCAGAGACATGGAAAAGTTATTGTTGTGTTAGTTACACACGATTGGCTGACATTTTTTATTTAAACAATTAATTGTCCAATCGTGTGTTTTTAGTAGAAAGCCTAACAGTGGTTAGTAGGCGCAACCTGCACTTTCGTGCCTCAGTTTGCTTATTAGAGTTTAAATCTATGGCAAGTTAGGGCTTGCGCATTACTGCGGCCCGCTTGCGTTTCTGCGCTCTTTGGCGCAGTTCAATTTTGATGTCCTCAATACGCTCTATGCAGCGTTGTCGGTCTTCTTCGTTGGTGCTGGCCTTTAGCAAATCCTGCTGCAGTCTTTTCTGGGTGAGCAGGCGTCTCACCTCACCGCCTCGTTTCGTCTTCTTGGGGATTCTCGTCTGCTGCCGGGCCCTGTACTCCTCTATTGTTAGTGGCCGTGGTCCATCGAATGGATTTGCCTGCAAAGCCTCTTGCAACGTCGGCAAATCCCTTTGTTCGTTAGGAACAGCGGTCTTGAAGGAGGGTTCCGTGGACATCAGTATCTTGTTGTTGATTTAATTGGTTTTATATTAATGTTTCATATTATTTTTTTTTATCCATTATTGTTTTTAAATTCCAATTAATTTTTTTTTTTTTAAATAATTGGAGAAACGTATGTGTGTTATGGGAGTGCACCTTGGAGCAACACCCAAGAGTTGATAGTAGAAAAATCACATGAATTCCAGTATCTAGATTAATTTTTCTTTTTGTTTTGTTTCATTTTTGTTCATAGCGCGCACAGTGGTTCGCAATCAATTGAAAATACATTTCACAATTTGCACAAATTATTCGTGTTTTTTAGTTTATGTTGAAATGTTAATTAATTTATTTTTTTTTTTTTTTCACATGTCACGGTCGCCATGTTATGTGCGCATTAAGTTTTTGTTAAATCCGTTTTAGTTAAAATAAAACGCAACTGTTCTGTTCGCTGCCGTCATCCAGAATGTCTGGACAGTTTATTCATATTTTAGTTTTAGCCTATACATCTTGTATGTATTGAATACATTCTGCCGCTTAGGGCGCTGGCAGAGAGAGAGAGTGTGTTGCAGTATATATGTTTGTACGTATTAGCATATATGTACAGAGGGTACATAGTCAAAAGTGCTTACGCTAGCGTTCCCACGCTCAGCGGCCAGTCCGCATAAGTGGCGGATCATATTATTATTATGAATGGTTGCATAAACATAGCAACAAAGTGTTGGTATGTTACTCTTACTTTAATGTTGAGCATATGACCACTTGTTATATTGTATACTCTACAATACTGTGGGCATATGCTCATTTGGCATACAACATACAACAATATAAATTAAAAATAATAATTATGTTTTATTTCTATTTCACTTCGTTTTTTTTTGTTATTTTTTGACTTGCTGTACAAATTGTTTACAAAGATTGGTACGGGGTACGGTTACGTGTAAAAAGTGTCAATTACTTGTGCGAACTGATATCGAAGCGCGACAAAACAAAGTAAAACCAAAACGAACAGAATGTTGGTTTGGAATGCAACGTCGATTCAAATAATTAAATGATAATTTATAGAGCACAAACTTACAACGCGCGATATAGGGGAAAATACGTTGAGTGTACAAAGTTATTTGCGACGATTAAACAATTCAAATTTTTATGTACCATTGCAATACGGGAAGGACGACAACGATAACGACGGCGACGACTACGAGACGCATTAACGCATTCTTTTTATTCTTGTTTATTTTTTTTTTTTTTTTTTTTTGTTTTCTCCTTTGAGTATTATTTAACTAGTTCGGCTATACCTAATGTTGAACAAATAGATACGATATTATATATAAATAAACACTAGGCGGTACAAATATTTTGACGAAGAAAAAGTTCCGAATTTTGTTGTTTAACTTTTAAATTCCTTTATGGAAAATTGTTATTTAATTTCCCATATTGTATGGTTAATACAAACTTAAAAATAGAAAAAACAAATTTTTTTTCAAACAAACTTAACAAAATTGTAATTTATTTAATATTTTAGAGTATGACATAAGTATTTTGACAAGCCCTGTCAAACTTAAAAAACATATTTTAGGCTTAACAAACTTAATTTAACTAACTTATATTTAGTAAATAGTTCCCATAAGGAAGAGGTCTCAGAAATCGTTTCTTCTCTAGTTTTGTTTAACGCTACTGTTCTTTTGGGCTTCAAAAGAGACCGTTTAGTTCTCTTTAGATAGAGGCTAAGGGTGGCCGCCGTCGCGGGCAAACGTGTTTTTTAATGCACTCCGCAAAATTTAGTGTAAAAAATAAAAAGACCGCGTTTGCAAAAATTGTGTAGGGTTCTCAGTCGCCTGAGAGACGCCTATTTACAATCATATTGCTATTAGTTTGTTCTAATAGCAATAAATACTAAAATGCAACAACAAAGTGAGCACTTTTTTTTTGTCCACTAATTCGGGCCCAAGATCTCTCGAGCCCCACCAGCAACAGCAAATAAGAACTACTTGTACAACAACAACGTGAGCGTCGTCTCTCGGTCCAGCGCAACAACGCGTGCATTTCGGTGGTGTCGCCGACCCCACTGAATGCTACCGTCATCCGCTATCAATAGCAATTTACCGTGGAGAGAGCAGTGTGCTTCTCCATTAATATCGATAACTGGGTCCCCGATTGCACCGACCAGCACCGTCAGCTCGTTGACAACTAATGCAACGTCTGCCGAAGTATTGACCTGCCTCAATTCGTCAACGACAAGTCGCCCAGAGTCAGCCGCGAAAATAAACCCAACGCCTTCTGTCCAAACTGGGAAAGCCCACACAAGAAAAAAAACTGGCAATGTGCCGAAACTAACCAAAACAAATGAACGAGTAGCACTTCTAAGCGGGAATCGTTTTAAAATTCTTGCCGATCAGCAAGACGATCAACCCGTCGCTGTAGATAAAGTTAAATCGGCTAGACCACCCCCATCCGTGGAGCCAACTGCAACGCCCTGATTTCGAAGCTAGTAGAAACAGTAGGGGCAAATAACTTTGTTGTAACCACTCTCAACATGGGTAACATAATTAAATGTCAAATGACAATTTCCGCATCATCGAAAAGTACCTCTGTAGTGCTAACATCAACTTCTATACCTACCAACTAAAAAGCAGTAAAGGGCTCCACGTTGTGTTAAAAGGGATCGAGCCATCGGTCCCAACTCGGCAGACGCATTGGCCGAACAAGGGTTTGCGGTTAAGTCCGTTGTCAACATCATCAACAGGAACAAAGTCACACAGCCACTCTTTAAAATCGAGCTCCATCCAGATGCAAAGCGGTCGAAGCCAAATGAAGTGCAGCCAATCTACAACCTTCAGCTCCTATTGCATAGAAGAATCACCGTAGAGGAGCCCCATAAGAGATACCAACCACCTCAATGTAAAAACTGCCAGGAATACAACCACCTCTAACAATTGCAATCTTAGGTCAGTGTGTGTTGGCTGCGGCGAACATCATAAAGATACTAAGACTATGCAGTAACTGTGGAGGGAACCACACAGCCAACTACAGGGGATGTCCTGTCTTCAAAATTCTTAAATCGCACCTAAACGGGCGAAAACCCCCAGCTGGACCAAAAGTCACCTTCAACGCCTCCAAAACTACACCGGAGGTATTCTTCGCCAAGGCTGTTAGATCATCTAACATGCCTGCTACAACCAATAATAGTGTATCCTTCGCTAGTGTACTCCGAACTGGACAGACGGAGCTTGCGAAAGAGACCCCGTCACTCCACCATTTACATAATCCGCAACCTAGCGCACCAGAGCTTGGGCAGCAAACTCCAAGTGTTTTAGAGGCCCCATTGATCTCACTTAATCAAAACCTGACCGCTTTTATGACGTTCATGCAAAACTGTATGCAGGAACTGATGCGGAATCAAAACCTGCTTATCCAGAAGCTTTTCGAGAATAAATAATGCCTTCCCTACGTCTATATCTTTGGAATGCTAACGGTATTCTTTAGTTGTGAAGGCTTACTCTGCACATTAACCCTTGTATCAGAACTGGTCAGTATATTACCATTAAAATTTTGTATTTTATTTCGTATTCCTTTGTTTTTCTAAATTAAATTGTTTTATGTAATGGTTGTCTGCTCGAAAAATAATTGCATAGTTGCCACTAATGCTGTTGACTCCCATGATTATATTGTTTGTGTGCTGTGTGACAATGCGGTTCACGTTAAGTGTGCAGGTTACACAGGCAGAATCAAGGAGTCTATTGCTAAAGGTGGTGTCTTAACATATGGTAATGATGCTTGCCGGGAGGTCGAGAATGAGATGCGCTCATTCATGAGGCGGACTAGATATAGTTTTGACACTTTGAGGGCAGGTTTTAACAAACTACAAGCGGAGTTTACTGCGGTGGAAACTGATTTCAGAAGCTTATCGCTTATGAATGAGTCTCCAAAACGTTAAAGAACCAGTCCTTGGGCTGTTTCTTTATCCGTAGTCCGCCAGTGTCTCTTAACGTCCCCAACCATCCTCAGGCACCGTCCTCTCCCAATGTACTGCAATTGATATCGTTTAAGTGCCCAGTGGTGATTAGTAAGGAATTACCGGTATCACCTGGGAATGATCTCTTAAAAACGATGCCAACTGTAGTGTCCGAAGTGTCCGGGCAATTACCCATTCCAATGGAAATTGCTGATAGCTCTAAAGGTATCGAGGGCCCCGTGAACAAGTTGACTGCTGCAGTGGGTGACTTGTCCAACGCTGCTGGTGCGGCTGAAGCTTGGGGACCGCGGCCTCTCGTTGGCATACCACCAAAGAAACATATATTTGTTTCTAGGCTAGACCCTGTTGTCACATCTGATGATGTAATAGCCTATATGGGGCAGAAAGTTAACGTCTCGAATATTACAGTGGAAAAGTTTAAATTTTCGTATTCTCGGGACATCTCGTCCTTTAAAATTAGTGTTTCTGACAATATCTTTGACATTATATGTCGAGAAGATTTTTGGCCAAAGCATATAATAGTTAAGGAATATACTGTAAGGAAGAAAAATCGGCAACCGATTCGCCTGCCAATAACAACAACTACGAATCAGCATCTGCTGGTGTGTCAAAAAACTAGTTTCGTCCCTTAAGCTGGGTTACCAGAACGTTAGATGACTGAAATCTAGACTTCCTAATCTCTATGTAGATAATCTTTCTTTTGAACATAACATTGTTGCTTTTACGGAGACGTGGCTAAAACCTGACATTGCTGATGCATCGGTCTTTTCCACAAACTTTTCTATATTCAGACGTGACCGGATTTCTCGCATAGGCGGTGGTGTTCTGATAGCTGTTTATGCTGCTTATCATCTGAAATGAATCAATTTTCTAGTACCTAGGAAATTGAGTTTGTCGGTGTTAAAGTAAATTTTAAGTCTTTTCATGCTTTTATTACTTGTTCGTATACACCACCATTGTCAGACATGGTGGTATATTTAAATCATTTAGAGGCAATTCAGTTTGTCTCCTCTTTAGTTTCCAGCCAAGACATGCTCATAGTTCTAGGTGATTTTAATTTACCTTCTTTTTCATGGTCACCAACAGATGAATGTACCATGCTGCTCTCCTCTATGTTATTATTGATAGCCTTCTAGGCTTATCTTTATCCCAAATCAATCTTTTCTTAAATTCTAATGGAAAATCGTTAGATCTTATTTTTGTATTGGATTCTTCTTATTGTGATGTTTCTAGGATCGAACCTTTTGTTCTTGCTGAAGATAAATTTCATCCAACATTAAATTTAAAAATTAATTTGCCCTCACTATCAACATTAATTGGTTCAAATGAGTTATTTCTAACTAGGTGTTTTCGTAAGATTGACTTTGCCAGCCTTAATGAAAATATTTTTACTACCAATTGGTCTTATCTGTACAATTCTAGAGATATGAACTCAGCTATTCGCTTCTTTTATGATACTCTGAATTCACTCTTTGATATTTGTGTGCCTCTTGGTAGGCAGGACCGGCTTAATAACCCTCCCTGGTTCTCTCGAGAGACATCCAATTTAAAAAATGTTAAGAAGTTTCAAAAAACACGTCGTTCATCAGATTCTGAATACAGTCGCTCGTTCAAAATTCATGTTGCTTTATACACAATGCTATAAGAATTATCCTCAGCGTTGTAAGCTTCAGTTTTTTTCTGACCCTAAATAATTTTATAATTTCGTTAATTCTAAACGTAAGACCTCTGTGTAGCCATCTTTTTTGTCCTTTGAAAATAAAAAAGCGAACACTGATCAGGCAATTGCCGATATGTTTGCTAGTTTTTTCAAAACAACTTATTCCTTAACGGAATATCGAGCAAGTCCGTATCCTTATCATTTAAAAAAGGCTAATTGTATTTTTAATCCAGTAAATGATGACAGTTCTCTTCTTAGTGAACTTAAACTGACTAAACCTGTTTATTCTCCAGGGCCAGATGGTCTACCTGGATGTTCGCTATTCCGAAAGCTTTTCAGAAAATTATCACTTCGCAATTGTAACATTTTTGCAGCTCTATTATTTCGCCATCCCAACCACTAACATTGTAGAATTTATCTCTATAATCATCAAGGTGTTCAAAAATGCTAAACAAACTGATGTCAAATGCACCGACTTCAGTAAAGCCTTTGATTCTGTTAATCATACCCTATTCCTGTGACATCTGGTGTACCTCAAGATGACTACCTATCTTGGCCCCCTGCTTTTCACTTTATTTATTAACGATTTTCCATCAGTCATTATTCATTCGCGTGTGCTTATGTATGCTGATGATGTTAAGCTTTGTCTTACTTATAAAGAAACAGATTCATTAAGTCGGCTACAAGCTGATCTTAAACATTTTCAATCCTGGTGCCAGTTTAATTTATTAAATCTTAACACTACCAAATGAAAGGTAATGACTTTTTACCGTAATTCTCCTTGTTCACGCCACCGGGTGAACAGCAGTAAGCGGCGGAGAGCAGTGAGGTATGAGGAGGGTTTTTTGATCCTCGGCGGCTACGGCCACTCTGGGGGAGTGACTTGATTTTCTGATGGGCATCGCCATATTATTAACGTACGAGCCTTTCATCCGAACACCCGTTCTTTTTCCTTATACTTTCTACATTTTTTGCGATTGTCACTTTTTTCAAACAGAACCATTTCGTGTGTGTCGGGAATTCAATAAACCTTGTGAATCAAATAAACCATCATTAATTTAAACGAAGTTCTCCTATACCCTTTACCACTAAAGTTCTTTTTACTTCGCTTGTCCGTCCTATTTTAGAGTATGGATCTTGCATTTGGTCACGTCAATATGAGTCACACCAAATTAGACTTGAATCAGTTCAAAAGCAGTTCTTGCATTTGCTCTTCGTGGCTTAAGCTGGGATCGAAATGTCAATTTGCCTTCGTACTCTAGTAGAGTTCTTTTGATTAACCTTCCTTCCTTAATTAACCGTAGAATTATGCTTGGTGTTATTTTTATGCGCAAGCTCCTAATCAGTGATATTGACTCGCCTGAGTTATTGGCTCAGGTAAATTTGTCGGTACCATGTAGACAGAGTAGACATCCTATTATACCTTTAACCCTTAGTCGTTGTTCTTCTAACTATTCCATGCATGAACCTTTTAGAGTCCTCTGCTCTGATTATAACCTTTTATTCCCTGTAATCTGTCCTACACAGGCCTACGAACCGGAATAGAATGGCAGATTACTCGATCACCAGCAGCAAAACTTCGCCTAAGGCATGCCAATCGAAGCCTCTCCAAGGAGTTAACACAAGAGGAAATCTGGGCTCAAAGGAAATACATTGAAAAGCTGAGTCCAACCAGCACTAAACATCCTCTGTGCAAAGCCCAACCAGCTTTAAGCGTTCCTACAGAGACAGTTTCACCGAAAAGGGGTCCAACCGGTGGATGGGCTCGCAGTGACGAAGAGAGGGCAACCGTATTTGCCACACATCTTTAAATGGTTTTCCAGCCAAATCCAACATCAAACTCATTTGTACTTCCCCCTCCACTCCAATCGGATGAGATCACTGCAGTTATTAAAAACCACACTAAGCTGAACAAAGCCCCCGACCATGACCTAATCACACCGAAAATTATCCTAGAACTCCCTACCATCGCCATACAATACATCTGCAAACTGTTCAACGCTATAATAAGAATTGGCTACTTTCCATGAGCTTAGAAAAGGTCCACTATCATCATGAGTCCTAAAGTGGGAAGGGACAAAACCCAGCCATCATCCTATAGGCCAATTAGTTTGCTGCCATGTCTTTCGAAGCTTTGAAAAGGTCCTGCAGATCCGACTGAACTCATTTCTGGCATCGGAGAACACAATCCCTTCACACCAGTTCGGCTTCCGCGAAAAACATGGGACAATTAAACAAGTCAATCGTATAACATCCGAGATCCGAACAGCACTCGAACTAAAAGAATACTGTGCGGCTGTCTTTCTGTCTTTCAAGGCTCTCGATAGAGTTTGGCTGGAGGGTCTGATGTTCAAAATCCGACAAAAACTCCCACAGTACACCCACAAACTCATGAAACCCTACCTTTACTATAGGAAATTCGCTGTAAGATGAAATGGTTCCGTCTCGGCTGACTTTGAAATCAAAACTGGTATACCGCAAGGCAGTGTACTCGGCCCATTGCTCTATCTGCTGTACACTGCAGACTTACCAACGAGTTCGGGACTTACAACGTCCACTTTCGCCGATGACACGGCAATCCTCAGCAGATCCAAATGCCCAATACAAGCATCTGCAAAATTAGAGGAACACCTCAAGGTGGTAGTGGAATGGCTTGCAAACTGCGAAGCGAAGCAAAAAGTTACAGCTTAAATTGAAAGCGAGTAGCTTACATTGGATCATCAACTCTCAGTCCCCTCAACGTCTGGAGTATAAAGTCCTCATATACAACTCCGTACTGAAACCCATCTGGACTTACGGTGCCGTACTATGGGGAAATGCAAATACCAGCAATGTCGACATTATACAAAGGGCGTAGTCGAAAATTTTAAGATCAATCACTGGGGCTCCGTGGTACATACGGAACGACAACATTCAAAATGATCTGAATATATCTAGCGTAAAATCTGAAATAGGCTGTCAACAACTAAAGTATTCTGCGAAACTGGATGCACATCCTAATGTTCTTGCCAATTTCCTTACGCAAACTAATAAAAGAAGTCGTCTTAAAAGAAATGGCAGATTGCAAGTGATGAGGATAAGGAGTAAAAAAAAATCAGCAAACATATCGGCAATTGTCTGATCATTGTCAGCTTTATTATTTTCTAAAGACGTAAGACGGGTGAATTGATGTCTTATGTTTAACATTCAGAAATTTATAAAATTGCTTAGAATCGCGAGAAAACCTAAGTTTACATCGCTGAAGATAATCCTTATAGCAATGTGAATTCAGCACCATAAAATTTAATCGAGCAACTACATATAGGGAAAAATCCGATGCTTTACCGGATTTTTTAAATCTTTCATAACATCTTGATTTTACGTTCTTAAAGTTACATAACTCACGTGAGAGCCAAGAAGGTCTATCAGACCATCCTTGAGTCACTCGCGGGACACAAACATCAAAGAATGACTTAAGATTTTTATAGAAGACAGAAATGACAGAGTCCATATCCGTGCAAATATACAGATATGTCCATTCATTTGATAACAAGAGTTTTTTAAGTTTCGTAAAGCTTGTCTTGCGAAAACATCGGGTTGGAGGCATCGAGGTTTTATGTCTAGACATAACCCCAAAAGGAAGGTCAATGGTTACATACAGAGTTGGGTGAAAGTTGTCTTCAGGGATAATTAAGGGATCAGTCCTGGAAACATCGCAGTTGGAAAAATCCAACACAAATTCAAGATATAGTGATCTATTACGACTATTCCGGACAGGATTTATTTGAGTTAGGGACAACTCAAGCAGACCATTTATGAGCCAATGTGACAAGGAGGGCAACAGTATTAAAGAATCATATGAGAGGGTTCAGGCAATCTCAGGTAAATTAGAATCCCCAATAATAACGAGCAAGTCTTTGTCAAAGAGTTATGAGGAAACAAATTGAATAGCTTCCAAATGGTGAATGTATCAGTATACATTGGACTTGGCAGTCCAAGTCGCACTGTGGTGGAATATACAAACAAGTAATATAGGCAGAAAAAAAAAAATTAAAGCAATTTTAACATTAACAAGTTCAATCGCCTGACTGGAAGAGTGGACAATTTCAGACGAGAACGCCGAATCAACACCGATCAAAACACCACCACCATTACGGAAAGTCCGATCATGTCTATATATTCAATATTTTGAGGGGAAAATTGAAGCATCGGCAATATCAGGCTTCGGCCAAGTCTCAATAAAGGCAAGAATATTAAAATCAAAAGCTAAACTATCTACATAGAGTAAAGAGAGTTTATACTTTAGTCCCCGTACGTTCTGATATGTTAGAGTTAGGGAGGAAATTAGTTTTTTGACCCGCCAACAGGTGCAGACGAGACGGAAGGAACGTTATTCACAGAGACAGGTGGCAGAGGCTACTTTCTTATTGTATACTCTTTTACAACAAGGTGTTCCGAAACCGACGAAATGTCTCGAGTATATGAAAAACGGATTTTTTCCACAGCAATGTTTGGTGCTTGAACTTTGCCCTGGATGTAGGCTATGACTTCTTCAGAAGTAGTATTCGGATGAAGTTTCGAAATAAAAATTTGCTTTTTCGGTGGAACTACAACAAGGGAACTGGGAATACTAGGCACAGCAGTAGCGGCTACAGCAGACGCAGCATCAGCTGGCCCAGCCAGCACTTTACTATCTCCTTTTGTAACTATTTTATTGGCAATATTCCTGGAAACGGATGTTTGACCGGACGGTTCGGAAACTACAACGGATATCGTGTTCGTAGGTTGGATACTGTCTCCGGGGAAATGGGAAGAGACTCCACACCTGCCAAAGCCGGACTGCTAAACGATATCAGCTGCTGTACATTTGGTGACATAGGGTCATTGTCGGAAGCCGGAACTGGTAGAGAACGATGTGCCGTCGGACTGAGGGATGCGCCCTGAAACCTGCCCCTCTTTCGGGTCGGAGATTCAATCAAAAGTTTAGAACTTCTGAATTGAACCTCCATCGCCAAAAGCTCTTCCGTTTCATAAAACTACGCATCTCGAGCTCCAAGCCACGACACGGATCACAGACCCATTTAAGGCCGACACCCGCATTTTGACTGTGTAACCAGCACATTTAAAGTGCATTACATTGTCACACAGCCAACAGTAAAGAAAGTCTTCACTGGTCTTGCTGGGATTATAGCAATTATATTTGCAACAAACAGACATTTTATGTATGTCGTATAGCTCTAGAACAAACATTTTTGCGAAAATTGGAGTATCCCCATGAAATTTACCAATATGATAGTATTGGATATAAAATCTCAGATCCTAAAATTTGATTCTGATCGGATAAATAGAATACAAGTTACGGGCAGTATAAATCGGCTCAACCGCTGCCTGCTGCCTACTACGTCATCATCAAATCAACAGATGCCATGATACACACACATACACAATAACACATACATACACGGCTACTCTGTATTTGTGTGTGTGACGATCACACTTGTAAGAATTTTATTAATACATACATTTGTTAGTAGGTACCCTTCAGTACCAAATGTCGCCGGGGACAAAATCGCCACATATTTCGAGCCACTGACGTCGCATAGTGGGGCCTTTTGGCATTTTATATTGCAAAAATCATAGCTTCTAAGCCAATAAAGCAATTTTAAACATTTAAAAAGCATATGATAAAGCATATGCTGGATGTTTGTGGTGCTGTAATGTTCAAGGTCAAAGTCAGAAAATATTTCCAAGCATGTTTTTCCTTTAAAAATGGGGCGTGTTCACGCCACCGGATGAACAGCAGGGAGTGAGGGGTAGGGTTTTTTCCCAAAACGGAATGCGGTCATACTGAGGGGAGTGACAAAGGGCTTTACTGGAAATCGCCATATTCAATTGCGTACGTGTTTTTCATCCGAACACCCGTTCTTTTTCCTGTCGATTTTATTTTGCGATTTGTAACATTTTTCAACCCGAACCAATTCGTGTGTGTCGGGATATCTTGTAAATTAAATAAATCAGAATAATTTAAGCGAAGTTCTCGCGCGTTTTGATTCACTCACCAGACCTCAGAAGAAATTGGCACCCGCCAAAGTTATACACTAGCAAATCCTTCCGCCCCTCCACGAACATTGGTCCTTCGAGCCGGATATCCTTCCGCTCTTGCAGCTTGCATCGGCGGAATTCCTGATAAGTACAACATTTCTTATTAAATATCCCATTCATATTATATCCGATTACATACTTATAAAAGTGTGAGGTTTCCCACTCTTCCATAGCGACCTACACACTTTTGTATACTTGTATGTACATCCCTGACCTGTTCCAAAGGTTACCTGGTATTTCTACTATGTATATGATTGGCTTTCCGCAATTTAATAATTTGAAACCTACTTAATTAAAGCAAAAATTCACAAAACATAAACAACGGCAGAACAGCTGACTCCCGATCAGTGCTGACACTCAAGTCTCATCAGTGCTGACACTTGAGCCAAGTGGTGACTCGGTCACGACATCCATTTTTTCCATCGTGATTTTTGTATTGTGCCAAAAAAAAAAAATATTTCAATCAGTAGGTATCTAATTCGCAAAATAATTTCTAAAGAAAAATAAGTATTATTTTATTTTATAAAGTCCTATTTATTTTATAAAAATGCTAGTGATTAGTGTTGATGACTGTAACGAACACGCGGGTGTCGGAGTGCACTCTCTGTCTTTCTAACAAGTGGCTCGGCTGAGCTCAGGGAAAATGGGGGGGTTCTTGTGCTCTCCCAAAACATGCGCTACATAAATAAAACGAAGACAGAGATAAGGAATGAAGGACTACACCTAAATAGAGATCTGTGTGCAGAAGTAACGGATGTTATTTGAAGGACCTAGATGTCATGGCCTTCTCTTTACCCACCCAACCTAGTAAAACCTAAGAAATCTCGGTATTACCCATATTATGGCTGTTAAATCTCTTACGTCAGGTGCCCAAATAAACTGAATCAGCAATTCATTATTTCATACATATATTCAATTCAATGGAAAAATGGCATATGCCTTTAAGATAGGAAGTTAACATCGGATTTCATATCCAACTTATATTCATAGTATTAACAAAAATTTCAAATATATTTAAATCCTAATTAATTCGGTAATGAGTAACGTAAAAAAATGTGTGGGCAGATTTATAAGTCTGAACTTGACTTAATCTAAATTTTACGTTATGTATTTATTTCACTTTTTTAAAAATCACAAAAAAACAAACTAATTCTGCGGTCACGGCAAGCGGTTATATTTTGCCAAAAGATTTTCTGCGGCTATGCCGTACTTACATTTGCATGGTCCAATCCAGTCAGCAGGCCTGATGATGGGTGGAGCACTAGATGCTGTTGAAATTATTAAGAATGGTGGCACCGAAATATAACTTGCTTCTCATTACCAACAAGAATCACTTTTAACACCTGCTATATAGAAAGTTAATTAGAAATTGCAAGCTTATAAATTTTAACACATGTTTGTACGATACTTAAATAACAAAAGAGAACTGCTGGTTGAAGGCCAACTACAGGCTGGGGCGAGGTTAGGGTTCCTCAACGATGGGTTTGGAGTCTGCGACAACGTCTTCCACTAGAAATCTCCAGTGATGGTGGGGCGGAGCTATCCCGTGTCCTAAGGTGAATCATCCACTCCAACGAGGGTTCGCCTAGGAATTAGGCTGGCTGGCTACGCTCCCCACAACTATATGTGTGAGCACTATTGCCAAATAGCTCTCCAAAACTTATCCGCTGGTCAAGTCAAGAACTGGGTCGACATTTATTTGGTCGCATTCCCAAAAGTTCGACTTGAAACCATGGATGGGGTCGTCGTCTGGCACTGGTCTCTCTGGCCTTATATGGCTAACACTGAGAGTACGCGCTTGCAGTTAATGAAGGCAAGACCGCGCTGGCAGTGGCGAATTAACTTTATTATGTTCCTTTATTATAATGGGAACTTGTGAAAGAGGCGTGGACGTAGGTAATGTCCATGAGGGGTACGGAGTATTACGTAACTCCACGTGCATTTCTTGCACTTGCGATTTTCTTTCGCTTTCTCCCTCCTCTTATTCGCACGACCGCACTCTCGCTTAGACCATTCTAGACTCCCCGCACACTATTCAAGCTCATTCTTTTGCTATGAGCTTTTCTATGGAAGTGGATCGTGTAAGCTCGGTTCCAAAAAAAAAAGCTCAAGGTCAATTCGCCGTAGAAATAGTGTATGTCAAATAAGTTCGTCTAGCTATCAGATTTATAAAATTAAATGTTGGAAACAGCGCACCTTACATGACAAAGATTTAATTTCTAACTTTTCGGCAGTTGGTGCGTCTAGCTCGTTCAAGCGTCACCGGAAGAAGAGAGAGAAAACTTTCAGTGCGGCACCAGGCCGATACCGATATTTTGCATAGGCGACTTAATACTAACAAAAGATACGTATTATACTCCTTGCTCTATTTTGTGCTATTTCTAGTTTACATTTTATTTCTTTATTGAATTCATCAATGTTGTAAATGGGTTCTACAGTTTCGGATGAGAATGGGACAGTTTTAGGATGTTTCGCAAAGACTAGTTCAAAAGGTGCATAACCATGTACGGTGGATGGAGTGGTGTTAAAGCAATATGTGAAGTATGCTAGATATTCATCCCAATCGTCTTTTTTAATAGATATATATGACCTGATGTACTCATTGAAAGTTCTATGGCTCCTTTCTACTGTTCCAAGAGTTTGATGATGGTCCGCCGTGGAGTTAATTTTAGTTATGTTAAAATTGTTGCAAAGTTCTGTTAGTATTGATTTCATATATTCTGTTCCCATGTCTGTTAGAATTGTTTTAACTGAGCCATAAATTAAAATGAATTTTTCAAATATTGCCTTTGCAACCGCTTTTGCACTTTTGTTTGGAATTGGTATTGATATGAGATATTTGGACAGATCGCAGATAATAGTAACTGCGTATTCATTACCATTCATTGTTTTTGGTAATGGTCCAATTGTATCTATTATTATTGTGTCAAAAGTGGTTGCAGGGGTTGGTGTTATGATCAATGGGGAGCGGTTGTGTCTGGTTACTTTGTCTAGTTTGCACTTTTCGCAATTTTTGATGTATGTTGCAACATCTCGAGACATATTTTTCAAAAAAAAATCTCTTTTTATTTTTCCTAGCGTTCTGTTTACCCCGCAGTGACCTTCCTCTATTGGGTCATTGTGATATTTATTTTGTTTATTTTTTATTTCGTCTTTATTTGTTATTACTTTTACTTGAGGTCGAACTGCTATTTCTAAATTTTTTAATGTGTCTTTTCCTTTTTATTTTGGTTCATTAAGTGTAAGTGACCTAAATAGTTTTTCTGACATGTCTATCTTCAGTTTATAGATTCTTTGAGCACCTGCTTATTTTCAAGCCTTGGAAGGAATCGATCTAGATCTATTCTTCCATTAATGATCAAATCGCCTATGTTGAAGGAGAGTAATTTTTCTTTATTTTTGGTAATAAAACATTTGCATTTTTTGAATTTAATTTGCGCGTATTTTTTGGCTTCGTTAGGATTTATTATTTCATATATTCTTGGTGTTTCTATTCTGTTATTGTTAATTTTGTTTTCCTTATGAGTTAATTTTTTTGTTTCTGATCTTGTGGCTACTTTAAGTATTTTATTAGTTTCTATGTTTTTTATATTTTCGAATTCAATTCTGGAGAGAGCATCCGCTGCGAAATTTTCTTGTCTCCTGATGTATTCCTTAGTAAAATCGAACTCTTCTAAATCTAACCTTATTCTAGTAAGCTTTGACGATGGGTTTTTTAGAGAAAATAGGTATGTTAATGGCTGCTGGTCAGTTCTAATTAGGAATTTTTTTCCGTATGTGTATGGTTAAAAATATTGAATTGCCCAATGTATTGCTGTTAGTTCTTGTTCAATTATTGACTTATTGCTTTCGCCTTTTGTAAATGCTTTAGATGCATATGATATGGGTAATTGGAGTCCACCATATTCTTGGCTGAGGACGGCAATCGATCTTGCGATCTTGCTTGCGTCAGTTGTGATACAGAATTTTTTATTGATATTGGAGTATTTGTGGACTTAATAACTTGTTTTTTAAGTATTCGAAAGCTGATTGATAGTTTGCATCCCAGTTAAATTCTACATTTTTCCTTGATAATTTATTGATAAATCGTGCATGGTATGCAAAGTTTGGAATGAATGTACAGTAATTACAGAATGCTACAAATCTTTTGGCTTCGTCGCCATTCTTGGGAGTCGGGTAATCTTGAATCGTTTTGAACTTGCTTTCGTCTGGTAAAATTCCTTTATTTGTGCATTTGTGTCCTAGGAAAGTAACTTCATGTCTGAAAAACGAGCATTTGTCAGGGTGCAATTTAAAGTTATATTTTCGACAGGTTTCAAAAACATTCCTTAAGTTTCTAACCATGTGACTTTCAGAGCACCCAATTACAATTAGATCATCCATATAAAGGAATGTTTGGGATGGTGATAGACCCGTGAATGCAAGGGACATCATTCTTTGAAACGAGTTTGGTGCAATTTTTAATCCGTATGGTAATCGCTTGAATCTGAATGAGCCGTTATCTGTGGAAAATGATGTTATGTCCCGAGATTTTTCTTCTAATTCTACTTGATGAAATCCTGACATTACGTCTAAACAAGAAAAGTATTAAGCGCGTCCTAGTTGGTCGAGGATATCGTCCATTCTGGGTAGCGGGAATGTATCCGCTACTAGTTGTTTCTTAATTTTTCTATAATCAACTACCAATCTCCACCGTTTTTCTTTGCTGCCAGGTAGCGATTTTTTAGGAACCAATAAAATCGGACTATTGAACTCAGACATTGATGGTTCAATAATATCATCATTGATCAATTTGTCCACTTGTTTATTGATTTCGTTTTTTTGACTGTGTGCTATCCTGTAGTTTTTGGTGTAGACTAGTGTTGTGTCTTTGAGTCTTAATTTTTGTTTATAGAAATTGTTGGAGGATATTTGTTCAGATTCTATTGCGAATACATTATCAAGTTCTGAGCATAATTTATGTAGAGGTTCTTTCACGAAGTCGGGAAAATGAGGTGCTAGTTTGTTCATTATTGTGGATTTATGTTTTGAACCATGTTGTTTGTCTATTTTTAAGATTTCATAATCGGACAGGTTTTTATTTAATAGATTTATATTTGTAATTTGCACGTCTGTGTTGTTAGTATTTAATATGCGGACATATACCTGTAGTACTGGAGGTGGCGATTGACCATAGTTGAACTACCTTCCCCACTAGTTCTTACATGGGTACTTACCTGACTGACCCTATGGTAAGCGAACGCCGAACCACCGAGCAACAAAGTATATGCACGAAACGGCAGAAAACATAAACGAAAAAAAACAGTTCTATCTTCCCCACTAGTCCTAACATGGGTACTTACTTGACTGACCCTATGGTAAGCGAACGCCGAACCACCGAGCACGAAACGACAGACGAAAAAAAACGGTATCATCATCACATACATATATTTTTGGTGTTTTGCGAATAGCGCATAGGTAAAGGAAAAAAACAATCTTTGCTTTCTGTCGCTGTTTCTTTCCTAATTTACAAAAACAATTGTTATGGAAATACCGTTTCTTTTCGTTTATGCTTTCTACTCTTCCTCCAAGGCTGCTGCGTTCGCCGGTTGACCAAATACAATCAAGCATTGCAAGTGAAGTTCTGAAGCAGCAACAATCGTAAATATTCCAAGAAAATTTAAACATATTATAATCAAAACAATATGGATAGTAAAAGGCATTTAAGAAGGCTCAAACCGGAGCAGAAAGCCAAATATATAAACAAATTAAATTGGGCCGCGACATTAGAAAAGGGAGAAAAAAAAAATAATGAAAGTGATGGTGAAATGGAAAAAGGTTGAGGAAGTATTAAATGTGATAGACATTGACAGTGGCATAAATAATAAAATCGAAGAAAAAGAAATTAATACTTTAAATGAACAGTTAAAATTGTGGTTCCTCAAGCATAGGCCGACGCGTGATTGCGCGATTGACTTAGTGAAAATATTAAAAAGCTATAATTTGGATGTTGTTCCATTCTACAAATATAGTTCGCCAAAAAAAGCAGATATAAGGTCTTTATTTACACATAGTGTTTAAGAATAAACATAGTGTTCATCTGAGCTGGCTTCACCAAATCAGATGCACTAAAGAAAACACAATACAACTTTACCTTTGTGCCAAACAACTAATCTAGCATATGACTAGAATTACAATCAGCCACACACGATGTGTGAAAAAACACTTGTAATTCTAAACTAACCCAAACGATCACAACGGCAGGATGTCAAGTGGCCGACGCCGTGTCCAAAATAATAATACATTTTCAACCCCCAAATACGTGGGTGTGAGTCTAGAATAAGATCTTCTAAGAACAATTGTTACCTCCTAGAGCCTAAGAGGATTTGATGGAAAATGGAATTAAAATAGACAAAAAGCACTTAGAAGCACAACTTAGGGCCATTGTTTGTGATGCTCCAGCTAGGGCTTACGTCAGTGGGACTCCTGGACATACATCATCGCATGGATGTTCGAAATGTACACAAGTCGGTAAAAAAATAAATGGTGTATTAACATACAAAACAGAAAGTGGAGACTTAATAACAGACGAGGACTTCAAAGATAAAAAATATTCCGATCACCACTCAAAGCACTATTTGACAAAAATTACACCTTTTGAAACGCTAAATGTTAAAATGGTTACCCAAATTCCATTGGATTGTATGCATTTAATCGATTAAGGAGTCATGCGTAAATTTCTTGACAGATTAGTAAATAGCAAGACTTGTAATAAATTAATGAAAAAATAATATATCGCAAAAATTAATTGACTTACGAAAAAAATGCCAAGAGATTTTGTAAGAAATCCTAGATCCCTAAATGAACTGTCAAAATGGAAAGCGACAGAATTTAGGCAATTTTTACTATACACAGGAATTTCCGTACTAAAAAATGAACTATTTGACGACCAGTACTATGAGTTTAAGTTACTGCATTGCGCGTATAGAATGTTGTGCTGCCCATTCCACAGAAAATCAAATTTGGGAACCTGTCAGCGCATGTTGCAGCTTTTTGTAGAAAATTTTCCAATTATATTTGGTGAAAATAGCGTATCATATAACGTCCATAGTTTACTCCATGTTCAACAAACGGTGGAGCAGGTGGGCGATCCAGTAAACGGTTCTGCATATGCTTTCGAGAATTATTTACAACATATTAGAAGTTAAGTTCGAAAGCCAACAAAAATTTTAGAGCAATTACAGAATAGAATAGACGAAGAGAAGTTTTCACCAGTCTTACCAAGATCACACCCCGTCAAGAGTAATAAATATATAATTTTCAAAGGTAGCAAATTAATGCAAAAGGAACCTAATAATTATTGTTATATTGAAGGAGATATTCCTGTAGTTATAGTATCTGTTATGGAAGACTCTGTCGAACAGTTTAAAGCAAGGCGATTTATGAACCTCAGAAACTTTTATACTCAGCCTTTTAACTCCTGTGACATAGGTATTTACTTAGCAGATGCAGAACCTTCACTATCTGAAGAAATTTTTAAATTAAGTCAATTGACTTGTAAGGCGGTCGTTCTCCCTTTTTTTGAAAGAGATTATTATAATGCCTTGACTACATCATATTCAAGATTGAGTGGATTATCATACTTTTGATTTTAAATATTAACGTGTTTTATAATTAAATTTTACAAATCAATCAAAGCTGAGTGGTTAGTTTTTAGAATAATTTAAATAAAAAAAATGTCGGGCAGTCCGGAAAGAAAATTTAAGCGGATGGATTTTTCTAATAAGCGTAAGTGCTTAAATTGTGCTAATTAATTTTAATAAATAGAAGCAAATTAAGTATTTAATCTTTTCATTTTTAGATCAATTATCTAGCTGCAATTGTTCTTTAACTATTGGGCGCCTTGAACAACTTGTTTTCGAACTAGCAGAACAAGTTCGTTCGTCACGTGGTAAGTGTGTCACGACATTTTATTTAAAATGATGCAATAAATTTATTTATTTCTTTTTCAGCCGAGACGAAAGTGGCACAGGAAAAATTTAATATTCTTGTGGAAGAAATTCATTCTTTAAGAGGTATAAGTATGATTTAATGATCTTTTAGTTAAATATGCATACCTATATATATTCAATCTAAATTTAGCTGACCAAAAAGTGACACAAGAAAAAATCGAGGTCCTTGTAGAAGCTTCCTCCGAGCAGACTGCCACCATAAAAGGAATGACAAAACAGCAAGGACAAGGGCAAAAAGTGGCCAAAAAATTCCCAATTCAGACCGTGGAAGACCTTAATGAAGTAAATATGGAAATAAACGACACAAACCGAGAGCTATATGTTAGTACAAACACAGTTTCAATTGTTTCTTAAATACTAATTCCTATTTTGTTTACAGATTGATGCGATTAGGACCCATATTATGGCTGGGGGAATTTTAAAAAACCTTAAAAATATTATGGCTAATCCTGTAGTATTAGCATACAATGTTGATGGCAAGGCAAATCAGCCTTGAAAAACGAGAGCACTTTTTATGAAGTATTACTTGGTAGGTATTATTTAATTCATTGCCGATTTAATTACAAAATTTAATCTTTACATTTTTCCCTAGATGAAATAAATTTGGTTGATGGCAGTGGATCACCCGAAGAACAACTGCGAAAGGCCATGCAGCTGCAGAAGAAGCGTTTCTTTAAAAACAGTAGCGTGAACAAAAAGAAAAATGAAAATGAAACAGATTCAAAGTAAAAAAATTTATTTTTAAATAAATAACAAAATTTCATTAAAACTATTTTAACACTTTTTCATTTCTTTTCACCACCCCTGGATTGAGTACCCATTTCAGCACCCCTGGCATGGGTATCCAGCCTGCTAGCCCTTTCATGGGTACTCACATCACCACCCCTGACATGGGTACCCATGTAACTAGCCCTTTCATGGGTACTCACATCACCACCCCTGGCATGGGTACCCATGTGAC
Source organism: Drosophila equinoxialis (assembly GCA_018150345.1). NCBI lineage: Eukaryota > Metazoa > Arthropoda > Insecta > Diptera > Drosophilidae > Drosophila > Drosophila equinoxialis. The sequence continues at coordinate 931,271 of JAECWI010000481.1, forward strand.
TAGCCCTTTCATGGTGACCCAATTCGCTAGTTCGCGGTAAACGATATGGTGGCGAGTGACCCTTTCTGCGGACATTTCATACAAGAAACGACATGATGAAATGCATTGCCTAGGGTCAGCAAAGTAAGTAATGGTGGTACCCTAGTAAGTAGTGATTTCACCAGCTACGAACTAGTTATCAGTACTAGAGGGATAATACTCTGAATACACTCTTTGATATTTGTGTGCCTCTTGGTAGGCAGGAGCGGCTGGTTCTCTCGAGAGTTATCCAATTTGAAAAATGTGAAGACTCGATATTATAAGAAGTTTCAAAAAACACGTTCATCAGATTACGCTGTGTATACAGTCGCTCGTTCAAAACTCATGTTCCTTAATACACAATTCTATAAGAATTATCCTCAGCGCTGTAAGCTTCAGTTTTCTTCTGACCCTAAACAATTTTATAATTTTGGTAATTATAAACGCAAGACCTCTGTGCACCCATTTTTTTGTCTTTTCAAAATAGAAAAACGATCACTGATCTAGCAATTGCCGATATGTTTGCGAGCCAAAACAACTTATTCCTCAACGGAATATCGAGCAAGTCCGTATCCTTATCGTTTAAAAAAGGCTAATTGCATTTTCAATCCAGTGATTGATGAAAGTTCTCTTCTTAGCGAACTCAAACTAGTTAAACCTGTTTATTCTCCGGGGCCAGATGGTCTACCTGGATGTGTACTCAGGTTTGTGCAAACGCATTATGTAAACCCATTTTAAAATTGTTTCTATTGTCTGTCGAATCTTCCTCTTTTCCATCTATTTGCAAGGAATCGTATATCATTCCTCTGCATAAAAATGGCAAAAAGTCCCATGCCTCTAACTATAGGGGTATCTCAAAATTGTCCGCTATTCCGAAAGCTTTTGAGAAAATTATATCTTCGCAATCGCAACAATTTTGCAGCTCTATTATTTCGCCATCGCAACATGGGTTTGTGAAACGTAGATCTATAACCACTTACCTTTTAGAATTTACATTTATAATTATCACTTGGTTTAAAAATGCTAAACAAACTGATGTCATATTCACTGACTTCAGCAAAGCCTTTGATCCTATTAATCATACTTTATTACTTTCTAAACTGAACGACATGGGATTCCTTTTTCTTTCTTGGGTTCGAGAATATTTAACAAACATAAAGTAGAAGGTACTTTTCAATATTTTTCAATAATATTTTTCCTATTCCATTCCTGTGACATCTGGGGTACCTCAAGCTTTGTCTTACTTATAAAGAAACAGATTCATTTAGTCGGCTACAACAACTAAAGTCCTTTTTACTTAGCTTGTCCGTTCTATTTTAGAGTATGGATCTTGCATTTGGTCACCTCAGGTAAATTTGTCGGTACCATGTACGCAGAGTAGACATCCTTTGAAACCTTTATCCCGTAGTCGATGCTCTTTTAACTATGCCATGTATGAACCTTTTAGGGTCCTCTGCTCTGATTACAACCTTCTATTCCCTGTAATTGGCTCAGAGTGTTCTATTAATATACTTAAAACATCTATCCTATCCCATTTAGTTAATAAACAAATAATGCTATACGTATCTGTCTTTTTTTCCATTGTGTATTTGTCCACTTGATTCGTGCCGTGCGTTAGACGGCTGCACCCTTGGGTCCGTTGGGAGGTGGGCAGTTACAGGCATTGTCCTGGTTAGGTAGGGGTTTCGGCTATAATCAACACATCATCGATATACACGACTTGGTAGGTGTGTGCCAAAACTCCTAATGCTTTTATTGAAATACAGAAGGTGCATTTTTTAGACCAAAGGGCATGGTTTTTCTCTTCCTTACTAAGCCTGTATGGACTGTTTTTTGTGGATCCACAAGTATAATTATCCAACTGCACTGTGGAAACTCGCGTCTTTTAAATTCCGTCAATAAACCAATAAGAGTATCGCTTTAAGAAATTAATTAGAGCAATCTTATCAAATTCACTTATATAGGTATCAGGATGTATAGGCATCCTAATATCCGACTTAACTAGTTAGTTGTTTTTGTTTTAATAATTTTAAAAACGAAGAATTTCTCGGCCAATCAACACATTGTGTTGTAGAAATCTTTCCATAATAACATAAATCAAAACCTCTAAATTGTATGGTTTTACATTTATATTAGTTAACTGCTGCTGTGTACTATAAATGGGTTCGTTACTTAAACCGTTAAGTTTTACAATATTATTAATTCTTTTACCCTTAAACTTATCGGTAGATAGAAAAAAGGAACGGACTCACCACATAAACTTATTGTTCCTGATGGTGGAGAAACTGGGCAAATGGTTACACGCATCTGAGGTAAAATACCCCACTCCACCGCACTTGAAGCAAATGATTGTCTTTCTCTTCTGCTCTCGACGAGAGGCAGCCTGACGCCTGGATTCTTGTTGATTGCAATCTACACTCTTATGCCCAAGTTTGTTCCAGAAATGGCATTTGACGTCAGATTGTAGCCGCATTCGATTGCTTTCGAAATCTCCCGGATTGAAATGGTCCCGTCTCTTGCGAACAGAAAACGCTTTTAATTCGACTTGCATTTCCTTTCGCGTCTTGGTGTCCGTTTGAAAAAATGGTTCGCTGCACCTTGGGCTTAACCTGAGCAACGTGAGCCAGAACCACTGACATAGCAGCTTGCTCCATAATCATTCTATTCCATTTTGACAGAAGTGACGTTAACAACAGGCTTCCGCACAATGACAAGCGCTCTCCATCTTTCGGCCGACCATTGATAATATTGAAAACTGCCGCAGCAGGGGTTTCGGTGCCTTCAAAATGCTTCAGAAACAATTCCTTGAATTGGGGCCATACCATACCAGGAAAGGATATTTGAGGAAGCCAGTTGGATGCACTGCCTTCTAGTGATTTGCTTAGAGCCATTAGAAGTGCGCTGCCTTCTAAAGAGTTTTCTTCTAAAATTAGGTCCACTGTAGAGCACCAGGCAAAGGCGCTTGATCCTGCGGCATCAGGATTAAACTTTAACAGGACTATCGGACCGGTACCTTTCTTTTCCACGTGTTCTTTTCTTACTGCCTTAATCATCTCCATCATGCTGCGATGTTGCGACTCCAAAATGAAAAACATGCGGTCATTAGGATTGCTATGGTGTGGAGGCAACATTTATTAATCAACATGTTGCTTAGGACTCAACATCTCAGGTGTCAGTCTGCAAACGCTGCACGGCAGTGTTGTAAATTACACAATGCACTGACACTTGACAATTCTTGTCAATTCTTGTTTGAACACAACGATAACTGTGGTGACGTGGCACAGTTGGGCCTTTTGCTGGACTAGCGTTGCAAAAATACGTTTTTTCATAATCGCGTTTGGCAAAAATGATATATGCAATCGATAGGAAATACTTCAGAGATTATGAATCCAAAAAATTTTTGAAATCGGTTGGGATTCATGGGTGCTAGAGGCTTCCAAAGTTGAGACATTTTTAGTGAATAGGAAAAAATGATAATTTTTAAAAAAAATCGCAACTTTAAAACTGAATATTGGGCGATTTCAACAATCGATCTTGAATTTTTTGGTTTTATCTGAAAAGTATGTTCTTTATGAATAGCATGTTTCATAAATTTTAATAATTACTTAAATCGTTATTGAACTAGAAGCGTTTAAAAAATGTACTAAATATTGGCATTTTTTGAACTTTGGTGGAATAAAACTAGCAAGGATCAACGAGTATCAATACCGGACTACATACACTAGGTAGGTGAAATATTTACCTATCAGATGTATATAGTCCCAATATGCGGAGACCTGCGACACCGATGCGTAAGCCATAAAACTAAGGCAACCTCGCCTAAAAAATGCGCTGCAGGTATAAGGAAGAAGAAGAGCGCATGCGTATCGGCCTGTAGCTTCTTTGTATTTGAATGATAACATTGCGTAATGCTGTTTTGCAAATACTACCTGTTTACAAATATGCCTTTCTACAATGATAAATTGCTAATTGACATAAACTGGACGTTTTACCCGGATACAAAAAAATTGGATTTGCCAAGAAGGAAGCAGTACCGGCAAATAAAATTATAACAGAGGTATCTGTAGAAATAAAACTCCAGGATTTAATGGATCACACTGCGAGGCGTCTTTTTGAAAGTATGCCTGATGGAGAGGTGGATCTTCTTCCCGAAAATTTGACATTACTCAACAAATGGGGATGTGATGGATCATCTGGACAAAGCGCCTACAAGCAGATTATACACACAGAAGATGAAGCTATTTCTGATGAAAATATGTTCATGGCTTCTGTAGTTCCTTTGCGCCTAAAAAGTGAAAGTTCTGAACATTGGAGAAATCTTCGACCGTCATCGACCCACTATTGTCGGCCTTTGTTATTCAAATATGCAAAGGAGTCCTCGGAATTAATCAAATCAACTGTTGGCGACATAAAAAGTCAAATAAGCCAACTGAAACCTGCTGTTTTCCAAACCAAGAGTGGAAAAACAATTACGGTTAACTTTGAGTTTTTCCTGACAATGATTGATGGAAAAGTGTTAAAAGAAATTACAAACACTTCCTCAACGTTAAGGTGTCCAATTTGCAAAAGAACTCAAAAAGAATTTCAGAACTTAGACGATTCAATGAGTGAGGAGAACTGCTACGAATATGGAATTTCTCCGTTGCATTGCAGAATAAAATGTATGGAGTTTATTCTGAAGCTAGCTTACACACTTCCTCGGCCAGGAGAAACAAAAACGGATAAAACATCTCGTGAGGATATTCAGAGCAGGAAGGAGATTATACAAGCTGAATTTTCTCGGAAGCTGGGACTGAAAGTTGACTGCCCAAAGTACGGATACGGAAACACGAATGATGGAAATACTTCAAGGAGATTTTTTGAAAATGATGAAATGACATCTCTTATAACAGGTGTTAGTCAAGAGATCATTAAAAGGTTGGCTATTATCTTGAATGTTATAAATTGCAAGGAAATGGTAAATGGTGAAAAATTTGCCCAATATACTTCAAAGACTGCTCATCTTTTGACTGAATTGTATCCGCAAAAAAAACTTACCCCAACGGTACATAGGATTTTGGCTCACGGAAAGGATTTAATAGAATATCAGTGTTTACCCGAAAGTCCCGAAATGTTGAGTTTATTAGATATTGATATAAATATAGAAAATTATTTTGAAGAAAATCAGCCATCAATAGCAAATTTTCAAAATTAACCTAAAAAAAAATTTAAAAAATTTTTTTTTTCTTTTTGTAATTATGTTAAAAAATCAAATTAAAACATTAAAAAATGTTACACAGTCGTCTAAAACAATGAAAAATTCCATTTGTGATTGAAAAAAACCGGGTTTCGATCCATTTTTAAAGGAAAAACATGCTTGGAAATATTTTCTGACTTTGACCTTGAATATTACAGCACCACAAACACCCAGCACTTTTGACAAACATTCATTTTGAAGCTTAAGGTATTCTTTATCATATGCTTTTTAAATTTTTGAAATCGCTTTATTGGTTTAGACGCTATGATTTTTGCAATGCTAAATGCCAGAAATCCCCACTGTGCGTGGTAAAGGACGTATATACATATAACCGATAATAACTGTGAGTGTGTGTGTGCTGAAAAAAGAACTAGGAGCAAACTTGAAGACTTTATGAATGTGCAAGAGGCACTGAAAACTGAAAAGAAATCTAATATTACATTGTTTCACAAGTTTATATACGAAGAAGAAGGCAATTGTACAAATCGCCAAAGACTAAGAAAGTTTGAAGGGTTTGATTTTGATTGCAACAGCAGTTCATATAAAAGTAAAGTGTCTTATATGGAAAAGAATTTAACAAATAACGATTTGGTGATTATTTGCAACGTATTAGGTTTATCGCATGATAAGTCAATTCTAACTTCCCATTTATTTCGCAATTTGCAAGCTGGCAATTTGCTAGCTGACTTTGAGACAGAGAATTATCAAACCCATGATAACGACGTTGAGTGCGAAACAGATGGCAATATGCAAGACGAAGACGAAATGTTGTCAGTAGTGAGCGACGAAACGAATTTTAGAACAGCTGCAACAAACGAAAATATGCGAAACAAAACGAATATGGCAAACTCTACAGTCGTGGCCAACAATATTGATACGCAAAGTGCAGTAAATGTCAACATGCCACCACCGAAATTCGCTTTGAATTTTTGGGATGTTGAGGACTCTTTACGACCTTTCCATGGTGATTAAACTTTATCAGTTGAAGTATGGATTGAGAATTTCGAAGACATGGCTGACTTAATGCAATGGGATAGTTTACAAAAATTTATTATTGATAAAAGAGTTATTATTGCTAAAATGTTTATTGCGAGTGAACGGAATTAAAAATAGATCGACATTGAAAGAATCACTTTTAAATGAGGTTAAAACAGTAATAAATAGTGCTGATTTACATAAGCAATTGTCAGAACGGAAAATAAAAAAAGGTGAAAGTGTTCAAGAATATTTGTTGAAAATAAAAGAGACGGTATCACGGGTTAATATAGAGAACAGTGCTCTGATGCAGTATGTGATTGACGGAATTAATGACTTGAGTATGCACAATGATAATAAAAAAGAGAGTGGTACCTATCGGTTCATTTACTGGAAGGCTTTTCGTAAGCCAAGAACAGTTTCATTTGGTTTTTCTAGTAATATCACCTAAATTCCTAGATGATGAAGTGATTTTAGGAGAAGACTTTTGAAAGCAAGCTGAAATAAAAATCAATCGTTATGGCGTACAAATCGGGAAATATGATGAACGAAATTGACATTGACTCAAATGCATCGAAAAGTACGAAGTGCGAAGTGAACGAACTTATCAACCAGAAAAGTTAAGTATTCGAGACCACCCAGATTTGCTCTTACTGAACGGTGCATAATCGATAACCGAGTCGATCAGTGGCTGAAAGATAAAATAATAGAACAATCCGAGTCTGAATTCAGCAGTCCGGTCGTATTAGTAAAAAAAAAAAACGAGATAGTACTCCACGGAGACACGTTAATGCCATTTTTCGTGATTTAAACCGTGCTGGTACGTCTATCCCATACGTCGACAAAATTATAGTGCCTGGTAAAACTGAAGAAGAAGCCGTCTCAAATCTGAGAAATGTTTTGAGGCGCTGTGAAGAATATGGTTAAGTAATCAATTTAAAGAAATGTTACTTTTTGAAGAGAGAAATAGAAATTTTGTGGCATAGTATAAAGAATCAGATGATATGTATCTCAGACGCAAAGACCAAAGCTGTGAAAAATTTCTCATGCCGAAGAATCAAAAGCAGCGCCAAAGTTTTCTTGGCCTGGTTGGTTATTTTCGCAAGTTCATTGTAGATTTTTCGATTATAGCCATACCTCTTACTGATTTATTAAAGAACGATTCAAAATTTATATTCAATGAGAGTCAAATAAAATCTTTTAATTTGGTAAAAGAATTGATAACTCAAACTTTGCAAATATTTAACTCCAAGTTTGAAACAGAATTATATACAGACGCATAGATTGATGACTTCGGAGTAATTTCATTACAAAAGTTAGCTGATGATAAAGAATTGCACCCTGTATACTACATGAGCAAAAAAACGACTGAAGCGGAAAGAAAATTCTCTAGCTATGAATTAGAGATTTTGGCGGTAGTTGAAGCATTCCGTAAGTGCCGAGTTTACCTTCTAGGTATGCATTTTAGAGTCGTAAGCGATTGTAATGCGCTGCGACGATGGATAAAAAAGATGTGTGCACTAGAGTCGCACGTTGGATTCTTGAGATCCAAGAATTTGATTTTGATGTTGAGCAGCGTGCATGAAATCGTATTCGTCATGCAGATGCACTTAGGCACTACCCCGTTGTGATTATATGGGAAGGTTACATTCACAGTAAATTAAAGAATGTCCAAGTACAAGACGACCAGTTAGAGGCCATAATCAATATCTTTCCTCAAAAAACTTCTCATAACAACTATTTTATGAAAGCTGGCATACTCTATAAGTTGGTCGATGATGAAGAACTAATTGTAGTTCCCTCTACTTTGCAACGGGAAATTATTAAACATGGTCATGAAAGAGGCCACTGTTTTGTGAAAAGGACGAAACAAATAATTGCAAAGGAGTATTATATCCCAAAATTTTATACAACACCAAATAAGATGCTGTATCCCATGTCTAACACTTAATCGAAATCTTGGTAAAAAAGAAGCAGAACTGCATCCACTGCCGAAGGAAAAACTGCGATTTCAGAAGTTCCTCATCGATTTTCTTGGACCCTTAGAGTCAACTCACAAGTAGTATAAGCACATTCTTGCAGTTATCGATGGCTTTGCAAAATTTGGCTGGTTGACTGGTACGAAGGAAGTAATCAGAACTCTACAACAACAAAGTTTAATTTTTGAAAATTAAACTACGCAATCTACCGAAGCAGCAGATCATCCATATGCAAGAACAAAATAAGAAGACCTACAACATACGTCGCAGACCTGCTTTCATATATAAAGTCTATGATCTGGTGGCTGTTAAAAGAACACAAGATGTTAATTTTTGACACGTCCCCTCCCGGCTTTTTGTAATCCGACAAATTTGACAACTTTTTAAAATATAGCTCTGAAACTTGAAATGTATGTCCTTAAAATTACTAGAAGAATTAAATCTAGCCAGCCAGCAGCTAGATTTTAGCCGTATGTACAGGGATCTTTGTTTAAAGTTTCTTTCTTTAAACAAACTGGCCAAACGTCTAACGAGTGTGACTCTACCGTACATTTATTGTCGCAATTCAAGTTCGTTCCACCGTCTGAGAAGTTTCCCCAGAAATGTATCTTGAGTTGCCGTATAAGCAGTCGCCAGCACTCTTTATTTCATCTTCTCGCATTTCTTTCCATTACGCCTACATCATCAACTTGTCCCTCCTTATGCTCTTCATTACAGATTGAAGTACCTCAATCTATCCCTCATGGGTACTCTGATCAATTATTGGATCATGCTGGTTCTCAATCACTCGTGGATTCCAATGCTCCTCCGCTCCACTAACTGTAGAGCCTCATTGGAAACAATCATTTATATCTAGGCTTGCTTTAGATACTTCTGAATCGTCTGTGGATGCTTAGGTTATGATGTCTAGGTCTAATTCTTTTAAAATTACAGTACCAAATAAGTACTTCTCAGCTATGGTTGACCCTCCTTTTTGGCCAGAGGTTTTAATTGTACATGAGTTTGCCAACAATAAGAGTTCCCGTCCGTTGCCTGTCCACCTTTGTAATTAATCTTCTGCTTCAAAAACTAATAACGTCTAGTCAAAATGTAAGAGGACTTCTTACCAAGTTCTCGAAACTGTTCTGTGATAGCCAAACCTTTTCGGCTGACATATTATCTTTTTCTGAAATTTGGCTTAACTCGTCTGCTTTGGATAACGAAATTCTTTCTAATAACTTTAATTCTTATAGGCTTGATCGTGTTGGTCGACGTGGCGGTGGAGTACTCATTGCTGTCAACTCGAATCTGTGTTCAAGTGTTGTGCCGATTGATCTAGCTTACGTGTTGAGTTTATTTGAGCCGAAGTTACATGTTCCAACTTTAGCTTATATTGCGCCTGTCTGGTTCACACGTAGGCTGTCTAATCTCCGTAACATTAAATCGAGATATTTTAAAAGGTTTAAAAAAAAAAAACTGTTCGAGTTACCTCAGGAGTCCCCCAAGGCAACCATCTGGGCCCACTGTTATTTACCCTGTTTATAAATGAGTTGCCCTTGGCCTTGGCTCATTCACGCGTGCTCATATTTGCGTATGACATCAAAATTTGTTATTCCTATAATGATCCTTCTCTCCAACAGAACTTGCAGTCAGATCTTGATGCGTTTGTCGCCGTTCCTAGCTCATTACTCTATTAAGTCTGTTCTGTTAGAATGTGTACCAACATCCAAAGACTTAGGCGTTATGTTTGACCCAAAACTTTCATATATCATATTGTCAATAGAGCATCATAAAACGTTGGGCCAAAGAATTTGATGGCCCCTACGTAACAAAGGTTTTATGCACTTCGTTAGTTCGCCCTTTTCAAGTATATTGCTCGCCAGTGTGGGACCCTCAATATGATGTTTCGCGTTACGCGGTCTTAATTGGGACCCGAGTCTTCGCCTACCTTCTCACCTCTTCTCTCCTCAGCTTTCTGTCTATCTATCTACAGTGAAACCGCTGAATGTATTCTGGACTTGGATTGTGCAACTCATGCTTGATCACATTGGCTGTAAATCGGGGCATAGCTGACACCTTGTGCAAATAAAACACCTCCACCGGGACGGGAATGTTTAGTTGTGTATATTGCTAAGCTACCTTCTTCAATTAATTGTTATCTGTCGTTTACATTAATGTTTTTCGTCAACTGCTAGGTTAGTTGACGTAAATAAATAAAAAAATAAAATAAATGAATAAATACATTTTGAAAGCTAAAACCAGAGGGCCGGGGTTAGCTTCGACCGCGTCGTAGTTTGTATACCCTTGCAACTGTTTTGATAACTCTTTTCTTACCCATAGCCATCAAAGTGTAAAAACTTTTTATCTAAAAAGTCTAATGTCTGCGAAAGAACGGCCCGCCATCTTAGCATAGCAAAGTTATTGATAAAAGTCACTGTTTTCCACCGATCGTTCCTATGGGAGCTGTATGATATAGTCACCCGATCTTTATCAAATTTGGCATAGCCATTAACAGATATATTAAACTAACAAATATTAAATTTAAAAGCAATCGCAACAAAAGTAACGAAGTTATTAACAAAAGTCACTGTTTTCGACCGATTGTTCCTATGGGAGCTATATGATATAGTCACCCGATCTTGATCAAATTTGGCACAGTGGTTTATATGTGCATTGGACTGACCAATATTAAATTTCACGACGATAGCTCATAAAGTAACGAAGTTATTGAGAAAAGTCACTGTTCGTGACTTTGCCGTTTGTATGGGAGCTATACGATATAGTGGTCCAAACCGTCTGAGTCCGAGATATACAAACTGTGCAGTATATACAAGCCTACATGCAAAATTTCAGCTCTGTACTCTTACGGTCTAGGAGGTGTTCTCGTCGATCCAGACGGACGGACTGAAGGACATGGCCATTTGAACTCGTCTCGTCGTGCTGATCAAGAATATATGTATATACTTTATACACATCTTCAAAAAGGGCGTCGCACGATAGAGAGCGTAACAGCGCAAGTGTTCATATTTTTTAGTAGACGGCACTTCAATCCAAACCCATTTAAAATGGAAATATGCCTTGACATATGTGTGGGTATCGAACACCTTTCGACTAATGTGGATATGAATATGTGTGATTTGGATACCCACGACATTTTATTTGGGTACTCCACGTACCTTGTCAGATGAAATATACCCAGTCCCTGGCAATAATATCTTTACATTTTGAAATTTCTTTCTTTTCATCAATACACAAACACAACATTATTACTCTTTTAACTTCAAATTTTTCTTATTCTTTTCTTATTCATATACAGTTCATGTAGCGTTGCGTCTGTGTGTGTATGCTCTGTTGATTTGATGATGACGTAGTAGGCCGGCTGCCGGCAGCGCTGCTTGCTGTCTACTAGGTCATCATTTGAACCGATTTGTGTTGACTGTAACTCGTGTTCTATTTATCCGATCAGATTCAAATTTTGGGATCTGTCAATTTATGTCAAATACTATCCTATTGGTAATTTCATGGGGATACTCCAATTTTTGCAAAAATGTTTGTTTTAAAGCTATATGATATAGTGGTCCGATCCTTACGATTTTCATACTTTATCTCACCCGGGTAATAAAAAGCCCACAAAAAAAAATTCATCCCGATAGCTCTTAAGATGGAACGCGTACGCACAGACAGACGGACAGACGGACATGGCTATATCGACTCAGCTTCTCATGCTGATCAAGAGTATATATACTTTATGGGGTCGGAAACGTCTCCTTCTGTGCGTTACAAACATCTGACCAATTTTATAATATTGGTCATAATGGTCATATAATTATATTATTTTATAATAAGCGAAGCACAACACGCATACACATACAGTTCTTGTAGCGCTGCGTCTGTGTGTGTGTATGCATGTGCTCTTTTTGATTTCATGATGAACCGATTTGTGTTGACTGTAACTTTTGTTCTATTTATTCGATCAGATTCAAATGGGATCTGAGGTTTTACATCCAATACTATCATTTTGGAAAATTTAACCATGAAACTCCAATTTTCGCAAAAATGTTTTTTCTAGAGCTATATGATATATTAATCCGATCCGAACGATTTTCATACTTGATGTTTTGTTTAAAATGCTAAACCTAAGGGTGGGGCAAAATGGCAATTTAATGATGGCGTTTTAAAATCATAACTACATATATTTGAATAAAAGTCCGATATATAAACTTGTTATTGATAAAAACAGTACATATGGCAGAATCAGACGGATTAGAATACTATATCATATATGTACATACATACATACATATGTACATATGTAGCTACCATACAAACCATACCATACAACCAATCAACATTGTTGGTGGTACAAAAAGTTTTTTTATAAAACAAATTTTTTAATATTAATCTATATTTTGATTTTCTTTTTAAAATCGCTATACTCTTTGTAACGGTAAATTATATCGAAAAGTATCTGCGACCAATAGTTGGATAATTAATTAACCTTTCATTTATGTAAGTGCTCATATGAGAGGATACGAGGTCCCGATCAAGATCCCCTACATACATACATATGTACATATGTACATAAGTATGTATGTATGTATGTATGAAAAATACCGCCATAAAAATTAATTCATGAATTTATTTTGGTTCTAACGTATGAATATTTGTATTTAGACACATCCATCCATTCACTTGAATCTGCACATATATGTACATACATATGTATGTACATACTTACACATTTAAGTTTCTACCTTATTGTTCAGTAGTTGTTGGTAACGCTTTCAGTTGACTTCGAAACTCTAACAGCAAACCATTTCAAACTAGACCCAGAAAGTTATCAATAAGGTGATAATTATTTGATATTCGAGACTTTTGAGCAAGACTTTGAAAAAATATATACAGATTTAAATAACAAGAACAAATACACTAACAAAACAAATTAAAAGTTGATATTAAACAGTTTGTATACTCCTGTAAATTACCAATTCTATCCTCGCATTTGTCCACAAGAAAAAACATACATATATACATATGTATGTATGTATGTATCAACATACATACATACATATGTCTGTACATTCATATATGTATGTATACTATACAAAAGCTGGTTTTTTATAAGTTCTATTCATCCGACCTCCTCGAAACTTGAGAACATTATGTTAACTTAAGATTTCTGTCTATTTAGATGGAATTCTCCAAACTCGACTAAAAAGTCCTCCTAAGACAATTTATTCTGAAGAATTTATTAAAATTAAGAAATTACGGAACATTTTTTTTTTTAAATTAAAAAATCAAGTATGCGTGAAATGTAGTGCCACGAGTCTGCATACACACGTACATATGCATGTATGTATCTACATATATGTAGATATCTACATATATGTAGATACATACATATGTATCAGAAGGTAACAGAAATATTATCTTTCTATAGCCAATTAAACCGGTTTCAGTCGTTTCAATAAATATGTATGTATGTATGTACATGCATGTACATACATTTGTACATACAATGCTGGGTTTAATATACTTACTCACATTCATACATACATTGTATGTATGTATGTACGTATGCATTAGGGTGGGTCAAGTTGTATTGAGCAAAAAAAATGAAGTAAGTAAGTCGTCTCGCCGACTTAGGTATACCATACACCAGTAAAACAAATATTTCAAATTTGTAATAACTAATGCATTTGCCTATTTTAAAAAATTTTGTTCACATGCTTTTTACAAGCATATCCTAATATCTCGCGCACTTATGCATAGCACCCTAGCGCCCCCAACCGCCAACGGCCATATCCGGCCTTATGCAAAAACGTTTATATGCATAACTCAGCTATTTTTTGTCCGATTTTGATCAAATTTGGTATTTTGCTGGGTATTAGTATCAAATTTAAGTGTGCCAAATTTGATTGCACAAGGTAAACAAATACGGGAGATAATTGAGTTTTTCAAATTTCGGGGGCGGAAAGGGGCGTGGCAAAAACTTTATACATACAAAATGTGCGCATTTACTATGCAAATTTGAATTCCGCCCCCGCAATTCAAAAAAGACGTTTATCTGAAAAACTATTGCAGCTAGAGACCTTATTTGGTATGTACATACATATAAAAAAAAAGTTTATCTCAAAAACTATTGTAGCTAGAGACACCAAATTTGGTATGTTTATTTGCTTAGTAAATGCGCACATTTTGTATACATATATAAAAATGTTATCACGCCCCTTTCCGCCCCCAAAATTTGAAAACTCGATTTTTCCCGTAATTTTTTACCTTGTGGAATCAAATTTGGCACACTTAAATTTAATACTAATACCCAGCAAAATACCAAAATTGATCAAAATCGGACAAAAAGTAGCCGAGTTATGCATAAACAAAGTTCTTCAGTAAAAACAAAATAATAAATTCAACTAATCAATAATGACAAAAAAAATAGAATTAATCATTATCGGATGAGGCTTGAGTGCCTGTTGTCGTACGTCCCCTTTCCTTCAAAAAGAATTGGTCCAGTATTGTCTGACCAATTTTTTTTTTTTAGCGTAAAATACAATTCCTTGTAGCAATTCATATTCACAGCTACCGCCTGGCAAACTCTAAGACTCCTTGCGCTGTTAGGATTGTTTTTTGTTTGGAGGTTAGGTTGTGTTTTTTGGAGTGTTCTAAGCGGTCACAGTCATCGTTTTCAGTAGCGATATTCAATTCCAGTTGGAAAAGTTCATCATTGGAGAATTCTTGGTTGTGCGAGGCTAGCAATTCATTTATGTCAGCCTCCTCCATACCTTCAAAATTTAACCTTTCATGACAAACAGCTGGTGTATCATCAATGTCCTCAGTGCGTTTTTTGTGAACACTTTCAGCTATATTTTGCGCCAAACTCCATTCATGCAAGATGAATTAATCTCCTGGCACGAATCGGATATAATTTCTATGGCTTTCATAATGTTGAAATTTTTCCAAGACTGTATGTAGCATAGTGTAGTGTATGCACATACGAGTTCTGATTACTCAACATAAATATTGAACGGCAACACTCTGTTAGATCAGCGACAGCGTGCCAAGTGCCAGCACACATTGCAAGTGCAAAAGTAATCTGATATGCACTCATTGCATTCAACGCTTAGAGCCGAGTCAGCATGTTTCCCATACTGACCGCTAAAATATATGTATGTACATGCATAACTCACACTCTCTGCCCGTCTTACATTTTGTTACTTTACTTTTATATAAGATATATAAAACGGATGCTCTGCCGCTGCGCCGACAGCTAGCAAGCCTTTAGCTAAGAGAACCAAATTCATTTAATAAGAGACATTCGTCAAGAACACATACCTATTTTATGACTGGTGAATAATAATGGAACATCATACAACAATACATATACTACCTATAATAAAATAGTAGGTTCACCCATCCTTTATATAACAGTTATACAAGCTGCTAGAAATTCTACAGCCGCAATTTTGAGTTTTACAGCCACCCTTGTCCTCCAGTCTCACTTATAAGAAGCTTAAAGGTTCGTCGAAGGTAATACCTTTTTGAAGTCGATATAACTCCATGATCCATAGGCTGAATAACGGATGTCGTGTTAGGTGGTAGAAATAAATAAACCCCGGCCCACAGCCTTGAAGATTAAATTTTCTTTTTCGCAATAAGCTTTAATTTCTGGAATATCGCACATTGAAACCCAATTTTGAAATAAAGATGCTGTCATTTATGGTTTTTTTGTTTGAACGCCAGTGAACAGGAAGGTGATCTTTTAAATAACCTTTCATAGCTCTAGGGTTTTCTGATTGATAAATGGTTTAAATTTAAAATCACCGTTTGCGTTACCACCAAGAAGAAGAGTCAGTCTATCCTTAGCGTTAAATCCAGACGCAGATTTTTCTGTTGTAGATATAAAGGTTCTCTGAGGTAAGCGCTTCCAAAATAATCCAGCCTCATCAACATTAAAAACTTGTTTCAGCTCATAGCCACCATCATGAATTAATGCTTTTAATTCTGTTGCGTAGAGTTCTGCAGCAGTCATATCAGCGCTAGCTGCTTTAAGAGCAATGTTGTGCAGATTCGCTCGAACCATGAATCTCTCAAACCTGCCTTGACTTGCTTCAAAAGTTTCTTTCTCGTGTACACTACTACCACTAGCATCATCGTTGTATACTGTTTGACTTTTTAGGTCATCAAATAGGCTTCACGCTTTCGTCTGAATTATTATTTTACTTATTTTCATAGCAACTTGATTTTCAATCCAAATAGAAAGCAATGACTCCATTTTAATCGTTAAAGAACTCCTTGTACGAATTATCGTTTTAGCATCTATTGATGTCGCAGATTTTGCAGCCTCTCTTATTTTATCTCCATCACGATCCTTGATTGTTCTGTTGCCTTTCCTATATCCACAGACTTCTCGCCCTTATTAAATCGCCGCAAAATATCTAACTTTGTCTCCAAGCTGATCGTTTTATTTTTTGTAATTCCACCAGAAATTATTATTATTATTATTATTATTATATACGGTTTACTTATAATGTAAAATTAATAGTAAACTTAGCTTAGTGGCTGCAAAGACCTTGTAACATGTTTATATAGAGGAAAAAGGAAAAATTACAAATAAGTATGTATATATTTACAATGTGAGGTAATATGTATATAGTTAATTATTTAGATGAGTTCGTAAATGTTAGATGATTTTAAAAATTGAATGACTTTGGATAGGTTTGCAAAGGTTGGGTTAAATATGGCTGAGAGTGGGTTGGAGGATGGGAAAAGGGATTTTCTAAGGTTTAAGGTGTTCGGACAATCTAGTAGGATGTGATTAACAGAAGAAACAGAGTTACAATGTTGGCATAAGGCAGTGGTGGTGGGGTTGAGGAGGTAGGAATGGGTGAGGTTTGTGTGTCCAAGGCGAAGCCTAGTAATTCTAACGAGATCTCGCCGAGACAATTGGCTGTAGGTAGCGTAGTTGGTTATACTGGTTTTGGTTGTGTTATTGAGTGAGATTATTTACTTTTTTAATTTGTTTCAATAAGTCTGAGACATTATAGTTTTCTGTAAATATAAGGGGGAGAGTGTTGGCGGTTTTGGCCGCCTCATCGGCTTTCTCATTTCCCAAAATCTGGCAGTGACCAGGGATCCAGATTATTTTTAGTTTATTTGGATGGCTTAAGAGAGTCTGTCTAATTTGGAAGGGATAGAAAGATAGATTGTAGGGGTTAGTTATAGCTTGGATAGATGAAAGTGAATCAGTACAGATGGCAGTTTGATGTGACAGGACTTTGGCTAAGTTGGTTGCGGAGAAGATTGCTATAATTTCAGCGGAAAAAATACTGCTATGATTTTGTAAAAGGTATTGTGTTGTA
Organism: Drosophila equinoxialis; assembly: GCA_018150345.1. NCBI lineage: Eukaryota > Metazoa > Arthropoda > Insecta > Diptera > Drosophilidae > Drosophila > Drosophila equinoxialis. The sequence goes on from JAECWI010000481.1 coordinate 948,820, forward strand.
GAGTGGTTGTTAACAACACTGAACGATGTGTAGTTGTCATTTTTGGAACCGTCAGTGTAAATGAATCTATGATTGGGATATTTCAGTTGGATTTCTTTAAATAATTTACGGTATGTTTCGGGAGTTGTGGAAGATTTGGGTAGAGCATGAAGGGAGCAGTCTATGAACTGGTCGATATTTGCCCAGGGAGGAAATTTTTCCCGTGCAGGTTGTAGAGGTGCAGTCGGGAAATTAAGAGATTTGTTTAAAATTATAGCCCTTAGTAGCGCTGAGCATATCCTTGGTGGAGGTTTTTTTGATTTATTAATTTTATTGATATGAGTGGCAAGATGAGAAGAGTGAGATTGAAGGATGGGTTTGATAAGTTTGAAGTCACTAAAAGTTTTTCTGTTCTCAAAGGGAGATATGTTTGACTCAAATAAGAGGTTATGGGTTGGAGTTGTTCTGAATGCTCCCAGGGCCATTCGAATGGCTGAGTGGTATAATTTTTTTTTTTTTTTTTTTTTTTAACGTTTAATTTATTTGTTGAATCTACTCTTAAACTAGAGGCTAACAACAAGTTTGAGATATTTTTCTTAATCTAGTACTTATGATATATCCAAGGGATATTGCGCCAAGTTAGTCTTCTGTCTAGGTGGATACCAAGGTAAGTGACATCCGCGGCTTGAGGAATTGGTACGTCGTTTAGCATTATAGCTGGACAGTTTCTTTTGTTAAGCGTAAATGTAACATGTTTGCATTTTTGCTCGTTGACCTGGATACGCCAGGTTGCTAGCCATTCCTCTACCACCTTGAGGTGTTCCTCTAATTTTGCAGAGGCTTGTATTGGGCATTTGGATCTGCTGAGGATTGCCGTGTCATCGGCAAAAGTGGACGTTGTAAGTCCTAAACTCGTTGGTAAGTCTGCAGTGTACAGCAGGTAGAGCAATGGGCCGAGTACACTGCCTTGCGGTACACCAGCTTTGATTTCAAAGTCAGCCGAGACGGAGCCATTACATCTTACGGCGAATTTTCTATTGTAAAGGTAAGATTCCATGAGTTTGTGGGTGTACTGTGGGAGTTTCTGCCGGATTTTGAACATTAGACCCTCCAGCCAAACTCTGTCGAAAGCCTGGGCAACGTCGAGAAAGACAGCCGTACAGTATTCTTTTAGTTCGAATGCTGTTCGTATTTCGGATGTTATACGATTGACTTGTTCAATTGTCCCATGTTTTTCGCGGAAGCCGAACTGATGTGAAGGGATTGTGTTCTCCGATGCCAGAAATGAGTTTAGACGAATCTGCAGGACCTTTTCAAAAAGCTTCGAAAGACATGGCAGCAAACTAATTGGCCTATAGGATGATGGTTGGGTTTTGTCCTTTCCCACTTTAGGAATCATGATGATAATGGACCTTTTCCATGCTCTTGGGAAGTAGCCAATTCTTATTATAGCGTTGAACATTTTGCAGATGTATTGTATGGCGATGGTAGGGAGTTCTAGGATCATTTTTGGTGTGATTAGGTCATGGCCAGGGGCTTTGTTCGGCTTTATGTGGTTTTTAATAACTGCAGTGATCTCATCCGATTGGAGTTCCGAGTACTCACTATCCGTTAATGTGCTTGAAGGGGGAAGTACAAATGAGTTTGATGTTAGATTTGGCTGGAAAACCATTTTAAGGTGTGTGGCAAATACGGATGCCCTCTCTTCGTCACTGCGGGCCCATCCACCGGTAGTACCCCTTATTGGTGAAACTGTCTCTGTAGGAGCGCTTAAAGTTGGGTGGGCTTTCCACAGAGGATGTTTAGTGATGGATGGACTGAGCTTTTCTATGTATTTCCTTTGAGCCCAGATTTCCTCTTGTCTTAACTCCTTGGAGAGGTTGCGGCTGGCATGCCTTAGGCGAAGTTTTGCTGCTGGTGATCGAGTAACCTGCCATTCTTTTCTTAGACGTCGTTTTTCCGTTACTAATTGTTCTATCCGCCGGTTCGTAGGCCTGGCAGCAGGTTTAGCGTAAGTAGAGGCATGTGGAGTAGATACTCTTGCTGCAGCTCCCATCATCGACTCAAGTGTAGAGACGCACATGTCAATGTCCTCTGCAGCATCCAGTTTCGGCGAACAGTCAATGTGGGCACTCATGTACATTTTAAATTTAAGCCAATTTGTTTTGTTGTTTGTAAGTATATATGGGCGATCAAGTACTTGAGGTCTTGTTAACAGTGTGAATAGCACTGGAGAGTGATCGGAGGTTAAATCTAGCAGTGTTTCCGCAGTGATCCGATTACGCGGAATCCTCTTGGTTACTGCGAAATCAATCAAGTCAGGCACTTTTTGTGGATCTGTGGGCCAATAAGTAGGCCTACCCGGTGAGACGCAATCCATCTTATTGAGGGGGTTGACTATTGTGTTGTACAACTGCTTGCCTTTAGGATTTACCAGGCGAGATCCCCAGTGCGTATGTTTGGCGTTATAGTCCCCTGCTGCAATGAAGCGTTCTCCGAGTGTGTTAAAGAAACCGGTGAATTCCTTTTCAGAGATTGAGAAGCGTGGTGGGCAGTACATGGCAGCCAACGTAGTGTTGCCGCAGCTGGTTTGGACGGTTATAGCAGTTGCTTGAAGGTGCTGTGTTTCGAATCTGTTGAGAAACGAGTGTTTTATACGGTTTTTGATTAGGATACCAGTCCCGCCATGAGCTTTTCCGTCTGGATGGTTTGTTGCGTAGAAGGCATATTTTGGTATTTGAAAATTATTTTTTGATGTTAAATGTGTTTCAGATATCAGCATGACGTCGATTTCACTTGAGTCTAGGAATAGTTGCAGTTCATTTTTGTGCTTGGAGACGCCGTTAGCATTCCAAAGACATAGACTTAGGGAAGCCATTATTTATTCTCGATAAGCTTCTGGATAAGCAGGTTTTGATTCCGCATCAGTTCCTGCATACAGTTTTGCATGAACGTCATAAAAGCAGTCATGTTTTGATTAAGTGAGATCAATAGGGCCTCTATACCACTTGGAGTTTGCTGGCCAAGTTCTGGTGCGCTAGGTTGCGGATTCTGTAGATGGTGGAGTGACGGGGTCTCTTTCGCGGGCTCCGTCTGTCCAGTTCGGAGTACACTAGCGAAGGATACACTAGGATTGGTTGTAGCAGGCATGTTAGATGATCTAACAGCCTTGGCGAAGAATACCTCCGGTGTAGTTTTGGAGGCGTTGAAGGTGATTTTTGGTCCAGCTGGGGGTTTACGCCCGTTTAGGTGCGATTTAAGATCCTTGAAGACAGGACATCCCCTGTAGTTGGCTGTGTGGTTCCCTCCACAGTTACTGCATAGTCTTAGTGCGACGTTGTTTCTGTCCTTGGGGCAAATGCCATCTTTATGATGTTCGCCGCAGCCAACACACACTGACCTAAGATTGCAATTGTTAGCGGTGTGGTTGTATTCCTGGCAGTTTTTACACTGAGGTGGTTGGTATCTCTTATGGGGCTCCTCTACGGTGATTCTTCTGTGCAATAGGAGCTGAAGGTTGTAGATTGGATGCACTTCATTTGGCTTCGTCCGCTTTGCATCTGGTTGGAGCTCGATTTTAAAGAGCGGCTGTGCGACTTTATTCCTGTTGATGATGTTGACAACGGACTTAACCGCAAACCCTTTTTCGGCCAATGCGTCTGCTATTTCTTGGGGTGGGACCGATGGCTCGATCCCCTTTAACACAACCTGGAGCCCTTTACTGCTTTTTAGTTGGTAGGTATAGAAGTTGATGTTAGCATTACGGAGGTACTTTTCGATGATGCGGAAGTTGTCCTCAGTTTGGGTTTGACATTTAATTTCTTTTATGTTACCCCTGTTGAGAGGGGTTACAACAAAGTTATTTGCCCCTACTGTTTCTACTAGCTTCGAAATCAGGACGCTGCAGTTGGCTCCACGGATGTATAAGGGGGGTGGTCTAGCCGATTTGACTTTATCTACAGCGCCGGCTTGATCGTCTTGCTGATCGGCAAGAATTTTAAAACGATTCCCGCTAAGAAGTGCTACTCGTTCATTAGGTTTGGTTATTTTTGGCGTATTGCCACTTTTTTTCTTTTGCGGGCTTAGCTTCCGCTTAGTTATTTTAATATATCTATCCATTCCAGTTTGGACAGAAGGCGTTGGGTTGGGCGTGGCTGACTCTGGGCGACTTGTCGTTGACGGCTTGAGGCAGGTCAATACTTCGGTAGACGTTGCAGTAGTTGCTGTCAACGAGCTGACGGTGCTGGTCGGTGCAATCGGTGACCCAGTTATCGATATTGATGGAGAAGCACACTGCTCTCTCCACGGTAAATTGCTGTTGATTGCTGAGTGGCTTGCACTTTCGGTGTTATTGCTTACGGTAGCATTTAGTGGGGTCGGCGACACCACCGAAAAGTACGCGTTGTTGCGTTGGACCGAGAGACGACGCTCACGTTGTTGTTGTACAAGTAGTTCTTGTAGCTGTTGCTGGTGGGGATCGAGAGAGCTTGGGCCCGAATTGGTGGACATGGATTTTCCAGGCTTTCCTGTTGCAACTTAGTATTTATTGCTATTAGAACTAATAGCAATATGATTGTAAATAGGCGTCTCTGCGGTGACTGAGAGCCCTACACAATTTTTGCAAACGCGGTCTTTTTTTTTTTTTTTTTTTACACTAAATTTTGCGGAGTGCATTAAAAACACGTCTGCACGCGGCGGCGGTTGTAATAAATGATTTTATAATGATTTTAATTTATTTGTGTCGGATTGGGGGGCATTACCGTAGAGGTATATTCCATAGTCGATTTTGGACATTATAATGAGGTTAATGACATTTAGAACGGAGAGGGGGCTACAACGATATCTGCTATTGGACAGGCATTTAATAATGTTTAGCTTTTTTGAGAGGGAGGAAATTAGGTATGATATGTGGTCGGACCATTTGTATCTGTTGTTGAAGACTATTCCGAGAATCTTTAGGGACTGTACATTGGAAATGTTAGCGAGGGATGTGTGTAGAGAAGACTGGCACTTTTTTTTTTTTTTGCAGAAATGTATATTTTTGCATTTGGGTATGCTGAGTTTAGCTTCAGAGTAGTCACACCATTTAAGGATGTCGTTGAAAAGGGGGTCAAGAGAAAAGCTGCTTAGTTTGTTGAGTTTTTTAACTATAAGATAGTCGTCTGCAAGAGCAAGAATTGTTCTGTTTAGTTTATTATAAGCGATGAGGAAAACGATAACTGAGAGAGGAGAGCCTTGGGGTATGCCATTGTGTTGAGGGCGGACTGAGGATAAGTGGCCGTTGACACTCACAACGATTTTCCTGTTGGTCATGAAGTTGTAAATGTACTTTATGATTTTGGGACCTATTTTCCATAGTTTTAGCTCGTCTATGACGGAGTGTATGCCAATTTTACCAAAAGCTTTAGCAAAATCGAGTGAGACTATTGATAAAGGGCGGAAGATATCAGATAGTCTATCGATAGTAGAGAGTCTGATATTGATTTTCCTCTCCTAAAACCGCTCTGTCGGCTATTGATAGATTTGTTTACTAAGACAAACCACCATAGTCGATTGGCAATAATCTTATCGAGGGTTTTAGCAAAGCAGGAGTTAAGAGAGATTGGTCTGTAGGAGTTTAGGTTAGTTTTATTAGTATTGGGTTTATGAATAGGGATAATTTTACTTAGTTTGAAATTTTGAGGAATGTGGTTATTGAAGATATTGTTGAAATGTTGTGTTACTCGGTCTTTGACTGTAGGGTGTAAGTTTTTCAGCATAGGGTATGATATTCTATCTTGGCCGGGGGTTTTGCCAGAAAGTTTGGATAAGGCCATGGAGAGTTCGATAGATGAGATGGGCAATTCAATTTGGAGGGCGGTGGAAGATGGGGAATACAAATGAGTCGATACAGATGTTAATTATTTGTTGTTCGAAAAGGTGTTAGAGAAGTTAGAATTTTCAGATTCCGAAGACCAGAAAGAACAAAACTCTTCTGATATTAATTGGCTATTTGTGATTGTAGTATTAGGAGAGGCGAATTTTTGGATACAGTGGATTGGGAGACGTTGTTTGAGGCCACAGAACTTACGTATCGAGGACCAAATTTTTGATGAAGGGGTGTTAGGACATATCTCAGCGGTAAATGATTCAATCGATTTTCTTTTAGATTGTTTTAGTTCTCTTTTAAAGAGGGCGTTCGTTTTTTGTAGTTGACGATGTTGTCGAAGCATATATTATTTTTAAGGCGTGACCAAAGAATTTTTTTTTTCTTTTTTAAGGGCGGATAGTTTGGGGTTCCACCAAGGAACATTGCGATTATTTTGACGAGTAGGGTTGGTTTGAGGGATACTAAGACTGGCGCTTTCGCGAACGATTTTGATGAGGTTAGCTGCCTCTTTGTTTAAGTTTTGGCTGGGTGGCCGGAGAGAATGGTTAAAAAGAGTTAGGGCCATGTATTTGGGCCAATCTGCGGAATCAAATTTAAATTTTGGTGTAAGTTTTGGAGGAGGGGTTGGCTGAAAGAGATATGTTAAAATAGGGAAGTGGTCACTACCGTAGGTGTCGGATTCAACTTTCCAAGAGGATTCCATGGCAATAGAAGGGGTAGAGAGAGTGAGATCAATGTGGGTGAATGTGTGGTGGGTGGAATAATGCGTTGGGGAACCATCGTTGAGGAGAATTAGGGGTGATTGGTAAATGAATTTGCAAATAGTATTGCCTCGACGATTGTTAACAGGGGAGCCCCAAAGGGCGTGCCAACTATTAAAGTCGCCAGTGATAATAGTGGGGGCATTAAGAGAGTCGAATGTATCTCTGAGATTGCGGATAGAGAAATTTTTGTGGGGAGCGATGTATGAACTGAATATATTGAAATTTATTTTGGATTTTATTTTTACGCCTACAGTGTCGAATGTTTGGATTGGAGATAGAATCGTATGTTCGATTGAATCGTGAATTAGAATGGCTACGCCACCGGAGGATCCTTGAGAGGAGTTTAGTGCATAGATTTTGTAGTTAATAGGTGTTGGAATGTTTGTTTGGAGTTTGAGATGGGTTTCTTGTAGGGATATTATTTTTGGAGAGTATTTTTTTATTAGAATTTGTAATTGCTCGTAGTTGTTTACGTATCCATTGCAATTCCATTGAATAATTTTTAGGTACATGATTCTGTATAAGGGGATTTCAGAGATAGAAAGCAATTACTTATTAATTATAATATGTGGTGCGAAAGGGAAGGATTTTATGTTGTGGTATTTGGTTTAGGTTTGACTGTGTGTTTGGCTTTTAGTGGTGTTTTAAGATTGTTGTCTGATTTTGGATGTATCTTAGTTTTAGTATCGCTTAATATTGTCGTTTGAAGGTTGGGTTTAGGTAAGATGTTGGCATCAATATCCATTTCGGAGTCCGTAGGGGATTCAATTGTGTCGATGATGTTTTTCCTTGTATTTTTTGGTTGGGTACTCGAAGTAGTAGGGCAGATATCGGAGTAGTCGACAGTAGCATTCCGTGTTGTGTTTGTTTGTTCGGTAAGTTGGGCATTACTGGGTTTTACCTGATGAGTATTGGAGTCTCGCGTCACAGAGGCGCAGGATGTGTTTAAGTGTCTCTCGTTGTAAATTTTGATGGCATCTTTGAATGTTGTTTTTTCCAGTGTTTTGATGGTTATGATGTCTTTGTTCTTGATGTATGATTGGCACTTACGATCTGTACAGCTGTGATGGTAGTTATTAAAGCCGCCTTCCTTGCAGTTAATGCAGCAGATCAGGTTATGGCATTTATCGTTAGGGTCGTCAATCTTAAGATGGACTTGGTTGCTGCAATGAAGGCATAGTTTGTTGCCTCGGCATCGCTTTGTTGAGTGGCCCAATCTTCCGCAATCTCTGCACATTATTGGTTGTGGTATGAAAGGGCGCACTTTGACTTTGAGGTAACCAATTGAGAGATCTTCTGGTAATTGTGGAGAAGCAAACGCTAGGATAATGAGTCCTGTTTCTTTTAGTAAGTTTGTGTCTTTGTCTTTTTTTAGAATTTTTTTGTTTCGATGATATTTTGGGGTGATAGTTCTCTGGTAATGTCGTCTTTAGTAATATCACGAAGGCTGTTGCAATAGATGACACCTTTAGAAAAGTTTCTTGTTTTGTGTTCACTGACTTCGACTTTAATATTATTGGAGAAAGATGTCAACGTAATTAATTTAGTGGCTTAAAAAAGGTTGGTGGTTTCGACTTCCAATGTTCCACTTTTGACCGGATTTCTCTGGCGTTCTGATAGCTGTTGATGCTGCTTTATCATTTAAAATAATTCAATTTTCTTATACCCAGGAGATTGAGTTTGTCGGTGTTAAAGTAAATCTTAAATCTTGTAATGCTTTTATTACTTGTTCCTATATTCCCCATCGTCAGACATTATGGTCTATTTAAATCATTTAGAGGCAATTCTTTAGTTTCTAGTCAAGATATGCTCATAGTTTTAGGTAATTTTAATTTACCTGCTTTTTCATGGTCACTAACAGATGAATCTACCATGTTGCTGCTAACCCAAATCAATCTTTTCTTAAATTCTAATGGAAAATCGTTAGATCTTATTTTTGTATTGGATTCTTCTTATTGTGATGTTTCTAGGATCGAACCTTTTGTTCTTGCTGAAGATAAATTTCATCCAACATTAAATTTAAAAATAAATTTACCCTCACTATCAACATTAATTGGTTCAAATAAGTTACCTCTAACTAGGTGTTTTCGTAAGACTGACTTTGCCAGCCTTAATGAAAATATTTTTACCACCGATTGGTCTTATCTGTACAATTGTAGAGATATGAACTCAGCTATTCGCTTCTTTTATGATACTCTGAATTCACTCTTTGATATTTGTGTGCCTCTTAGTAGGCAGGAGCGGCTCAATAAACCTCCCTGGTTCTCTCGAAACAATTTGAAAAGTGTGAAGACTCGATATTATAAGAAGTTTCAAAAAACACGTCGTTCATTAGATTGCGTTGTTGAATCTTCCTCTTTTCCATCTATTTGGAAGGAGTCGTATATCATTCCTCTGCATAAAAATGGCAAAAAGCCCGAAGCCTCTAACTATAGAGGTATCTCAAAATTGTCCGCTATTCCGAAAGCTTTTGAGAAAATTACCACCTCGCAATTGCAACATTTTTGCAGCTCTATTATTTCGCCATCCCAACATGATCTTGTGAAACGTATATCTACAACCACTAACCTTTCAGAATTTACCTCTTTAATCAACAAGGGGTTCAAAAATGCTAAACAAACCGATGTCATATACACCGACTTCAGTAAAGCCTTTGATTCTGTTAATCATACAATATTACTTTCTAAACTGAACGACATTGGATTCCCACCCCTTTTCCTTTCTTGGGTTCGAGAATATTTAACAAACATAAAGTAGAAGGTACTTTTCAATATTTTTCAATAATATTTTTCCTATTCCATTCCTGTGACATCTGGGGTACCTCAAGGTAGTCATCTTGGCCCCCTGCTTTTCACTTTATTTATTAACGATCTACCATCAGTCATTGTTCATTCGCATGTGCTTATGTATGCTGACGATGTCAAGCTTTGTCTTACTTATAAAGATACAGATTCATTTAGTCGGCTACAAGATGATCTTAAAAACTTTCAATCCTGGTGCCAGTTTAATCTACTAAATCTTAACACTACCAAATGTAAGGTAATGACTTTTTTGCGTAACTCTCCTCAACTGGTCACTTATTGTCTGAACAATAATCATTTGGAACGTCTAAATAATATGAATGATTTGGGCGTAGTTATGGACCATTAGTTAAATTTTAATACCCATATTTCCACCACGGTCGCAAAGGCCATGAGTGTTCTGGGTTTCATTAAAATATGGTCTAAAGAATTTGATAACCCCTATACCACTAAAGTTCTTTTTACTTCACTTGTCCGTCCTATTTTAGAGTATGGATCTTGCATTTGGTCACCTCAATATGAGTCGCACCAGATTAGACTTGAATCAGTTCAAAAGCAGTTCTTGCTATTTGCTCTTCGTGGCTTAAGCTGGGATCGAAATGTCAATTTGCCTTCGTACTCTAGTAGAGTTCTTTTGATTAACCTTCCTTCCTTAATTAATCCTTTTATGCACAAACTTTTAATAGGTGATATTGACTCGCCAGAGTCATTCGAAAGATTCAAATAAATAGGTCGCTGAAATAAATTTCACATACCGCACGTACGGCACACGCTTACAAATTAATTGTAAAAAAAAATATCAAAGAAGCTAACTTCGGCTATGCCAAAGTTTATATACCAGTCCTTGGCAATATTTTTTTTAAATTTTGAAATTTCTTTCCCTGCAACTCAATTCATCAATACACAAACAAAACATTCAAATTATTTCTCTTTTTATAAAAATTTTCCTTCTTCTTGCATCATTCCCTAAGCGAAGTACAACACGCATACACATACAGTTCTTGTAGCGCTGCGTCTGTGTGTGTGTATGCATGTGCTCTGTTTGATTTGATGAAGACGTAGTAGCCAGCAAGCAGCGCTGTTTGCTGCCGGCAACGCTGCTTGCTGTCTACTACGTCATCATTTGAACCGATTTGTATTGACTGTAACTTGTGTTCTATTTATCCGATCAGATTCAAATTTTGGAATGTGTCAATTTATGTCAAATACTATCATATTGGTAAATTTCATGGGGATACTCCAATTTTTGCAAAAATGTTTGTTCTAGAGCTATATGATATAGTGGTCCGATCCTTACAATTTTCATACTTTATCCCACCCGGGTAATAAAAAGCCCACAAAAAAATTTCATCCCAATAGCTCTTAAGATGGAACGCGTACGCACAGACAGACGGACAGACGGACAGCTATATCGACTCAGCTTCTCATGCTGATCAAGAATATATATACTTTATGGGGTCGGAAACGTCTCCTTCTGTGCGTTACAAACATCTGACCAATTTTATAATACCCTCTGCAAGGGTATAAAAATGTTTGAAACTTTGTTTCCAAAAAACAAATATTGTATACACATAATACTACAGCGTGATGCTTAGTTAGTTTGAACAATGCTTCTTCCTTTAATCTGTTAACGCTTGTCGGACTATAAATACAAAAAATTAACTTTGGAGTTGTAAGCTATGCTTGCCTTTCTTAGCTTCATCCAGTTACACAAATCTAAATTGTGGCATGGCCTTAGAGTTTTAGAGTGGTTAGCAAAGCCTGCTGATAAGAGAATTTGGGAGTTCTTCAAACAGCGCTACACAGACAATCTGCACATTTGTTATTTTCCCGAAAATAACCGTGAGCCTGTTCATTTGAACGAAATTACAACTTAAATTATTTAACATTTATGTTTTAATATTCTTTGTTTTCCTATATTTGTTTCTTGGTGAATAAGTCTCAGAATATTCCGTAGAATCGGAATCTGATAGATGATTTGTACGACGAAAATTGGCCAGCCCTAAAGTACAAACACTGTCATGCAATTGAAAATGGACACGATAAAAAAGAAGAAATCAATGTTTTATTGCCAAAAACAGACAATAAATTTTATATATATATATATATTTTTTTTTTTTTGTCGAATGATTAATTGAAATTAAAAGTCAAGGTTCTTGGTTTTAATTCTTGTGAATAAGGAAAGCGTTACTAAAAACCGTGCTAGTATAACAACTTCGGCAAGAAAGCTCGACGCTCTGGTTATACCATGCACCAATGGGGTTTGTATGGGAGCTATATGATATATTTATTTTATTTATTTATTTATTTATTTTACGTCAACTAAGTCAGCAGTCGACGAAAAAGCTTAAGCTAAAATACAGATAAAAATTAATTCATGAAGGTATCTTAGCTTTATGCACAACATCCCCGACCCGGTGGAGGTGTTTTATTTGCAACAAGGTGCCAGCTATGCCCCGATTCACAGCCAATGTGGTCAGGGATGAGTTGCAGCCGATCCAATATCCAGTCCAGAATACTTTCAGTGGTTACGCTGTAGATAATTAAAAAGTATAGCGCGAAGAGAAGTGACAGATAGATGAGGAGAAATAAGGTGAGAAAGGTTGTTAAAAGATTGGCAAAGAACACGAAGAGGTTCGTGAAGAGAGTAGTTAGTCAGACATCTACTAAGGTGAAGAGGAAAAAAGTTTCTGGTCCGACGTGAGGGAACACAAAAATATAGCGTATCTAGTAAATTGGTAGAACTGACTTCGCCGTTGACTACTTTATGTAGAAAGAGAATCCCAAATACGAGCCTACGGTTGTAAAGTGAAGGAAGATTAAGAAGAAGAAGTCTGTCAGAATAAGAAGGTAGGCGAAGATTCGGGTCCCAATTAAGACCGCGTAACGCAAACTTAAGGAATTGCTTCTGTACCGATTCAATACTACGCTGGTGAACATCATATTGAGGGTTCCACACTGGTGAGCAATATTCTAGAGTAGGGCGAACTAACGAAGTGTATAAAACCTTTGTCACATATGGATCATCAAATTCCCTGGCCCAACGTTTAATGAAGCCAAGAAGACTGCATGCTCTATTAACAATTGAAGATATATGAATATTAAAAGAAAGCTTTGGGTCAAACATAACGCCTAAGTCTTTAAATGATGGTACACAATCTAACAGAACAGACTTAATAGAGTAATGAGCTAGGAACGGCGACAAACGACTGAAAGTCATAAAAGAGCATTTAGAGGCATTAAGGTGTAATTTATTAACGTGACACCAAACACAAAACGCATCGATATCTGATTGCAAGTACTGTTGGAAAGAAGGATCATTATATGAATAACAAATCTTGACGTCATCCGCAAACATGGGCACGCGAGAATGAGCCAAGGCCAAAGGCAAATCGTTTATAAACAAGGTAAATAACAGTGGGCCCAGAACAGTTTTAGATATCGAGGAACGAAAAGACACCTTTTGGGTTCTGCCAATAAGATACGACTTTAACCAAGCCAATAGTTTCGGGGAAAAACCCATGATGTTAAGTTTCAGGAGAAGCATAGAATGATCAACCGTATCGAAAGCCTTACTAAAGTCAGTATAAATAATATCAGTTTGACACTTTTTACGGAAGCCATGGTGTACAAGGGTAGTCATTTCTAAAAGGTTGGTAAGCGACGAACGACCTTTCATGAAGCCATGCTGACAAGGAGAAATAGTGGATCTGGATACGTGTTGAAGGGAAGACGTAATAATTTTCTCAAACAGCTTAGGTATTGCCGAAAGTTTGGCAATGCCACGGTAGTTAGAAATATCCGATTTGTTACCCTTTTTAAAAAGCGGAATAATAAAAGACTCCTTCCAAATATCAGGGAAGCGACAAGTCTCACTCGATATAAAAAATAACCGAGATAAAGGCTTAGATAGGGAAATCGAACACATTTTAAGGATGCAACTAGGTATATTATCAGGCCCGGGTACGAAGGAAGACGTCATAGATGACAAGCTAGAGATAATACAGTCTTCAGTAATATTAGGAAAAAACATACAATTTAAATGTGGAATTGTGAAGGGATAAGGTGTGGGATCCGAAGCAGTAGAAGAATAAGTCGACTGAAAGAATTTAGCAAACAGATCTGCAATATCTGAATCACTATTAGCAGTCTGGTCATTAAGTCTGAAGGTGGAAGGTAGTAAATTAGAACGTCTTTTGGAATTAACAAAGTTATAAAATCTTTTAGGGTTCTTATAAAATTCAACCTTACAGCGAACGATATAATTATTGTAGCATTGAGTATTTAAAAGGCAAAATTGAGATTTGGCTACACAATAATTTGCATAGTCACGTCGCGAACCAGTTTTTTTAAATCTTTTAAAATATCTCGATTTAATGTTACGGAGATTAGAGAGCCTACGTGTGAACCAGACTGGCGCACTGGAGACGGTAGAGACATTCACATAAGGAACGCATTTATCAATTAGAGAATTAAGAGCAGAGTAGAAAAAATTTACTGCACAATCTATATCACAGCACTCAAATAGAAATGACCAATCAAAAGAGAAAATAGGGCTGTTAAGAAGATTGAAATTTGTTTTACGAAAACATCTACGACGAGAATTTGAGATGTTATTGAATGAATTATTAACGGAATTGTAAGAAATAGTAATTTCAATGGTAGGGTGATAAGTATCTTCGGGCTTCACTAGGGGCTGTGTTTGTGATACAGCACTAACAGTGGGATCAGAGACAAAAACAAGATCGAGGATTCTTTTAGAAGAGTTAAGAAAAGAATTCAACTGATATAGCGGACATTCAAGTAGGCTATCAAGAAAAACATGTTGAGATGAGGGAATTAAGAAAGATAGATTATCATCAGCAAGCCAAGAAACATTAGGCAAGTTAAAATCACCTAAAGCTATAAAAAAATCACGATCTTTAAGACGACTAAAAATAGTTCGCAAAGCATCAGCATGGTGCATGTAGATCATGATATCAGAAGTTGGAGGAATATATGAACAAGAGATATATAAGCTAAAGTTAGAACATGTAACTTCGACGCAAATAAACTCAACACCTAAGGGGAGATCAATCGGCACAACACTTGAACACAGATTCGAGTTGACAGCAATGAGTACTCCACCGCCACGTCGACCAACACGATCAAGCCTATAAGAAATAAAGTTATTAGAAAGAATTTCATTATCCAAAACAGAGGAATTAAGCCAAGTTTCAGAGAAAGCTAATATGTCAGCCGAAAAGGTTAAGCTATCGCAGAATAATTTAGAGAGCTTGGTAAGAAGTCCTCTTACATTTTGATAGTGAATGCAAAGACTAGACGTTATTAGTTTTTTGAAGCAGAAGATGCATTAGGAAGGTGGACAGGCAAAGGGCGGGAGCGCTTATTGGGAGCAAATTCGTGTACAACTAGGCCCTCTGGCCAAAAGTTAGGGTCAACCATAGCTGAGAAATACTCATTTGGTACAGTAATTTTAAAAGAGGAGATTTCATGAGGCCTAGAAAACTTAAACTTTTGAATTAAAACCTTAGCAGGGCATATATTACCAATGTAAGCTGCCACAGACGATTCAGAAGTATCTGGAGCAAGCCTAGAGATAAATAATTGTTTACGATGGGGCACTACAGTTAGTGGAGGCGGAGGAGCATTGGGATCCGCAAGTGATTGAAAGCCAGCATGATCAGAGTTCCCGTGAGGGATAGATTGAGGTACACCAGGGCTTGTAGTGGGTACATCAATCTGAAAAGAAGAGCATAAAGAGGGACAAGAAGATGGTGTAGGCGAAAGTAAAATGGGAGAAGATGTAATAGAAAGTGCGGGCGACTGCTTATGAGGCAACTCAAGGGTACATTTCTTGGGCAATTCCTTAGAAGGTGAACCAAACTTGAATTGCGACAATAAGTGTATGCTAGAGTCACACTCATTAGACAGCTGTTTGGCCATTTTATTAAGAGAAAGAAACTTTAAACGAAGATCCCTATACATTCGGCTAAAATCAAGCTGCTGGCTGGCACAAGATGGGCAAGTCCAGCGCATTAAGCCAAGCTCAGGCTTAGACACAGACAAACCAGAAAATTTGTCGTAATCACGGCCGTTGAGGCCAGCACATTTTAAGTGAATAAGATTATCGCAAAGCCAACACGATATTGCTCTATACTGATCGTCAAAACGATCAGAATGCTTGCAATTGGGTAGACAACAAGCCATTGAAAAGCCAAAATAAACAAGGCAAAAAAAAAAAAAAACAAAAAAAAAAATATATAGAAAAATTTAAATAAACAGCACAAAGATAATTATCGATAAAAAATCAATAATTACAAATAAAACAAAGAGACAGCTGGAGTACACAGCACAAGAGAGAGTGCAAGAACAGTTATAAGACGAGCTTTGAGAGGAGGCTTTATAAAAGAGATTACGCGAGAGGGAAGCTGAGCACAAGCACAAAGCAGAGGGAACAACAAAACCACTAGCACAGATGGTATGATGGGGGCGATGAGGGGAGCAACTGCAGAAGCAATGACGAGAGAGAACAATAAGAAAAAATAAAAACAATTTAAATGCACCAAACACTAATCACGAAAAAGAAAAAAACAAAACTGTTTAATTTGGCGAATTATGCAAATAAAACACAAGGGTTTCAAGCAAACGACCCCAGCGAAAACGAAAACAAACTAGGCACAATTAAAAATTGAGAGAAAACCATATATATTAATAAAACTCAGGAGCTAAGCAAAAACACGACCGTCACGTCAGAGAGCAAAACCTTTTGTCATATAGTGGTCCAATCTGAATGAATCCGAGATATACAACCTGCAATATGCAAGCCCTCATGTAAAATTTCAGCTCTGTAGCTCTTGCGGTCTAGAAGGTATTTGCGCTGACCCAGACGGACGGATGGACGGATGGCTATTTGAACTCGTCTCGTCGTGCTGACCAAGAATATATATAGTTTATATGGTCGGCCACTCTGGGGGAGTGACTCTTGTGAATTTCAAATCGCCTTCGTATATTTATTATATTTATTTGTATAGGTTGACCGTGTGTTTTCTTTATGAATAAACGCTATATTTGAAGAATCTCAACCCTGAACTCATCAAATATTGGCAACCGGCTATGCTGCAAATTGTTGCCCGAGTTTTCCGATCTCCTTTATACATCAGTCCTTTAAGCCGGATCTCCTTCCCTTTCTCTAGCTAGGATCGGTGGAAAGTCTGATAATTCATCCCGTTCGTTAATAAAAATATATGTCCTTGCAATCCTTTTCAATAATATTTTTACATGTTAAAAATTATTTTTCTGTAACTCAATTCATCAATACATCAAAGTCCCTTTTTATTTCGCTATATTCTCAGTTTGTGTTTCTTCGTCTTTCCCCATGCCGTTTGCAAACCAATTGTTTGTGTAAGTCAGCGTTCGGCACGCCTACTCATACAGCTTATGTAGCGTTGCGTCTGTATGCGTATGCTCTGCGAATATCGAGAAATGAGGTAGTTGGCTGGCGGCAGCACTGTCGGCAGCGATTGAGCAGAGCCGATTTATAGTAATTGTTTCTTGTGTTCCATTTATAAAGCACTGATCGAAGGAGTTATAAGATACTATACCAACAAAATATTTTATATTTCATTAGTCCACCCCGTATTGTATTTGGTCTCCTCAATATGAGTTTTATCAAAATAAATTAAAATTTGTACAAAAACAGTTTTTACTTTTTGCCCTTCATGATTTGCGTGAGATTGATTCTTTCGAGCTGTTGAGCCAGATTAATATTTCTGTTTAATCTAGAAATACACGCAATCACACACCGCTAACATCTTCTTCTTTACTTGGGCGCTACTATGTAACGACGGGCTTTGCAACTTTTCGAAATGGGTTTTTTGCTTCTAACTTCTAAGATATTAATTTTTTTTACAAACTTGTTTTAACAAAAGTTTTTAGGATTGAACGGGCTACAAATGTTGGAAAGACATCTAGCCCATATTTCTGTCCGTACCCGAGTTTTAAACTAAAATGTCAAAAAAATCGAATCTTGTCCGAATATTTTGTATGTCTTGATTCGAATATCAGAACTTATCTCGCTCAATGGCAGCAAGACTAATATATGTTCTGGATCTACATATACATATCTAAATTACGATTTGCAATTTTCGAAGAGTGGGCGAATTATATTTTTAACATCTCTCTATAACCAATCATACCTGTTGTTAACCCTGACTTTATGCTTATATACTGAACTCTATATTACATTAAATTTAGTGTGTATACTATTTTAGTATAGTTTGATAAAATCTGTTATTAAAGTAAAGTAAAGCATCAAAGTCGAAACTGAAAATAGCCAAGTTATACATATACATAAACGTGTTTCACTTATTAACAACTTGCCAATATTGGGTGTTAAACGCAAAACCACTGAAACATCCGGAAATTCAAGAAAAACATGTTATAATAAAATAATCCAAGTACATATTCTAAATTGGCGACGAGGATTGAATGCTAATTATCATCCGGAATTAAACTTGGAATTATTGACGGCAAAACATCAATAAATTGTCACGCATAAAAGAATACATATATACGTTTGCATATGTATATACACGCCGTTTTGAAATTTTCGCAAACGTTACACACACACATTTGCATGGCAGAGTCGCTTGCTGGTGAATTTGGGAAGAATCCATTGACCGGCTTATTTGAGGAAAGTAAGGAATTCATTGATTCAACGAGTGCTAAGTATACTCAACGCAACCCAATTATGACGACAGTTGGAAGCTGGGAACCGTTTGCCTTGGGACAGCCTAAATAAATGGGGCTCATATTTGGAGCGATTTAAGTTGTTCCTGCTTGCCAATGATGTCAAAGACGAGGGTCGCAAAAAAGGCATCTTTCCTTACACTGGTCGGAGCACCAGTCTACGATTATTTAACATTACCATTAGACCAAATCGAGAAGATTCTAAATGACCATCTCTGTCCACGTCCACCACAACTGACAACGCACTATTGCATTACAATGGATCTTTGCCACTATTACTAGCTTGTGATGCGTCACCATATGGACTAGCCCAGCAGTCGACGAAAAAGCTTAAGCTAAAAAAAGATAACAATTAATTGAAGAAGGTAGCTTAGCTTTAAGCACAACTAAACATCCCCGACCCGGTGGAGGTGTTTTATTTGCACAAGCTGCCAGCTATGACCCGATTCACAGCCAAAATGGTCAGGGATGAGTTGCAGCCAATCCAAGTCCAGAATATTTTCAGTGGTATCGCTGTAGATAATAAAAAAGTAAAGCGCGAAGAGAAGTAACAGAAACATGAGGAGAAATACATTGAGAAAGGTTGTTAAAAGATTGGCAAAGACCACGACGTGAGAAACACAAAAATATAGCGTATCTATTAAATTAGTAGGAATGACTTCGCCATTGACTAGTTTATGGAGAAAGAGAATGCCAAATACGAGCCTACGGTTGTAAAGTGAAGGAAGATTAATAAGAAGAAGTCTGTCAGAATAAGAAGGTAGACGAAGACTCGGGTCCAATTTATACCGCGTAACGAGATTCAATACTTCGCTGGTGAACATCATATTGAGGTTTCCACACTGGCGAGCAATATTCTAGAGTATGGCGAACTAACGAAGTGTATAATAACCTTTGTCACATATGGATCATCAAATTCTTTGGCCCAACGTTTAATGAAGCCAAGAAGACTGCATGCTCTATTGACAATTCAAGATATATGAACATTAAATGAAAGTTTTGGGTCAAACATACCGCCTAAGGTACACAGAACAGACTTAATAGAGTAATGAGCTAGGAACGGCGACAAACGACTGAATGTCATAAAAGAGCACTTAGAGGCATTAAGGTGTAATTTATTAACTTGGCACCAATCACAGAATGCATCAAGATCTGATTGCAAGTACTGTTGGAGAGAAATACCATTATAAGAATAACAAATCTTGACGGCATCCGAAATCCATGGTGTACAGGGGTAGTCCATTCTAAAAGGTTGGTAAGCGACGAACAACCTTTCATGAAGCCACGTGGGATCCGAAGCAGTAGTAGAATAAGTCGACTGAAAGAATTTAGCAAACTGATCTGCAATATCTGAATCATTATTAGCAGTCTGGTCATTAAATCTGAAGGTGGAAGGTAGTAAATTAGAGAGTCGTTTGGAATTAACAAAGTTATAAAATCTTTTGGGGTTCTTATAAAATTCAACCTTACAGCGAACGATATAATAATTGTAGCATTGAGTACTTAAAAGACAAAATTGAGATTTGGCTACACAATAATTTGCATAGTCAAGTCGCGAACCAGTTTTTTTAAATCTTTTAAAATATCTAGATTTAATGTTAGGGAGATTAGAAAACCTACGTGTGAACCACACTGGCGCACTGGAGTCGGTAGAGACATTCACTTAAAGAACGCATTTATCAATTAGAGAATTAAGAGCAGAGCAGAAAAAAATTCACAATCTATATCACAGCACTCAAATAGAAATGACCAATTAAAAGAGAAAAAAAGGCTGTTAAGAAGATTGAAATTTGTTTTACGAAAACATCTACGACGAGAATTTGAGATGTTATTTAATGAACTATTAACGGAATTGTAAGAAATAATAACTTCAATGGTAGGGTGAAAAGGATCTTCAGGCTTCACAAGGGGCTGTGTTTGTAATACAGCACTAACAGTGGGATTCGAGACACCAACAACATCAAGGATTCTTTTCAACTGATATAGCGGACATTCAAATAGTCTGTCAAGAAAAACATGTTAAGATGAAGGAATTAAGAAAAATAGATTATCATCAACAAGCCAAGAAAGATTAGGCAAATCACCTAAAACTATAAGAAAATTACGATCTTTAAGACGACTAAAAATAGTTTGAAAAGCATCAGCATGGTGCATGTAGATCATGATATCAGAAGCTGGAGGAATATATGAACAAGAGATATTTAAGCAAAAGTTAGAACATGTAAACTCGACGCAAATAAACTCAACACTTAAGGGGAGATCAATCGGCACAACACTTGAACACAGATTCGAGTTGACAGCAATGAGTACTCCACCGCCACAACGACCAACACGGTCAAGCCTATGAGAAATAAATTTATACAGAAGATACATTAGGAAGGTGGACAGGCAAAGGACGGGAGCTCTTAAACTCGTAAACTCGTGTACAACTAGGGCCTCTGGCCAAAAGTTAGGTTCAACCATAGCTGAGAAATACTCATTTGGTACTGTAATTTTATTGTCTGGACGTTGACGCGTACAATGCGAAGTACGTTCAAGTGGCCCTTACGACACCAGGACATAGCCTGTTTCGCGCGAGCCCAAGCAGAGCGCTGTCCACCTCCCGCCCGACCGACCGTGGGGCGCAGCCGTATATCGGACGGCACGATCGCGTGGACAAATACAAGTATAACGGACAAACAATTAAAAATTAGATTAACTACAGCTAATTACGAGCTAAATGTGCTAAAATAGAGGTTTTCACAAGAGAAAGAGAGGCTTCTGAACTAATTACGGGATACAGAAGATTGTAATCAGAACATAGGACTCGAAAAGGTTCATGCAAAGAATAGTTAGAACTACAATGTTTTAAAGATAGAGGAATAAAATTTCTAGTAGGTCTACGGGGTACAGATAGGTTTAACTGGTTCAATAGCTCAGGAGAGTCTATTTCACCTATTAAAAGTTTATGAATAAAGATAGCACCAAGCATTACTCTACGATTAATTAATGAAGGAAGATTGATTAAAAGAAGCCTACTGGAGTATGATGGCAAATTGACGTTGCGATCCCAATTTAGACCACGAAGAGCAAATAGCAGAAATTGCTTTTGAACAGATTCAATTTTACTTTGGTGCGTCTCATATTGAGGTGACCATATGCAAGATCCGTACTCTAAGATAGGACGGATTAATGAAGTATACAGAAGTTTGGTTGTGTACGGATCGTCAAACTCTTTTGACCATCGTTTCACAAACCCAAGAACATTCATAGCTTTACTAACTGTAGCAGAAACATGAGAATTAAAGGTTAATTTATGGTCCATAAGAACACCTAAGTCATTGACAATATCTAACCGCTCTAAGGCAGTGTCGTTAAGATAATAAGTTGCTAAGTGTGGAGGGCATCTATAAAAAGACATAACTTTACATTTAGAGCCGTTAAGGTTTAATAGGTTGGTTTCACACCAACTCTGAAGATTATTTAGATCCGATTGAAGTAGGCAAGAAGACGATATGTCTTTAAAACTGAGGTAAAGCTTAACATCATCCGCGTACATAAGCACCCGAGAATGTGACACTACCAATGGAAGATCATTTATAAAAAGAGTGAATAGCAATGGACCCAAATGACTACCCTGAGGTACTCCAGAAGTCACTTGGATGGTCTTAGAAAATGAAGACTTAAAGAGGACCTTTTGTGTACGCTTAGAAAGATATTGAAGAATCCAATCTAGCAAAAGGCTGGGGATGCCAAGTGCATTTAACTTATATAAAAGTAGAGTGTGATTAACAGAGTCAAAGGCCTTGCTGAAGTCAGTATAAATGACATCGGTTTGCACGGCAGTCTTGAACCCTTTGATTGAGTGAGATGTAAATTCTAATAGGTTAGTAGTTGTCGATCTACGTTTTTTAAACCCATGTTGGGATGACGAAATGATTGAGCTACAAAAATGCTGCAATTGAGACGTTATTATTTTCTCAAATGCTTTGGGTATGGCAGACAATTTAGAAATACCCCTATAATTGGAGGCTTCGGACTTTTTCCCCTTTTTATGAAGAGGAATAATATATGATTCCTTCCAGATGGACGGGAAGGCGGAATATGTAACGGACAGTGTAAACAACTTAAGTATTGGCTTACATAGGGCCTCTGCACAAAACCTTAATACGCAGCCTGGTATTCCATCAGGGCCAGGTGCATATATTGGTTTGACGGAACTAAGAACGCTAAAAATCGAACTTTCTTCAAACACAGGGTCTAAAATGCAATTAGACGATTGCAAGTGATAAGGATAAGGAGGATTTGCTTGATAAATCGAAGTTGAATAAGTTGTTTTGAAAAAATCAGCAAACATATCAGCAATTGCCTGATCATTGTCAGCTTTATTGTTTTCGAAAGACAAGTAAGACGGATGCACTGATGTCTTACGTTTTCCATTGACGAATTTATAAAATTGCTTAGGATCGCGAGAAAACCTAAGTTTACATCTCTGAAGATAATCCTTATAGCATTGTGAATTCAGCACCATAAAATTTGATCGAGCAACTACGTATAGGGAAAAATCCGATGCTTTACCAGATTTTTTTAAATCTTTTATAGCATCTTGATTTTACGTTCTTCAAGTTACATAACTCACGAGAGAACCAAGGAGGTTTATCAGACCATCCTTGAGTCACACGCGGGACACAAACATCAAAGAACGACTCAAGAGTTTTATAGAAGACAGAAATGGCAGAGTCCATATCCGTGCAAGTATACAGATATGTCCAATCATTAGTTAATAGGAGTTTTTTAAGTTTAGTAAAATTTGTCTTGCGAAAACATCGGGTTGGAGGCATCAAATTGTTATATCGAGTCATAACCCCAAAAGGAAGGTCAATGGTTACATCCAGAGTTGGATGAAAGTTGTCTTCAGGGATAACTAAGGGATCAGTCCTGGAAATATCGCAGTTGGAAGAATCCAACACAAATACGAGATCTAGTGATCTGTTCCGACTATTTCGGACAGGATTTATTTGAGTTAGGGACAACTCAAACAGACCATCAATGAAACAATGTGACGAGGAGGGCAACAGTAATAAGGAATCATATGAGAGGGTCCAGGCAATCTCAGGTAAATTAAAATCTCCCAGAACAATAAACAAGTCTTTGTCAGAGATATATGATGAAACAAGTTGAATAGCTTCCAAATGGTGAATGTATACTGCCAAGTCGGACTGTGGTGGAATATACGAACAAGTAATATAGGCAGAAAAAGAATTAAGAGAAATTTTAACACAAACAAATTCAATCTCCTGATTGGAAGACTGTACAATTTCAGACGAGAACGCCGAATCAACAGCGATCAAAACACCACCACCATTACGGATAGTCCGATCATGTCTATATATTAAATATTTTGAGGGGAGAATTGAAGCATCGGCAATATCAGGCTTCAGCCAAGTCTCAGTAAAGGCAAGAATATGAAAGTCAAAAGCTAAACTATCTACATAGAGTCTAGAGAGTTTAGACTTTAGTCCCCGTACGTTCTGATAGGCCAGAGTTAGGGACGAAATTAGTTTTTTGACTCGCCAACAGGTGCAGACGAGCCGGAAGGAACGTTATTCACAGAGGCAGGTAGCAGGCTAATCGGAGGCCGATTCTTCTTTTTTATTGTATACTCTTTTACAATGAGGTGTTCCGGCCAAAAGTCTTTATGACATATTTGCCCAAAAAGATCTGGGGAGACACTTATTTTAAAGGACGAAATGTCCCGAGTATATGAAAAACGGAACTTTTCCACAGCAATGTTTGGTGCTTGAACTTTGCCCTGGATGTAGGCTATGACTTCTTCAGAAGTAGTATTGGGATCAAGCCGCGAAATAAAAAATTTGCTTTTTGGGTGGAACTACAACAAGGGAACTAGAAGTGCCAGGCACAGCAGTAGCAGCAACGGCAGATGCAGCAGCAGCTGAAGCAGCCAACACTTTACTAGCTCCTCTTGTAACTACTTTATTGGCAATATTCCTGGAAACGGATGTTTGCCCGGACGGTTCGGAAACTACAACCGATATCGTGTTAGTAGGTGGGATACTGTCTCCAGGGGAAATGGGAAGAGACTCCATACCTTCCAAAGCCGGACTCCTAAACGATATCAGCTGCTGTGCATTTGGTGACATAGGGTCATTGTCGGGAGCCGGAACTGGTAGACAACGATGTGCCGACGGACTGAGGGACGCGCCCTGAAATCTGGCCCTCTTTCGGGTCGGAGATTCAATCAAAAGTTTAGAACTTCTGAATTGAACCTCCATCGCCAAAAGCTCTTCTTGGAGCTTATGAACGCCAGCTGACAGAGTTTTAAAGGCATCCCCAGTTCGTTTCATAAAACTTCGCATCTCGAGCTCCAAGCCACGACACGAATCACAGCCCCATTTAAGGCCGCCACCCTGTGCAATGCTATCCCGCACCTTGACTGTATAACCAGCACATTTAAAGTGCATTACATTGTCACACAGCCAACAGTAAAGAAAGTCTTCACTGGTCTTGCTGGGATTATTGCAATTATATTTGCAACAGACAGACATTATTAACTAATTGATTTATCGCAATCAAATTATAAATCAATATGTAAACAAAAAGGGAAAAATGTTAAATTAAGAGAGGCGTATACAAACCAAAGCAAAAGCTAACTGCAATATACGAATTAGAAAGAGAAGAAAAAGAGAATATTTATTATTTTTTGTAAACACAACAACAAAAACTTGTCACAAGCGCGAAGTTAACGGCCGCGAGCGCGATCAAAAGAGAAAGCAGAGGAATAGAGAGCACCAACACCACACAAACAAAAACAAACTATGAACTGTAAATTGAGAGCGCGGGTGGGAGCAAGGAAATAGAACGAAATCAAAAAGTAAGCAGCGCAACAACAAAATTATATTTGCGTTTGTTAAAGTTTTGATATTAATAAATATAAATGTTAATAAATTTAACACAAACTTCGCGATGAGTATAGTGAATTATTAAAGATTGGTAAAACAATGAATTTAAATTGAATATTATAGATTAACTTTAAAAGAACGAAAGACAGTAATTAAGCGAGAGCGCAAAAAAAACACGACCGACTTCGATGAGTGACAATATATTGACAGATATTTTAACAGAGGAGATTTCGCGAGGATGAGTAAACTTAAACTTTTGAATTAAAACCGTAGCAGGGCATATATTACCAATGCAAGCTGCCACAGACGACTCAGAAGTATCTGGAGCAAGCCTAGAGATAAATAATTGTTTGTGATAAGCCACCACAGTCAGTGGAGGCGGAGGAGCATTGGGATCCGCAAGTGATTGGGAGCCCGCATTATGCTGTAATTGATCAGAGTTCCCGTGAGCGCTAGATTGAGGTACACCAGGGCTTGTAATGGGTACTTCAATCTGAAAAGAAGAGCATAAAGAGGGACAAGAAGATGGTGTAGGCCAAAGTAAAATGGGAGATGTAATAGAGAGTACTGGCGACTGCTGATAAGGCAACTTAAGGGTACATTTCTTGGGCAACTTCTCAGAAGGTGGAACAGCTTGAATTGCGACAATAAATGTATGCTAGAGTCACACTCGTTAGACAGCTGTTTGGCCATTTTATTTAAAGAAAGAAACTTTAAACGAAGATCCCTGTACATTCGGCTAAAATCAAGCTGCTGGCTTAGACACAGAAAACCCAGAAAATTTGTCAGTCGCTGCCATTGAGGCCAGCACATTTTGAGTGAATAAGATTATCGCAGAGCCAACAAGATATTGTTCGTCAAAACGATCAGAATGCTTGCAAGTAGGTAGACAACAAGCCATTGAAAAGTCAAAAGAAACACAGGGCAAAAAAAAAAAAAAAAATATATATATTTAAGAATATATAGAAAAATTTAAATACACAGCACAAAGATAAATATCGATAAAAAATCAATAATTACCAATAAAACAAAGAGACAGCTAGAGTGCACAGCACAAGAGAGAGTGAGAGAGAACAGTTATAAGACGAGCGAAAACAAACTAAGCACAATTAAAAATTGAGCGAAAACAATATATATTAATAAAAACTCAGGAGCGATGCAAAAACACGACCGTCACGTCAGAGAGCAGAAGCTATATCGCTTTTTACTCAAATTGATCGAGAAGCCATTACCTTGGTAGCAGGAGTAAAGAAGTTCCACAACTATGTTTACGGTCGTACATTCACACTAATCACCGATCATCGACCTCTGTTGGGAATTTTTACCACATGAAAAGCAGTTCCAAACATTATTTCAAATCAGATGCTACGTCGGTCTTTGTTCCTGTCAGCACCGTTTCGGATCGAAAATGGGTAACGCGGATTTCCTAGGTCGTTGCCCAATGTCGGCAGCATAAGACCCTGCTAGCATCGATGATGTGCCAATCGTAACTGCTGAGTTGATTGCCTCTTAAACATGGAAGGACCCCTTATTGGTGAAAGTATAAAAATGGGTGTTAAGGGGATGGCCTGTCAGGAAATTGGAGCAATCAGAGAATACTCGTCGGGAACAGCTCTCTACTAATAAAGGAGTATTAATTTATGGAAATCGCGCGGTAATTCCGCCAGAGATTGAGCTCATTGTTAAGAAATGTATATCATGCCAGCAGAATCGCAACGATCATTCATCATTGGGAGTCAGCCAACCGACCGTGGTCCCGTCTACACATCGACTTCGCAGGACCTTTTTGAGGATAAACCTTTCTTCTGGTTGTGGATTCCTACTCAAAATGGCTATAGGTTGCTGTTGTTAGCTGCAAATCCACAGCTGCTACAATCAAAGTTCTCAGGCAACTTTTCGCTACTCATGGTTTACCAGATCAGTTGGTGTCAGACAATGGCACAGCATTTAGCGCTGAGGAGTTCAACGCATTCCTCCAAAATAGTGTAATTCGACACATTAGTTCAGCGCCGTTTAACACAGCAACTAACGGCCAACCAGAGCGAATGGTTAATCAACACATAACTCCACATTCAACGACAAATCGCTCGCCAGCTCAGTTGCTGCTTAATCGCAAGCTTCAACTTGATAAACTACAGCCACAAGAAATTACTAATGGAGTACAGCCGTTTATTAATCAATCGAAATGTTTTGCTACAGGCAGTTCTGATTGGGTACGAAACTATGCACTGGGTCCAAAATAGATAGAAGCCTACACAGCCATACAAACAGGACCAGTGTCTTTTAAAGGCCGTTTGACATTATTAAGCGTCATTACAACCCAATTCGAAGCGGAGTTGAGCAAATAGAAGTAAACATATCTCATCAGGCACCATCAGAAATTGATGACAATACGGAAGATCCGATTTTCAGTAATCATTCTAGGCAATCGAATCCTACACCAGATGATCCTCAATCATTGCCTGACTCACCGGTGCTAAGACGTTATACTCGTATGAGATGTGCCACTCAGCTCGATTTTAAGGTGTGTTGTGTATGCAGCCCTGTCATGTGCCAAACCATCAAGCAACGCAATTTTCTCGCGTCTCCCAATAAGCAGTTAGTCCAGCTATGTCGATTGCAGAGCACACACTCAAAATTAACTTTTCCATAATATAAATTTGTATCTATTATTATCTAAACTGTTATAATAAAATAATCCAAGTACATATTCTAAGCCACGCCTAAAATATTAATAAAAAGCGACAAGAAGAGAATCAACAGAGGAGTGATGCATACACATACCGCAGCGCAAACATAGAACCATAAACACACCTTCTGTGCGATATGTAAAGAACATTACAAGCCAGTGTTTTGCGAAAAGTTCTTGCGGATGTTAGTCGAAGTCAGGTGGAACGCGATAAATAACCATCACCTATGTGCTCAGCGCCTCAAAAATCACAAGGCAAAACATCATCGTCTTCTTCACAAGGAGAAGACGGGGTCAGCCAGAATGCTTTGTTCGTATCGTTCTAGTCATTTTGCACTCTAATTCGAAATCCGTCGATATCTACGCATTTATGGATGACGGATCGACTCTAACAATTGTAAAAGAAAATTATATTGATGCGCTCGAAGTGAAAGGTTTAGCCAATCCCTATGTATTAGATGGACTGGCGATAGTATGTAGTCGACAGGAGCCGGAATCCAAGCAGCTGAAGTTGAGTTGACTTGTAAAGTCTGTACAGTTAAGTTTTCAGAGACGATGATAGCAGATAGGATAAAACAGAGATAACCTAAAATGGCAGCAATCAATAGCTGCAAAAACGAGACTAGGATGGACTATATATGGCGGATTGGGACGATTTGGTGAAAGACTTAACCTGAATCGGTGTCATTGCGATCAGGATTTGCAAGAGGTGATTAAAAAACATTTGCTAAGGGAGGAAAAATGGCCGCCTATAAACATCGCATTTTGGTGATGAACACTAAAGAGCGATCTCTACAGATTCTGGAAGACACTGTTAGTTACAGCTAGCGGATGTACACCACGGGATTGCTTTGGAAAGATGATCCGCGTATATTTCCAAATAGCCTGACAGTAGCCTGAAATGACGACTCGTATGGATAGCAATAGAAAAACGTATTAGACCCTATTTTTGCAAATGAGCTACATGGTCAAATACAAAATCTGATAGCCAAAGGCTATGCCAGAAAGTTAGCAGAAGAAGAAGTAGTGGAGAATCCCGGACCCGACCTGGATTAAATGGATTTAGTTTTATTTCAAATGCACTGGCGGAGCTAGATTAACTAGTCGAACGAGCAACAACGGTGATAAGGATTCTAACGCTTCACAAGGGTCTGTGTGTTAGATATTGAAATTACAGTAGGTGACAAAAATATGATCAAGGTTTCTTTTAGAAAAATTATGATAAGAATTCAACCGATATAGTGAACATTTAAGTAGGCTATCAAGAAAAACATGTTGAGATAAAGGAATTAAGAAAGATAGATTATCATCAACCAGCCAAGAAATATTTGGCAAGTTACAATCGCTTAAGGCTTTACGGAAAGCACGATGTTTAAGACGACTAAAAATAGTTTGCTGAGCATCAGCATGGTGCATGTAGGTTATAATATCAGAAGCCGGCATAACATCTGAACGCAGATTCGAGTTGACAGCAATGAGTACTCCACCGCCACGACGATCAACACGATCTAGCCTATAAGAAATAGTGTTGATAGAAAGAAGAAGAGAATTTTGTTATCCAAAACAGAGGAGTTCAGCCTAGCTTCAGAAAACGAATATGTCAACCGAAAAGGGTTGGCTTGCACAGATTAGACATTATTAGTCTTTTGAAGCAGATAACGAAGAAGAGAAATTAAAAAAATTTCCAGGTACCGGACGGCAGCGATTATTGGGTGCAAATTCGTGTACAACTAAGCCCTCTGCCAAAATTTAGGTAAGGTCTACCATAAATGAGATATACTCATTAGGTACTGTAATTTTAAAAGAGGATTTTTCGTGGGGCCTAGAAAAGTTAATCTTTTGAATTAAAACGTTAGCAGGGCATATATTACCAATGCAAGCTGCAATACACGTCAGAAGTATCTGAAGCAAGCCTAGGGATAATTAATTGTTTACGATCAGGCAATACAGTTAGTGAAGGCGGAGGAGCATTCGAATCCACGAGTGATTGGGAGCCAGCATGATCCTATAATTGATCAGAACTCCCATGAGGGATAGATTGTGGTACACCATGGCTTGAAAAGAAGAGCCTAAAAAGAGGGACAAGATGATAGTGTATACGAAAGTAAAATGCGAGAAGATGTAATATAGATGTCATAGAGATGTAATAGAGATGTGCGGGCGACTGATTATGGGGGAAATCAAGGGTACATTTCTTGGGCAACTTCTCTTGCGATAATAAATGTACGCTAGAGTCACACTCATTACACAGCTGTTTGGCCAGTTTGTTTAACGAAAGAAACTTTAAGCGAAGTTCCCTGTGCAAACGGCAAAAATCAAAATGCTGGCTGGGGGCAAATATGCAAATCTAGCGCATTATGCAAAGCTCGGGCTTATCGCAGAGCCATCAATATATTGTTCTATACTGATCATCAAAACGATCAGCATGCTTTTAAGTCGGTAGTGAAAAACAATGAGAAGCACAAATTAAATTATGTAGTACCTATATATATATTTTATATACAAATTAAAACAGCACTAATATAATTATTGATCCAAAATCGATAATTACAAATACAACAATGATACAGTTAAAGTGCACAGTGCACAAGAAAGAGTGAAAGAACAGGTATAAACCATGTTTTGAGAGGCGGCGTTATAAAACTTATTGAGCGGGGGAGAACACATGTACAAAGAAGAGAGAACAAAAAAAATAATACTAATGGTATGATCGTGGCGATGAGGGGAGCAAATGCAGAAGCAATGAGAAGAAAATATTGCCAAATATCAAAGAAGGCAATGCCGAAATTTATATACCCTTGCAGTCCTTGGCAATAATTTTTTTACATTTTGAAATTTCTTTCCCTGCAACTGAATTCATCAATACACAAACAAAATATAAAATTATTTCTCTTTTTTTATAAAAAATTTTCTTCTTGTTGCGTCCACAGTGGAGAGGTACACGCGTTCTTTTTGAGAGCTTATGCTAGACTGACCGTTTATTGATGTGTAATGACAATGTTACCATATCTAAGGAATACTAGGTTTAACAATGTTGGGAAATGCTTATTTTAGATTTTAAATTATACATAACACATCTCCCCCTTTAAAATATAAACGGTAATTAATTTTTAGATTTTCGGAAATCGTGTGGCTTGAACCGATTGACTTCCTGGCGAGCTCTTGTACTTTGTCGAACAGGTATACCAGAACGTCGTCGCGAAGATTGGTTTCGATTTGAAGTTTCATTCGACGTTGCTGCATTTTCACCAGGATCAGGAACAGTTTCTTGAAGGGTATTGGGAAGATCGTGATGCGTTTCTGGCTGGTCTTCTTGTAATTGTGGTGTTGAACAAGGAGCTGGTTGTGGTATTTCAGGAACGAACCAAAACTTAGTCGGGTTGTGCTCGGACGTGTTGTCTGACATTCGTGGTTTGATTTGGTTGAAATGGCGCTTGATAAAGCCCTTTGATGTACGTACGACGTACAGCATTCGTCCAATTGGTCGATCTATAGTGCCTTCGATCCACTTTTCTCCCCTCGAGAAATTTCTGGAAAATACCTTTTGATTTGTGCTGTATTTTGTCAGCTCATGCTTAGTTTCGACAGGCTTTTCGAAAAGTTGACTTAATACGGTGCGAACTGAACGACCGTGAATTAACTCAGCAGGAGATTTACCTTGTGCATTGTGGGTGAATCTGTAAGAAGCATGATATTTCGTTACTGCTGTTCGTACAGGCAAACCTTCCTGAATATTTTTCTTCACAGAAATTTTAAAAGATTGTACAAATCGCTCAGCCAATCCATTAGAGGCTGGGTGAAATGGTGCTGTTGTTATATGCTTGATTCCATGGAGTATGCAAAACTCTTTGAATGCTTCAGACGTAAGCTGCGGTCCATTATCGCTGACCATAGTCTTAGGATATCCTTCGATTGCGAATATTGAAGACAAAGCTGAGATTGCGTTGGCGGTTGTTACCGATGTCATTTGAACAGTAAACGGGAACTGCGAGTATGCGTCTACACAAATTAACCACATGGCATCGAATATTGGGCCAGCGAAGTCGATGTGGATTCGCTCCCAAGCTGTGGTTGCTGTAGGCCAACTCTGGTATTGTCGTGGTGGCGCTGGATTGTTGCTCTTGCAGATGTTGCATGACTGAGCTAGCTTCTGTAGTCTTCATCAATGGCAGGCCACCAAACATGTTGCCTTGCAATTTGCTTCATGCGAACAATGCCCCAATGTCCCTCATGTAATAGTTTAAGGACTTTTGGACGTAGACTGGTTGGAATCACCATACGATTTGCATCTGACTGTAAACATAGTAAGTGATCATTAATTGTTAAAGCAAACTTACGATTTAAGTATGGCAATAAATCTTCGTTGCCACTTTCTAACTTTTCTGGCCATCCTACAGAAACGTAGTGCAGGACTTGTTTGAGGATTTTATCGTTATTTAAATGCTTGAGAATGGTTTCTGCATTAACCGGTGGATTGATTTCCCTTATTAAGTTGGAAGCTTCCTCCTCTTTATCGAATTTTATATCAGTTCCAATTGGTAGTCGGGAAAGAGCATCAGCATTGCCATGTGCAGATGTCGCCCGATACCGGATATCGAAATTATAAGCCATTAGAATGATACCCCAACGTTGTAGTCTATTTGAAGTCATCAATGGAAGATGTTTCCCTGGATTGAAGATTGATACAAGCGGCTTGTGATCGGTTAACAGTATGAACTTCCTCCCATACAGATATTGGTGCAATCGTTTAACTCCGAAAATTATTGACAATCCCTCTTTTTCTATTTGACTGTATTTCTCTTGATGTTTGTCGAGTGTTTTCGAAGCAAAAACAATGGGTCTCTCTTGACCATCGTGTTGAATATGAGAAAGGGCTACTCCGAGACCAATAGATGATGCGTCTGTTGCGAGCACGATCGGTAAATTTTCATCAAAATGCGCCAGTTGCGTTGCGTTAATAATGTGAGACTTCAGAGCTGAAAAGGCTTGCAGTTGATTCGGACCAAAATAAAATTTTACATTTTTTCTACGAAGTTAGTTTAAAGGTGCTGCCAACTGTGAAAAGTTTGGTATAAAGTTGCAATAGTAATTTACTTTTCCCATAAATGCTTCCAATTGCTTCAATTTTGAGGGCGGTTTTAATAGTCGTACAGCTTCTAATCCGGATGTGTCTGGCAAAATTCCAGCAGCACTAATCCGTCTTCCCAAGTATTCGATTTCGTCTTTGAAAAAAAAGCACTTTTCCTCTTTGCATTTGATTCCGTTTTCTTGAAGTATTCCCTTTAGAAGTTGCTCAAGATATCTCTGGAAGATTGCCGGTGCGCTGGCAATTGCATACGGAAGGCGCTGATATTGAAATAGGCCCAATGGCGTGTTGACGACCATGAATTGCTTGGTTGCCTCATCTAGTTCCATCTGAAGATAGGCGTCTTTTAGGTCTATTTTGCTGAATTGCTTACCCTGACGAATTATGTGAAATAGGGACTCTTTTGTTGGTAATGGATACTGCTCTATGTCGATTTGTGCGTTAACTGCTTGCTTAAAGTCACCACAAATCCTAATGGCTCATCCTGGCTTAGGTGCTAACATAATGGGGGATGCCCAGTTGCTAAATTTGATCGGCTTCCAGATATTGGCTTCCGTGAGACGATTTGCTTCGGCTTTGAAATGTTCCAATTGAGCAAATGGAATTTGACGGCTTTTGCAAAATTTTGGTGTTGCTGTAGATTTTAAAAATACGCTGGCTTTGAAATCTTTTATGGTACCCATGGCAGGCTCGAACACTGACTTATATTTGCAGCAAAGCTCTTTAATTCGAATATTTTCTTGCTCGTAAATCTTACATATTTGGACAATGTCGAATCCAAATTTTTTAAATAAATCCGTTCCGAAAAGATTGGCTTTGTCTCTTTTACTAGTAACAATGATTACAATATTTTCGACTTTTTTTCCACACTCTGCGACAGTGTGCAATTCGCCTAGTATTGGTATTGGAATGTGTGTATATGCGAAAAATTGTCTGGAACATTCTTGCAATTTTGGTTTATTCAGTAATAAATATGTTTCAAAATTGATCACTGAAGCTGTTGACCCTGAGTTTATTGGAAAAGTAATAACTTGATTCAAAATTTTGACATCAATTAGCTTTTTACGATTTTCGTTTTTAACTTGACCCGTTAAAGTGTTTACTTCTTCCATTAAATTTGCTTCTTCTCTTTTTAGTGTCTGCGAATTACTTTTGTCTTGCTTTGACATACACACGACAGATATATGGCCTTTTCTACCACATTTGTAATATACGGCGTCACGATACTTGCATCTCTCTCTAGTGTGAGACGTTCCACACCCAGAACACGACTTCCACGAGTTTTTGCACTGTTTCTCTTTGTTCGGTTTATTCTGATACTTTTTGAATGTATGGATCGCGTTGAGTGGAACTTGACTCTCTCTCTTGTCTTTAAGGGTTGCAACGTTTTTTGTCGTTTTCTCATAGGTCTCCGCAACCATGAGCACATCTTCAAGAGTCGGCTGGTGCTTTTGAAGAGCAGCTGCCCCTACTGCATCATACGGGGTATATACGATGATCTGATCCCGGATCATTTCATCTACGTAGTTGGACAAACAACCTTGTGCAGAACACACAAATTGACATTCACGAGCGATCCCGCGCAAATCGGCTACCCACTCTTTGTGTGTTTGACCATGTGCCATCTCTTTCTTAAAAAATTCGTAGCGCGCTGCTACAAAAT
The DNA here is from genome assembly GCA_018150345.1 of Drosophila equinoxialis. Lineage (NCBI taxonomy): Eukaryota > Metazoa > Arthropoda > Insecta > Diptera > Drosophilidae > Drosophila > Drosophila equinoxialis. Next base: position 983,321 of record JAECWI010000481.1, read on the forward strand.
GACGCTTTGTTGTGAAATATACAGTTTGTCTGTGAGCTCTTTATATGTATGAGTGTTTAAGTTGCTACTCCCGAAGAGATTTTTAAGAAGCTCGAACAAACTGACGCCACACCAAGAAAGAAAATATGCTTTTTGTTTTTCGTCTGCACTGACCGAATATGCATTAAAATGTTGCGATAACTGTTTTAGATAAGACTCCCAATTTTGATTGTCTTTGTCAAATTTGTGAAAAGGAGGACACATAGCTAATTCACCCGCGTGGCTTGAATTACTAGCACTAGATGAAGAATTATTCCCAAGAATTTCTCTCATCCATTGTCGTTGTTGTTCTAGAATGTTCGTTGTGAATTGCTGTTGCTGGGAAAGCAATTCTTGAAATTCCGCGCTTTCTATTGGCATCTTGATGAGAATCAATGACTGACCAACTAGATTTTACACAATTATTGTACAATTTTACACAATTTTTTGCCTCGTCGCCATTTATGTTGTGTCCACAGTGGAGAGGTACACGCGTTCTTTTTGAGAGCTTATGCTAGACTGACCGTTTATTGATGTGTAATGACAATGTTACCATATCTAAGGAATACTAGGTTTAACAATGTTGGGAAATGCTTATTTTAGATTTTAAATGATACATAACACTTCTTCCATCATTCCCTTTTTTTTCTTAGGTGCACCACAAAAAATCTATTCACTACACATATATATATATCCATCAATAACTATGTAAACCTATGAAATTTATTAAAACTCAACACAATCGTTGTTCTTAAACCAATTTAAAAATAATTAAATTTGCAAAACATAAACAACGGCAGAACATCTGATCAGCGCTGACACTCAAGTCCCATCTGTGTTGACACTTAAGCTAAGTCACGACTTTCCATTTTTTTTCGTAATTTTTCCTATTTTAATTTACTCAGCCTTCAGTTTTCAAAATTCGATTCGTAACAGCTCGTAACAATCCAGGATGTCTCTTTCCGAATTTGTTGCCGTTAGCGACGCCTTGACGGCGTTCAAGGCTCGCGATGCCAAGGCTTTAGCTGACGACGTACCACTCGTCTACATTTAAATGCACTTAGACCAGCTTAAGTCATTTTTGGGAAACGTCGAGCCGGAGTTCTCACGATGCCATAAGGCTCCAAAGAACGAAGTTAGTCCGAAGACCATAGCTACTATCAAAACTAAACACGAATACTTTTATATGGTACATGTGTGAGGCGGACTTTGTTTGGACAGCGAATCGAGCAGCTGTCTGCAAAACTGGGTCAGCCACCAGTCAGGCTCTCCGTTCATTCAAAGCCACACTGTCCTCCTGTGCGAAGTCAACAGAGACAGCCTGCCTTGGCCTACATGCCATGACTTATTTACCGTGATTTTGATCCATAATCCAAGCCTAACACAAGTGAAAATACTTTACCACTTAAGTTGCAAACCTCGCGATGAAGCCAGAGCCATTGTTTCTAGGTCACCCTTGACTATGAAGGGTTCCAGTCCGCGTGGGATAACAAAATCAATCGATTATTGATTATGAGCCAAGCCAAGCAAATTCCAGCTATATCCCACGAGTCTGGCAGGGCTTAACCGGTCTTCAGCGACCCAGGGCTCGTACAGACAATTGTGATATATTTCTGATAGCAATCTGTACGGCCAAATGCCCGAATCTACCCTTTTGTTGTGGAAACAGTCCAAACAGTTTTAAACAAGACCTTAATCGATTCTTAACTGGTCGCCACCGTGTATTTAAAGCCACAGATGTGCTTCAACCAAGTTTTAGCGGATAGCCGTTTCCATCCGTAAGCCAAAAACCAATGGCGAGAATTCTGGCCTTTCCCGCTCGAGTGCAAGAGGGCTCAGCACCGAATCCTACATCTTCCGATTCTTCCAGCAGCCCTCATGTAGACGTGGGAAGTTACTTCGCATCCGCTTGCCATACAGGCCCCCTGGGTACTGCGACGGTAACCATTCATCATCGTTGTTGGCAGTTTGAAGTCCACGCGTTGATTAACATGGAAACTGAAGCGTCCTTTATTTCCCAAAGGATGTTTAAATTGATTAATCCTCCAAGCTGCAAGGTATCAATTAGCGTTCGCAACATTGTGCCGCTTATAGATTTCCCCTCCTGGCGAATTTCGCCGGCGTGAGTTTTTTCGGCTGTGGCGTATTCAAAGCCCTAATATCGAAACAAACAAACAACTAGTGTATATATACACATAAATATTTGTAAATAAAATCATATTTTGAATTCAACGAATGAAGATTGGGTTATTTTCCTTCTATCTGGAATCGCTATTTACTACCCATTGGCGGACAAGCAGAAGCGAACGGTGTCAAGAATATATTATATATTTATCAAATAAAATATAAAACTTAATGGATTTAAGTACATATGAAGAAAAATTAATCCATTATTTTTATACCATACTGCCATAGAGTGAAATGATATATTGAAGTCGCCAATATGTATGAAGCAGGCAGAAGGAAACTTTTCCGACCCCATAAAGCATATATATTCTTAATCATCAAAAACAGACGAGACGATCTAGCCACGTCCGTCTGTTCGTCCTTTCAACACCTAAACATCGGAGACTATAAAAGCTACTATAAAGGCTACAGATTCACCATTTTTCGTATGCATATTTGTTTAGTAAATGCGCACATTTTGTATGTGTAAAGATTTTGCAACGCACCTTTCCGTCCCGTAATTAAAAAAACTCGATTATCTTCCGTAATTTTCTACCTTGTGTAATCAAATTTTACACATTTAAATTTGTTTTTAATATCCAGCAAAATACCAAATCCAAATCGGTCAAAAAATAGCCAAGTTATGCATATAATCATTTTTGAATAAGGAGGGAGATGGACGATAGGGAGATATGAAATATTTGTTGTACTGGTGTATGGTACACCCAAGTCGGCGAGAGGACTTACTTACTTCATTATATATATACATGTAAGAGATAGGGATACCAGATAGCTGGCAACGCACCATTCTAGGCTGTTTTCCGGGTGATGTGCCTCTGAAGCAAGGATTCGCTGGGTAATCAGTTACACTTGGGACGCTCTCTCGTTGGTCGTCAGCCGAAGTGCGAAGTTGTATCGAATTCGTGTAAAAAGTTGATTTAAAACTATTTCTTGCATCATATATTTACTCTTTATTAACATGAACCTATTAAATAACCTATTTAATAAACATAAACTACTCTAAACCTTAAATACATATGCCGATATTTTATACGAATTGCATATGCATATGCCATAGTTTTTGAAGCAAAGGAAGCAAGCTGATATGGAAACAGTTAGAGTTTAGGCAGATTTAGACGCAAGAAACGTAACTAGCAGGTGATCGAGGAAGTAACTGAGATAAATAAGCAATAGGTACTTAAGATCCAGCTTGGAACTTTCGATCATCAGTATTACAGAGAGTAAGTACACGCTGAGATGTTACATATAATTGATCAAATGTTATCTGAAAGGGGGTCAATAAAGACAGGCACTAATAAGTCAGTATGCGTTGACGCAAAAGCGGATATGTCAGAGATGTTTGAAGATATAAAAGATAGAAAGATCTGCAGAAATGCGACCTCTAGTAGTGAGAATTCTAATATTATTCAGGAAATATTTAAGAATAAATTCCGTCAGCTACAGGACTATTTGGAAGTAGTAAAAACAACAGGTAAATGTGACATGGATAATACATATAAGTTAACTTCCTCTTATTTGAGGAGGTCACCTTGCTGCAGCAAGGATTTGATTTCCGTCCCCTAACGGCACGCACACCTCCCAATCATCAAGACTTTGGTTCGGTCTCACGTTATAATCGTTTATTTGCTCTGTTCATCTCTCTCGGGTGTTCTCCCCGCAGCCACCTTTGGCTTCGGCCTCCTGGCCCGTTCTGCCCACACTCCGCTGCTGCTCCTCCTCCTGCCCCTTTTGCTGCTGCAGATGGCGCTGCTGCTGCTGCCGCTGATGCTGGCGCTGCTGCTGCTGCCGCTGATGCTGCTGCTGCGGCTGATGCTGTTGCTGCTGATGCTGAAGCTGTTGCTGCTGATGCTGTTGCGGCCGCTAATGCTGCTGTATGGTGTTAACTCCTCCCCCTCTAAAGATCTGCGTCCCGCGGATCAACACGTTGCAGCCTCGGTGTGTAGGTGAGACCCGTAATGTTTTCCACGAATGCCCAATCGATAGATTCTGGGTCGGCAAAATAGGACAACGGTTTACGTTTTGCCAAGTCCATTTAATGTCTTGTCAGCATAGCTATCTGCAATCAGAGCAGCTTTTTGTCTTGCATCTTCAATTGTAAAGTTGGTATGGCGCAGGTCAGCGGTTCGAGCGAGCTTTAGGATAACAGGAGCTGAAGAAATGAGCTGTAGCAGACTGTTGTAGAGTGGGCATCTTTGTTGGTGGAGACATTAAATATTACTTATAATGTTAGGTTAGTATTCTTAAATGGTATTGTTTATTATTATTTACCAGGTTTGTGAAGAGTGCCAGTTATTAATTATTTGGAGAAAAGAGAGTGATTTCGAATAATTTCTTAATCGCGACATACCCAAAGAAAAACGTAGAAAAACAGCAACAACGAAAAATTAATAGTAGATAGGCCAAATGTGCGAATTATGAATGCTTACGGTTAGATTTAAGGTGTGCCTTGTGAATGAACTTACCGGACTTAGTACGAACTGTTACTTTTCTATTTTCCTGCACTTCTTCTTTACTGTATAACTTCTTTTCCTTACCCTTGGTCTGCTTATTTTTAACAAAGACTGTTTCCCCTTGGGCGTACTGAATGGGTCTTTTGTTTTTAACTTGTCTATTAATGGCAAGTTCTTGTCGACGTTCGATCAGCACCCTGATGTCCTCAAATGTTTCGCGTTTGAAATTTGTTAGCCCTTGATAATTTATTCCAGGGTTTCCCGAATATGAAAACAAGAAAACAAGAAAAATGTCAACCGGTTTTCGTTTCGTCACTGAGTGGACCGAGTTATTATACCTATCAACTGACATAGGCACGAGTTCAGTTACTTTAAGAAACGGAAACTCTATTTTTAGACACCTGTAGATTTCTAAGAATGTTGAATGAAATCTTTCGACTTGACCGTTTACTTCGCTTCGCTGCGTTGGGGTGTGGTATACCTCTATTTCCAATGATTTTAGGTAATTATGAACTGTTAGACAAAGCAGGCCTCGCTCATTGTCCATCACCAGAATTTTAGCTGCCGTGAAATAGTAAAGCACTTCTGCTAGTTTCTCACGTAGTGAGAGCCGATTTAGATTCTAGAGGGGAAAAGCTTGACGAATTTGGAAAATTTGTCTATACAGCTAAGAAACTTGTGCTTTTCCAACATGAAGATGTCCACGTGTAGAATTTCGCACGGATAGTTCGGTACAGGGGTTGGCTGTAGAAGGAGCTTATTAGGGTGTCTGTCATATTTGTGTGCCTTGCAGATCTGACAAGTTGCCGTAATTTTTTTTATTTTGTTTGCCATTTTTGGGAAATAACCTCGTTCTAACAGCTGACGTCTGACCACTTCGGGATTTCTATGGGCTCTGCGATGTTCGTTATCAATTGCATCGAGAATCTCGTCTTCTCCTACTAAATCAGTTACCAGTCTTTGTGTGATCCTAAGCTTGTAGGACCTAAAGAAATCTAGGTAACATGTTTGTAGCAGCTGCAAATGGCTTTCAGGTATTTTTATTCCATTAATTACAGATGGATTGATGTAAGTCTTTAGCAAACTAGTTATCTCTGAAGTGGTCAATGTTTTCAATGGGACTAGGTGACGCTTGAACCCGGGGTGTGGGTTAATACAAGAGTAGACAGACCGCGATGGTTCGAAAATAAACTGTTTCTATAAACATTTATTGGGACTTCCATATGGGGAATAAGGTCAGAAGCGTCTTGTTATCCACTGTGCATTGTTGCCAACGAGTCTGTGTCATGGAGGACCAATAGCACGTTTGCCTTGCCCGGTTTATAGATCAGCTCATGATTATATTCTTCAATTTTCGGCTTCCAACTTTGCATTGAAGTTCCTATTGCTCATGGCATACGTCAGCGGCTGGTGGTCCTTATAGATTTTAATGCAGCCAGCCCCATATAGAAACGTTTGTAGCTTGGCTAACATCTCCTTTTTAATGGTGGCGTAATTTTCTTCAGTTTTGTCAAGCGATCTTGAGATGTATGATATAGGACGATCTTCTCCTGAGCTAACTTGGGACAACACGGCGTCGAGAGCAAAGTCCGATGCATCGGTAGTAAGATGAAAAGGTTTTTTAAAATCTGAAAAAGCTAAAACCTCCGATGAAGAAAAAAGGGTCTTAAGGTCTTTAAACGCTTCTAGTTCCAGTGGGCCAAGCTCAATGGAAACTTTCTTGGATTGTGAGGCCTTGATTTGTGCGTTTTTTCCTCTGGTGAGATTTGTTAGGGGCTTGGCAATTTTCGCATAATCTTTGATAAAACTTTTGTAATATGATGTCATGCCTTAAAAGGATTTGAGCTGCTTAAGCTTGGTGGGAGGCGGTATTTTTAACATCCCGTCTAATTTTTTCCTATCTACATTAATCCCTTGAGATGTGACAACATAGCCCAGGAATTCAACACTGGTTTTCAGGAAGTGTGTCTTCTCTAAATTTACTTGTAGGGTTGCGACACGAAGCCTTGCAAATATTGCCCTGAGGTTGTGCCAATGTTCTTCATAAGTAGCACTGAAAACAATTATGTCATCAATGTAAACATAACAAATTTTTCCTATATTGTCTCTAAGAACATCGTCGATCATTCTTTGGAATATGGCTGAAGCGTTTTTGAGCCCAAAGGGTAGTCTGAGAAATTCATATTTTGCATTAAGAGTTGAGAATGCGGTTTTTGGAATGTCCGCGGGATCCATATGTATGTGATGGAACCACGAAGTTAAGTCAAGAGTCGTAAAGAGTTTCGCCTTGCCTAAACTAGCTAACGTAGATGTAATGTCAGGAATTGGATAGGTGTCTGGTATTGTGACAGCATTTAATCGTTTTTAATCAATTACCATACGAAACTGTATTTTCCCATTTGGTTTTGGTTTTTTAGCGACAACCCACACTGGAGAATTATAGGAACTTTCTGAGAGTCGTATCATGCCGTCACGAAGAACGGCAGCGACTTGTCGGTCAACCTCGTCCCGCATGTTGACTGGATAGGAGTAGAACTTACAATAGATGGGCTCTTGGGTATTAGTCCGAATTGTTGCTTTTGATTTGGGTTTCCACAGAGCCACCAGGTGTAAACGGGTCGAATACGGAAGAGAACTAATAAATTAGTTTCTCAATAATGGATTTGATTTCCTGGGGGTGCCCTTCTTCTATCACAAAATTAAGTTGGGTCGATTCCCGGTTCAGAAGTGTTATTACCACCCCTGGTTCTATGATTAAGACGTTATGTTCCCTATCAATTTTCGCTTTCAATTTCTTAAGTGTATCATCTCCTATAATGCCGTCGAAACATTTTTACATTAGGAAGAGTAAAGAAGGTTAGTAAAATATCATTACCCAGAGGAGCGAAGAAAGGTCCATTGAGGTATTGTGAAATTTTTATGGGTCCATTTGCTGATTGTACTAGGAAGGGTTTTTGTAGTTGAATAGCACCCTCTGAAAGATCTAGACTAATCAAGTTTTTGTTTGCGGCAGTGTCGATTAAAAACTGTCGCACCTTTCTATCTGCATCAATGTATTCTATGTAGGTTACGCTGGATAGGCCTTTTTCATTAAATTTACTTGATCTTCGATCTAGATTCTCTTCGAATTTGATGGCTGGGCAAGTGCCACGCGTGTGGCATATTCACCATTTTCGGAGGTGGAGTCTCCCACAATGTTCATATGTGAGGGTTCTTTTAATACTCCACCACGTCAGTGGCCATATGATATAATCGTTGTCCCTTTCTAAAGGGATTCATGGAATCAGAAGAGTTCCTCTTTTGGCTACTGCCATTCCCATAGTTCGTGAAACGGCTCCTAGATTGGCCTGATCCACTTGCTTTTAGTTTTATAGCCGGTGTTAGAGCCTGTGGCCTGGAAGGTAACGCATACCGATACGGTATTGGGTTTTGTTGGTGAGGATAAGACATGGTATGTGTTGCTCTTGGGGTTACGTATGACGTAGCGAAGGAAGGCCGATACATCGGTCGGGGTCGGTAGTGAGGGGTAAGTAACGTTTTTGGGTCCTTTACTGTTACCAAATCCGATAATTGTGGTGACAATCCTCTTACAAATGCTCGCAAGGCCCTTTCACGGTACGAATGAATTAACGCTTCAAGAGCTTCTCTAGTGTGATTCTCGCTCTTAAGCTTTCCTAGTGAAAGATGCTTGTTGATCTGGGAGTAAAATGCTTCTAGGATCGAGTTATTTCGGACCATCACACTCATTTGGTATTCCAAAGTTCCTAGGTCTCCTTTGTCCTCATAATGAGAGGCTAATGCCGCCCTTAGTTCCTCCCAACTATCATTGGGCACGTTCCATATGTAGAGAATCTCATCTGCTTCGCCCCGTATTTTGGATCTCAGATGGAGAACCACTGCCCTATACATAGGCTTGTCCCTGACTACCTGATAATCCTGGATGATTATATCTGCTCTTCGTATCCACGCGGTAAACATACAGGCTTCGCCTGAAAATATTTCCATCTCCTTTACGCAATCGGGTAGGGTTGCTATCTGCATAAGGCGCATTCGTTTATTGCGCGAGTGGGTGGGCTTACCACTTTGACCACAGTTTCCCCACGCCTATCTTCTAAGATTGTTACTTTCTCCTTTTGCTTTTTTAGCTCCTCGGTCAACACTGCCACTTGTTCTAGCAAACATGTAATTGACTCTTTGATTTCTTCCATTTTTCTGTTCTCCAACTTATTTTTTGATTTTAATAATATAATAAATTTTTTTCAGTTTATCGATTTTTAAAAATATAAAAATAATAAATTTTTTCAGTTTATTTCAATAATGTAATTTCATTTTTTCTAGAACATATTGGGCATGATTTTTTGTTTTATTCATTAAATTTTGTTTTCAAACTTTCTTTATTGCTGAATCTAAACTATCCTTAATTGGGTATGTGTGGGTTTTATTCCCCCGAAAATAAATTCGAAGTACAATTTTTAAGAGGCAACTTCTTCACTCACCCGTTATTTAATTATCGTATGTTAGTGTTGTAAGTATTTTTTCTTTTTTCAAATATAACAGTGTAGTTTGCAGTTCTTCCGTTTTTTAAAAGACTCCAAATTCTCCAAAGAACGATGGTGCTATGTGAAAAGATGAAAAAATGGATAAGTGTTTGTATTCCTTATATATTTGTTTTTTTCCTTTTTCATATTATGTTTTTTTTTTTTTTTTTTTTTTGTTAATTCACAATTTTATTTGCTTTTTGTTTTCAATTTTTGAATATTTTCGTTTTTAATTGTCGCAAGGCTGTCTATCGTGATGCCGCCCTATTTCGGTTCAGGGAGATCTCCATTATCCCTTTTAGTCCTAACAGGGACCTACTTAGGTGGAGGTGACTCAACATCCTCATTTGGGAGGATACCTTCGGTGGGAAGCACCACTGGTGGCCAATACCTGTGATCTTGAAACGAAAAATGTACATCAAATCAAGGGCTGATCTGCGTTTCTTTTATTTCACAGGAATTTAAACTGCTTCGCGACGATCGCAGATTAACCAGAATTGTTGCGTTTGCTACACTCACACGCAGAAGAATTGAAGCCGGCATTCACAAGAAACAAATCTTAGATTTTTTTTGTTTTTTGTTTTTGTTTTTTTCTCTTTTTTTTTTTGTACTCTTTTTTAATTGTATTTACTATACTAATTTTGGGAACACATTCGCTCAAGACACTTATGGGCGAGGAAAAGAGAAAGAAAGAAAAAAAAATTGTATTATCAAAAGACGCGAAGGAAGACGGTCCCTGCTCGGGCGCCAATTAACTTCCTCTTATTTGAGGAGGTCACCTTGCTGCAGCAAGGATTTGATTTCCGTCCCCCAACGGCATCCACTCCTCCCAATCATCAAGACTTTGGTTCGGTCTCACGTTATAATCGTTTATTTGCTCTGTTCATCTCTCTCGGGTGTTCTCCCCGCAGCCACCTTCGGCTTCGGCCTCCTGGCCCGTTCTGCCCACACTCCGCTGCTGCTCCTCCTCCTGCCCGCTACCCCACTGCTGCAGATGGCGCTGCTGCTGCTGCCGCTGATGCTGGCGCTGCTGCTGCTGCCGCTGATGCAGATGCTGAAGCAGTTGCTGCTGCTGCTGATGCTGCTGCGGCTGATGCTGTTGCTGCTGATGCTGAAGCTGTTGCTGCTGATGCTGCTGCGGCTGATGCTGCTGCGGCTGATGCTGTTGCAGCCGCTAATGCTTCTGTATGGTGTTAACTTATATATTAAGAATATGGTCTTCGGTATTGTAGGATTCGCCAATTTTTTTCGCTTCATTTAGTTGCAACTCCCAACTAGTTTGAGCGTTAAAGACTTGGTGTGGCTATTGAAATAGCTATACAGATAACACCCTTTTGTATTGCCTTTGAAACAATCTTCTTTTGAAAGATTGACCTAGAGCCGGCTAAATTGCAAGGTTTGATTTAAATTTCTAATAGGTCGTAATCTAACCAGATACAATGATTAAATATCAAAGAAGCTAACTTCGGCAATGCCGAAGTTTATATACCCTTGCAGTTAATATAAATATAAATAGAAGCTGAAAATTATATAATAAATGGTTTATATTTATATATTAAAATGTAACAAAGAGCTGAAAATCAGATAATAAATGGTTAATATTTATATATGTATATATATGTATAAAAGATTAGTCTTGAAAAAGACTAGTCAACAAACAAACATCAAATGGCAAGGTTTTCCAAAATTCGCACGTCCAAAAGCAGCACTGTCTTCACTCGCGATCGCGGAAGTTATATCAACTGCACACACTTTTGACAGACACAAATTACTTTCAAAATTTAAAAGATTTCGTATTCTTATTTATGCACAATTGGAAAACGCGCGATTGTTGTGTTCTTGTTCGTTTATTAATGTGACCAAGCCAACAAAGTTTATACACTTGTTATACACTTGTCCAAAATACTGCAAAAATACTAAATAAGAACAAACCCGATAGTATTTTTTGGCAAATAAGACTTTACGTATTCATATAACTTTAAATTTTAAAAAATTCATAAAAGAATTCATTGTTTATATCCGCTGATTTATATTAATATGTTAAAGAAACATATTTTATGTTCCTCTAACAAACATACTGAATATTTTCAAAATTTAAAAGATTTCGTATTCTTATTTATGCACAATTGGAAAACGCGCGATTGTTGTGTTCTTGTTCGTTTATTAATGTGACCAAGCCAACAAAGTTTATACACTTGTTATACACTTGTCCGAAATACTGCAAAAATACTAAATAAGAACAAACCCGATAGTATTTTTTGGCAAATAAGACTTTACGTATTCATATAACTTTAAATTTTAAAAAATTCATAAAAGAATTCATTGTTTATATCCGCTGATTTATATTAATATGTTAAAGAAACATATTTTATGTTCCTCTAACAAACATACTGAATATTTGCTAAAGGGTCTGATAGAGCGGGATAATATCGATATTTTTAGTTTTATCGATACAATCGATGGTTAAAACCATTTATTGAAAAATTTTTACTATTTAAGATATAATTTTTTGAAATTAAATAATTAGATTATTACAGGTTTACTTATTCCTAAAGAAGACTTTAAATGAAAACTGTGTGTATGTACATATGTAGATACATACATATGTATGTTTCGAAATGCAATATTTATGTACATACATACATACATCCACACATATGTATGTATGTGCACATGTATATATGTACATATATTCATTCATTACATTTATTAATTTAAATATAATAAAATATTATTTTGAATTGTTTCATCTTGTTATATATGTACATATATGTATATTATAGATACATACATACATACAAACACTTGGCACGAATGTGTGTGTGCGCTTTACTGCTCTGTTGACTTCGAACAATGACGTAGTAGGCTGCTGGCCTCTGAGCACAGCCGATTTATATTGGCTGTAACTTATGTTTTATTTATCCGATCTTATTCAAATTTTGAAATATGATCTCTTACGTGAAGTTTTATCTCATTCGTAAATTTGGTATAGATGCTCCCACTGCTTCACCGGTTTTTCGTATAGCACTTAATGATATAGTAGTCCGATCCTCACAATTTTCATACTTTATCATCTCCCGGCTAAAAGTAGCTCAAATATGAAATTTCATTCCGATAGCTCTTAAGATGCCGGCGTGAAGTTGATTTGCACAGACGGACGGACGGACGGACGGACAGACGGACATGGCTATATCGACTCAGCTTCTCATGCTGATCAAGAATATATATACTTTATGGGATCGGAAACGTCCCCTTCTGTGCGTTACACACATCTGACCAATTTTATAATACCCTCTGCAAGGGTATAATAATATTTAATATATATTATTAAAATATTTATATGAGAAAAATAAATTATTTGTTTATGAATGATTTGGAATTTGAAGTCCAGAGTTTATTGTCAGTATTTGAAATGAAAATGAATAATTAGGCAAATAATAAGATTAAGAATGTTGCCGTGAGAAACGAACTGCCGGTGGTGCCAAAAATCAAGTACCCACATTTCCCGGTGAGCTGAGAGATTGGGACCTGTTTGTTGACTTATTTGGGGAATTAATTGAAAAAAGAAAGTATCTGAAATTTAATCTCACGTTTAATTATTTAAAATTAGCGTAAAAGGAAAAACTGTGGAGCATGGTATGACTTATCGTCAGGTCCATTTGACAATTATAGGCAAAGTCAGCTATCCGAGATCATGGAATACTTGAAGTAAATATATTGTTCGCTGAACCTTTACAAACTGTTTCAAATTATTCGGTATTGAAAGATAGCTGTCTGGATTGCAAATTTGCGCGCACAAAGCACATCAGTGCTAAAGGTTTAAACTTTAAACTTTAAAGCTTTGACTTCTTTGAAAAAGTACAGCTTTGCAACAACATGCTTGAAGTATTTAAGCGATAAATGATGCACTTATTAAATGGTCTTCCTATTGTGCAGTAAAATATACTCTACTCCAAGGATGGCCACGTAGCACAGTGCGCGATTTGGCTGATCTAGCGTAACTTAATTGATATGTGTTAGAATATTGGTGTTTTTTTAACGAAACCTGCATTGAAGTTGTTCTTGAGTTTTTGCGTGTATGCTTCAGTCGAAAGTTTCTAAAATCCTTATTTCTTGCTTCCAAGGCTTCTTCCGACATCATACCAATTGGAAGAGGTACAGCATTTATAATGTCGGCTCCATGAATTAAAATTTTATGAACTGAGCTAGGCATATAAAACCAGGGATATTCCTCAATAAAAATCTTTGCCGTGTCCAAGGCAAACTCACGGAATCGGCTCACATTTATGGCATATCCTGATGCCATAGAACGTAAAATGATTCCAAGATTTTTTATAAGGATTCCATTAACTCCAGTTATTTAAGCAGAAAGGTCGTGATACTCGAAAAATCTTCTAGCGGTAATGCCACTATTTGTATTTCCTGTTCCCTGCATTGGAATATCAACCAATAAAGCCATCTCTTTCATAAATTTATTTTGAATTTTGCTTTGCCTTTGTTCTACAATGCTTTTGTCAAGTCCGCTAACCTTCCACTTCTTTATTGGTAGTCGATATCCTATGTGTAGTATGCATTCAAAACAGCGAATCCAGGCATGTAATGTCGATAGTCCGTAATCAAGGAAATTTTTATTTATTGGCAATTCCAAAATAAAACTCAAATTGTTCATATTTTTCGGTGAAACTTTACAAATTCCGCAAGTTTGGGTTGATGCGTCTGTAATCACGCTAAAGACTTTGCCGTCAATCATAGTTATTTGCAATTTATGTTGAGCTCTTAACCTTTGTATGTTAGTGGGCTTAATGTTTGAAATTTGTTACTTAATATTTTCGATTTCGTCTCGAATTAATTCTACAGATTATTTGGAAAACATAATTTTTAGGGGTCTGCAAAATCGCGTTGATGATGGCCGAGGATTTTTCAATAGTATCCTGCTCTCGAATTGCATTTGTAAAGGCACAATAAAATACTTATAAAATACTGTTACATCATTATATTCATCAGCTTTTACGAACACAGAACTAAGAACCTCTGTGTGTGCTTCAACAATTCTTGTCACTGTGTGATCCAACATTTCTTGTTAGCAATTCTTGCTTTTGCACCAGCTTGCATTAGTTTATTTGTATTTTTTGTGAAGTCGCCATCAATATACAGGGCTAATGCTTCGTCTGGAGTTTATTTGTTAATAATTTGATCAGGTTGAGGATATTTTTTAATCTTTTTGGCAACTTCCGGATCTGCGCCTACCATTGAAACTACTTGAGATGCACTTCTCTGTCCGGTTTTGTACAAGCTTACCCGTGTAACTCTCAGAAGTTCCTTGCATTAGAGCCACATCGATGTTTCGATGTTTTTCAGGAAAAAATATCGATGTATCGATACTACATCGAAGTAATATAAATCTTTGTTAAAAATAGCATTCTTTTTCCAAACTTAAAACTATGTTTGACCTGCCCAGTTGCAGATGGTACAAGACTCCAATGCTCATTAGTATGTGGAGTGGAATAAGGAAAATAGGTCTTCTCCTCTTCGACTTCAGAAGTCTTCTTTATATTTTGGTTTCATGAGTTAGAAGCTCTTCATGAGAACATGTTAATGTAAATACAGTGATAGAAATTCCAATAATCTTAAACAAATAATATAAGAAATCTTAATATACATATACAAATCTAATTTCAACGATGACATCTCCTCCAACAAACTATAAAGCAGAAATTTAATCTTTTTCAAACGTAATACATACAGGTTTTTATACCCTTGCAAAAAGGGTATATTAATTTTGATCAGAAGTGTGCAACGCATAGAACGAAGCATCTCAGACCATATAAAGTATATATATTCTTGATCAGCACGACGAGACGAGTTCAAATAGCCATGTCCGTCCGTCCGTCCGTCCGTCCGTCCGTCTGGATCAACGCGAACTTCTCCGAGGCCGTAAGAGCTACAGAGCTGAAATTTTGCACGTAGGCTTGTATATACTGCAGGCATTGTATATGTCGGATTCAGCCGGATCGGACCACTATATCATATAGCTCCCATACAAACGTCAAAGTCACGAACAGTGACTTTTCTCAATAACTTCGTTATTTTATCAGCAATTGTCATAAAAGTTGGTATTTGTCAGTTTTGTATTCTGATTAATAATTGTGCCAAAATTGATCAAGATCGGGTGGCTATATCATATAGCTCCCATACAAACGGCAAAGTCACGAACAGTGACTTTCTCAATAACTTCATTAATTTTATAGCTATTGTCATAAAAGTTGGTATTTGTCAATTTTATGTTCTTATTAATGATTGTGCCAAATTTGATCAAGATCGGGTAACTATATCATATAGCTCCCATACAAACGGCAAAGTCACGAACAGTGACTTTCTCAATAACTTCATTAATTTTATAGCTATTGTCATAAAAGTTGGTATTTGTCAGTTTTATGTTCTTATTAATGATTGTGCCAAATTTGATCAAGATCGGGTGACTATATCATATAGCTCCCATAGAAACGATAGGTGGAAAACAGTGACTTTCATCAAAAAGTTCGTTATATCCTATGCTAAGATTGAAGGCCGTTCTTTCGCAAACATTAGTCTTTTTGGATAAAACGTTTTTACACTTTGACAGGCCCGGGCCTGTTACGAATGACCCTAAGTAAAGTTAATGTTACAACGTCTACCCACTCCGACCTAAGGGCATAGGCGTATTACATATATAAACATAAAATTAAACTAAAGAAATAGGAAATATTAAATGTAATAAGATAATAGGTTACATATAAAAAGAAAACAGGATAGGTTTAAATAAAGATGATTACAACTAATTAAGACCGAGGAAGGACAAGATCGCAGTTTTTATAACCGGAAGCGATGTTTCGGAACCGATAACGTGCCAAAGTCTGTTGTAGTCACTACATAGTATATGAAAAGGTTCATGCAGAGAAAAGTTAGTTGTGCAAGTGGAAAGTATAAGCGGTGTGAATACTATAAAACATAATACTATAAAACGGAATTCAATCTTTTTCAAACTTAAAAATATAAAACAATGCAATTCAGAGATTCACTTGTGACAATGTATAAAAAAGAAGCTTACTATGATTCCAGCCTTACTGAACAATCGTACGGTTTCAGTCGAAATGTTTTATTTGATGAGATCTTTTCTCAGTGATGGAAAAGCTAGCTAACAAAAACATCGAACATCGGAGAGAAAAAATCGATGTTTTTTACGAAAAGAGAAACATCGATGTATCGATACTACATCGATGCTTCGCACAGCTCCACCTTGCATGTATTTTTCTTAACCAATCCAGATACTTTGGTGCATTGGCGTTTTGCATGGCAATTAGACACGTTTTTTGGTTTTCGTCCACACCGTTTACCACCGCATTCTTGTGGAAATGTTATCTCTTCTTCCAACCAAACTTTGTTTTTCTGTTCAAATCGCTCATAGCCCCTATGACATTCTCTCCATTTTTTTTATCACATTTTTTGCAAAAATTTTTCAACATATTTAATGTAGCGTTGTACTGGTCTTCTGAAAGTTAGAACCTATCTACTATATTTGAAAAAACAAAGTTGTTGACTGCGGTAACTTTCTGCGAAGGTTTGTTTTCCTTGCGCCATACATCAAACAGAGTACTTTTGCGTACCGACATGGTGCCTAAAAAGTCAAACATTATGAGCAGAAGCACTCTGGAGCAGCAAAGACTGCTTAATTCAAAATGAGGACGAAACATATTAACACTGGAATACAATTTTGATCCGACCCGATGAGGCCCTCACTAATTTTTTGTCTACAGAAATTCACATTAAGTTACAAATTCAATTACCATGATGGTTAATTTCTACCACATATAAGTACAAGAACACATATGCACAGGCACAAAAAATAAATAATAATATCAATTTCTGATTTTTGTTCAGACCAAAACATCAAGTGTTAAAAGCGCGCCAAAGTGTTTTGCAAACAGCTGTTTCAACATACTGCTCGTTTGTAAGCTTACAGCTGATCGAATAAATCGAATAAAGCATTCTAATTATCGCCGGTATAGAGCCACGGGAGCCAAAAGAGCCACTACGTGGCCATCTTTGCTCTACTCCATTGAAAGAAAAACAGAGTTACCAGAAAGAGTCAACCAACACAATTGACCACAACTCTGATACAAGTTAAAAGAGGAAATGGAGCCCTTATTGAAGAATAAGGCAAAAGCAGATATAAACGGTTGTGTTGCCATAGTTAACTCCCTAGTTAGCTCATAGTTAGCTCTTCCCTTAAAAATGGCATCGTGGTTTGTCAAAATAGCAATCATATGAACTAGCTAATCCTACGTTTAATAAACCTGGTAAATTTGATATAATAATGATAGGATAATAGGCGTATTTATCCAAATCTTAAAATGGGGAGGTAAAAAGATGGAGGGCCTACTTCTACAAAATATTTAATTTGATTGACTCGTCTCCGGGTGCACCAAATCAAATGGAAATTAATCTATAATACCAAAAAGTATACATGTATGTCGCAAGTTTTGAACAGTTTTGGGAGAAGGTAAGAAAGAAGAAACAGATGTCATCTAATGTAAGAATAAAGACAACAACATAATTCAAAACGACATCCAAGAAATAAGTTAACATTAGAAAATAACATCCAAGAAATAAGTTAACATTTGACTCCTCCAGCAGGACCTCACTTCAGAGTTAGAATTAAAGAAGTAATTTGTTCCAGTAAAAAATAAATAAACCACAATTTTAATTCTATTTTAATTCCCTTTGGATTTGTACTAACGACGAAGTAGTACCACAAAACAATAATGGTCAGATGGCAAGAAAAATTGATATAATCAATATATATGTATGTTTGGTACTCTTTACTCACTTATAGCAGTCAAAGTAGAAAAACGTTTTATCTGAAATATAGGAATCTTAACATACCGATATTTTTTTATTAAGAGTTAACTTACAATTCAAATTATATGCTAGCTTGCGTGTTTTTGTTTTTGGCTATGGCAGCGTTGGCCTTTAGCTCATATAGTCTAGGTTCATATGTACATATTTACAGAGTAGCTAGTTTTATTAGAATATAATGTGTGTGCTGTGCTATTGACTTAAATATGAATGTATAGATTTGTGTTTTTTAAACATTCTAGGATTTCCAGTATTTTAGGAGGTGTGGAGTTTGAGAGGCATTGCAGTGGGTTAGTATTTTGGAGTATTGTGTATCTTTGTGTTTTCTAGAAGTTTCAGGGGACGAGTAGTTGTTCTACTGAAATGTTTTGTTTGCAATAAGGGCAAAAACAGGGGGTGCGGTCGAAATAGGATTTGTGGGTGACTTTTGTGTGACCGAGTCTAGTTATTTTTACTTGAACTTGACGTGTTGGGGAAATGTGATTGTTTTTGAATAGGTGGTAGCTGTTATATCTCTTGCAATTCATGCTTTGGTACCAGTTGGTGGTATCTGAAAAATGTGGTTCTACTTTTAAGTCGTGTGTTTTTGGATGTATTTCAGTAAGTGCTTTATGTTAAGGTTGTCTTTGGCCAAAAGCGGCCCTTTGGCTGGGTTTTCCGCACAAGTGTTTGCTTTCTCGTTTCCAATTTGTCTGCAATTCCTACATGCCCTAGTATCCAGAGTAGTTTGAATTTTGGAAATGTTTTTGTAAGTTGTTACGTATGTATAAACTGTAGTATTAGCTGTTGTTTGTGTTATTTATGGCGTCTCTAGCGGATAAAGAATCCAAACCCCATAAAGTATATATATTCTTGATCAGCATGAGAAGCTGAGTCGATATAGCCATGTCCGTCTGTCCGTCCGTCTGTGGGTATGCGTTTTACTCAGCCATCTTAAGAGCTATCGAGGTGAAATTTTTTTGGGGGCTTTTTATTACCCAGGAAATGAAAGTATAAAAATTGTCAGGATCGGACTACTATATTATATAGCTCTAGAACAAACATTTTTTGCAAAAATTGGAGTATCCTCATGAAATTTACCAGTATGATATACTTGAATATAAAACCTCAGATCCCAAAATTTGAATATGGTCGGATAAATAGAACACAAATTACAGTCAATATAAATCGGTTCAAGGGTGGTGTAGTTTTGTAGTTTTAGTGTTGTTGGTTGGCAGGGAATGTTCTATAATTTGCTATATTCTACTATGTAGTCTATTGTAGAGTTGTTGTTTTGTTTTTTTGGTGGTCGATATGTTTTAATTATGTTGCTGATAGGTGAGATTTTTGTGATCAGAGATTTAATAAGGTTGACTGTTAGAAGTTCTCTTCTATCCTCTAACGAAGAAGTTCGTGCCTCGTATATAATAATTTGGTTTCGAGTTGTTCTAATTGCACTTAGAGCGATTGTAAGACCTGTGTAGATTGTCGACTTGATAGTGCGCAAGGTTGAATTTGGGCTCTTACCATATATGGGAAGACCGTAGTCTGCTTTTTCGATTATAATTGATTTGGTTATATCTAGAAGGGTAGATCTATTGCAATTAAGTATTTGATAGGCATTTTATTATGTTTGTTGCTAGTTTAAGGTTGTGTGAGTTGTTCTGAGTGAGCGTTCCATCTGTATTTGTTATAAAAGTGTAGGCCTAGTATCTTTACTGATGTCTCGTTTTTGATTTGAATTTAAGTGTGCAATTACAATTATGTTTTCTGCAAACATGTTTGCACTTTGTGCTGGAGAGAAAAGTGCCTGAGTAATCGCCCCAGTTAGTTAAAGTGTTTAGAATGGGGATAAGGTTTATGTTAATATTTTTTCTGTTATTTAGTTTTAGAATAATATTAAAGTCGTCCGCATACTCACTTAAGCTGATATTAGGATGTTGGGTGAGAATTTCAGAGAGTTTGTTGTAAGCTCTTACAAAGAAGACTACAGAGAGCAGTGATCCTTGGGGGATGCCGATGGGAATGTGATAGAAAGATGAGAAGGTTGTGTACTGTGATTATCCTGTTTGTTATAAAGTTTTTTACGTAGTTTAGTATTTTTATACCCTTGCAAAAAGGGTATATATTATTTTTGGTCAGAAGTGTGCAACGCATAGAAGCATCTCCGACCATATATATTCTTGATCAGCACGACCAGACGAGTTCAAATAGCCATGTCCGTCCGTCCGTCTGGATCAACGCGAACTCCTCCTAGACCGTAAGAGCTACAGAGCTGAAATTTTGCATGAAGGCTTGTATATACTGCAGCGGTTGTATGTCCCGGATCGGACCACTATATCACATAGCTCGCATACAAACGTCAAAGTCACGAACAGTGACTTTTCAATAACTTCGTTATTTTCCCAGCTATTGTCTTGAAATTTAATATAAAGGAATTCATTATAGCTATAAACGACTGTGCCAAAGTTGGTCAATATCGGGTGACTATATCAGATAGCTTCCATAGGAACGATCGGTCGAAAACAGTGACTTGTGTCAATAACTTCGTTACTTTTGTTGCGATTGCTTTCAAATTAAACATTTGTTAGTTTAATATATCTATTAACGACCAATTTGATAAAGATCGGGTGACTATATCATATAGCTCCCATAGGAACCATCGTTGGAAAACAGTGCCTTTGATCAAAAACTTCGTTATTGCCTATGTTAAGATTATGGGCCGTTCTTTCGCAAACATTACTCTTTGTAGATAAAACGTTTTTCCACTTTGACTATGGCGTAGAGAGTACCCAACAACTTGCAAGGGTATACAAACTTCGGCGCGGTCGAAGTTAGTCCCGGCCCTCTGGTTTTGCCATAATGTCAGGTCTAGGATTTTGTGAATTTCAATTTGGTCAAAAGCTCTCGCAAAGTCATTTTTTCTTGGAGATGCTTCTAGCTAATAGATGGTCTATTAAAAGTAAACTATCCAAATCTGAATTCCCCTTCTTAAAACCAGTTCGACTGTTATGGATGAGTTTATCTTAAGAAACAAACCACAGTCGCTTTGCTACAATTTTGTTGAGGATTTTTGATAGGCATGGGTTAAGTGATATGGGTCGGTAGGATTTTAGGGAGGTTTTGTTAAATTAGGTTTAGCTATTAGAACTATTTATAGGCTTGTGAAATATAATTGGTTAATATGGCGTTTCGAATGTCTATAATTCTGTTTGGTGTTGTGTTGTCAAGATTTTTCAGCATGGGTAATTGATTTTTTTGTATATTCCTGGTGTACTACCTTTTACAGTGTTAAGTGCTGCTTTAAATTCGATGAGGGTTGATTCTCTTCGATTTCTAGTGCTCTTTTTCTGGGAGTGTAAGTGAGGTTGTTTATGGTGTTTAGTGCTGTTTGTTTTGAATTTGAAAAATTGGTGGTAAGGTTGTTCTCGGATGCTGATTCTGAAAGGCTTTTTCAAAAGAATTCTGCGAATCCTTGTTTGTCGGTGGAGTGTGTATTTGTGTTACGGTTGACAATCGATATAACTATTTAATCAATTGATTAAAAACTAGAAATAATTTTGATTTTTTAAGTTTTAAAATAAAACTCATAATGATTATGATGCCTGGTATATACTTAAATTATAACTAAATTTGTATTTTTTTAAGATAGTAAATTTGACACATCTAAAAAATCCAATAAATTTAAGTGGATGCTTTCATGTTTTCAAAATGTCCTTGGATGTAATATTCTCGGGTTAATAATGTTCTGTCATAAGTGTCTTGGTAATTAACAAGTTTTGAAGTCCCAATTCTGATTATTTTTTTAAAAAGTATTAAGTTAAGAATAATCTGTCTATTAATATTTTTTACTAAAGCGTTAATGTTGTTCGTAATGGTTAGGAAATAATCGTTATCTAGGGAACCGGCTATTAATTTTCATAGTGTTTCTAACTATAGATACCATAGATTATTTGATAAATATTTTGTATTATACTTCTTTTATTTATTTATTTATTCGACGTGATTTGGCACCATAGACGATTTGAACTGCGCTTATGTTATTTAAGGTTCATTGACCGACGTTATCTGGTACACGTCCATACTTTTCAATTGTCGCACAATAACTGATTTATTGAGTTTAGTTATTGCTATTGTCTGTGGATCTTATATATGTAGAAACCAGATTGTTGGTGATTGTTCATTTCACACGTCCTCTAAATTTTCCACTGATATTTTTATTTTCGTGACATTCCTGCATCGCACATTAATCTTTTCATCTTGATGTACATCATCTCTAGGATCATTAATTACAATTTTTACATTTGTATAATTTGGACCGTTTCTTTCTATAATTTATTTCTTTTTCGCAGCTATCGTTTTCATAAGCTCAATCATTTTGACAGCTATTATGATCACAAGATCGATCGTTTTTGCTTGCAAATTCCAAATTCCATTCCATTCCATTTCTTCAAAAATCTCTAGCTAACACAACGTTAAATGCCGTGGATCCGTTTGTAATAACTAGTAATTTAAATAAATTCTTTCTTAATAATAATAGCAAAACATGAAATTTTTCCCAGTACGTTTAAAGAACAATTATTTAAACCAAAGTAGATGGTATTGTCTTTACAGACTTCAAAGTTGACGTAATTCAATATTTTTTCAGTGCAAAAAATTTTGATAAAACTAATTGGACTCCCAGAATTGAACAGACATTCTAGAAACAATTATTCTATTATTTTATTCTATTCTTAGAATAAAAAATTTATCTGAAACTGTCTTACAAATTCGTTTTTACGCTCCTTTTTTTCTCTCGCTGCATTGTGATACCAAATTGTCCAAGTTGCCAAATGCGTAACAGGCTCCATATTCGCGCTTCGGTTTGTTGCAATCGGCCGCAAAATGTCCGATTGGGTTACAGTTGAAGCATCTTCCGACCTTAGAAGATCCGACCTTCGCAACCACCCTCGATCTTTGTATAACCAGCCTACGCTTACGTAAGGTAAATTCATCGAACGCCTGCAATAAATGTTGAGTCGTTAAGAAGCGTTGCATGTGGGTCTGCTGTTTGAGTTGGACGTCCGGAATTCCCTTGATGATATTGTCAATGAATTCCTTATCAACTATTTGGATTTTTACTGCCAGAAGGATCTTCTCCTAGAAACAGTTGTGTCACAGGCATAGTCAATATTGTTACGATGGAGTATAGCCAGACCTGGACACGATCTTTCAATTTTAACATAATTAGTGTGCGATCGACTTCGTCATTTAGATCGTACGTCTTGACCACGGAGTTCAGCTGAGCGATCCAAATATTAAGTTTTGATTCCTCTGCGTCACAAAATATTGGGAGCATTTCCTTTATCACGACGAATTAAGACTTTTTTGGTGAAAATAAGTTCGCATTGTGGATATTGTCCATTTCAGATGCGGCAATCTTGTTTTGCACACTACTTGTCTTTCTAGTGCCGGCAACGCTGTTGTGGTCGGTCACAGGGTTTGGCAATCTGGGTACGGTCACATTGTTTCGCATCCGATTGGATTCTTTAAGAAGGGTATTTTCCATTTGAGTTCGCTCGAGTGACGCTCCTATCTCTTCGAATCGCTCGTTCGGCAGCTCACCAACAAATTCATCGCCATCTCGCCCATGCTCATGCTAACTCTCGTTGCTGAGTTCTGAGCCACAAATTGTCTAGAAATTGCTGGTCTGTTTCATCGACATATGGGTAAGGATCGTCCATGCCGTCCGGAGGTTGGCTTGATCCACGTTGAGTCGTAGCTGGGTTGCACTGTACTTATTTACTTCAACTTTTCCAAGCAAATGTTTATAATAAATAGAAAAAAGTTCTTGATATATTTCAAAAACTTTGCAGCTTGATTTTGCAATCAAACAATATTTTTTCACTGTTATTCCACTTTTGAAATTGTGGTACACGTCTATACTTTTCAATAGATTATAACTTTAAAATTTGCGAAACAGGCGTATGTTCAACATTTATATTTAACTTATTTTTTTTAATTCACTTTACCTGTCACTACTATCAGTGTGTACTGATAGTCAGCATTAGTTACATTATTTAATTCTTTTTCACTTTCTTTAACTAAATGGATCTCTACTCGAATTGCAATTAATTTCCTCTTCGATTATACAAGACAAAAAATTGACAATTGTTTGTTGTTTCAATGTGAGGTACCAGAAAGTTCGAGGATTGAAATCAAAAAATACCTAATCTCTAGCCTTTATTTTGATCACAGCATATTAGCTTTTTACGGAGACATGACGGAAACCTTAGATTGCTGATGCATCTGTATTTTCCACAAAATTTTGTTGTATTCAGTCATGATCGAATTTTTTGCGTAGGCGGTTATGTTCTGATAACTGTTGATGCTGCTTTATCGTGTAAAATAATTCAATTTTCTAATACCCAGAAGATTGAGTTTGTGAGTGTTAAAGTAAATTTTAAAGCTGTCTGATAATTGTAGTATATTTAATTCATTTAGAGACAATTCCGCATGTCTTGTTTTTAGTTTCCAGTCAAGACATGCTTCTAGTTTTGGGTGGTTTTAATTTTCTAACGGATAAATCTATCATGTTGCTACCCTCTATGTCACATGGCTCTATTGATGGCCTTCTAGGCTTATCTTTATCTTGCGCCAATCCTTTCTTAAATTCTAATAGAATATTTTAGATCTTATATTTGAATTGAATATTAAGATGTTTCTAGGATCGAACCATTCGTTCTCCCTACTACATTAAATTTAAAAATCGATCTGCCCTCTCTGTCAACATTACTAATGATTTTTATTTCATAGGATGGTATTAAATGGATGTCAGCTTCTTGAGAAAGAGATTTTCTTTTTCATCACCTTGCTTGCTCTTGGAACGGGCTTACCACAAGGCGCACCGGAAAGTGTTTGTGAAACTATGTTGCCATTTCATGCCGGTGGTAGTATAATTCCTGAAAAAGTGTGTCACCATTTATTGTGGAAAGTGTAGGTTCTGTGATTGCTCAAGGACAGACTATCAAAGTTGAAATAAGTGGTGTGCCAGCTGGATTAAATCTTGGGGGTTTTATGGTTCAGGCACGAAATTGGAATCAACCATTTGCCATTGTTGGGCAATTCAGTTCTACTAGGAATGGCCCTGTGAAGTTACTGAATTGCGATAGTTCGGTAAATAACTCAGCAACGCATAGTAACGCTGGTGCAAAGCCTCAAGTGATCATAGAATGGAGAGCTCCTTTGGACTTCCTGGGCCAAGTGGTGTTTAAGTAAGTCAATTACCGTTTAAAATAACTAAAGTACGTAGTTTTTAACTTTTTTTTTCCTTTTGTTTAAAGCGCCACTGTGGTTGAAGCATATAATAAATTTTGGACTGGCGTTGTTTCCAATCCAATCCATGTAGTCAAAAGAGATCTGATTGTAGAAACTGCTGAAATACCCACTACACGACTACCAACCTCTACTATGAAATACTTGACTACTCAAGCTCCTTACACGCCTTTGGAATATATATCTTCCAATGTAGTATTCAGTTCCCGTATGGATATGATTTACAATGATTGCGGTGCAAGAAAGACTTGTTTTGGTTCACCCGATGGCTGTATCATGAGCAAATCCTGCATTTCCATTACTGCAGTGACTGTACGGGGCAACATATTTGAGTTTGAACTTCAATCTGGAAAAGGTAATTAAAGGATAAAATTTTGATAAAATTTGTTCTCTATAGAAATTTATATTGTTGCAGGCACCAAGGCTGTATATGTGGCCATGGGCTTGTCAGATGATGCTAAGATGGGCGGAGATTTGGTAATTGAATGCGTTCCGGAGAACGGTCGTGTGAGCTTATATTCATCATACACATCCAGCTCTCCCTATGCAGCGATTAGATCTAATGTGGTAAGATTAATCCATATATACAGTGACGACAGTATATTATAAAACATTCACTCAATTTTTGATTCATTTGTTGTAATGGAGATAAAATTAATGATTTCAACATATTAAGCGAATCCTTAAAACGCGCGTGTGCTCAATTCGTTGGGGCTACAAAGGAGCTTGAATACGAATGGAAATGTATTTTTCAACAATTTGCGGTACACACTCCCTAAATTTTCAAACTATTGAAGTCAAGGTCTAAGATTGCAAAGTCTGGTCGTTATTTAATCGGATTTATCAATTCAATTAAAAAACCCTTTCTTCTTTATAAGCCATTATATAGCTCCACAACAAAAGATACCGACGCCGAAATCGACTGTAGATTTAATAGAATTGCGGTTCAAAATCTTTTCTATTTTATAAATATTGAACTTACTAATAATTATATCCCTTTTTTGCGGTTCAATATGATCAATTACATTATTTTGATGAAAAAACCTAAAGTCCTTGTATAATTCTAAATCAAAACTAAAAATTTTTCGAAAAAAAAACTAAAAAATTGTGCAGACACCTCTACCTTCCACCACCGTAATTTGGAAAAACTTGATTATCTCCCGTAATTCTCTAGGTCATTCAATGAAAATTTGATCTTAATATGCAGCGAAATACCGAATAAAAAAGTCCGTATACTCTTCCAAGTTTTCTGCCACTCTTTCCTTACCTATAGCCGTCAACGGGAAAAAAATTTTTATATGAAAAGTCAAATGCTTGCGAAAGAACGGCCTACAATCTTAGCACAGTATGTAAACATAGCAAATGAGTTATTGCAAAAAGAGTATATTAATTTTGGTCAGAAGTGTGCAACTCATGAAAGATAGCATCTCCAACCATATATGTACATATATAGGGCTTACAACAAGTGTAAAAACAACATGTGTAAAACGGCGGTCCTTCCGTTTTTGGTACATATCTGAAACCCAGTTGGGATTAACTTAAAAAAATGTCGAAATTTAGACAAATACTAAAAACAAAAGGCCCACCATATTACACATGTTGTTTTTACACTTGTTGTAAACCCTCTTTTTAGCATGTAGTACAATATACTATAAAATTGGGCGCGACGGTTAGTTGGTTAAGTCGAAGCCGTTTACAATAATTCAAGGGTATGCACATAAAAAAAGTGGAACCTGCAGTTGCAAGGTTTGCGGTTTTTTCTCACTTCATGTAGTTTGAATTCCCAACTAGCGTTGAAGATATGGTATATCCATTACAACTGTGGAATCTATAGCAATGTCTGCTGATGATAGAACTTGGTGGTTCTTGAAATAGCTATACAGATAACCTGCTCGCCTTTTGTGCTGCCTATGATTTAAAATCTTACAAATAAATTAGTAAGATTTATTGACCTGAAGCCGGCTAAAGCCCACTTTTGATTAATTAGCCGCTTTAGATAAAACGTTTTTCCACTTTCATGGCTATAGGTAAGAAAAAAGTTATCACAAAAATTGCAAGGGTATACAAACTTTGACGCGGTCGAAGTTAGCCCCGGCCCTCTGGTTCTAACGTATTTTTCTATCGGCAATCAATTTATTTATTTAATTTATTTACTTCAGCTGGCACAGCATCCAACGAAAAAGCTTATGCTAAACAGATAACAATTAATAAACGAGAAGTAAGCTTAGCTTTATACGCAACCAAACATCCTCGACCAGGTAGAGGTGTTTTATTTGCACAAAGTGCCAGCTGTACCTCGATTCAAAGCCAACGTGGTCAGAGAAGAGCAAGCAATGCGATGTCAAAAATATATTCAGTGGTTTCGTCGTTTATCGTTATTATCGTTATGAACTTATCGTTATAGTGTCATATCTACTAATTTACTTTGTCAATCTTTTAACAACCTTTTTTACCTTATCTCTCCTATCTTCTGGCACTTCATTTCGTTTCGGTCGCTGCCGAAAGCAAAAAGAGAAGAAAAGTACTTGAAAGCTAAATAGACAGACGGAGATCGTGACACGTGCTAAAGCGCCAGACTCATCGCATGTTTTCACTGTTAGGAATGTAAGTAGGCAGAATAAGGCTTTGTTTTAGGTAGCGAGAATGAGCATGGAATAGAAAAAAATTACTTAGCAAGTGGTGAAAGCAGTGAAATCAAAGTTAAGGCAAACCAAAGAAAAACTCAGGAAAAGGCAGCAAGGATATACCCAAACACAGGTTTGTTTGTCAGGTGAGCCCATTCTTAGGTCCTTGTTTTATTTCCCTTTCCCTATGGAAAATATATGATATAGTCATCCGATCTTGATGATCGGTGTGTTTTGCTTGACACCCTTCTGTTTTATTTTCATAATTTGCCAAATTTATTAATTTTTTCATGTTTTCATGCACTAAACACATTTTATTTTTTCTGTTTTTTTTTTTTCTCTCTCGTCATTGCTTCTGAAGATGCTTCCCTCATCGCCCCAATCATACCATCAGTGCTAGGGGTTTTTTCTTTTTTCTTGTTCTCTCTTCTTTGTGCTTGTGCTCAGCTTCTCTCCCGCGTTATCAGTTTTGTAACCCTGCCTCTCAAAGCTTGGCCCATAGCTGGCCTTGCACCCTTCTTGTGCTTTGCTGTATTTTATCCATAATTATCTCAGTGCTGTGTATTTAAATTTTGTATAAATGTGTATTTAAATTTTGTATATATTTTTATATATTTTTGCCTTGTGTTTCTTTTTGTTTTGTCTACCTGCTTGCAAGGATGCTGATCGTTATGATGATCAGTATACAGCAATATCTATTGGCTCAGCGATAATCTTCTTCACTTAAAATGTGCTGACATCAATAGCCGTGACTATGACAAATTTTCTGGTTTGTTTGTGTCTAAGCCTGAGCTTGACTTAATGCGCTGAACTTGCCCATTTTGTGGCAGCCAGTAGCTAGATTTTACCCGTATGTACAGGGGTCTTTGTTGAAAGTTTCTTTCTTTTGTAGTATATTTATACCAAAATTATTTAACACAAGGAGCTCATTTTGTAACACTTTGTTGCAAGTAAAAACAATCCTGCCCATCTTGTGGCAGCCAGTAGCTAGATTTTACCCGTATGTACAGGGGTCTTTGTTTAAAGTTTCTTTCTTTTGTAGTATATTTATACCAAAAATTATTTAACACAAGGAGCTCATTTTGTAACACTTTGTTGCAAGTAAAAACAATTAAATATGTACGCAATAAAATATAAGTGTGCACTTGATTATGTTTATCTACATACATACATTGATGTATATACATTGATGTAT
The DNA here is from genome assembly GCA_018150345.1 of Drosophila equinoxialis. Lineage (NCBI taxonomy): Eukaryota > Metazoa > Arthropoda > Insecta > Diptera > Drosophilidae > Drosophila > Drosophila equinoxialis. The sequence continues at coordinate 1,012,521 of JAECWI010000481.1, forward strand.
ATACATTGATGTTGTCTAATGTCCATCGTCTTCAACTCCCTTGCCGACTCATTGGGCCAGGCTGCCCTTCTAGCGGAACTTTAGTAGGACTTGATATCCACAAGTCATTATTCTTAATATAACACTAAACGTATATATTAGAGCTTCGCTAACTCCAGTAATGTCGGTTATTGAACTTGGTTGGCTAAAAACCCTCTGACAGTATTTCCATATTTGCTATTGCCACTACTACCCAATAAGACCATTTGCTTTCTAAGTTGAAATTGGATTTCAGATTTTCTAGCTTATAGCTTTGCCGCATCTACCTTTCGAGGTTCCATTTTTTTATTGGGAGTCTGTTAGCAATATATCATTAATAGCTCACTGTGGACCGTGCTATCACCATCTTCTGCTACGTTTGAAATTACATAATTTTCTAATACTTTAATATGTTGGCGCGAAAGCGCATCAGCCACATCTTTTTTCCTATCGGGTTTATAAAAAACATTGGCTCCATGTTCGTCAATGATTGATTTCCATCGATTGTTTTTAGGTTTGAATTTCTGTCCGAAACAGCGAATGTAAGTGGCTGGTGGTCTGTGTAAATGTTTAGAAACCGAACCCCGTACAGATAATTCCTCAAGTTTTTCAATGCCCAAACGATGGCAAATAGTTCTCTTTCATTTGTGGCATAGTTCAGCTCAGGTCCTATAAGAATTCTTGAAATCAATGAAATGGGCCTGCCCTTTTGTGACAAGACATCCCCTATGTCAAATCCCGAAGCGTCGGTCGTAAGATCAAAGTGTTTGTGAAAATTTGGGTAACTTAGCAAAACATGCTCAGATGCTAATATTGATTTTTGTTTCAAATGCTTTTGTTTGAAGATCATTGAATGTGATCGAAAGTTGTCTTGATTTGATTTGAGTAACGAGTGTTACCACTATGTGCCCGCTTGTTTGTAAAATTTTGCGGCTGGTGCGTAGCCTTTTGCTGAAAGGCAGCATTGTTTTTCCTATAATTTGGGTTTGTATTTTGTTGCTGGCCAAATGCTGTGGGTTGCCTAAATTTTGAGGAGGACGGATCAATCGGCTCGCTATATTTCTGATTGGGTTTTGGTTGGAAACCCCCTTTTTAGAATCTTGATTCCTAGTGTAGTAAGATTTTTCCCCATGTTTCGATTTTCGTGATTCGTGTTTTCTTGCCCTCTCTTTGAGGCTTCTGTTCAGCCTTACTAGCTTTCTCCTCTAGGCGTTTTGCATCGCTTTATGCAAATGTATAGCGTTCTTGGTTATACTCTACCTCCTGAGCTAATGCTAAGGCCGATGGTAAATCCCTAGGGCGAGACGTAAAAAAAGCATCTCTGTATATTTTCTTAGTTCCTGATATGAAAACAGATAGGGCGTTCGCTCTATATTTATCATTTATGGAATTCGCCAATGATGTCTCATGGGTCATGGTGGTCTTGTTTGGGGGGTAGGCCAATTTTTTTTCAACCTCTTTAAAACAACAAGCTTCCCTGAGTAAGCAGGTCTTTTGTCGGCGTATGTAAAATCTTATCTTTCAATAATTCCATTAAAATTCAATACAGCATTGAACGACGCTAATGCATTGTCTGCTGACCCCTTTGTTTTGTTTCTTATGATCGCTTATAGTGTTTAGAACTTCCGTCATATGGTTTAAAAATTTTATATGCGACATTCGCAGCTTTCCGCCATGTCACATATGTCTCTTGCTTACCCTTAAAATGTGGGAGGGACTTTACGACATCTAAAGACTCCTCACACTTAACACCCGGTACAATTTGTACTTTGTATGCTTCTACTGCATACATATTTTACCTCATATTTTCAATTTCGTTTGTGATATTCGATACTTTGTTTTCTAACTCTATTTTCTGTGCCGCCAATGCACTGGTTACGGCGGTTAGAATTTGTTGTAAATGTTCTGAATCCATTTTATTTATGCTTTTTTCCTGAATTAAATTGCTCAATAAATCGATAGTTTTGGAATATGGGCCTTAACTACTTGGCCTTAACTTTTAAAATGATTGGCACAATAAGTCAACCTCCGAATCACTCATAGACACAAAACTCTTTTATTAATTTTTTTATAAAATCGGAAAGAAAATTTCACTTTTGTAACTTTTTTATTAGCAATCTTACTTTTTTTAAAAATGGTTTACATTTCCCAAAAAATATTTGTATTTTATCATTCAAGTAATGATAATAAATGGTAAATAGTATATTAATAACCAACAAATTCTTATTCGTGTAATTTTTTTTAAATAAATAGGAGTCGTTGATTTGCCGCCGGCAAGTCTTCTGGTCTTCTTTTTTTCGTTTTAGTTGGAATCTTTATTCACCGAATTTTTTTTTTTTTTTAAAGAGAATTCTTTCTCTTTCTTTTTATGTGTGACTACTTCTTCTTTACGAAAATTTCACTTTTAAGTGAAATAATTTTACTATTTTTACGATATTTTTAGCATTTTGCAAAATTATTATCGTTCGTTTGTTATAATCGTGTTTACGATATAATTTCCTTAGTAATTCGCAGAATTAAACACTGCCGAATTAGAACTTTTAAACTTTTTAATTGGTTCCTTTTTAGAATTTGATTTATTTTATACCACTGTTGGGTGCCAGTGAAGATAATTCATTGTAATCTTAATGTTCATTAATTATTGTTCTTTATGGCAAGCCACAGTTTTGTCTGCTTGGAGTTCTGATTAAGACTAAAACTTAAGCCATAGACAAATATATTTTTTGCCTAGCCTGGAGTGTTTACATAACTGCAAAAGTGCTGATTTTGCGGCATGTGCAAGATCTCGCCTTACTTCTTCTGTCGCCTTTCAAACGTTATGCAGGGCATAGCGTGAGAAGAGTTAATTCGGCGGATGGTTGGACGTTTGGGTTAACTTATATGTAAACATAGGTTAAGCAAAACAATATTTTTTGAATAAAATTCAATCTTAAAACTGCAACCCAAAGATACTGATGTGTCCGTCTCGACGTTATTTAATTTAACTGGTCGAACATAGACCTGGACATCAAGGAGAAAAGGATCCAAATAAAAATTGTTTATGTGTGTGTGTGTGACAAAAAAAGATTATATAAAATGAAGTAAGTAAGTCGTCTCGCCGACTTGGGTATACCATACACCAGTAAAACAAATATTTCAAATTTGTAATAACTAATGCATTTGCCTATTTTCCACAATTCTGTTCACATGCTTGTTACAAGCATATCTCAGTATCTCGCGCACTTATGCATATAAGCACCCTAGCGCCCCCACCCGCCAACGGCCATCAAAGGCCTTATGCAAAAACGTTTATATGCATAACTCAGCTATTTTTTGTCCGATTTTCATCAAATTTGGTATTTTGCTCGGTATTAGTATCAAATTTAAGTGTGCCAAATTGATTGCACAAGGTAAAAAATTACGTGAGATAATCGAGTTTTTCAAATTTCGGGGGCGGAAAGGGGCGTGGCAAAAACTTTATACATTCAAAATGTGCGCATTTACTATGCAAATATACATACCAAATTTGGTGTCTCTAGCTGCAATAGTTTTTGAGATAAACGTTTTTTTTGAATTGCGTGGGCGGAAAGGGGCGTGGCAAAAATTTGAAACAAACTTGATCACTCTACATACTACACGAGCCTACATTCCAAATTTGGTGGCTCTAGCTTTTATAGTCTCCGAGATCTAGGTGTTCATACGGACAGACGGACAGACGGACGGACGGACAGACGGACAGACGGACGGACGGACGGACATGGCTAGATCGACTCGGCTGTTGATACTGATCAAGAATATATATACTTTATGGGGTCGGAGAAGCTTCCTTCTGCCTGTTACATACATTTTGGCGACTTTAATATACCATTTCACCCTATGGGTGTATGGTATAAAAAGCACAAAAATGAGAAATGGTAACGATGGATAACTATTTCCAAAAAGTTACCATACGAAGCCCGAGATTAAAATTGAGGTGTTCCGAAGTGAGCAAAGCCACTCCCCTTAAAGCTCGTTAAATCTAGTGCACATAAGAACTGCCTACTTTGATATAACTGGTGATGAATTCCCAGTAAGAGGCAATTGTGCTTTTTGTTAACAGTACCAAACATATGCTGCGATACAAACTCGGCAGGTACATACCATTTTTATTTAACGAATTAAAAAAAAAAAAGAAACAACAACGATATCATAAATAAACACACAGAAAAGTCCTATAAAGAAGCAGCAGCAAAATTTCAACCAATATGGCGCACCCTTCCTAAAAGAGGTGTGTCCAAATCATTTTAAAAGTTAAGTTCACTCACGATAGCCGAACACTGGGCTCGCCAGGAAAAACCGAAGGAAGAGCCTAAAAAGAAATCCAATAATCAAAAACAACATTTTTATACCATACACCCATAGGGTGAAATGGTATATTAAAGTCGCCAAAATGTATGTAACAGGCAGAAGGAAGCTTCTCCGACCCCATAAAGTATATATATTCTTGATCAGTATCAACAGCCGAGTCGATCTAGCCATGTCCGTCTGTCCGTCCGTCTGTCCGTCTGTCCGTCTGTCCGTCCGTCCGTCTGTCCGTCTGTCCGTATGAACACCTAGATCTCGGAGACTATAAAAGCTAGAGCCACCAAATTTGGAATGTAGGCTCGTGTAGTATGTAGAGTGATCAAGTTTGTTTCAAATTTTTGCCACGCCCCTTTCCGCCCACGCAATTCAAAAAAAAACGTTTATCTCAAAAACTATTGCAGCTAGAGACACCAAATTTGGTATGTATATTTGCATAGTAAATGCGCACATTTTGTATGTATAAAGTTTTTGCCAAGCCCCTTTCCGCCCCCGAAATTTGAAAAACTCGATTATCTCCCGTAATTTTTTACCTTGTGCAATCAATTTGGCACACTTAAATTTGATACTAATACCGAGCAAAATACCAAATTTGATGAAAATCGGACAAAAAATAGCTGAGTTATGCATATAAACGTTTTTGCATAAGGCCTTTGATGGCCGTTGGCGGGTGGGGGCGCTAGGGTGCTTATATGCATAAGTGCGCGAGATACTGAGATATGCTTGTAACAAGCATGTGAACAGAATTGTGGAAAATAGGCAAATGCATTAGTTATTACAAATTTGAAATATTTGTTTTACTGGTGTATGGTATACCCAAGTCGGCGAGACGACTTACTTACTTCATTTTTGTAAGATTCTCAAGAATCTAAAAAAGATCACCCAACGGCTAATGTCGCTAGAAGCGTGAAAATCTCTAATCACTCGTGGATTCCAATACTTCTCCGCCTCCATTAACTGTATTGCCTGATCATAAACAGTTATTTATCTCTAGGCTTGCTTCAGATACTTTTGAGACATCTGTGGCAGCTTACATTGGTAATATATGCCCTGCTAAGGTTTTAATTCAAAAGTTTAAGTTTTCTAGTCCTCGCGAAATCTCCTCTTCTAAAATTACAGTGCTAAATGAGTATTTCTCAGCTATGGTAGACCCTAATATTTGGCCTAAAGGCTTAGTTGTTCACGAGTTTGCGCCCAATAATTGCCCGTACTTCTTCCTAATTTATCTTCTTCGCTGTCTGCATCAAACAACCAATAAAGTTTAGTCTCTGCATTCATTATCAAAATGTAGGAGGACTTCTTACCCAGCTCTCGAAACTATTCTGTAAAAGCCAAACCTTTTCGGTTAATTTATTAGCTTGCCTCTTTCTTAATTCTTTTATCTCAACATGTTTTTCTTGATAGCTTACTTGAATGTCCCCTATACCAGTTGAATTGTTTAGATCATGTTTGGATGTTTTCTATCTGAGTGCTGTGACATAGATTGTGCAGTGAATTTTTTCTGCTTTGCTCTCAATTCTCTAGCTTGCATTTGCTCTTATACGCAGTTGCGTTCCTTATGTGAATGTCTACCGTATCTAATACGCCGGTCTGGATCACACGTAGGCTGACTAATCTCCGTAACATTATATCGAGATATTTTAAAAGGTTTAAAAAACTGGTTCCCGACTTGACTATGTAAGTTATTTTGTAGCGAAATCTCAATTTTGTCTTTTAAATAGTTAGTGCTACAAAAATTATATGGTGCGCTGTAGGGTTTAATTGTATCAAAACCACAAAAGATTTTATAACTTTCTTAATTCTGAACGACGCACAGTTGGGCCTGTTTTCGGATAGCTTTGCAAAACTCTGTTTTTTCATGATCGCGGTATGATATATGCAATCAATTAGGAATACTTCAGAGATTATGAATCCAAAAATTTGTTGAAATCGGTTGAGATACATGGGTGCTAGACGCGACCAAAGTAGAGACATTTTTAGTAAATTGGAAAAAATGATAATTTTAAAAAAAAAATCGCAACTTTAAAAGTGAGTATTGGGCGATTTCAACAATCCATCTTCGTTTTTAGTTTTATCTGAAAAGTATGTTCTTTATTAATAATTACCTAAATCGTTATGGACCTAGAAGCGTTTAAAAAATACACTAACTTTTTTAACTTTGGTGGAATACAAGTAACAAGGATCATCGAGTATTAATACTGCACTACATACACTAGGTAGGTTAAATATTTACCTAACAGACGTATATGGTCCCAATGTGCGGATACTTTCGACACCGATGCGTAAGCCATAAAACTAAGTAAACGTCGCCTAAAAAATGCGCTGCAGGTATAAGGAAGAAGAAGAGCGTAGCGTAACGTCTTTGTATTTAAATGATAACATTGCGAAATGTTGTTTTGCAAATACTACCTGTTTATATGTATGCCTTTCTACAATGTTAGATTATCTGCTTTGTAAAAACTGACAAGGCAAATGTTATTTGAGTTGATGAAAAATTTGTCCTACTTGTAGGATTTAATATTTTTATTTCTGTTTACCTAATTGGTTGTAAATTTTAAATGTTTACCTAATTAAAACAAAAAGGATAATAGCGATTTTCAAAAAATTAACATAAAGAGCTAATTATTCTTGAATAGGGATTCCCGGAGTGAAGGAAAAATAACCCAATCTTCATTCGTTAAATTCAAAATACGAACTGATTTTATTTGAAAACTCTTAAACTCTAAGAAGCGACAATTGTTCTTGAAAATACTTATTCTGATGCCCCACGTTTTCGGGGGTTGAAAATTGTTTATATTTCATGCTCAGCGCTGGTTACTTTATACCGCGCCGCTGTTATAATCTTAAGTGTTTTCCACACAGTGTGGATGCATGTTTTGTTTGGTATTAAGCAATAATTGTCATATGAATTTTATTACTTACTTTAGTTTATGTTTCTGTTTCGAATTGTATATTTCATTGGTGCATCTGATCTGGTGAAGCCAGCTCAGATGAACACGATGTTTATTCTTAAACATTCTGCAAAGCCCGCCAAATGGGCCCATTGGAATACTTATATTTTTATTATGTTGCCTTAAACAAATTATTATTAATACTAAAATTAGTAAGATAATTAATATTAGGGAAGCATGACCGGTTGCATGATGGAAGTTTAACCCTAGTAATTCAATACGATGTTTCTTTAACTGTAACTGTAACTGTAACTTGTAACTGACCTCCTATTTTCTCTAATTCTGCCGTGTGGTTTACCAAGTTGGCTTCAACTGGACTCCACTCTATATGCACCCTGCTGTGCACCCTGATCTGAGGCTTAAAATTCCTTGTTCTGGTATATCCAGCACCTCCTGCTGTTCGTTACCGCATTGGACTCTGGCCTTAGTTTTAGGCGGTACCTTGAATAACCAACTACTGCTGCTTTATATTTCTACCCAGTAAGATTTTGTCTCCACAATCGTTGTATATACGCAACTAGATTTGTTATTCTGATTAAAGGTTGTCAGCTCACCGGCATTATCATTCGCAGTACTCCATGGCCAACTTCCTTCACATGTTCTCCTGTTCGACTGCCAGCTATGACATTTTTGCATAGCTGGCTCAGACATTAGATGATACCAGTCTATTTCAAAGTTATATATTAAGTACTGGCTATCTATATGGACCACTACCATTTGATTATTGCTTAATCGTACAGGCACTGGAACAACTTTATAGAGAAAAGACGGATGTCTACCAAAAAGTGGTATTTTTGTACTTATGATTAGTTTTCTGTCGATAAAGATACCCTTGGCCGTCAACAGAGTATATATATCTTTTAGCTCAGTACCTGTCCTTTTACCTGGTAGTACTAAAGCTTCGGACAACTTGTCCTTTATTTTTGTTATTTCCAACTTCATCTGGTTTGGTTTTTAAAATGTTAGGGTTGTCAAATGTCTATTAAAAGATTTATAACTCCTGTCTGGATTTTTTCTCATTCATCCACTACTGAACTCAGTTGCCTTACAATCATGAAAAACTGGATGGATTCTCTATATACGTAATAGCTTTCTTTTAGTACTTCCGTCATATTTTCAATTCGGTTGTTCATGTTGCGAAAGCTATCATTTATTTTATCTATAGTTGTCTTAAGAATGTTTGCCGTGGAATCTACTATCGATGTCTGCCTTTCTTCAAGGTGTTTCAGATTTTGCTGATTTGTAAGTAAATTTCTCATGTTTTCTTCCATCTGTACTCTGTCATCTGCATCCATTATGCCAAATAATATATGGTAAAGTGAACCCATGAATTCAAACGGTGCACGCTTGCTGCTTGGTTTATTTTGACTCATGAACAATCAATTATTTTCTTCGATTTCGGTAATTCGTTTTACCGTATTGTTCAATGCAAAATGTGCACTGGTCTTGGAAATTATACAACTTTTGACATAAATCCCTCATTTTAGAAATCCATCTGTCACCTTTAGTAAGCATTTCAAAATATGCCGACATGTCATAGTATACAACCAGATCCCATGAGGACGCTACCACCTCCACTTCACCCATTGGATCTAAGTACAAAGGGGCTGTTGCGTTTAGTTTTTTTACCGCAATTTTCGGTCGATTATCTTTAATGCTTGCTGCATTCGAAAGTTGACAAACCAGCATCAGCATTGCTAACGTCATTACGGTTCCTACTTTGGACAGATGACCGAATCTGGTACTTTTCCGATATCAGTTCTCCTCAACGTCTTCTGATGATTTGACCCCAACAAGTGGACAGATTTTACAGGACAGGTCCTGTAATTGACCCTTCCTGCAATTTGACTTTTACCACTCCTACTTTATCGTCCCTGCCTTTGTGAATTTCCTCAATCTTGCCCAGAGCCCACCTGGCTGGGTATATAGATACTCGTCTTTTCATTTCAACCAGAAATCCTTTTTCATTTTCTGAATTAATTGCCATCTGTCTAAATTTCCAATTTTTTTCTTCTGATATGGACCCGGCTGCTTCTAATGCTGGTCTTCCAATCAAGAAATGACCAGGAGTTAACACTTCGTGGTTGTCCATATCTTCACCCGTCGTATACAACGGCCGTGAATTTAGTACTGCTTCTATCTGGCAAAATAAAGTTGCCAGTTCTTCATATGTGAGGTTACTATCTCCTATCACTCTTTTTAAATGATACTTGACCGACTTTACTCCCGATTTCTAAATACCTCCGAAATGAGGTCCTGCCAGGGGGCTAAAATGCCAGCTGATCTGTTCTCGCTCTAGAACAGGGGCAACCTGAACGTTTTTTGAAGTCTTCATCGAGCCTCCTAGCCGCTCCCACAAAATTTGTACCATTATCGGAATATATGTTAGCGCATTTACCCCGTCTTGCAACAAATCTCCGAAATGCTCCTAGGAAGGGATCAGTTATCAAGTCACTAACAATTGCCTTAGTCGACAAGCACACGAATACTGCTATGTATCCTTTGAATGTTTTTTGTCCCCAGTTTTTTGAGCATCTTATATGATATGGACCGGCAAAATCAATCCCCGTGTTATGAAATGGAGATGACACCGTTACCCTGTTTTTGGGTAGGTTACCCATAATTTGCTCCGCAGTTACTTGGCGGTATCTGGGCGTATTTTTTAAGTGCGTTTCTTGAGCCGAAAATCCAAAATATCCTTTGTAGCAGGCTTGCTCGCTAAAGACGGTAGTACTCATCCTCTCAGAGAGAGAACATGCTCGTCTCTAAATGAGAGCGAAGTACGAGAGAGCGTCGAGTCAGTCTGGGTTGAACGAGTCTGCGAATCGGTCGTGCTAACGAGAATAAGAATCATAGAATAAGCGCACCCTTGCTTGTAATAAATACATATATACTAAACAATTTAAACAAGTCAACCTATTACACCTTTGAATTTGATTTCTCATAAGATTAATATTAAAATTAATTCCTCCGTGTAGAGTTTCCTTATGAGCATCTTTAATCAATAGCATTGTTAGATGTGATTTATTCAAAATCACAGGATGTTTGGTATCAAAAAATATATTGGCATTTTGCAATCATCCCCCCACGCGCAATATTTCATCGTCATCCAGAAATGGATTTAAGCTTAAAATTTTTCTTTTCATGTCAATTTGCTTGTTTTGCGTAAGACATAATATCCCTCTGCAAAATTGATATGCCTGTTGGTGTTTATTTATACAATTTTAAGCATTCTTAAGCTCATAGACGGTGAAATATGATGGGTACACTCTACCTCTGTTTTTAACGCCAATAAATCTTAATACATATGCCGTAATTCTGCCCAGCTTATTCATACAGGAATACTTTTCAATTAGCTCCTGCATAATACTACTCTCTCTATTTAATAGTACGGAATTTACCATACTCTTGTCATCATTTGGTTTAGGCCATTTATCATTTGCACCGCCGAGCCATTTTGGCCCATTCCACCACAATTCACAATCTTTTAATTTATTTGGACAAATACCCCTTGCAGCTACATATATCTGCAGGATTATCTTCTGATTTTACATGGTTCCATGTTATTTCTTTGATTTTTAGTAGAGTCACTCCAAGCATATATTTCAGCTGGAACAGCAATAGATTTCTGGACTCTTTTTAGCAATTGCGATAGCAAGTGTGCTGCACATAATTCGAATTTAGGAATAGTCTTCCTATTTTTGATTGGATTAACTTTGTTCTTGGTGGCTATTAAGGTAACTGCTTCACCTGTTTTGGCATATACTACCGCTGCATATGCCTTTTTTAAAGCGTCAGCAAAACCATGAATCTGTAACAACATATTAGGCTGTGTCTTGATCCATTGGGGTAATCTGACTTCTTCCAGATACACCAAATTGTCCTTGAAAGGATTTCCATTCTGTTGTTTCGTTATCGGACAACTCTTGATCCCAATTTGGCTCCGCTAGCCACAACTTCTGCATGAATAACTTGCCTATTACTGTTACTGGTGCTAGCCAACCTAGTGGATCATAAATTTTGGGTAGTGTGGATAGAACCCCCTTTTATTCACCTTCCTGTTATCGTCACAGTTTACCTTAAATTTAAATTCGTCTTTAAATGGCTCCCACTGCAACCCCAAGGTTTTAATTGCTTCGTTCTTATCAATTTTTAGTACTTAATTATCGCCTGTATCAATAACCTCTTTAATAATTTCGGATCTATTCGAAATCCATTTTCTCAAATTCATTCCTGCCTTTTCCAGCTCTCTGGAAACCTGCTGAACTTTCTGTTTTGATTCTTGTACGGTATCACCCCCCTGTCATTAAGTCATCCATGTAGAATTCATCTCGGATAATTTTACTTATCACTTTTTCCTGACATCTGTTTGCGATCTCTGCCAGTACCCTTGTAGCAAAGTAAGGTGCTGATGCAGTACCGTACGTTACTGTTGTTAATTTATATTTTCTTAATTTTTTCTGTGGTGAATTCCTCCACAAAATATGCAAATATTTTTGATCGTCTTGATCAATGTTTATCTGCCGATACATTTTTTCAATATCTGCAGATGCTACGTACTGCCATTTTCGCCATTTTGATATTATGTCGAAAATGTCTTTTTGGAGTCGCGGCCCGATCCACATCATATCATTGAGACTTCTGTTATTTGTGGTTTTTGCAGAAGCGTCAAATACAACTCTTAATTTAGTTGTCAAACTTGCTTCTTTTACTACTGCTTGATGTGGACGGTAATATGCACCTTCATCCTTAGTTTCTACCACATGGTCCATGGTACTCCTCCTTAAGTTTTGGATTTTTCTGAAATTTTTGCTCCAAGTTGAGGAATCGCGCAGTTGCTTGTGCCTTCGAGTCACCTAATTCCCTTTCTTGCTTAAATGGGATCGTTACCACATATCTTCCAGAGTTATCAATCCTTGTTGTCTTGTTAAAATTTTCTTCACATTGATTAGCTTCTATATCATCTTTTTCGTCTGCTTCCAACTCCCAAAAACGCTCCATATCTGTAACGTCTATTGTTGTAGCTACTGTAGATTCATCTTCTTTTGACTTAGTACATCGCGATACGATCCAGCCAAATTGAGTGTTTTGCCCCAGTAAGTTAATCTTGGTAACACCATTTTAACGTTTGACCGGCTTCTTCAAAAAAATAGTACTCTGAGAACCACTATCAATCAAGGCTCTTAATGTTTCATATTCTCCATTTATTTTTATACCCTTGCAAAAAGGGTATATTAATTTTGGTCAGAATTGTGCAACGCATAGAAGGAAGCATCTCCGACCATATAAAGTATATATATTCTTGATCAGCAGCACGACGAGACGAGTTCAAATAACCATGTCCTCCGTCCGTCTGGATCGACGCGAACTCCTCCTAGACCGTAAGAGTACAGAGCTGAAATTTTGCATGTAGGCTTGTATATACTGCACAGTTTGTATATCTCGGATTCAGCCAGATCGGACCACTATATCCTATATCTCCCATACAAACGGCAAAGTCACGAACAGTGACTTATCTCAATAACTTCGTTATTTTCTTAGCTATTGTAGTGAAATTTAATATTGGTTAGTCTAATGCACATAATAACCATTGTGCCAAATTTGAACAAGATCGGGTGACTGTATCATATAGCTCCCATAGGAACGATCGGTCGAAAACAGTGACTTTTGTTGATAACTTCGTTACTTTTGTTGCGATTGATTTTAAATTTAATATTTGTTAGTTTAGTATATCTGTTAATGGCTATGCCGAATTTGATAAAGATCGGGTGACTATATCATATAGCTTCCATAGGAACGATCGGTGGAAAACAGTGACTTTCATCAATAACATCGTTATTTCCTATGCTAAGATTGTTGGCCGTCCTTTCGCAGACATAAGACTTTTTTAGATAAAAAGTTTTGTACACTTTGATGGCTATGGGGAAGGAAAGAGTTATCAAAACAGTTGCAAGGGTATACAAACTTCGACCCGGTTAACTTGAGCTGTGGTCAACAGTTTTTGTTGTTCCGTAACACAAGTATTTACCTTCGCCTGTTTTTTTCCCAAAATGAAGAAGGGTGTGATGGCCCTTGTTGCACAATGAGCAGACTATTTAGTCTTGAATGCTTCAAGCATCTTGTACATAGTTGTACTTTTTTCCTATTTCCGCCCTTTCTTTAGGTATTAGCGCTTTAAACTTATAGCATAGAGGTGCGCTATGCCAGGGACCAATTGTATCTGCGTTGTTTTTCTAATTTGACTCTCATATAATTGTAGAGTCTCTCTGTCAAATTTCCGAAGTATGAGTTGAGCGACTATTACGTCAACTTCATCTGACAAATTTGCTTTAATTTTAATTAAGTGACTCATTAATGATGTCAATCACTCCTTTAACACTTTTTGCGGATTAATTGTTGATCATCGGTAAATTAAATATCCAACTTAATTGTTCGGAAAATACCCTCCGATTATTTTCATATCGCTTGGTTAACAATTCCCAAGCGGGAATTGTAGTTCGCTTCTCACGGTTACATTCCCAATCTTACTTTCCTTATTGTTTATTTTTATTTCTAACACTGATACTGAATTCCGGACATCGAATTCTAAATCATCCAAAATATTTTTAAATTTTGCATCTTTCAACACAACCTGGCACGCCTGTACTTTCTCCCATAAATAATTGATCTTATTAATATATATTATACATGCCTCATTGCCTGTTGAATTATCCATAGTGCGTAAATTTTTGGTTACCCTATCCAAATATTCCTAGAGCTGTCGGACTCTATCCATAAATATCTCATGGTTACCACTACCGTTTTCATGACTGGAGGTCGCATTCCCGCGCGACTCTCCTTTGCTATCATCAAACATTTCTGAAATATTCGTTTCTGCTTTTTTCTGACTCTCCTGTAGCTATTATTTTGGCAACTATATTTAACACCCCTTCATGTATTTTATCTGTGAAATACTGGTGATCGAAAGTCCCCTGCTGTAGCAATTTGTTATGATTAGGTAACCATCGATTCCTAATCTCTTTTACTTCCTCGATCACCTTGCTAGCTATGATTCTATGCAACTGTAACTGCTTCTCTAACAATTTTTCAGTTTTGTTAAGAATTATTTTTGTATTATGCAAATATTAGGATATCAATACAAATATATAATAATAAAAGTAGATATACATATGAACTTATAACTATCTTAATTTAAATCTTATCTGATGATCCTGTTGTTGACACCGTTCACTGTTGTCCGCCAAGTAGAGTTTGCCAAGTAGGTTTTGCCGATATTCTGCTGCTGCTTGTCTGCCAATGGCTAGGGTTCGCCGATAGTTTTCTGGTGGTTCGCCGTTTCTTAACATTCGCCTTGCCTCCAGTCGCCTCTCCTTTGCAACTATCTTGTTGCTCTGCTGCTGTCTCTAGTTGCCGACTTGCAACTATATATATAGCGTATATATACACTATGTAAATTAAATTTTTTTTACTTTCGATATTACGCCACACACCAATTCTGTAATTATATTTTTTTTACCGCCGCCGAAATTATTGCAGTTGCTCGACTAGCCAAACTGCCTTTATTTAACTCGGTCGCTTGCACTTTTTATTTATTAAGCAATATTTTGCTTTTTTATTTTATACTCTGTCTCTTACCACTGGTGGTGGAAAACAAGAGTTAATTTATTTTGGCTACCTTCAGCTGATCTTAGCATTTACACTTGCATAAGAATTCAGACTTTAAGGAGCTGATTCACTCTCTGAGTCTCTTACTACTGGTGGCGGAAAACTGCAGAGTTCCTTTTTTCCAAGGACCAAAGAGAGAGAGAAGGAAAAATAACCCAATCTTCATTCGTTGAATTCAAAATATGAACTGATTTTATTTGAAAACTCTTAAACTCTAAGAAGCAACAATTGTTCTTAAAAATACTTATTCTAATGCCCCACTTTTTCGGGGGTTGAAAATTGTTTATATTTCATGCTCAGCGCTGGTTACTTTATACCGCGCCGCTGTTATAATCTTAAGTGTTTTCCACACAGTGTGGATGCATGTTTTGTTTGGTATTAAGCAATAATTGTCATATGAATTTTATGTCTTACTTTTGTTTATGTTTTTGTTTCGAATTGTATATTTCATTGGTGCATCTGATTTGGTGAAGCCAGCTCAGATGAACACGATGTTTATTCTTAAACAATTCTTCTCGTTTGCGACAGTTTATTTTTAATTTCATTAGTGGAAACATCTTAAATCCAGACTAAATAGTGTTTGTCAATATAATTCAAGACAGTTTTATTTATTAGTGCAAATATTTTGTGAATGAATGAAAGGATTTTGAAAGTTTTAAACGAGAGTGAAAACTTAAATGATTTTGAAATGGGATTGATGAAGGGGGTACGGAGCTTAAGGTGAAAATCAAATATATACAATATAACTTGAGGCGCAAATGGATCGCAAGCGGCAGAAATATGGAAAATCTGCTACGAATATGGAATTTCTCCGCTGCATTGCAGAATAAAGTGTATGGATTTTATTCTGAAGCTAGCTTACACGAAGTGTGTTTCTCGGCCAGGTGAAACAAAAACTGATAAAACAACTCGTGAGGATATTCAGAGCAGGAAGGAGATTAAACAAACTGAATTCTCTCGCAAGCTGCCCATAGTACGGATTTGGAAACAGGAATGGTGGAAAACTTCAAGGTAAGGATTTTTTGAAAAAGATGAAATGACATCTTTTATAACACGTGGAAAGGTTGTCTGTTATCTTGAATGTTATAAATTGCAAGGAAATGGTAAATGGTGAAAAATTTGCCGAATATACTCCAAAGACTGGCTCACAGCTATCCGAAGAAGCACAGGAATGTAAAAACAGGGACTACAAAAGGTTCAGATATACTTATACATTAAAAACTTCACGACAAAATGAAGACCTTTTTAACATGCTAGCAGCCTCTTCGGACCCACTTATTGCATCACTGATACACGTGCGATTACGAAAGGATTTGGAAAATAGCAACCATAGTCCCGAAATGTTCAGTTTATTAGATATTGATGTAAATATTGAAAAATATTTTGAATAGCAAATTTTCAAAATTAATCTGAAAAAAAATTGAAAAAATGTTTATGTTTTTTTTTGTAATTATGTTAAAAAATCAAATTAAAATAATAAAAAATGTTACATAGTCGTTTAAAACAATGAAAAATCCCATTTCTGATTGAAAAAATCGGGTTTCGCTTCATTTTTAAAGGGAAAACATGCCTGGAAATATTTTCTGACTTTGACCTTGAATATTACAGCACCACGAACACCCAGCACTTTCGACAAACACTCATTTTGAAGCTATTGAAGTTATCATATGACTTTTAAATTTTTAAAATCGCTTTTTTTGGTTTAGAAGCTATGATTTTTGCAATGTAAAATTCCAAAAGGCCCGACTGTGCGACGATCTAATCTACCATCTTCTATCTTCTTAATGACCAGACAGCTAATAATGATTCAGATATTGCAGATCTGTTTGCTAAATTCTTTTAGCTGACTTTGTGCTACTACTGGTTCACATCGCACTTCCTATCCTCTCCCAATCAATTAAATTTTTGTGTTTTTTCCTAGTATTACTGAAAACTGTATTATCTCTTGCTTCTATGACGTCTTTCTTCGTGCCCGGCCCTGATAATATCCCAAGTTACATCTTGGTTGGTTAATCTTTGTTATTCTTTATATCGAGTGAGACTTTTTTCAATTACCGTGACATTGCCAACCTTTCCGCAATACCTAAGCTATTTGAGAAAATGATTACCTCATCCCTCTAACACATATCTCGATCCACAATTTCTCCTTGCCTTACGTTGACGTTACGTTGTCTAGATTGAGACCCGAGTCTTCAAATCTTTTTAATATTTTATTCTTAATTTCGAAATGTTTTGTAAATACTTTCTTTTGTGCTAAACGATATAGCAGATCGTCTATTAACGGTAATGGATAGTTGTCTTTAGCAATGATTTTGATCGATTTTTTGAAGTCTATACATAGTCGCATATGTCGTGTTTTCTTCTTGGCTAAAACTACCGGCGATGCATATACTGAATAGCTAGGTTGTAAGGTTGAAGGTAATGCCTTCTTTTAAATAATCGGCTATCAATATCTGTAATTTTTTCACGCATACGATTTTCATTTTCGGTCTGTTATTCCTTATAAAGCTTTCTTCTAACAGTTCGACAAACTTACATCGAGCCTTAAAAACAACTTTTTCACCGATGTTGTGCATTAGTTCCTCTTTTTGCATTGTGTATTAGACAATGATTGGTTTCTAGCATTTCTTTCTCAAAATTTTCAACTAACACATGTTTCACATATCACATATTCTATTGGCACTGCGCTATGAGGTGCTCTTTGTCACAACACCTATAATATAAGATCCACGAGCACTTTAGGCAGTCCTTCGTCCAATGGTTTCTCGAATTACAATTACAATTACACGTTGACTCCATTACATTGGTAATATATGCCCTGCTAACGTTTTAATTCAGAAGATTAACTATTCTAGGCCTCGAAATATCCTCTTTTAAAATTACTGTGCTTGTTTAAGAATAAAAAATCACCAAATCAGATGCACCAATGCAATATACAATTCGAAACAAAAACACAAACCAAGAAGAAGTCGTAAAGATTCATATGACAATTATTGCCTAATACCAAACAAAACATGCATCCACATTCTGTGGAAAAACACTTAAAATGATAACAGCAGCGCGGTATCAAGTAATCAGCGCTGAGCATGAAATATAAATAATTTTCAACCCCCGAAAACGTGGGGCATTAGACTAAGTATTTTTAAAAACAATTGTTACCTCCTAGAGCCTAAGATAATCCTATATAAACACTGTACTTTTGTAAATAAAATCAGTTAATATTTTGAATTCAACGAATGAAGATTGGGTTATTTTCCAAAAGGCCCGATTGTGTGACGATCTAATCTACTATCTTCTATCTTCTTAATGACCAGACAGCTAATAATGATTCAGATATTGCAGATCTGTTTGCTAAATTCTTTTAGCTGACTTTGTGCTACTACTGCTTCACATCGCACTTCCTATCCTCTCCCAATCAATTAAATTTTTGTGTTTTTTCCTAGTATTACTGAAAACTGTATTATCTCTTGCTTCTATGACGTCCCAAGTTACATCTTGGTTGGTTAATCTTGGTTATTCTTTATATCGAGTGAGACTTTTTTCAATTACCGTGACATTGCCAACCTTTCCGCAATACCTAAGCTATTTGAGAAAATGATTACCTCATCCCTCTAACACATATCTCGATCCACAATTTCTCCTTGCCTTACGTTGACGTTACGGTGTCTAGATTGAGACCCAAGTCTTCGAATCTTTTTAATATTTTATTCTTAATTTCGAAATGTTTTGTAAATACTTTCTTTTGTGCTAAACGATATAGCAGATCGTCTATTAAAGGAAATGGATAGTTGTCTGTAGCAATAATTTTGATCAATTTTCTGAAGTCTATGCATAGTCGCATATCTCGTGTTTTCTTCTTGGCTAAAACTACCGGCGATGCATATACTGAATAGCTAGGTTGTAAGGTTGAAGGTAATACCTTCTTTTAAATAATCGGCTATCAATATCTGTAATTTTTTCCCGCATATGATTTTCATTTTCGGTCTGTTATGCCCTATAAAGCTTTCTTCTAACAGTTCGACAAACTTACATCGAGCCTTAAAAACAACTTTTTCACCGATGTTGTGCATTAGTTCCTCTTTTGCATTGTGTATTAGACAATGATTGATTTCTAGCATTTCTTTCTCAAAATTTTCAACTAACACATGTTTCACATTTCACATATTCTATTGGCACTGCGCTATGAGGTGCTCTTTGTCACAACACCTATAATATAAGATCCACGAGCACTTTAGGCAGTCCTTCGTCCAATGGTTTCTCGAATTACAGTTACAATTACACGTTGACTCCATTACATTGGTAATATATGCCCTGCTAACGTTTTAATTCAGAAAATTAACTATTCTAGGCCTCGAAATATCCTCTTTTAAAATTACTGCGCTTGTTTAAGAATAAAAATCACCAAATCAGATGCACCAATGCAATATACAATTCGAAACAAAAACACAAACCAAGAAGAAGTCGTAAAGATTCATATGACAATTATTGCCTAATACCAAACAAAACATGCATCCACATTCTGTGGAAAAACACTTAAGATGATAACAGCAGCGCGGTATCAAGTAACCAGCGCTGAGCATGAAATATAAATAATTTTCAACCCCCCGAAAACGTGGGGCATTAGACTAAGTATTTTTAAAAACAATTGTTACCTCCTAGAGCCTAAGATAATCCTATATAAACACTGTACTTTTGTAAATAAAATCAGTTAATATTTTGAATTCAACGAATGAAGATTGGGTTATTTTCCTTCTTTCCGGGAATCCCTACTCATTTTAGTCGTTCGAGAAAATGGAATTCTGCAGTTTTCCCCACCAGTGGTAAGAGACTCAGAGAGTGAATCAGCTCCTTTAATTCTGAATTCAAAAATAAAATAACTCTTGTTTTCTCCCACCAGTGCTAAGAGACAGAGTATAAAATAAAAAAGCAAAATATTGCTTAATAAATAAAAAAGTGCGTGCGACCGAGTTAAATAAAGGCAGTTTGGCTAGTCGAGCAACTGCAATAATTTCGGCGGCGGTAAAAAAAATATAATTACAGAATTGGTGTGTGGCGTATTCGAAGCCCTAATATCGAAAGTAAAAAACAAAATTTTAATTACATAGTGTATATATACGCTATATATATAGTTGCAAGTCGGCAACTAGAGACAGCAGCAGAGCAACAAGATAGTTGCAAGAAGAGGCGAACCACCAGAAAACTATCGGCAAACCCTACCCATTGGCAGACAAGCCGCAGCAGACAATTGGCAAACTCTACTTGGCTGACAACAGTGGCGAACGGTGTCAACAACAGGATCATCAGATTAGATATAAATTAAGATAGTCATAAGTACATCTATATATTTTTATTATTATATACTTATATCGATGTCCCAATATAAGCATAAGACAAAAATGTTCCCTACCAAAACTGAAAAATTGTTAGGGAAGCAATACGAGTTGCACAAAAGATTAAAGAAGTTAGAAGAGTTAGATGCTAGTAAGTTAATTAGCAAAATTCTTAATGAAGTAACTGAGATACAGAAGCAATGGATTAGTTTCCATAGCCAATTGCTACATAGTGGAGTAAACGAACAATACTATTTCACAGATAGGAAATATAAGGAAGGTTTAGATATGACAACCAGATTAATAGCCAAAGGAGAGTCAAGTAGGCAGGGCACTGTTGATTGTTGATTGATTGATTGTACGCGACCTCCAGTAATGAGAACGCTAATGTTAGCCAGGAAAAATTTCAAGAAAAAGTTCGTCAGCTCCAGCTATATTTGGACATGGTGAGCAAAGATTTACGTACGATAGACAATAGAACAGGCGAAATGTAATTAAAAAAATAAAATTCTTGTTCAAGAATCTTGCCAAGCTTATACAGGTGAACTTACACATAATGAAACGGTTAAAGAAGTCATAGAAGAATTGGAATTCGACCTTCAGAATACCTTGGTAGCATTAGAAGAGAAAATAAATGATCAGAAAAATTTGACAGTTGAGAATGTTACCGTGAGAGGCGAACTACCAATGTTGCCAAAAATACAAGTACCCACATTTTCTGGAGAACCAATGGGACTTGTTTGTAGAATTATTCGCAGAACTCATTGAAAAAAGAGAGGATCTAAGTCTTACGCTTAAATTCAACTATTTGAAATCCGCGGGAAAGGGCGAAGCGAAGGAAAGAGCATGGTAGCCCATCTATTGTCAGGTTCAGCTGACAATTATAGTGGCGCTTGGGAATTGTTAACCAAGCGATATGAAAATAATCGGAGGGTATTTTCCGAACAATTAAGTTGGATATTTAATTTACCGATGATCAACAATTAATCCGCAAAAAGTGTTAAAGGAGTGATTGACATCATTAATGAGTCACTTAATTAAAATTAAAGCAAATTTGTCAGATGAAGTTGACGTAATAGTCGCTCAACTCATACTTCGGAAATTTGACAGAGAGACTCTACAATTATATGAGAGTCAAATTAGAAAAACAACGCAGATACAATTGGTCCCTGGCATAGCGCACCTCTATGCTATAAGTTTAAAGCGCTAATACCTAAAGAAAGGGCGGAAATAGGAAAAAAAGTACAACTATGTACAAGATGCTTGAAGCATTCAAGACTAAATAGTCTGCTCATTGTGCAACAAGGGCCATCACACCCTTCTTCATTTTGGGAAAAAACAGGCGAAGGTAAATACTTGTGTTACGGAACAACAAAAACTGTTGACCACAGCTCAAGTTAACCGGGTCGAAGTTTGTATACCCTTGCAACTGTTTTGATAACTCTTTCCTTCCCCATAGCCATCAAAGTGTACAAAACTTTTTATCTAAAAAGTCTTATGTCTGCGAAAGGACGGCCAACAATCTTAGCATAGGAAATAACGATGTTATTGATGAAAGTCACTGTTTTCCACCGATCGTTCCTATGGAAGCTATATGATATAGTCACCCGATCTTTATCAAATTCGGCATAGCCATTAACAGATATACTAAACTAACAAATATTAAATTTAAAATCAATCGCAACAAAAGTAACGAAGTTATCAACAAAAGTCACTGTTTTCGACCGATCGTTCCTATGGGAGCTATATGATACAGTCACCCGATCTTGTTCAAATTTGGCACAATGGTTATTATGTGCATTAGACTAACCAATATTAAATTTCACTACAATAGCTAAGAAAATAACGAAGTTATTGAGATAAGTCACTGTTCGTGACTTTGCCGTTTGTATGGGAGATATAGGATATAGTGGTCCGATCTGGCTGAATCCGAGATATACAAACTGTGCAGTATATACAAGCCTACATGCAAAATTTCAGCTCTGTACTCTTACGGTCTAGGAGGAGTTCGCGTCGATCCAGACGGACGGAGGACATGGTTATTTGAACTCGTCTCGTCGTGCTGCTGATCAAGAATATATATACTTTATATGGTCGGAGATGCTTCCTTCTATGCGTTGCACAATTCTGACCAAAATTAATATACCCTTTTTGCAAGGGTATAAAAATAAATGGAGAATATGAAACATTAAGAGCCTTGATTGATAGTGGTTCTCAGAGTACTATTTTTTTTGAAGAAGCCGGTCAAACGTTAAAATTACCTAAGATCAAGAAACATACAGAAATAAGTGGCGTATCTGCAACAAAAAGTTGAACGTCGAACTATAAGGTAAATATTGAAATAAAGACACGTGATTCGGAGAAGGAACTTATTATGGTTGAAGCAATTGTATTACCGCAATTAATGAAAGCTCTTCCGTTAAAAATAGCAAACGTGGATATGTCGAAATGGCAAACTTAAGTGCTAGCTGACCCCACATTTAATAAACCTGGTAGGGTTGAAATGATAATAGGGGTAGACGTATATACCCATATCTTAAAAAGTGGAGTTACCAAGATTAACTTACTGGGACAAAACACTCAATTTGGCTGGATCGTACCGCGATGTACTAAGTCAAAAGAAGATGAATCTACAGTAGCTACAACAATAGACGTTACAGATATGGAGCGTTTTTGGGAAGCAGACGAAAAAGATGATATAGAAGCTAATCAATGTGAAGAAAATTTTAACAAGACAACAAGGATTGATAACTCTGGAAGATATGTGGTAACGATCCCATTTAAGCAAGAAAGGGAATTAGGTGACTCGAAGGCACAAGCAACTGCGCGATTCCTCAACTTGGAGCAAAAATTTCAGAAAAATCCAAAACTTAAGGAGGAGTACCATGGACCATGTGGTAGAAACTAAGGATGAAGGTGCATATTACCGTCCACATCAAGCAGTAGTAAAAGAAGCAAGTTTGACAACTAAATTAAGAGTTGTATTTGACGCTTCTGCAAAAACCACAAATAACAGAAGTCTCAATGATATGATGTGGATCGGGCCGCGACTCCAAAAAGACATTTTCGACATAATATCAAAATGGCGAAAATGGCAGTACGTAGCATCTGCAGATATTGAAAAAATGTATCGGCAGATAAACATTGATCAAGACGATCAAAAATATTTGCATATTTTGTGGAGGAATTCACCACAGAAAAAATTAAGAAAATATAAATTAACAACAGTAACGTACGGTACTGCATCAGCACCTTACTTTGCTACAAGGGTACTGGCAGAGATCGCAAACAGATGTCAGGAAAAAGTGATAAGTAAAATTATCCGAGATGAATTCTACATGGATGACTTAATGACAGGGGGTGATACCGTACAAGAATCAAAACAGAAAGTTCAGCAGGTTTCCAGAGAGCTGGAAAAGGCAGGAATGAATTTGAGAAAATGGATTTCGAATAGATCCGAAATTATTAAAGAGGTTATTGATACAGGCGATAATAAAGTACTAAAAATTGATAAGAACGAAGCAATTAAAACCTTGGGGTTGCAGTGGGAGCCATTTAAAGACGAATTTAAATTTAAGGTAAACTGTGACGATAACAGGAAGGTGAATAAAAGGGGGGTTCTATCCACACTACCCAAAATTTATGATCCACTAGGTTGGCTAGCACCAGTAACAGTAATAGGCAAGTTATTCATGCAGAAGTTGTGGCTAGCGGAGCCAAATTGGGATCAAGAGTTGTCCGATAACGAAACAACAGAATGGAAATCCTTTCAAGGACAATTTGGTGTATCTGGAAGAAGTCAGATTACCCCAATGGATCAAGACACAGCCTAATATGTTGTTACAGATTCATGGTTTTGCTGACGCTTTAAAAAAGGCATATGCAGCGGTAGTATATGCCAAAACAGGTGAAGCAGTTACCTTAATAGCCACCAAGAACAAAGTTAATCCAATCAAAAATAGGAAGACTATTCCTAAATTCGAATTATGTGCAGCACACTTGCTATCGCAATTGCTAAAAAGAGTCCAGAAATCTATTGCTGTTCCAGCTGAAATATATGATTGGAGTGACTCTACTAAAAATCAAAGAAATAACATGGAACCATGTAAAATCAGAAGATAATCCTGCAGATATATGTAGCTTCAAGGGGTATTTGTCCAAATAAATTAAAAGATTGTGAATTGTGGTGGAATGGGCCAAAATGGCTCGGCGGTGCAAATGATAAATGGCCTAAACCAAATGATGACAAGAGTATGGTAAATTCCGTACTATTAAATAGAGAGAGTAGTATTATGCAGGAGCTAATTGAAAAGTATTCCTGTATGAATAAGCTGGGCAGAATTACGGCATATGTATTAAGATTTATTGGCGTTAAAAACAGAGGTAGAGTGTACCCATCATATTTCACCGTCAATGAGCTTAAGAATGCTTAAAATTGTATAAATAAACACCAACAGGCATATCAATTTTGCAGAGGGATATTATGTCTTACGCAAAACAAGCAAATTGACATGAAAAGAAAAATTTTAAGCTTAAATCCATTTCTGGATGACGATGAAATATTGCGCGTGGGGGGATGATTGCAAAATGCCAATATATTTTTTGATACCAAACATCCTGTGATTTTGAATAAATCACATCTAACAATGCTATTGAATAAAGATGCTCATAAGGAAACTCTACACGGAGGAATTAATTTTAATATTAATCTTATGAGAAATCAAATTCAAAGGTGTAATAGGTTGACTTGTTTAAATTGTTTAGTATATATGTATTTATTACAAGCAAGGGTGCGCTTATTCTATGATTCTTATTCTCGTTAGCACGACCGATTCGCAGACTCGTTCAACCCAGACTGACTCGACGCTCTCTCGTACTTCGCTCTCATTTAGAGACGAGCATGTTTTCTCTCTGAGAGGATGAGTACTACCGTCTTTAGCGAGCAAGCCTGCTACAATTCGGCCGTCCTGACAAAATAAGATCTCCTGATCGTAGGTGGTAAACATTTCTTTTTCATATCTTACGAGATATACATATTTTGTTCATATTTTACAACTTGTATTAATTATTGAAACGAAAGTTTATGATTACATCGAAGTTCTTAACCATGGCTTAATATTTTGGCCACACCATACTCCCCGATAAGGGTTACGGGAAAGTTGAAATCCCTCTACATCTTTAAGTAAAAATCTGTTGTTTTTCAGGACTTTATCTACTACATATGGTCCTTTATTTTTTGGTATTAATTTTCGAGACACTCCCGCTGTACTGTCGAGATTTTTAACCATGACATAGTCCCCTTCTTTATATTCTTTTTGTACTGTTCTTTTACTATTGTAATATCTTTCATTGTATGCTTGTGATTTTTGCTGGTTTAACGGTGCCTTCTTTCTTATCATCTCAAGGTTTATTTGATTATCTGTATTTCTTAACTCTTTGATCTCTTCTCTCAGTTCGTCTATGACTACTCCTCTTTGTTCTATGCCAAATAACATTATACTGGGGTACTGTTTTATACTTTTATGAATTGTATTATTTAATGCGTACTCTACGTTTTCGACAACCGTATCCCAGTAATTCCCCTTATCTGGATCTGTCAACTTTGCCAGCATAGGCCCTAGACTCTTGTTTATTCTTTCCACTTGTCCATTTGCCTGAGGGGAACCCGTTGCTATTTTAACGTGCTGTACCTTCTGTTCAACCAAAAAAGATTCGAATTCAGTCGAAGTAAAACAACTCCCTCTGTCGGATATTATGCATTTCGGCCGGCTATAACTTCTAAAATACATTTTTAACGCATCTATTGCTTCTTTTGTTTTTGTGGTTTTTGTTGTATATAGCCTAACGAATTTCGTAAAACCGTCTACTACAGCAAGTATGTGTTTTTTAGACCTTCCGGCTTCTATTGGTCCATAGTGATCGATATGAATTAATTCGAAAGGTTTATCGCCTTTCGGTATACTGTTCAGAAATCCATCGCCTTTGCCGCATTTAGGTGAGAATGCTATGCATCTGAGACAATTTTCTATATGTCTCGTTGCTTTATCCTTAAGACTTGGGAACCAGTAGTTTTTGCCTATTGCGTCCAACATTTTGTCTCTACCTACATGGCCTAATTCGTCGTGGTATTTGTATAAAACGTGATTTTTCATTTCTTTTGGAACGTAGAACAATATTTTCTTGTCATTGGACTTTCGGTATAATACTCCGTTTCTCATTTCAAACAATTTGTGCTCTGATTTTTCTAGCATTTCCTTTATTTTTTTCAGTTCTATGTCTTTTCCTTGACAAAAAACCAGGTTGTGTTCGAAGCTATTCGGTTCTATTACCATGATATTGGTGCATCTGCTTAACGCGTCTACGTGCTGCATTTGCTTCCCTGATCTATGCGCTAACTCGTAATCGTACTCTTGAAGTTCAAGGGCCCACCTTGCAATCCAGTTAAAATTTTAAAATTCTTTCCTTGGACACAAATCCTAAATCTGCGCAGGGCATACACAATCGCTAACGTTTCGAGTTTAAAACTGTGATACTTCGACTCAACCTCACTTGTCCTCTTTGAAAAATAAAATATTGGATGTAGTTTTTTATCCGCTTTCTTTTGCAATAAGGCCGCTTCAAAACCTAATGCACTTGCATCGCAATGAAGCTCTGTATCTTCTCTGGGGTCATATATCGCCAATACTGGTGCTTCCAATAGTTTTTGCTTCAAGCAAAGCATTCTAATTCCTCTTTTCCGAATTGAAATTCTTTGTCTTTTTTCATCAAGTCATACAAAGGTTTAGCGATTATGGAGAAGTTTTTTATAAATCTTCTAAAGTAGGAGCACAAACCTAAGAAACTTTTCACTGCGTGTGCATTGCCTGGCACTGGAAAGTTTTTTACTGCCTCCAAACCTTTATCGTCAGCGCATATTTTGTTTTCTGTGATTTTATATCCCAGGTATTTTATACTTGACATGAAAAACTCGCATTTGTCCATTCGTAGTCTTAATTTGTTTCTTACTAACCTATCAAAAACTTCTTCTAGAGTCTGTAGGTGCTCGGTTGTATCTGCACTGGCTATCATTATATCGTCCATGTATACTAGGGCCTGCCCTTTTCTGATCATGTCTTCAAAAATTCGATTTATAAACCTTTGGAAAACATGTGATGCATTCTTGATCCCCATTGGTTCTTAGGAACTCGAATTGACCAAGCGGCGTGATGAAAGACGCATATTTTACTGACTCATTATCGACGAATACATGGAAACATCCATTTTTAAGATCTAATTTGGGAAAAACACGTTTGTTGACTAGTCTGTCTAATAGGTCGTCTATCAGTGGTAACGGATATAATCATCTTGTTCAGTTTTAGGAAATCTATGCATAATCTGATGTCTCCTGTTTTCTTTTTCACTAAAACTACTGAAGACGCATACTCCGAATCGCTTGGTCTGATAATTTCTTCTCTTATATATTCATCTAACAAGTTCTGTAGTTTTTCCTTTTCAGAATATGATAACCGTCTTGGCGCGTAACTAAATGGTTTGCAATTTTCTAGGTTTAATTTCATTTCACATCTGATATTCGGTTTATCCGGTCTTTGCGCATTCACATACCTATCCCTGACTAGCTTATCAAAACTCTGAACCGTTTTATAATCTATGTTTTCACCGATCGCGTATTCTAGCTCTGGGTTTTCATTATCTATGTAACAAATTTCTAACATTCTCCTCTCAAAGTTATCTTCCATATTTGCTTCAGACTCACTACGGGGTTTCTTTAATTTAATTTCTTCAATCTTATACTTTTCCTCATTTGTACCTCTGATTTTATTCTCTTCAAACTCTAAAGTAATTTCTTTATCTATGCATGTTCTTTTGTCAACAACACTGTATTCAATAATTTCCTTATCTACATTAACATTTTCTGTATTATTATTACCATTTGCATTAATATTTTCGTTTTCTGTATTACCCGTTACACTTATGTTAACAATTTCATTTTCCATTAATTCTGACATCAAAATTCCAATTTTTTTAAAATTACTTTTCTTACGTTTTCATGTGCTTTTCAAAAGAATCTAAATCTAGTTTTAGATTGCATGATGTCAAAAAATCCCTTCCAAAAATTACATCGCGACTCATAGATTCGTCTGGGATAACGAGTAAATAAAAGTAAATCTTTATTGAATTTTTCACAACGTAACATTGTAGTTTTCCAAATGTAAAGAATAAAGAGGACTTTCATTTAGCCCTTTGCTCAACGGAATAAAGATATGAATGATTAGGTAAGTGTTTCTTCTTGATTAAGGAAACTGGACTCCCCGAATCTATGAGGCACGCTGCAATAAAGGAATTACTTGGGAAGTCTACAAAATGTATAATAAATTCTCTTACAAAATTGTTGCTGCTCTGGTTCGTGCGGTTGAATCCATTAGTTTCACGATTGCCCTTCCTATCTGGACATTTGGCCGCCCAATGCTCCATGGATCCACAAATGAAACAAGAGCCTGGTACACGATCTGGCCTGTTGCAGTCCTTCACCAGGTGTTCTCTAATGTTGCATCTACGACAGCGCATCTCTCGGAGCTTGTTTGGTCTGCCAGCTTCGTTTTCATCTTTAGCTGCGCTTCGAATGTCCTCTAGATGTATCTCAGCAAAAGCAGCTAACATCTGCTTGGGGTTGGCGAAACATTGGATCCGTGCTTGAGTTCGTAATCCCTTGTCAGGTATGCCCTCGATAACCTTATCAAGGAGCTCCTCTTCATCGATGTTAATGCTGTTGGCTAACATTAGTTTGTCGTCCAGATAAGCTGCAAACTTTTCGCCCAACTTCCAATTCCGCTGTTCGAAATGACGACG
This sequence comes from Drosophila equinoxialis, assembly GCA_018150345.1. Classification (NCBI taxonomy): domain Eukaryota; kingdom Metazoa; phylum Arthropoda; class Insecta; order Diptera; family Drosophilidae; genus Drosophila; species Drosophila equinoxialis. The sequence continues at coordinate 1,041,652 of JAECWI010000481.1, forward strand.
CAATTCTGACTTGGACATCTTCTCTCCAAAAGCTGCCATTAACTGTTCGCATAATACTGCTACTGGCTCGCGAATGCGTGTAATCTCCGAATGAAGCCATGAATGCGCCTTGCCTTTCATCTTGCAAATGATGGGAATGCTGCTGTCATCGATATTTGCATTGATATCGATACCATTGTCAATGGCGTTGCCATTGTTTTCTAAATTCTGGAAAGATCTGCTCAAATCGTGACCACGCTCGATTCTAGGAATCAGCACTTGAAGTTGTTGTGGCAATTGTTGAACCAACGCGACATCGTTGTTGTTGTTGAAGTTGGAGTTCGCCGCTTCTTGTTGTACGCTTCTCGGAATCGCGTCGCCAATTGACGCTTCATTTAATTGGTCTGGGTTAGGCTGCATCAATTGAATGTCGTCTAAATTATGATCTGAATTATCATGTTCGTTCCAACCAGGTGGAACCACGTGTTTCGACTGGTACGCTATACAGGCGGAGCACTAATTCATTTCTTGAGCCGTTAGTTGGCATGTTTAAAGTTGCTAGCCATTGTTTTAGTTGATCGAGGGTTAAATCGGATATTTGAGCTGCGTTACTCATGGTTTGGGTTAGGACCACTTCTGATATTGTAATAGGTTGACTTGTTTAAATTGTTTAGTATATATGTATTTATTACAAGCAAGGGTGCGCTTATTCTATGATTCTTATTCTCGTTAGCACGACCGATTCGCAGACTCGTTCAACCCAGACTGACTCGACGCTCTCTCGTACTTCGCTCTCATTTAGAGACGAGCATGTTCTCTCTCTGAGAGGATGAGTAATACCGTCTTTAGCGAGCAAGCCTGCTACAAAGGATATTTTGGATTTTCGGCTCAAGAAACGCACTTAAAAAATACGCCCAGATACCGCCAAGTAACTGCGGAGCAAATTATGGGTAACCTACCCAAAAACAGGGTAACGGTGTCATCTCCATTTCATAACACGGGGATTGATTTTGCCGGTCCATATCATATAAGATGCTCAAAAAACTGGGGACAAAAAACATTCAAAGGATACATAGCAGTATTCGTGTGCTTGTCGACTAAGGCAATTGTTAGTGACTTGATAACTGATCCCTTCCTAGGAGCATTTCGGAGATTTGTTGCAAGACGGGGTAAATGCGCTAACATATATTCCGATAATGGTACAAATTTTGTGGGAGCGGCTAGGAGGCTCGATGAAGACTTCAAAAAACGTTCAGGTTGCCCCTGTTCTAGAGCGAGAACAGATCAGCTGGCATTTTAGCCCCCTGGCAGGACCTCATTTCGGAGGTATTTAGAAATCGGGAGTAAAGTCGGTCAAGTATCATTTAAAAAGAGAGATAGGAGATAGTAACCTCACATATGAAGAACTGGCAACTTTATTGTGCCAGATAGAAGCAGTACTAAATTCACGGCCGTTGTATACGACGGGTGAAAATATGGACAACCGCGAAGTGTTAACTCCTGGTCATTTCTTGATTGGAAGACCAGCATTAGAAGCAGCCGGGTCCATATCAGAAGAAAAAATTGGAAATTTAGACAAATGGAAATTAATTCAGAAAATGAAAAAGGATTTCTGGTTGAAATGAAAAGACGAGTATCTATATACTCACCAGCAAAAGAATAAGTGGCGAAGAAGCACAGAAAATTTGGAAAATGGACAGGTCGTACTGATTAAAGATGAAAATTGTCACCCAGCCAGGTAGCCTTTGGGCAAGATTGAGGAAATTCACAAAGGCAGGGACGATAAAGTAGGAGTGGTAAAAGTCAAATTGCAGGAAGGGTCAATTACAGGACCTGTCCTGTAAAATCTGTCCACTTGTTGGGGTCAAATCATCAGAAGACGTTGAGGAGAACTGATATTGGAAAAGTACCAGATTCGGTCATCTGTCCAAAGTAGGAACCGTAATGACGTTAGCAATGCTGATGCTGGTTTGTCAACTTTCGAATGCAGCAAGCACTAAAGATAATCGACCGAAAATTGCGGTAAAAAAACTAAACGCAACAGCCCCTTTGTACTTACATCCAATGGGTGAAGTGGAGGTGGTAGCGTCCTCATGGGATCTGGTTGTATACTATGACATGTCGGCATATTTTGAAATGCTTACTAAAGGTGACAGATTGATTTCTAAAATGAGGGATTTATGTCAAAACTCTGAACCGTTTTATAATCTATGTTTTCACCGATCGCGTATTCTAGCTCTGGGTTTTCATTATCTATGTAACAAATTTCTAACATTCTCCTCTCAAAGTTATCTTCCATATTTGCTTCAGACTCACTACGGGGTTTCTTTAATTTAATTTCTTCAATCTTATACTTTTCCTCATTTGTACCTCTGATTTTATTCTCTTCAAACTCTAAAGTAATTTCTTTATCTATGCATGTTCTTTTGTCAACAACACTGTATTCAATAATTTCCTTATCTACATTAACATTTTCTGTATTATTATTACCATTTGCATTAATATTTTCGTTTTCTGTATTACCCGTTACACTTATGTTAACAATTTCATTTTCCATTAATTCTGACATCAAAATTCCAATTTTTTTAAAATTACTTTTCTTACGTTTTCATGTGCTTTTCAAAAGAATCTAAATCTAGTTTTAGATTGCATGATGTCAAAAAAATCCCTTCCAAAAATTACATCGCGACTCATAGATTCGTCTGGGATAACGAGTAAATAAAAGTAAATCTTTATTGAATTTTTCACAACGTAACATTGTAGTTTTCCAAATGTAAAGAATAAAGAGGACTTTCATTTAGCCCTTTGCTCAACGGAATAAAGATATGAATGATTAGGTAAGTGTTTCTTCTTGATTAAGGAAACTGGACTCCCCGAATCTATGAGGCACGCTGCAATAAAGGAATTACTTGGGAAGTCTACAAAATGTATAATAAATTCTCTTACAAAATTGTTGCTGCTCTGGTTCGTGCGGTTGAATCCATTAGTTTCACGATTGCCCTTCCTATCTGGACATTTGGCCGCCCAATGCTCCATGGATCCACAAATGAAACAAGAGCCTGGTACACGATCTGGCCTGTTGCAGTCCTTCACCAGGTGTCCTCTAATGTTGCATCTACGACAGCGCATCTCTCGGAGCTTGTTTGGTCTGCCAGCTTCGTTTTCATCTTTAGCTGCGCTTCGAATGTCCTCTAGATGTATCTCAGCAAAAGCAGCTAACATCTGCTTGGGGTTGGCGAAACATTGGATCCGTGCTTGAGTTCGTAATCCCTTGTCAGGTATGCCCTCGATAACCTTATCAAGGAGCTCCTCTTCATCGATGTTAATGCTGTTGGCTAACATTAGTTTGTCGTCCAGATAAGCTGCAAACTTTTCGCCCAACTTCCAATTCCGCTGTTCGAAATGACGACGCAATTCTGACTTGGACATCTTCTCTCCAAAAGCTGCCATTAACTGTTCGCATAATACTGCTACTGGCTCGCGAATGCGTGTAATCTCCGAATGAAGCCATGAATGCGCCTTGCCTTTCATCTTGCAAATGATGGGAATGCTGCTGTCATCGATATTTGCATTGATATCGATACCATTGTCAATGGCGTTGCCATTGTTTTCTAAATTCTGGAAAGATCTGCTCAAATCGTGACCACGCTCGATTCTAGGAATCAGCACTTGAAGTTGTTGTAGCAATTGTTGAACCAACGCGACATCGTTGTTGTTGTTGAAGTTGGAGTTCGCCGCTTCTTGTTGTACGCTTCTCGGAATCGCGTCGCCAATTGACGCTTCATTTAATTGGTCTGGGTTAGGCTGCATCAATTGAATGTCGTCTAAATTATGATCTGAATTATCATGTTCGTTCCAACCAGGTGGGGCATGACCACGTGTTTCGACTGGTACGCTATACAGGCGGAGCACTAATTCATTTCTTGAGCCGTTAGTTGGCATGTTTAAAGTTGCTAGCCATTGTTTTAGTTGATCGAGGGTTAAATCGGATATTTGAGCTGCGTTACTCATGGTTTTGGGTTAGGACCACTTCTGATATTGTAATAGGTTGACTTGTTTAAATTGTTTAGTATATATGTATTTATTACAAGCAAGGGTGCGCTTATTCTATGATTCTTATTCTCGTTAGCACGACCGATTCGCAGACTCGTTCAACCCAGACTGACTCGACGCTCTCTCGTACTTCGCTCTCATTTAGAGACGAGCATGTTCTCTCTCTGAGAGGATGAGTAATACCGTCTTTAGCGAGCAAGCCTGCTACAAAGGATATTTTGGATTTTCGGCTCAAGAAACGCACTTAAAAAATACGCCCAGATACCGCCAAGTAACTGCGGAGCAAATTATGGGTAACCTACCCAAAAACAGGGTAACGGTGTCATCTCCATTTCATAACACGGGGATTGATTTTGCCGGTCCATATCATATAAGATGCTCAAAAAACTGGGGACAAAAAACATTCAAAGGATACATAGCAGTATTCGTGTGCTTGTCGACTAAGGCAATTGTTAGTGACTTGATAACTGATCCCTTCCTAGGAGCATTTCGGAGATTTGTTGCAAGACGGGGTAAATGCGCTAACATATATTCCGATAATGGTACAAATTTTGTGGGAGCGGCTAGGAGGCTCGATGAAGACTTCAAAAAACGTTCAGGTTGCCCCTGTTCTAGAGCGAGAACAGATCAGCTGGCATTTTAGCCCCCTGGCAGGACCTCATTTCGGAGGTATTTAGAAATCGGGAGTAAAGTCGGTCAAGTATCATTTAAAAAGAGAGATAGGAGATAGTAACCTCACATATGAAGAACTGGCAACTTTATTGTGCCAGATAGAAGCAGTACTAAATTCACGGCCGTTGTATACGACGGGTGAAAATATGGACAACCGCGAAGTGTTAACTCCTGGTCATTTCTTGATTGGAAGACCAGCATTAGAAGCAGCCGGGTCCATATCAGAAGAAAAAAATTGGAAATTTAGACAAATGGAAATTAATTCAGAAAATGAAAAAGGATTTCTGGTTGAAATGAAAAGACGAGTATCTATATACTCACCAGCAAAAGAATAAGTGGCGAAGAAGCACAGAAAATTTGGAAAATGGACAGGTCGTACTGATTAAAGATGAAAATTGTCACCCAGCCAGGTAGCCTTTGGGCAAGATTGAGGAAATTCACAAAGGCAGGGACGATAAAGTAGGAGTGGTAAAAGTCAAATTGCAGGAAGGGTCAATTACAGGACCTGTCCTGTAAAATCTGTCCACTTGTTGGGGTCAAATCATCAGAAGACGTTGAGGAGAACTGATATTGGAAAAGTACCAGATTCGGTCATCTGTCCAAAGTAGGAACCGTAATGACGTTAGCAATGCTGATGCTGGTTTGTCAACTTTCGAATGCAGCAAGCACTAAAGATAATCGACCGAAAATTGCGGTAAAAAAACTAAACGCAACAGCCCCTTTGTACTTACATCCAATGGGTGAAGTGGAGGTGGTAGCGTCCTCATGGGATCTGGTTGTATACTATGACATGTCGGCATATTTTGAAATGCTTACTAAAGGTGACAGATTGATTTCTAAAATGAGGGATTTATGTCAAAACTCTGAACCGTTTTATAATCTATGTTTTCACCGATCGCGTATTCTAGCTCTGGGTTTTCATTATCTATGTAACAAATTTCTAACATTCTCCTCTCAAAGTTATCTTCCATATTTGCTTCAGACTCACTACGGGGTTTCTTTAATTTAATTTCTTCAATCTTATACTTTTCCTCATTTGTACCTCTGATTTTATTCTCTTCAAACTCTAAAGTAATTTCTTTATCTATGCATGTTCTTTTGTCAACAACACTGTATTCAATAATTTCCTTATCTACATTAACATTTTCTGTATTATTATTACCATTTGCATTAATATTTTCGTTTTCTGTATTACCCGTTACACTTATGTTAACAATTTCATTTTCCATTAATTCTGACATCAAAATTCCAATTTTTTTAAAATTACTTTTCTTACGTTTTCATGTGCTTTTCAAAAGAATCTAAATCTAGTTTTAGATTGCATGATGTCAAAAAATCCCTTCCAAAAATTACATCGCGACTCATAGATTCGTCTGGGATAACGAGTAAATAAAAGTAAATCTTTATTGAATTTTTCACAACGTAACATTGTAGTTTTCCAAATGTAAAGAATAAAGAGGACTTTCATTTAGCCCTTTGCTCAACGGAATAAAGATATGAATGATTAGGTAAGTGTTTCTTCTTGATTAAGGAAACTGGACTCCCCGAATCTATGAGGCACGCTGCAATAAAGGAATTACTTGGGAAGTCTACAAAATGTATAATAAATTCTCTTACAAAATTGTTGCTGCTCTGGTTCGTGCGGTTGAATCCATTAGTTTCACGATTGCCCTTCCTATCTGGACATTTGGCCGCCCAATGCTCCATGGATCCACAAATGAAACAAGAGCCTGGTACACGATCTGGCCTGTTGCAGTCCTTCACCAGGTGTCCTCTAATGTTGCATCTACGACAGCGCATCTCTCGGAGCTTGTTTGGTCTGCCAGCTTCGTTTTCATCTTTAGCTGCGCTTCGAATGTCCTCTAGATGTATCTCAGCAAAAGCAGCTAACATCTGCTTGGGGTTGGCGAAACATTGGATCCGTGCTTGAGTTCGTAATCCCTTGTCAGGTATGCCCTCGATAACCTTATCAAGGAGCTCCTCTTCATCGATGTTAATGCTGTTGGCTAACATTAGTTTGTCGTCCAGATAAGCTGCAAACTTTTCGCCCAACTTCCAATTCCGCTGTTCGAAATGACGACGCAATTCTGACTTGGACATCTTCTCTCCAAAAGCTGCCATTAACTGTTCGCATAATACTGCTACTGGCTCGCGAATGCGTGTAATCTCCGAATGAAGCCATGAATGCGCCTTGCCTTTCATCTTGCAAATGATGGGAATGCTGCTGTCATCGATATTTGCATTGATATCGATACCATTGTCAATGGCGTTGCCATTGTTTTCTAAATTCTGGAAAGATCTGCTCAAATCGTGACCACGCTCGATTCTAGGAATCAGCACTTGAAGTTGTTGTAGCAATTGTTGAACCAACGCGACATCGTTGTTGTTGTTGAAGTTGGAGTTCGCCGCTTCTTGTTGTACGCTTCTCGGAATCGCGTCGCCAATTGACGCTTCATTTAATTGGTCTGGGTTAGGCTGCATCAATTGAATGTCGTCTAAATTATGATCTGAATTATCATGTTCGTTCCAACCAGGTGGGGCATGACCACGTGTTTCGACTGGTACGCTATACAGGCGGAGCACTAATTCATTTCTTGAGCCGTTAGTTGGCATGTTTAAAGTTGCTAGCCATTGTTTTAGTTGATCGAGGGTTAAATCGGATATTTGAGCTGCGTTACTCATGGTTTTGGGTTAGGACCACTTTTGATATTGTAATAGGTTGACTTGTTTAAATTGTTTAGTATATATGTATTTATTACAAGCAAGGGTGCGCTTATTCTATGATTCTTATTCTCGTTAGCACGACCGATTCGCAGACTCGTTCAACCCAGACTGACTCGACGCTCTCTCGTACTTCGCTCTCATTTAGAGACGAGCATGTTCTCTCTCTGAGAGGATGAGTAATACCGTCTTTAGCGAGCAAGCCTGCTACAAAGGATATTTTGGATTTTCGGCTCAAGAAACGCACTTAAAAAATACGCCCAGATACCGCCAAGTAACTGCGGAGCAAATTATGGGTAACCTACCCAAAAACAGGGTAACGGTGTCATCTCCATTTCATAACACGGGGATTGATTTTGCCGGTCCATATCATATAAGATGCTCAAAAAACTGGGGACAAAAAACATTCAAAGGATACATAGCAGTATTCGTGTGCTTGTCGACTAAGGCAATTGTTAGTGACTTGATAACTGATCCCTTCCTAGGAGCATTTCGGAGATTTGTTGCAAGACGGGGTAAATGCGCTAACATATAGTCCGATAATGGTACAAATTTTGTGGGAGCGGCTAGGAGGCTCGATGAAGACTTCAAAAAACGTTCAGGTTGCCCCTGTTCTAGAGCGAGAACAGATCAGCTGGCATTTTAGCCCCCTGGCAGGACCTCATTTCGGAGGTATTTAGAAATCGGGAGTAAAGTCGGTCAAGTATCATTTAAAAAGAGAGATAGGAGATAGTAACCTCACATATGAAGAACTGGCAACTTTATTGTGCCAGATAGAAGCAGTACTAAATTCACGGCCGTTGTATACGACGGGTGAAAATATGGACAACCGCGAAGTGTTAACTCCTGGTCATTTCTTGATTGGAAGACCAGCATTAGAAGCAGCCGGGTCCATATCAGAAGAAAAAATTGGAAATTTAGACAAATGGAAATTAATTCAGAAAATGAAAAAGGATTTCTGGTTGAAATGAAAAGACGAGTATCTATATACTCACCAGCAAAAGAATAAGTGGCGAAGAAGCACAGAAAATTTGGAAAATGGACAGGTCGTACTGATTAAAGATGAAAATTGTCACCCAGCCAGGTAGCCTTTGGGCAAGATTGAGGAAATTCACAAAGGCAGGGACGATAAAGTAGGAGTGGTAAAAGTCAAATTGCAGGAAGGGTCAATTACAGGACCTGTCCTGTAAAATCTGTCCACTTGTTGGGGTCAAATCATCAGAAGACGTTGAGGAGAACTGATATTGGAAAAGTACCAGATTCGGTCATCTGTCCAAAGTAGGAACCGTAATGACGTTAGCAATGCTGATGCTGGTTTGTCAACTTTCGAATGCAGCAAGCACTAAAGATAATCGACCGAAAATTGCGGTAAAAAAACTAAACGCAACAGCCCCTTTGTACTTACATCCAATGGGTGAAGTGGAGGTGGTAGCGTCCTCATGGGATCTGGTTGTATACTATGACATGTCGGCATATTTTGAAATGCTTACTAAAGGTGACAGATTGATTTCTAAAATGAGGGATTTATGTCAAAAGTTGTATAATTTCCAAGACCAGTGCACATTTTGTATTGAACAACACGGTAAAACGAATTACCGAAATCGAAGAAAATAATTGATTGTTCATGAGTCAAAATAAACCAAGCAGCAAGCGTGCACCGTTTGAATTCATGGGTTCACTTTACCATATATTATTTGGCATAATGGATGCAGATGACAGAGTACAGATGGAAGAAAACATGAGAAATTTACTTACAAATCAGCAAAATCTGAAACACCTTGAAGAAAGGCAGACATCGATAGTAGATTCCACGGCAAACATTCTTAAGACAACTATAGATAAAATAAATGATAGCTTTCGCAACATGAACAACCGGATTGAAAATATGACGGAAGTACTAAAAGAAAGCTATTACGTATATAGAGAATCCATCCAGTTTTTCATGATTCTAAGGCAACTGAGTTCAGTAGTGGATGAATGAGAAAAAATCCAGACAGGAGTTATAAATCTTTTAATAGACATTAGACAACCCTAACATTTTAAAAACCAAGCCAGATGAAGTTGGTGTTGACTTGACCCACGCCGCCGTGGACCCCTTCGCTTATACTAACTCCGGACCTTCTCCAAGCGCCCCTCGTCCCAATTTCATCCAAATTGTTGAGGTGTTGATGAGTTGAGAGTTTTATTTCCTAAGAAAATACATATTAAAATAACTTAAAACTAATAGCCAATTTACTCACGCTTTTCTCTCCACGGCTCGATATCAAGTGCCCGCTTTCCTACACTAGCCTTTCTCGTCTTACAACACTATGTCTTACAACACTAACAAATCATATGTTCTTACAGCTAAATTATGTGTAGTCTAACACTATCAAATTAAATTTCAATTTCAATTTTAACGGCTTTCAGTATTTCTTTACAACATCCCCGCCACCGTGAATCTAGTCCATCTTAGATTCACCAAAATCCAGTTTGGCTAACATGCATGCCGGTCGGCGAAACTCTCCAGTGCTGGTCTTCACTTTCGCAGATCGTACTTGGCCATCTCGTCCGGTGTTCACCTCGATGATCCAGCCCTTCTGCCAGTTAACTCGATGCTGTGCGCTGTCGCAAATAAGGACGATATCTCCCAGAGCTAGCGGCTGTACCGAATGATACCACTTGGTGCGTCGACACAAATCAGGCAGGTATTCGTTTACCCACTTGCGCCAAAACGAATGAGTCATCTGTTGCTTAATCCGCAAATCCTTCATGGTAGGGTGATATTCCTCTTCTTGCGGATGCGGAGTCTGAGTGGAGTTGGCTGTACCTAAAAGAAAGTGATTTGGAGTTATAGGATCCCCTGTCGGGCTATCTATGGGAATGTGCGTCAAAGGCCGTGAATTAACAATATTTTCAGCTTCGCACATCAAGCTGTAGAGGGTAACCTCCTTTCAATTTCCTTGTAGTAGCGCATGTCCCATAGCTCGTTTTACACTTCGAACCAAACGTTCCCAACATCCGCCTGCATGTGGATTCAATGGGCAATTAAAAAGCCACTCGATTTTTTCGGTTGCGAGCCCGGCAGCTACTTTCTTATACAATTCTTGTCTTAATATTCGCTCAGCTCCTACTAGGTTTGTCCCGTTATCAGACCTGATTCTTATTGGGACTCCACGCCGCCTCATGAAGTTATGAATGACTTTAAGGCAAGTGTCGGCCGTCAAGTCTCTAGCCAATTCCAAGTGTATGGCGCGTACAGTCAAACAAGTAAAAATGCATATCCATCGCTTCTCTGTTCCTCTTCCCCTAACCACTGAAAACGGTCCCATGTAGTCAATTCCAGTGTAAGAAAATGGACGAACAAAGGGAGTCACTCTGTCCGAGGGTAGTTGTCCCATCAAGGGTGGTGCTGGGCGAGCTCTCTCCATACGGCATGTGAAGTATGTTCGTGACGTCCGGCGCACCTCTTGGCGTAGGTGAGGAATCCAAAACTTCCGACGTATTTCAGCGATGATCGTATTCTCATTTTGATGCTTCCATTTGTTGTGATAATGTGTTATTAATAGTTTCGTCACGTGGTTCCCCTGTGGCAGAATTATTGGGCGTCTAGTGTACATATCAACGGCACAAGCATTATCTATTCGTCCGCTTATACGTAACAATCCATCATAATCTATCTCCGCTGTTAGTTTCAGAAGACTACTCCCCTTATCAATGAGTTTACCCTTGGCGAGCTCACTATACTCATCTGGATAAGAACTTTTTTGTACACTTCTGAACAGAACTACTTCAGCATAATCTATCTCTGAGCATTTCAGGTAATTTTCACGAACTTCTTTTCTTTTAAATCGTAGCACCCAAGCCAGAATCCGTACGAGTCTTGTGTACGATGAGAATCTCCCAAAGAGTTCATCCGCCTGCTTCGTGGCGACCATACAGAATTTTGGGCGCAGCTCCATGTCAGTACTAAAATTACCTTTGCTCTGCTGTGGTGATTCCTCCAATAATAAATCTGGCCCGGTTAACCATATTGACTGTCTGCTGTCTCTCTTAATCTTCGTGTCGAAATCCGCTGGATTATCCTTGCCGGCAACCCATTTCCATTCTTCGACGTGACAGCTTTCTAGAATTTCGTTCACTCGATGGGCGACATACGGCTTGTACTTTCTCTGATCCGAACGGATCCATGCTAGAACAGTTGATGAGTCCGACCACATACAAACTCGTTTTGGTTGTATATCATGTCCTTCTAATATCGAGTTTCTTAGCCTAGTCGCCATAACGGCAGCCTGCAACTCCAGTCTGGGCACAGTAGACAGTTTCATCGGTGCGCATTTTGTCTTTCCCATTATAAAGGACACTTTCCATCCTTCAGTATCTTCAACTCGCCAATAGCCCACTGCTGCATACGCCATCTCACTCGCATCTGCAAATATGTGTAACTCTACAGACTCATTACAACAAGCTTCTGCTCTCTGACGTGACGGTCGTGTTTTTGCTTAGCTCCTGAGTTTTATTAATATATATTGTTTTCTCTCAATTTTTAATTGTGCCTAGTTTGTTTTCGTTTTCGCTGGTGTCGTTTGCTTGAAACCCTTGTGTTTTATTTGCATAATTCTCCAAATTAAACAGTTTTGTTTTTTTTCTTTTTCGTGATTAGTGTTTGGTGCATTTAAATTGTTTTTATTTTTTCTTATTGTTCTCTTTCGTCATTGCTTCTGCAGTTGCTCCCCTCATCGCCCCCATCATACCATCAGTGCTAGTGGTTTTGTTGTTCTCTCTGCGTTGTGCTTGTGCTCAGCTTCCCTCCCGCGTAATCACTTTTATAAAGCCGCCTCTCAAAGCTCGTCTTATAACTGTTCTTGCACTCTCTCTTGTGCTGTGTACTCCAGCTGTCTCTTTGTTTTATTTGTACTTATTGATTTTTAATCGATAATTGATGTACCCACTACAAGCCCTGGTGTACCTCAATCTATCCCTCACGGGACTCTGATCAATTACTGGATCATGCTGGCTTTCAATCACTTGCGGATCCCAATGCTCCTCCGCCTCCACTAACTGTAGTGCCTCATCGTAAACAATTATTTATCTCTAGGCTTGCTCCAGATACTTCTGAATCGTCTGTGGCAGCTTACATTGGTAATATATGCCCTGCTAAGGTTTTAATTCAAAAGTTTAAGTTTTCTAGGCCTCGCGAAATCTCTTCTTTTAAAATTACTGTACCAAATGAGTATTTCTCAGCTATGGTTGACCCTAACTTTTGGCCAGAGGGCCTAGTTGTACACGAATTTGCGCCCAATAAGCGCTTCCGCCCTTTGCCTGTCCACCTTCCTAATGTATCTTCTGCTTAAAAAAACTAATAACGTCTAGTCTTTGCATTCACTATCAAAATGTAAGAGGACGACTTACCAAGATCTCTAAATTATTCTGTGATAGCTTAACCTTTTCGGCTGACATATTAGCTTTCTCTGAAACTTGGCTTAATTCCTCTGTTTTGGATAATGAAATTCTTTCTAATAACTTTATTTCTTATAGGCTTGATCGTGTTGGTCGACGTGGCGGTGGAGTACTCATTGCTGTCAACTCGAATCTGTGTTCAAGTGTTGTGCCGATTGATCTCCCCTTAGGTGTTGAGTTTATTTGCGTCGAAGTTACATGTTCTAACTTTAGCTTGTATATCTCTTGTTCATATATTCCTCCAACTTCTGATATCATGATCTACATGCACCATGCTGATGCTTTGCGAACTATTTTCTAATTGAGTGCTGTGATATAGATTGTGCAGTGAATTTTTTTCTACTTTGCTCTTAATTCTCTAATTGATAAATGCGTTCCTTATGTGAATGTCTCTACCGTCTCCAGTGCGCCAGTCTGGTTCACACGTAGGCTCTCTAATCTCCGTAACATTAAATCGAGATATTTTAAAAGATTTAAAAAAACTGGTTCGCGACTTGACTATGCAAATTATTGTGTAGCCAAATCTCAATTTTGCCTTTTAAATACTCAATGCTACAATAATTATATCGTTCGCTGTAAGGTTGAATTTTATAAGAACCCTAAAAGATTTTATAACTTTGTTAATTCCAAAAGACGCTCTAATTTACTACCTTCCACCTTCAGACTTAATGACCAGACTGCTAATAGTGATTCAGATATTGCAGATCTGTTTGCTAAATTCTTTCAGTCGACTTATTCTTCTACTGCTTCGGATCCCACACCTTATCCCTTCACAATTCCACATTTAAATTGTATGTTTTTTCCTAATATTACTGAAGACTGTATTATCTCTAGCTTGTCATCTATGACGTCTTTCTTCGTACCCGGGCCTGATAATATACCTAGTTGCATCCTTAAAATGTGTTCGATTTCACTAACTAAGCCTTTATCTCGGTTATTCTTTATATCGAGTGAGACTTGTCGCTTCCCTGATATTTGGAAGGAGTCCTTTATTATTCCGCTTTTCAAAAAGGGTAACAAATCGGATATTTCTAACTACCGTGGCATTGCCAAACTTTCGGCAATACCTAAGCTGTTTGAGAAAATTATTACGTCTTCCCTTCAACACCTATCCAGATCCACTATTTCTGCTTGTCAGCATGGCTTCATGAAAGGTCATTCGTCGCTTACCAACCTTTTAGAATTGACTACCCTTGTACACCATGGCTTCCGTAAAAGTGCCAAACTGATGTTATTTATTTGATCATTCTATGCTTCTCATGAAACTTAACATCATGGGTTTTTTCCAGAAACTATTGGCTTGGTTAAAGTCGTATCTTATTGGCAGAATCCAAAAGGTGTCTTTTCGTTCCTAATGTAACTTTTCGTTCCGATACCTAAAACTGTTCGGGTTACGTCAGGTGTCCCCAAGGCAGTCATCTGGGCCCACTGTTATTTAGCTTGTTTATAAATAATTTGCCTTTGGCCTTGGCTCGTTCACGCGTGCTCATGTTTGCGGATGACGTCAAGATTTGTTATTCATATAATGATCCTTATTTCCAACAGTACTTGCAATCAGATCTCGATGCGGTCTGTGATTGGTGTCACGTTAATAAATTACACCTTAATGCCTCTAGGTGCTCTTTTATGACTTTCAGTCGTTTGTCGCCGTTCCTAGCTCATTTCTCAATTAAGTCTGTTCTGGTAGATTGTGTACCATCATTCAAAGACTTAGACGTTATGTTTGACCCAAAACTTTCATTTAATGTTCATATATCCTTAATTGTCAATAGAGCATGCAGTCTTCTTGGCTTCATTAAACGTTGGGCCAAAGAATTTGATGATCCATATGTGACAAAGGTTTTATACACTTCGTTAGTTCGCCCTACTCTAGAATATTGCTCACCAGTGTGGAACCCTCAATATGATGTTCCAGCGTAGTATTGAATCGGTACAGAATCAATTCTTTAAGTTTGCGTTACGCGGTCCTAGACTTTGCCTACCTTCTTATTTTGACCGACTTCTTCTTATTAATCTTCCGTCACTTTACAACCGTAGGCTAGTATTTGGCATTCTCTTTCTACATAAACTAGTCAACGCCGAAGTCATTTCTACCAATTTACTAGATACGCTATATTTTTGTGTTCCCTCACGTCGGACCAGAAACTTTTTTCCTCTTCACCTAAGTAGATGTCTGACTAACTACTCTCTTCATGAACCTCTTCGTGTTCTTTGCCAATCTTTTAACAACCTTTCTCACCTTATTTCTCCTCATCTATCTGTCACTTCTCTTTGCGCTATACTTTTTAATTATCTACAGCGTAATCACTAAAAGTATTCTGGACTGGATATTGGATTGGCTGCAACTCATCCCTGACCACATTGGCTGTGAATCGGGGCATAGCTGGCACCTTGTTGCAAATAAAACACCTCCACCGGGTCGGGGATGTTGTGCATAAAGCTATGCTACCTTCATGAATTAATTATTATCTGTATTTTAGCTTAAGCTTTTTCGTCGACTGCTGACTTAGTTGACGTAAAATAAATAAATAAATAAATAAATAAAAGTTGTACCATACCATCTTGGAACCCTTATTAAAGCTATTTCATTGACAAAACGAAGCCATCTTTTCCATTCGATGTACTCTTCTTGATGTATGGATTGATACCATTCTAACTTCTTCCTCCAGATAGACTGAAGAAGGAGTTTTGCCATCAACGAGTACTCGACTAATATTCCGAAGGGATCGAAGATTGACATAACGATCCGTAGTACTTCTCGTTTTGTTGGAATTCTTTCATCAGAGAACAGAGATTTGTCGATCTTATTAAACGAAAGTATAAACCCAAATTTATCCTCTGCCGTATACCAATGCATACCAAGTACCTTCTGACTATACAATGCCCTATCATTATCGAGGCTCAGAACATCATCCATGCTACCTTCTCCAAACTTATCATTGCATACTTTAGAGTTAGATACAAATTTCTTCAGCTCAAATCCCCCTTTCGGTGTATCTGTATCACCTGTTCTGTGATTCTTATGGCTTCTGTTTCGTTGCCATATGAGTGGACGAAATCATCAACATAATGATTCCTCACAATAGCATCTGCCGCCTCTGGAAACAAGTCCTTGAATTCCAATGCATTCTTATTCTTAACAAATTGCGCAGATGCGGGTGAGCATTTCGCTCCAAACGTCATTACCATCATCTCATATGCCTTAAACTCGTCAGTTTCATCTTTTCTCCATAGAATGCGTTGAGCCCATCGGTCTTCTTTGCGTATCAACACGCGATGAAACATTTCTTCTATGTCTGCACAAATACCTACGGACCTTTGACATTGGTCAGGCCCTCTCATCAGCAGTGCATTCAGCGACACTCCGTCAACTTCCGCTGCAGCATCGAATACTATTCTAATTTTCCCGGGTTTGTGTGGATTGACGACTCCAAAGTGTGGCAGGTACCACGCCTTATCCAGGCTTATGTTCTGTTCTGACTCCTGGTCAGGGTCCCTGTTTACATCCATTTCAGCATCAGCTATATAATTGCGAACGAGTTCCTCTATGTCAGTGCGATCGTTTATGATGTATATTCCATTTGGACCCACGTTAGAATGGTTATCGATCTTACCATACACCACCCAACCCAGTTTAGTCTTTACCACAGCTGGTCCATTCCAGCCAGACGACTTCACCTTTCTGGGTATGCCTAAGTGCACATTATCAAGACCAATCAACAACTCAGGTTCTATATTGCCATACGACTGCAATGGTATGTTCTCGAGATGTCGATTTTTAAAATACAAGTCCTTTCTATTTATTGTTTGTTTGGGCAACTTTAGGTTTTTGACTGTTCGAACGCCCTTTAGATCATAAATCGTGTAGCCATTTGTTCCCGATATGCCCATATCGAATCGGCTTGTGCTTTCGGTTACCTGCTTATTGCCAAACCATTGTAATGTCAGATCTTCTTTTGGGCCTTTTAAATGGAGTGCAGCAGCCAAGCTCTCGTTCATCAGAGAAACTGCAGACCCTTCGTCAAGGAAAGCAAAACATTCCACTGTGTGACCCTTGGCATGTAGCCGTACCGGTAGTATCTTGAACAGAAGCGTTGAGCCTTTGCTCTCTGTTGCAGTGCCAGAAAACTCTTTGGAACTGCTCGGTTTTATTACGACAACCGGTTCTTTCTCTATATGCAGCAATGTATTGTGGCGTCTGTTGCAGTTTGGCACTTCGCATTTAACTTGAACTTTGCACTTGTCGCTGCGATGGCCTTCATGCAAGCAACTAAAACATAAGCCCTTTTTCCGTACATACTGCCATTTCTCATCGTGATTCAAGTTTGCGAACCCATTGCACTTCCTCAGCCAGTGACTTCCGTTACACATAATGCATATTGCTTCCATTGGACCAGATGTTTGAAGTCTCTGTTCTGCATGAAACATTCTTGTTCTCTCCTTCTTTATTTTGGACATTGATTCCGAAGTACTAAGACAGGCCCCATGTACAACTTTCGCCATTGTCTGTAACCATTCGCTCAAGTCCTTGATTGTCGCTTCGCGATTTAACAATATAACATAGTTTGACCAGCTGAGCCTTTCTGCATCGGTAGCTTCCCAATAAGAATGTCCATTAGTGTTGGATTTGACATGTGATGACGTGCATTGGCCGCATCCAAAAAGGCTGACAAGTTCCTCACCTTCGTAGCAAACTCAACCAAGTTTTCTAATTTATCTTCTGAAATGTTTGGAAATGATCTCACATTATTAATTTGACTCTTTACCAGTTGTTCAGGTCTTCCGAATCGATCCTTTAAAGTTTCCATCACGTCAGGCATTCTGACTGTGGATAAGTAGACATTCAATTACTTCCCTAGCCCGGCCTACAATCGCCTTTTGTAGGCGCAATAAATTCTGTCGGTCATTATAACCGTACTCCACTGTTGTCATATCAAATGCCTCCTTAAACATTGGCCATGATTCCGGTGTACCATCGAAAGACGGAAGATCATACAACTTTCTAGGCGGTTCTGCTCGTGCCATCAACTCGCTGTTGTTGCTGGCCGCTGTACTTCCTGTCGGCATACAAAAGTTCGCCCGAACTTCCTCCGACTGTACCTCCTCTTCACGTGATGCCGCTCTAGCTTGCTGATGTTCAAATGCCCTACCAACCAGTAAGCCCGTTCTCTCGATTCCAGCCTTAATTGTCTGCATTTGTAGTTCATTCATCCTGACCATTTCCGCTTGACAGGCCTGCATTTGGATCACGTTTGTACGTGTCGCCTCTAACTGTAGTTGTTGCATTTGTTTCATCATGTCTGTCATAGTGCTCAACATTAAAGACATCTCGTTTGCTGCCCGCAGCGCTATCCGCCATAACCGTGCCATTTTGTTCATCAACCATCGGGTCGATTAAACCTGACGCCGTGTTTGCCGCCATTTTTCTACTTACCACCATCAGACAGAAAATCCAGCCAAATCAACAATCTAATAGGCACTTACCTTGTGCTTCTCATAAACGTTTAATTAATCAATCCAATCCTCAGAAGCATCCTCGCCTTTGTCCAAAGGTGGATTGGTCCGCGAAACCAACTGGACCGCGAAATAAAAATTGTTGACTTGATCCACGCCGCCGTGGACCCCTTCGCTTATACTAACTCCGGACCCTTTCCAAGCGCCCCTCGTCCCAATTTCATCCAAATTGTTGAGGTGTTGATGAGTTGAGAGTTTTATTTCCTAAGAAAATACATATTAAAATAACTTAAAACTAATAGCCAATTTACTCACGCTTTTCTCTTGCCCGCTTTCCTACACTAGCCTTTCTCGTCTTACAACACTATGTCTTACAACACTAACAAATCATATGTTCTTACAGCTAAATTATGTGTAGTCTAACACTATCAAATTAAATTTCAATTTCAATTTTAATGGCTTTCGGTATTTCTTTACAACAGTTGGAAATAACAAAAATAAAGGACAAGTTGTCTGAAGCTATAGTACTACCAGGTAAAAGGACAGGTACTGAGCTAAAAGATATATATACTCTGTTGACAGCCAAGGGTATTTTTATTGACAGAAAAAAAATTATAAATGCAAAAACACCACTGTTTGGGAGACATCCGTCTTTTCTCTATAAATTTATTCCAGTACCTGTACAATTGAATAATAACCAAATGATATTGGTCCATATAGAAAGCCAGTACTTAATAGATAATTTTGAAATAGACTCGAATCATTTAATGTCTGAATCAGCTATGCAAATTATTAGAAGGAATAGGAAGCCAATTACAATCATTAAAGGAACATCATATTGAATTACCAGGTTTAAACTTCCATCAGGTAGCTGGTCATGCTTCTTTAATGTTAGTCATCTTACTAATAATAATATTAATAATATTAATTTGTTTAAGACAAGGTTATAAAAATATAAGAATCCCAGTCGCCCCATTTGGCGGCCCCTCGCAGAATGTTTAACAATGAACATAGTGTTCATCTGAAGAAAACACAATACAACTGTACCTTTGTACCAAACAACTAACCTAGCATATGACTAGAATTAAAATCAGCCACACACGATGTGGGAAAAACACTTGTAATTATAAACTAACTAATAATAAATTTTCAACCCCCAAATACGTGGGTGTGAGTCTAGAATAAGATCTTCTAAGAAGAATTGTTACCTCCTAGAGCCTAAGATAATCCTATATAAACTCCGTACTTTTGTAAATAAAATCAATTCAACGAATGAAGATTGGGTTATTTTCTTTCTCTTCGGAAATCCCTGTTCATCTCCTGTTTTCTTCTTGGCTAAAACTATCGGCGATGCATATGCTGAATAGCTAGGTTGTGAAGTTGAAGGTAATACCTCCTTTTAAATAATCGGCTATCAATATCTGCAATTTATTCCGCATATGATTTTCATTTTCGGTCTGTTATGCCCTATAAAGCTTTCTTCTATCAGTTCGACGACCTTACATCGAGCCGTAAATACAACATTTTCACCGATGTTGTGCATTTGTTCCTCATTTGCATTGTGTATTACACAATGATTGATTTCTAACATTTCTTTCTCAAAATTTTCAACTAACACATGTTTCACATTTCCGTTCCCTACATATTCTATTGACACATTTCTCATTTTCTTTAACAATTTTTTCTACAACCCCATTTATAATATTTTTTTTCGATATTACCAACTATTTTCCTTTTATCTTTTTTAAAAATTTCACTTTCTGTCCTGTTTTAATTTTATAGCATTTTATCTAAACATTTTTCATGATTTTCCAAAAAATTTTGTTCACTTTTCTCGTAACCACTATCAAAGCGTCTGGATTAATTTCTAAATTACAATTTTTTTCATAAAATCTCTAACCAAAAGTTGCTCATAGCCTCGTCAACCATTCCATCAAAATAGATTTTAATTGACTTTTTCAAATCATAACAATGTATTTTTGCAAAAATTTGTAATGGACTTTGATTCAGCTCCACTTTAAAGTTTTAATGAGGTACTCTGTAAATATTGACCATGAACATAGTCTCTTAAAAAATTTCAATATATCTTAGATAATTGTTGACATCGCCCTTTGGCTTCTTTCTTTGCGGGTACTGCGCTATGAGGTGCTCCTTGGCACCACACCTATATTATATGATCCACGAGCACATACGGGGTTTTAAAAGTCCTTCGTTCAATGGTTTCTCGAATTACAAATACAATTACACCTTGACTCCATTACATTGGTAATATATGCCCTGCTAACGTTTTAATTCAAAAGATTATCTTTTCTAGGCCTCGAAATATCCTCTTTTAAAATGACTGTGCTAAATGAGTATTTCTCAGCTATGGAGACCTTAATATTTGGCCTAAAGGCTTAGTTGTTCACGAGTTTGCGCCCAATAATTGCCCGTAGACCTTCCTAATTTATCTTCGATTTTAACTTGCCTAATATTTCTTGGCTTGTTGATGATCTATCTTTCTTAATTCCTTCATCTCAACATGTTTTTCTTGATAGCCTACTTGAATGTCCGCTATACCAGTTGAATTCTTTTCTTAACTCGTTTTAAAGAATCCTCGATCTTGTTCTTGTCTTGGATCCCTCTGTTAGTGCTGTATCACAAACACAGCCCCTAGTGAAGCCTGAAGATCCTTATCACCCTACCATTAAAATTACTATTTCTAACAATTCCATTATTAATTCAATTAATAACATCTCAAATTCTCGTCGTAGATGTTTTCGTAAAACAAATTTCAATCTTCTTAACAGCCTTTTTTTCTCTTTTAATTGGTCATTTCTATTTGAGTGCTGTGATATAGATTGTGCAGTAAATTTTTTCTACTCTGCTCTTAATTCTCTAATTGATAAATGCGTTCCTTATGTGAATGTCTCTACCGTCTCCAGTCTGGTTCAGATATTGCAGATCAGTTTGCTAAATTCTTTCAGTCGACCTATTCTACCACTGCTTCGGATCCCACACCTTATCCCTTCTCAATTCCACATTTAAATTGTATGTTTTTTCCTAATATTACTAAAGACTGTATTATCTCTATCTTGTCTTCTATGACGTCTTCCTTCGTACCCGGGCCTGATAAAATGTGTTCGATTTCCCTATCTAAGCCTTTATTTCGGTTATTCTTTATATCGAGTGAGACTTGTCGCTTCCCTGATATTTGGAAGGAGTCTTTTATTATTCCGCTTTTTAAAAAGGGTAACAAATCGGATATTTCTAACTACCGTGGCATTGCCAAACTTTCGGCAATACCTAAGCTGTTTGAGAAAATTATTACGTCTTCCCTTGAACACCTATCCAGATACACTTTTTCTCCTTGTCAGCATGGCTTCATGAAAGGTCGTTCGTCGCTTACCAACCTTTTAGAATTGACTACCCTTGTACACCATGGCTTCCGTAAAAAGTTTCAAACTGATTTTATTTATACTGATTTTAGTAAGGCTTTCGATACGGTTGATCATTCTATGCTTTTCATGAAACTTAACATCATGGGTTTTTCACCGAAACTATTGGCTTGTTTAAAGTCGTATCTTATTGGCAGAATCCAAAAGGTGTCTTTTCGTTCCTAATGTAACTTTTCGTTCCGATACCTAAAACTGTTCGGGTTACGTCAGGTGTCCCCAAGGCAGTCATCTGGGCCCACTGTTATTTAGCTTGTTTATAAATAATTTGCCTTTGGCCTTGGCTCGTTCACGCGTGCTCATGTTTGCGGATGACGTCAAGATTTGTTATTCATATAATGATCCTTATTTCCAACAGTACTTGCAATCAGATCTCGATGCGGTCTGTGATTGGTGTCACGTTAATAAATTACACCTTAATGCCTCTAGGTGCTCTTTTATGACTTTCAGTCGTTTGCGCCGTTCCTAGCTCATTTCTCAATTAAGTCTGTTCTGGTAGATTGTGTACCATCATTCAAAGACTTAGGCGTTATGTTTGACCCAAAACTTTCATTTAATGTTCATATATCCTCAATTGACAATAGAGCATGCAGTCTTCTTGGCTTCATTAAACGTTGGGCCAAAGAATTTGATGATCCATATGTGACAAAGGTTTTATACACTTCGTTAGTTCGCCCTACTCTAGAATATTGCTCACCAGTGTGGAACCCTCAATATGATGTTCCAGCGTAGTATTGAATCGGTACAGAATCAATTCTTTAAGTTTGCGTTACGCGATCCTAGACTTTACCTACCTTCTTATTTTGACCGACTTCTTCTTATTAA
Source organism: Drosophila equinoxialis (assembly GCA_018150345.1). Classification (NCBI taxonomy): domain Eukaryota; kingdom Metazoa; phylum Arthropoda; class Insecta; order Diptera; family Drosophilidae; genus Drosophila; species Drosophila equinoxialis. The sequence goes on from JAECWI010000481.1 coordinate 1,064,229, forward strand.
TCTTCCGTCACTTTACAACCGTAGGCTAGTATTTGGCATTCTCTTTCTACATAAACTAGTCAACGCCGAAGTCATTTCTACCAATTTACTAGATACGCTATATTTTTGTGTTCCCTCACGTCGGACCAGAAACTTTTTTCCTCTTCACCTAAGTAGATGTCTGACTAACTACTCTCTTCACGAACCTCTTCGTGTTCTTTGCCAATCTTGTAACAACCTTTCTCACCTTATTTCTCCTCATCTATCTGTCACTTCTCTTCGCGCTATACTTTCTAATTATCTACAGCGAAACCACTGAAAATATTCTGGACTGGATATTGGATTGGCTGCAACTCTCACCTGACCACATCGGCTGTGAATTGGGTCATAGCTGGCACCTTGTTGCAAATAAAACACCTCCACCGGGTCGGGGATGTTTAGTTGTGCATAAAGCTAAGCTACCTTCGTAAATTAATTATTATCTGTATTTCAGCTTAAGCTTTTTCGTCGACTGCTGATTTAGTTGACGTAAATAAATAAATAAATGCATGGCTCAAGATTTTCGTCGATTGCTGATTGAGTTGACGTAAATAAATAAATAAACCAGAGGACCGGGGTTAGCCAACCAAATTTGGCACAGTCGTTTATAGCTACAATAAACTAACTTATATTAAATTTCACGACAATAGCTATAAAATTAATGAAGTTATTGAGAAAGTCACTGTTCGTGACTTTGTTGTTTGTATGGGAGTCACCCGATCTTGATCGAATTTGGCACAATTATTAATAAGAACGCAAAACTGACAAATACCAACTTTTATGACAATAGCTATAAAATTAATGAAGTTATTGAGAAAGTCACTGTTCGTGACTTTGCCGTTTGTATGGGAGCTATATTATATAGTCACCCGATCTTGATCAAATTTGGCACAGTTGTTCATAGGTGCAATAAACTCACCAATATTAAATTTCATGACGATAGCTCAGAAAATAGCGAAGTTGTTCAGAAAAGTCACTGTTCGTGACTTTGACGTTTGTATGGGAGCTATATGATATAGTGGTCCGAACCGTCTGAATCCGAGATATACAACGCCTGCAGTATATACAAGCCTACGTGCAAAATTTCAGCTCTGTAGCTCTTACGGTCTCGGAGGAGTTCGCGTTGATCCAGACGGACGGACGGACGGACGGACATGGCTATTTGAACTCGTCTCGTTGTGCTGATCAAGAATATATACTTTATATGGTCTGAGATGCTTCGTTCTATGCGTTGCACACTTCTGACCAAAATTAATATACCCTTTTTGCAAGGGTATAATAAATAAGTTATATGTTCCAACTTCAGCTTATATATTTCTTGTTCATATATTCCTTCAGCTTCTGATATCATGACCTACATGCACCATGGTGATGCTGTGCAGTCCATTTTTAGTCGTTTTAAAGTTCCTGATTTCCTTATAGTCTTAGGGGATTTCAACTTGCCTTATATTTCTTGGCTGGTTGATGATAATTACTCCTTTTTATTTCTTTTATCTCAACATGTTTTTCTTGATAGCTTACTTGAATGTCCCCTATACCAGTTGAATTGTTTAGATCATGTTTGATGTTTTCTATTTGAGTGCTGTGACATAGATTGTGCAGTGAATTTTTTTTTGCTTTGCTCTCAATTCTCTAATTTGCATTTGCTCTAACACGCATTTGCGTTCCTTATGTGAATGTCTACCGTATCTAATACGCCGGTCTGGATCACACGTAGGCTGACTAATCTCCGTAACATTAAATCGAGATATTTTTGAAGGTTTAAAAAACTGGTTCCCGACTTGACTATGTAAGTTATTTTGTAGCGAAATCTCAATTTTGTCTTTTAAATAGTTAGTGCAACAAAAATTATATGGTGCGCTGTAGGGTTTAATTGTATCAAAACCACAAAAGATTTTATAACTTTCTTAATTCTGAACGACGCACTGTTGGGCCTCTGTTCGGATAGCTTTGCAAAACTCTGTTTTTTCATGATCGCGTTATGATATATGCAATCAATTAGGAATTCTTCAGAGATTATGAATCCAAAAATTTGTTGAAATCGGTTGAGATTCATGGGTGCCAGAAGCGAACAAAGTAGAGACATTTTTAGTACATGGGAAAAAATGATAATTTTTAAAAAAAAAATCGCAACTTTAAAATTAAGTATTGGGCGATTTCAACAATCGATCTTCGTTTTTAGTTTTATCTGAAAAGTATGTCCTTTATTAATAATTACTTAAATCGTTATGGACCTAGAAGCGTTTAAAAAATACACTAACTTTTTTAACTTTGGTGAAATACAAGTAACAAGGATCATCGAGTATTAATACTGCACTACATACACTAGGTAGGTTAAATATTTACCTAACAGACGTATATGGTCCCAATGTGCGGATACTTTCGACACCGATGCGTAAGTCATAAAACTAAGTAAACGTCGACTGAAAAATGCTTTGAATGTATAAGGGAGAAGAAGAGCACATTGGCCTGTAGCGTCTTTGTATTTAAACATTGCGTAATGTTGTTTTGCAAATACTACCTGTTTATATATATGCCTTTCTACAATGTTAGATTACCTGCTTTGGAAAAACTGACAAGGCAAATGTTATTTGAGTTGATGAAAAATTTGTCCTAGTTGTAGGTTGGCGTTTTTATTTCCGTTTACCTAATTGGTTGTAAATATTAACTGTTTACATAGTTAAAACAAAAAGGGAAATACCGATTTTTCGTTGTACCTAGCTAATTGAAAAAAATAACATAAAGAGCTAATTTTTTTTCTCGTTTGCGACAGTTTACTTTTAAATCCGGACCAAATAGTAATTGTCAATATAATTCAAGACAGTTTTATTTATGAGTTCAAACATGTTGTTAGACAATGAAAGGATTTTGAAAGTTTTCCACGAGAGTGTAAACTTAAATGATTTTGAAATGGGATTGATGAAGGGGGGTACGGAGCTAAAGGTAAAAATCAAATATACACAATATAACTTAAGGCGAAAATGGATCGCAAGCGGCAGAAATCTGGAAAATCTGTTACGAATATGGAATTTCCCCGTTGCATTGCAGAATAAAGTGTATGGATTTTATTCTGAAGCTAGCTTACACGAAGTGTGTTTCTCGGCCAGGTGAAACAAAAACTAATTAAACAACTTGTGAGGATATTCAGAGCAGGAAGGAGATTATACAAGCTGAATTCTCTCGGAAGCTGGGACTGAAAGATGACTGCCCAAAGTACGGATACGGAAACAGGAATGATGGACAACTTCAAGGAGATTTTTTGAAAATGATGAAATGACATCTTTTATAACAGGTGGAAAAGTTGGCTGTTATCTTGAATGTTATAAATTGCAAGGAAATGGTAAATGGTGTAAAATTTGCCGAATATACTTCAAAGAATGCTAAACTTTTGACTGAATTGTATCCGCAAAAAAACTTACCCTAACGGTACATAGGATTTTGGCTCACGAAAAGGATTATCAGTGTTTACCAATTGGAGAGCTATCCGAAGAAGCATAGGAATGTAAAAACAAGGACTTAAAAAGGTTCAGATATACTAATACATTAAAAACTTCACGACAAAATGAAGACCTTTTTAACATGCTAGCAGCCTCTTCGGACCCACTTATTGCATCACTGATACACGTGTGATTACGAAAGGATTTGGAAAATAGCAACTATAGTCTTAAAATGTTCAGATATTGATGTAAATATTGAAAAATATTTTGAATAGTAAATTTTCAAAATTAACCTGAGAAAAAATTGAAAAAATGTTTATGTTTTTTTTGTAATTATGTTAAAAAATCAAATTAAAATAATAAAAAATGTTACATAGTCGTTTAAAACAATAAAAAATCCCATTTCTGATCGAAAAAATCGGGTTTCGCTTCATTTTTAAAGGGAAAACATGCCTGGAAATATTTTCTGACTTTGACCTTGAATATTACAGCACCACGAACACCCAGCTGTTCTGACAAACATTTATTTTGAAGCTATCGTACTCTTTATCATATGCCTTTTAAATTTTTAAAATCGCTTTTTTGGTTTAGAAGCTATGATTTTTGCAATGTAAAATGCCAAAAGGCCCGACTTTGCGACGATCTAATCTACTATCTTCTATCTTCTTAATGACCAGACAGCTAATAATGATTCAGATATTGCAGATCTGTTTGCTAAATTCTTTTAGCTGACTTTGTGCTACTACTGCTTCACATCGCACTTCCTATCCTCTCTCAATCATTTAAATTTTGTTTTTTTTTTTCCTAGTATTACTGAAAACTGTATTATCTCTTGCTTCTATGACGTCTTTCTTCGTGCCTGGCCCTGATAATATCCCAAGTTACATCCTAAAAATGTGGTTGATTTCCCTATCTAAGCCTTAATCTTGGTTATTCTTTATATCGAGTGAGACTTGTATTCCTGATGTTTGAAGGAGTCTTTTATTATTCTGCTTTATAAAAAAGGCAACAAATTTGTTTTTTTCAATTACCGTGACATTGCCAACCTTTCCGCAATACCTAAGCTATTTGAGAAAATGATTACCTCATCCCTTTAACACCTATTTCGATCCACTATTTCTCCTTGCCTTACGTTGGCGTTACGGTGTCTTAATTGAAACCCAAGTCTTCGAATCTTTTAGAGTCTTTTGTAACAAGTGAGACAGCACACTTCTCGTTCTGTACCACTGCATAAAACTTAAAACTAATTTGTAACAAAGAAAAGAGTAAGATATACTTAAGGCTAAACATATTGCACTGGGGGAAAGAGTAAGATATACTTAATACTAATACATATTGCTACAATACTAATACATATTGCTACAATTCGGCCATTCTGACAGTAAGGATCACCTGATCCTAGTCTTCTTTATGGCGACCTTTGCTTCTCGTAATATAGCTTTGTGTACTGTTGTCACAATTCTTAGTGTTTTTCAATTTACTTATTTCTTTGCTTAACATGCTGACTTTTTCTTTAACAGAATTTTCATTTACATTTAGGTTTGTATTGACTTTTATCTGTTCATTCGTATTTTCATCTTTTTTTTATATTTACGTTAACTTTAATAACTTTCATCTGACCAATTGAACCATGGCTTCATATTTGCTATAGACCAAATTCCAGTATAAGGAATCTTCGACTGCAGAAATCCGTCGACGTCACTTACAACGTATCGATCAATTTCAAGGCATTTAACGATTTTAAAAGGACCTCTGAATCTCGGCACTAATTTTTTTGGATACACTTATGTGAGTGTCAAAATTTTTAACTACCACATAGTCGCCTGGTTTAAAAACTTTTGGCCCTCTTCGTTTTCGATTCGCTAGACATTCATTATAATCTTGAAGTTTCTTTTCTTTTTCTTTAGCTTTTGCTCGTACCGATTCCAAGTTTCGTTCCATAGAGCTGTCTTCTAACAGTAGTAGTATTCAGTAACAGTCTTTTAATTCATCTACTTGTCGTCCTTTTTGGCCAACGGCAAATTGTACGACACTTGGATGCTGTCCCAATGACCTATGAATAGTGTTATTCATGGTATACTCTACCATCTCAATGGCCTGACCAAAACTAACATTTTCTTCTGAGGCTAATAACTTTGCCAACATAGGGCCTAGATTTCTATTTATTCTTTCAACTTGGCCATTAGCTTGCGGCGAACCAGTTGCGATTTTGACATGTTGTATATTACAAGGCTCTAAAAAGCTAGAAAATTCGTTAGACGTAAAACACGTTCCACGATCCGACACTATGCACTTTGGCCTACTATAGGACCTAAAATACTCTTTAAGTGCTTCTATTTCTTCCTTAGATTTAGTGGTTTTCGCTAAGTAAAGTCTGACAAATTTCGTACAAACACCACTAATACGTGTTTTTTTGTGCTTCCTTTGATATCGGTTGGTCCGAAGTGATCGATATGAACCACTTCGAATGGCACATCAGGTTTAGGTATATTGTGGATATGACCTTGTTTTCCATTTCTTGACGAAAAGGCTATACACCTTAGGCAATTATTTACATGTTGTTCTACTTTTTTTCGCAACTTTGGAAACCAATACAACTTTGTGATAACTTCTACAACCTTGTCTATGCCTGTGTGGCCCAACTCATTATGATATTTAAACAGGACATGTGATTCCATATTTTTCGGGACGTAAAAAGCAAGGCAACCATTTTGTAGTTTTTTATATATTAAACCGTTTCGCATTTCATATGAACTGTGTTCAGACCTTTCCAACATTGACTTTAATCTTAAAATTTCATCATCTTGGTTCTGACATATTACTAAATTATCATCAAATGAGTTAGTTTCCGCAACCATAATGTTAGTACTTCTACTTAAAGCATCTATATGTTGCATTCTCGTTGCCGGCCTAACACGTAGTCGTAGTTTTCTAACTCTAGAGCCCAACGGGCTATTCTGGGGTGACTTCTCTTTTGTTAATGTAATGTCAATGTAAGCGAGTTACAATCTGTCGCGATTTTGAAATGTAAATATGTAAATATACACGAAATCGTTTTAACGAATAAATTATCGCCAATGTTTCTAACTCAAAGCTATGATATCTAGATTCCACATCGGTAGTTCTTTTGGAAAAATAGAAAACTGGATGCCATTTACCATCGCTTTTCCTTTGTAGCAAAATCGATCCAAAACCAATAGAGTTTGCGTCACAATGAAGTTCGGTTTCATCATTTGGGCTATAAAGCGCAAGCATTGGGGCCTCTGTTAACCTATACTTTAGATTTTCAAGCGTACTAAGTTCGATGTTCCCAAACACGAACTTTTTGTCTTTTTTAACTAGGTCATGTAATGGCTTAGTCTTTTTGTAGTCACTCAGCCTAATACTTGTCAATTATTTTTTGCAATTCAGCCTTTTCGCTATAAGAAAGTCAGTCGTCTTGGATTACAGCTAAACGAACTTATGTCATTGATTGTGAGTTTCATTTCGCACTCAACCTTTGGTTCACTTGGTCGATTTCTTTCCAAATAGAATTTAGAAAAAATATTTTCAAACATTGTCGTTTCTTTGAAACTTAAAGTTTTGTCAACAGAATATTTTGAATTTACCACGTCACAATCAATATTTAGCATTTGGTTTTCAAAATTATCTTCATTGCTCAAGTCATGGCTTACCTTAATACTTTCGGGCATTGACACAGATCATCGTCAAGCTGTAGTACAATTTTAGCGTTATATATTTTCATAAAATCTCTACCTTACAGTATTGGACTTCCCATAGACTCGTTGGAAACAATCAGTAGTCGAACGCAAACATTTTTATTCAATATTTCAACGTAACCTAAATTACTTTCAAAGTCTTCAAGTTTACTTTTATTTAAACCAAAATAATCACCGGTTGTTCTTATTGGCTTGTTATAGTCGGCTGCTAGGTGACCCAGACAGTTACAGTTGAAGCACCTGAATGTGGGCTTCTTCTTTGCGGAAACATGCTTCAAACTCTTGACGAATTATTACATTAGTCTTCTTTGTTCCGAAGACTTTTCCCAAACACTCAGGGTTCGAGTGTATCCATTCCAAAGCTTTGCCCGTTATTTTGACGAAGACAAACAAAAGAAAATTAACTTCGTTCAAGTTGAATGATCTTACCAAATGGAGCACGGAAGATATCCAACTATAAACATTTCCATTACCGTCAAAGTCGGGTACAAAATCTTTCACATCTTTGGCCAAGACCTGGTCACCGGTCTTCGTCGCCAGCCAGCTGCTTGAGTTGCCATACTCAGGGTTGCCAACAAGGCGCAAAAACTCGTTCTCTCTACGAATCAGTTCGTTTTCTTTGCAAAGTAGTTCCAGATTTTTTTCCAACGTGTACTTTAATATGTTTTCTTCTTCTTGGTTCTCTTCATTTGGCTTCTCATTTGTTGCGTTGCGTTCTCCGTTGATACTCTTTTCATTTGACTTCTCATTTGTTACGTTGCGCTCTCCGTTGTTACTCTTTTCATTAGATTTCTCAATTGGTGCTTGGTATATTTCTTGCTGTTCACTCAGAATGCTCTCGTTTTCTGTCTCTCTTTCTGTCCGCGTCTCGCTTTCTGCATCGTTTTGTTCATTTTCTGCTTCGTGCTGTTCACTCAGAATGCTCTCGTTTTCTGTCTCTCTTTCTGTCCGCGTCTCGCTTTCTGCATCGTTTTGTTCATTTTCTGCTTCGTTCTGTTCGTTTGCAGTTACTTCTTGCTGCTGTTGACCTTGGAACAAGTCTGCATCGAAATTTTGCATCTGATCGGCGCCATCGTCCGACGTATACAGAATGGTCTTTAGGTGCTCCAAGCAATCTTTTCCAGGGGGATCCGCGCGTTTACCTAGTCCTCCGTTAAGAGCAGCTCCATCTTTTGGATGTTGTCCTCTCGCTACAGGGCTGAGTTGGTTTAAACGATTGGCTAGCACATTTTTAGTGCCAGTATCTGGTAAATTTAAGTTTTTGCAACAGATTTGTAACTGGGACTTTGAAAAATCATCAGGATTTATTGAATCCATTATTGTTTTTTAATATTTTTTTATCTAAATTATAGCTTTTACACTATATTTTCAATGGGTTAACTATGACCACTTCTGAAATTATAGCGAGTAAAACACGTCTGACTTTGGTGAGCTCTCCATGAAAACTGAACTGCTCTCATTCTTTTTATTCAAGTGAGACAGCACACTTCTCGATTGTACCACTGCATAAAACTTAAAACTAATTTGTAACAAAGAAAAGAGTAAGATATACATAAGGCTAAACATATTGCACTGGGGGAAAGAGTAAGATATACTTAATACTAATACATATTGCTACAATACTAATACATATTGCTACACTTTTTAATATTTTTTTCTTAATTTCGAAATGTTTTGTAAATACTTTTTCTTTGTGCTAAACGATATAGCAGATCGTATATTAACGGTAATGGATTGTTGTCTTAAGCCATACTTTTGATCAATTTTCTGAACGTATACATAGTCGCATATCTCCTGTTTTCTTCCTGGCTAAAACTATCGATGCATATGCTGAAAGCTAGGTTGTGAAGTTGAAGGTAATACCTCCTTTTAAATAATCGGCTATCAATATCTGCAATTTATTCCGCATATGATTTTCATTTTCGGTCTGTTATGCCCTATAAAGCTTTCTTCTATCAGTTCGACGACCTTACATCGAGCCGTAAATACAACTTTTTCACCGATGTTATGCATTTGTTCCTCTTTTGCATTGTGTATTACACAATGATTGATTTCTAACATTTCTTTCTCAAAATTTTCAACTAACACATGTTTCACATTTCCGTTCCCAACATATTCTATTGACACATTTCTCATTTTCTTTAACAATTGTTTCTACAACCACATTTATAATATTTTTGTTTGATTTTACCAACTATTTTCCTTTTATCTTTTTTAAAAATTTGACTTTCTGTTCTGTTTTCATTTTTTTAGCATTTAATCTAAACATTTTTCATGGTTTTCTAACAAATTTTGTTCACTTTTCTCGTAACCTTTATCAAAGCGTCTGGATTAATTTCTAAATTACATTTTTTTTTCATAAAATCTCTACCCAATACTAAAAAGTTGCTCTCGTCAAGCACAACCATTCCATCAAAATAGATTTTTATTGACTTTTTCAAATCATAACAATGTGTTTTTGCAAAAATTTGTAAATTGACTTTGATTCAGCTCCACTCCTTAGGCAGCTTTAATGTTTTAATGGGGTACTCTGTAAATATTAACCATAAACATTGTCTCTCAACTAAATTTGAATATATCTTAGATAATTGTTGACATCCCCCTTTGTCTTCTTCTGCGCTATGATATATGATAATATATGATCTACGAGCACTTACAGGGTTTAGGCATTCCTTCATCCAATGGTTTCTCGAATTACAATTACAGTTACATCTCGACTCCCTGTGTTAGCTTTTTCTGAAACTTGGCTTAACTCTTTCTTTCTTATAGACTTGATCATGTTGGTCGTCGTCTCGGTGGAGCACTCATTGCTGTCAACTCGAATCTGTGTTGAAGTGTTGTGCCGATTGATCTGCCCTTACAACGCCAATAAGAAGAGATTGTGCGCTTCCCAAAATCCATATGAAGACCTTTGGTGGAGATTGTAAAGCGTGTCATGCATTCAAGGAGGTCTATGGGAGTGCCCTTCATGGAAAGGCTTCATCACCTGAAATCATGTGTTATAGGAGAAGCAGCGATACTCATGCAGCACTTGCCTGTAGTATGCTAATTACGAAGTTGCATGGAAATCGTTGAGAAAAGCCCATTTATTATCTGCATCTGTTAATGGGTTCATTCACCGCCTTGCCAAAGGTTGTTGGCCAAAGCTCATCATTGCTGCGTGCTCTGACGTGCAGAGCCAGCGACAAAGGGCCGTGCAAATCGGCGGTTCGCATACCTGAAGTTCCGCTTGTGAGTCGCAATCTAATAGAATGGGATTGCGGCTCAGACTTAAAATTGTCCTTTATTTTGGAACGGTGCATTTACACGATGGGCTTGCACGTTCCACATTTTAAGTTGCCACATCGGGCATCTCAGATGTCAATATCCAGAATACCCAGAGGTTTCTGCTCTCTTTAGATGATGTCTTTCCTGTCGAGTCATTGTATCGACATTTCCTAAAACGGCCGCAAATTTGAATCAGAACGGATATATATAACACAAGTTACAGTAAACATAAATCGGATCTACTCAAACGCTGCCGGCAGCGCTGCCAGCTGCCCAGTACGTCATTACTTTAATCATCAGAGTACACGCATACAAACACAGACATCCATATCATATAGCTCCCACAGGAACAATCAATGGTGAACAGTGACTTTGATTAATAACTTCGTTATTTGCTGTGCTAAGATTGTGGTGTGTGGGAAAGAGTAACAATCAACTTGGATGGGTAAACAAACTTTGACGCGATTGAAAATAACTCCAGGTCCATTTGAGATTGCTTCTAAGTTGCTGCCCTTATCGCCCGATCATACCATCACTTCTAGTGTTTTTTTGTTCTCTCTTCATTGTGATCGGGCACTCTATCTGTCACTTATTTAATGTGTAATTATTGGTTTTTATGGCCTTACTGCTGTATTCAAATTTGTTTATATTTTTATATATATATTTGCTTTTTGTTTTTTAATGGCTTGTTGTTAGTAAACAACTTGTATACTTGCAAGCATACTGATCGCTTTGATGATCAGTATAGACCAATATCTTTTAGGCGAATCGATAATCTAATTCACTTAAAATGTGCTGGCCTTAATGGCCGTGACTATGGCAAATTTTCTGGTTTATCTGTGCCTAAACCTGAGATAAGCTTAATGCGCTAGAATAAGGTACTTCGATTAAACAGCTGTCTAAAGATTTTTTTGTTTTTCTACTCTGTTCTTAATTCTTTAATTGATAAATGCGTTGAATGTCTCTGCCGTCTCCATTACGCCGGTCTAGTTGACACGTAGGCTATCTTATCCGTAAAATTAAATCTAGATATTTCAAAAGGTTTAAAATAACTGGTTCCCGACTTGACTATACAAATTATTGTGTGGCGAATTCTCAATTTTTTATTTTAAATACTCAAAGCTACAATAATTGTATCGTGCACTGTAGGGTTAAATTCAAACAAAACCCCTAAAGATTTTCCAACTTTGTTAATTTTAATTGAAGCTCTAACCTTCTGCATTCTGCCTTCAGACTTAGTGACCAGACATTGCGAGTTCGATTTCCCTATCTGATACTTTATCTCGGTTATTCTTTAAATAAAGTAATATCTGTAGTTTTCCTGAGTAAAAAGGGCAATCGGATGTTTCTAACTACCGTGGCATCGCCAAACTTTTTGCAATACCTAAGCTATTTGAGAAAATTATTACGTCTCCCCTTCAACACCTATCTAGCTCCACTATTTCTTCTAATCTTGGCTTCATGAAAAGTCATTCGCCGCTTACAAACCTTTAAGAACTGACTACCCTTGTACACCATGGCTTACGTAAAAACCGTCAAACTGTCATTTAAACCGACTTTAGTAAGACATTCAACCGTATCTGATCATTCTCTACTTCTTACGAAACTTTACGTTATGGGCTTTTTCCCGAAACTATTCGTTTGGTTAAAATCGTATCTTATTGGCAGAACACAAAAAGTGTCAGATCATACCTTTGGTGAAGTTTGCATATGGTGGTCTAAAGAATTTGACGATCCAAGCACAAAACTTCTCTATACTTCATTAATCCGCACTATCTTACAGTACGGATCTTGCATATGGTCACCTCAATATAAGACGCACTAAAGTAAAATTGAGTCTGTTCAAAAACATTTTCTGCTTTTAGCTCTTCGTGGTCTAAATTGGGATTGCAATGTCAATTTGGCATTATACTCCAGTAGTCTTCCTTGAATCAATCTCCCATTTTTAATTAATCGTAGAATAATGCCTGGTGCTATCTTTATTCACAAACTTTTAATAGGTGAAATAGACTCTCCTAAGCTATTGAATCAGTTAAACCAATCTGTACCCCGTACACCTACGAAAAATGTTATTCTTCTATCCTTAAAAAACTGTATTTCTAACTATTCTTACCCTGTTTATAAATGATTTGTCCTTGTGTATCATTATTCAAAAAGTTAGGCGTTATTTTTGACCCAAAACTTTTATTTAATGTTCATATATCTGCAATTTTCAATAGAGCATGTAGTCTTCTTGGTTTGAAAAACGTTGCGCCAAAGAATTTAATGACCCCTAAGTAACAATGTTTTTATACATTTACTACTACTCTAGAACATTGATTGCCAGTGTGGAACTCTCAATCTGATGTTCACCTGCGTAGTATTGAATCGGTACAGAAGTAATTCCGCGTTAAGCGGTCTTTATTGGGAGACTCGGATTCCTATCTTCGTACTGTGACATACTTTTTCTTATTATCTTGATGAGCTGTCGTTTAGTTAAATACTGAAAGACCAATACAAAAGTTAACAACCAAAAAATTTTAAATAAATCTAATATCTTTTTCACTGCCTAGCTAAAAATTGGCATTTTTTAATGAATTAATTTGAATATTCACAATACTTTTTAAAGCATTCCTCGGTATATGAGTTGTCCAAATGGCCCAGTCGTTTAATCAACCGAACGAGGATCCGGGTTCGAATCCCAGGCTAGTGTATTTAATAGATGTAGTTTTCGTCCAAGCCGATAGCCTTAGTTGCCTTAGTTAGGTTGATAGTTTACAACTATAATTTTGAATTTTATAAGAACCCCAAAAGATTTTATAACTTTGTTAATTCCAAAAGACGCTCTAATTTACTACCTTCCACCTTCAGACTTAATGACCAGACTGCTAATTGTGATTCAGATATTGCAGATCTGTTTGCTAAATTCTTTCAGTCGACTTATTCTTCTACTGCTTCGGATCCCACACCTTATCCCTTCACAATTCCACATTCAAATTGTATGTTTATACCCTTGCAAAAAGGGTATATTAATTTTGGTCAGAAGTGTGCAACGCATAGAACGAAGCATCTCAGACCATATAAAGTATATATATTCTTGATCAGCACGACGAGACGAGTTCAAATAGCCATGTCCGTCCGTCCGTCCGTCCGTCCGTCCGTCTGGATCAACGCGAACTTCTCCGAGGCCGTAAGAGCTACAGAGCTGAAATTTTGCACGTAGGCTTGTATATACTGCAGGCATTGTATATGTCGGATTCAGCCGGATCGGACCACTATATCATATAGCTCCCATACAAACGTCAAAGTCACGAACAGTGACTTTTCTCAATAACTTCGTTATTTTATCAGCAATTGTCATAAAAGTTGGTATTTGTCAGTTTTGTATTCTGATTAATAATTGTGCCAAAATTGATCAAGATCGGGTCGCTATATCATATAGCTCCCATACAAACGGCAAAGTCACGAACAGTGACTTTCTCAATAACTTCATTAATTTTATAGCTATTGTCATAAAAGTTGGTATTTGTCAGTTTTGTGTTCTTATTATTAATTGTGGCGAAATTGATCAAGATCGGGTGACTATATCATATAGCTCCCATACAAACGTCAAAGTCACGAACAGTGACTTTTCTCAATAACTTCGATATTTTATCAGCAATTGTCATAAAAGTTGGTATTTGTCAGTTTTGTGTTCTTATTAATAATTGTGGCGAAATTGATCAAGATCGGGTGACTATATCATATAGCTCCCATACAAACGGCAAAGTCACGAACAGTGACTTTGTCAATAACTTCATTAATTTTATAGCTATTGTCATAAAAGTTGGTATTTGTCAGTTTTGTGTTCTTATTAATAATTGTGCCAAATTTGATCAAGATCTGGTCACTATATCATATAGCTCCCATACAAACGGCAAAGTCACGAACAGTGACTTTGTCAATAACTTCATTAATTTTATAGCTATTGTCGTAAAAGTTGGTATTTGTCAGTTTTGTGTTCTTATTAATAATTGTGCCAAATTTGGTCAAGATCGGGTGACTATATCATATAGCTCCCATACAAACGGCAAAGTCACGAACAGTGACTTTCTCAATAACTTCATTAATTTTATAGCTATTGTCATAAAAGTTGGTATTTGTCAGTTTTGTGTTCTTATTAATAATTGTGCCAAATTTGATCAAGATCGGGTGACTATATCATATAGCTCCCATACAAACGGCAAAGTCACGAACAGTGACTTTTTCAATAACTTCATTAATTTTATAGCTATTGTCGTGAAATTTAATACGAGTTAGTTTATTGTAGCTATAAACGACTGTGCCAAATTTGGTCAAGATCGGGTGACTATATCATATAGCTCCCATACAAACGGCAAAGTCACGAACAGTGACTTTCTCAATAACTTCATTAATTTTATAGCTATTGTCATAAAAGTTGGTATTTGTCAGTTTTGTGTTCTTATTAATAATTGTGGCGAAATTGATCAAGATCGGGTGACTATATCATATAGCTCCCATACAAACGTCAAAGTCACGAACAGTGACTTTTCTCAATAACTTCGTTATTTTATCAGCAATTGTCATAAAAGTTGGTATTTGTCAGTTTTGTGTTCCTATTAATAATTGTGCCAAATTTGATCAAGATCGGGTCACTATATCATATAGCTCCCATACAAACGGCAAAGTCACGAACAGTGACTTTGTCAATAACTTCATTAATTTTATAGCTATTGTCATAAAAGTTGGTATTTGTCAGTTTTGTGTTCTTATTAATAATTGTGCCAAATTTGATCAAGATCGGGTGACTATATCATATAGCTCCCATACAAACGGCAAAGTCACGAACAGTGACTTTCTCAATAACTTCATTAATTTTAGAGCTATTGTCATAAAAGTTGGTATTTGTCAGTTTTGTGTTCTTATTAATAATTGTGCCAAATTTGATCAAGATCGGGTGACTATATCATAGACCTCCCATAGGAACGATCGGTCGAAAACAGTGACTTTTGTCAAAAAGTTCGTTATATCCTATGCTAAGATTGAAGGCCGTTCTTTCGCAAACATTAGACTTTTTGGATAAAAGTTTTTACACTTTGATGGCTATGGGTAAGGGAAGAATTACCAAAACAGTTGCAAGGGTATACAAACTTCGACGCGGTCGAAGTTAACCCCGGCCCTCTGGTTTTTCCTAATATTACTGAAGACTGTATTATCTCTAGCTTGTCTTCTATGACGTCTTCCTTCGTACCCGGGCCTGATAATATACCTAGTTGCATCCTTAAAATGTGTTCGATTTCCCTATCTAAGCCTTTATCTCGGTTATTCTTTATTCCGAGTGAGACTTGTAGCTTCCCTGATATTTGGAAGGAGTTCTTTATTATTCCGCTTTTTAAAAAGGGTAACAAATCGGATATTTCTAACTACCGTGGCATTGCCAAACTTTCGGCAATACCTAAGCTGTTTGAGAAAATTAATACGTCTTCCCTTCAACACCTATCCAGATCCACTATTTCTGCTTGTCAGCATGGCTTCATGAAAGGTCGTTCGTCGCTTACCAAACTTTTAGAATTGACTACCCTTGTACACCATGGCTTCCGTAAAAAGTGTCAAACTGATGTTATTATACCCTTGCAGAGGGTATTATAAAATTGGTCAGATGTTTGTAACGCACAGAAGGAGACGTTTCCGACCACATAAAGTATATATATTCTTGATCAGCATGAGAAGCTGAGTCGATATAGCCATGTCCGTCTGTCCGTCCGTCCGTCCGTCCGTCCGTCCGTCTGTGCAAATCAACTTCACGCTGGCATCTTAAGAGCTATCGGAATGAAATTTCATATTTGAGCTACTTTTAGCCGGGAGATGATAAAGTATGAAAATCGTAAGGATCGGACTACTATATCATATAGCTCTAGAACAAAATTTTTTGCAAAAATTGGAGTATCGCCATGAAATTTACCAATTTAATAGAATTTGATATAAAATCTCAGATCCCAAAGTTTGTCGCCGTTCCTAGCTCATTACTCTATTAAGTCTGTTCTGTTAGATTGTGTACCATCATTTAAAGACTTAGGCGTTATGTTTGACCCAAAACTTTCTTTTTAATATTCATATATCTTCAATTGTTAATAGAGCATGCAGTCTTCTTAGCTCCATTAAACGTTGGGCCAAAGAATTTGATGATCCATATGTGACAAAGGTTTTATACACTTCGTTAGTTCGCCCTACTCTAGAATATTGCTCACCAGTGTGGAACCCTCAATATGATGTTCACCAGCGTAGTATTGAATCGGTACAGAAGCAATTCCTTAAGTTTGCGTTACGCGGTCTTAATTGGGACCCGAATCTTCGCCTACCTTCTTATTCTGACAGACTTCTTCTTATTAATCTTCCTTCACTTTACAACCGTAGGCTCGTATTTGGGATTCTCTTTCTACATAAAGTAGTCAACGGCGAAGTCAGTTCTACCAATTTACTAGATACGCTATATTTTTGTGTTCCCTCACGTCGGACCAGAAACTTTTTTCCTCTTCACCTTAGTAGATGTTTGACTAACTACTCTCTTCACGAACCTCTTCGTGTTCTTTGCCAATCTTTTAACAACCTTTCTCACCTTATTTCTCCTCATCTATCTGTCACTTCTCTTTGCGCTATACTTTTTAATTATCTACAGCGTAACCACTGAAAGTATTCTGGACTGGATATTGGATTGGCTGCAACTCATCCCTGACCACATTGGCTGTGAATCGGGGCATAGCTGGCACCTTATTGCAAATAAAACACCTCCACCGGGTCGGGGATGTTGTGCATAAAGCTAAGCTACCTTCATGAATTAATTACTATCTGTATTTTAGCTTAAGCTTATTCGTCGACTGCTGACTTAGTTGACGTAAATAAATAAATAAATAAATAAATAAATATAAATAATAATAATAATAATAATAATATTTTTAAAAAGATTATCATAGAGATCAATTGAACTTGGAGTCAACTAATTGATCAATTTTAAGGCTTTTGTAGTGAATATATATTTTTGTTAAAGACTTTTGTTTTTTATTTTTTTCAGTTTCAAGATTCTGCTCGTCTTATAAATGCTTCGTTTGTGGATGGTGTTATCTATTGCAAAGTGCAGCGCGAACCTTTAATAACCGTTCAGGGTCGCACTTTTGACTTAAGGAATGACAAATATCACTTACTTGTAGCTTCAGGCACTACCTTAAAGGATAGTGGCATAGGCTTCCATGATATAGGACGCTCCCCATCTGGTAATCGCATCAATTTAGCTCTAGTCCAGGATTTAGGTGGTAGCAAAATGGTCTTGGTCCGACTACATGGAGCATTTATGATTTCTGCTTGGATAGGCACTGCATCGCTGGGTGTAATAATCGCTCGGTACTTTAAGCACACATGGGTGGGCCATCAGAGCTGTGGGAAAGATCAATGGTTTACTTGGCATCGGTCATTAATGGTAACTACATGGCTATTAACTGTATTTGGCTTTGTTTCTATTTGGGTGGAATTGAAACAAGCCGTCTGGCATGCTCACTCAATACTGGGACTAATGACGCTTATTTTATGCTTTATTCAACCAATTGGAGCTTTTTTTCGTCCAGGACCGAATGATGAAAGCCGACCATGCTTTAATTGGTTTCATTGGTTGGTTGGAAATGTGTGTCACACATTGGCAAGTAAGTTTCTTCATACATATAACACAATAAGACCCCAAAGGAAATTATAATATAAGTTAAATTTTTGATTATGATGGTGATGATATAGGACAATTAGGCGCCGTCACAATTGATTGCCATACGTGCTCGTTTTATGGCATTTTCCATCACTTCGGCGAGCGTTTCGGGCGGTAAATTCTTGCATGCGTGTCGGATATTTTTCTTGAGGGCTTCCAAGTTCTCAGGCTTGTTGATGTAAACACGGGACTTCAAAAAACTCCATAAAAAAGTCTGGGACCGTTAAATCGGGCGATCTGGCGGGCCAGTGTAAATCGCCAAAACGCGAAATTAAGCGACCCGGAAACGCGTCCTTCAGAATATAGACACAATTATTCCGCGTTCTTAGGGAGTGTATCGCTCCATGGCTTATTCACATTACGCCACCTTAAATAACACATATTCAAGGTCTTGTCCGTCTGTACCTGAATAAACTTACCCACCCAATTTTTTATATTTTTCTTCATCTCAGTTGCATAATATCCCATTAATAAAGCAATTGCAGTCGTCAATGCGAGTTCGCTGTTTTACTCGACTAGTTGACTCGACTTTGCTGCAGCTCTGCCGGTGCATCTGCTTCGGAAAAGCCGAAGTTACCGGCTTTATCTTTTATTAGAGCAGTATCCTTTAACTTTTATATTTGATTTACAGTTGTGGCCATTTTCTTCTCAGTAAATCTTGCGAAGTCTGAGCTGCCCGAATGGACGGATTGGATTTTGGTTACTTTTGTAGTATTCCATTGTTTGGCCCATCTAATATTTTCTGTAAGTAGAAAAATGAATGTAGTAAAAAAAATGTATTATATATTAGACCCAGAAGAGTCCTACCATCTTTTTTAATAATTTTTGACCTTTAAGCATTAAACATCCAAACGGATTTTTTTTTTTTTTTTTTGAGTAGCCCACGTTTCACCCGAACAACAGACTGGTACTGCCGTATAATGCACGGCACGAATCGCGTGGACAAATACAGATTAGAAACCAGAGGGCCGGGGTTAACTTCGACCGCGTCGAAGTTTGTATACCCTTGCAACTGTTTTGGTAATTCTTCCCTTACCCATAGCCATCAAAGTGTAAAAACTTTTATCCAAAAAGTCTAATGTTTGCGAAAGAACGGCCTTCAATCTTAGCATAGGATATAACGAACTTTTTGACAAAAGTCACTGTTTTCGACCGATCGTTCCTATGGGAGGTCTATGATATAGTCACCCGATCTTGATCAAATTTGGCACAATTATTAATAAGAACACAAAACTGACAAATACCAACTTTTATGACAATAGCTATAAAATTAATGAAGTTATAGAGAAAGTCACTGTTCGTGACTTTGCCGTTTGTATGGGAGCTATATGATATAGTCACCCGATCTTGACCAAATTTGGCACAATTATTAATAAGAACACAAAACTGACAAATACCAACTTTTATGACAATAGCTATAAAATTAATGAAGTTATTGAGAAAGTCACTGTTCGTGACTTTGCCGTTTGTATGGGAGCTATATGATATAGCCACCCGATCTTGATCAATTTTGGCACAATTATTAATCAGAATACAAAACTTACAAATACCAACTTTTATGACAATTGCTGATAAAATAACGAAGTTATTGATAAAAGTCACTGTTCGTGACTTTGACGTTTGTATGGGAGCTATATGATATAGTGGTCCGATCCGGCTGAATCCGAGATATACAATGCCTGCAGTATATACAAGCCTACGTGCAAAATTTCAGCTCTGTAGCTCTAACGGCCTCGGAGGAGTTCGCGTTGATCCAGACGGACGGACGGACGGACGGACGGATGGACGGACGGACGGACGGACGGACGGACGGACATGGCTATTTGAACTCGTCTCGTCGTGCTGATCAAGAATATATATACTTTATATGGTCTGAGATGCTTCGTTCTATGCGTTGCACACTTCTGACCAAAATTAATATACCCTTTTTGCAAGGGTATAAAAACAGACAAACAAAATAATATAGCTATCTCTGATTCAAATAAGAAAGTAAAGATTTTATAAGTATTGTAATAGAAGCCCAGATTACAGTGTACAGAAGATTGTGATCAGAGCAGAGGACCCTAAAGTGTTCATGCATGGCATAGTTAAAAGAGCAACGACTAAGGGTTAAAGGTATAATAGGATGTCTACTCCGTCTACATGGTACCGACAGGTTAACCTAAGTCAATGTCTCAGGCGAGTCAATAACACTATTTAGGAGATTGTGTACAAAAATAACACTAAGCATAATTCTACGATTAATAAAGGAAGAAAGGGTAAGCAAAAGAAGTCTAGTAGGATACGAGAGCAAATTGACGTTGCGATCCGTCTAAAGCGTACCGACTGATTACCCTGAGCCAATATCTTAGGCGAGTCAATATCACCATTTTGGAGCTAGTGTATAAAAATAACACATAATTCTACGGTTAATTAAAGAAGGAAGGTTAATCAAAAGAAGTCTACTACTCTAGTGAGTGAGGCAAATTGACATTTCGATCCCAGCTTAAGCCACGAAGTGCAAATAGCAAGAACGGATTGAAATCTAGTCTGGTGCGACTCATATTGAGGTGACCAAATGCAAGATCCATACTCCAAAATAGGCCCGACAAGCGAAGTAAAAAGAACTTTAGTTGTATAAGAATCGTCAAATTCTTTTGAATATCTTTCAATGAAACCGAGAACACTCATGGCCTTTGCGACTGTGGTGACCCAAATTATAAAAGACATAACCTTACATATGGTAGTGTTAATATTTAATAGATTAAACTGGCACCAGGATTGAAAATTTTGAAGATCAGCTTGTAGCCGACTAAGTGAATCTATTTCTTTATAAGTAAAACGAAGCCTAACATCGTCAACATACATAAGCACACGCGGATGTGTAAGGACTGATGGAAAATGATGACTGATGACTGATGACTGATGAATAAAGTGAAAGGCAGAGAGCCAAGATGACTATCCTAAAATACATTTCATTTCATAAGAATGGGATTGCAATAAGAAAAGGGGTGCACAGAGGTCTTGCGCTTAGAATTGGCAAAAAAAATAAAATTGTTTAGGGTCACAATTCTTATAGCATTGTGTATTAAACACCATGAGTTTTGAGCTAGTGCTGTAAACAGAGCCAAATCTGATGAACGACGAAATGGATATTATCCAAATATAGCCTACTAAAATGCGATTTTAGGACACAACACTTTTCGGATCGTGCTTTTATATTTCAAGATATGCGCCGATTAGCCCCACTCTACCCTATAAAGCTGCTAAGTTTTTAACAGTCATCTCCAATCTTTGGATTGGTTTATCGTTTCTTAAATTATGTAACATATGTAATTTTACTAAGGATTTTGTTACAGATCGCCGGAGCTGCTTCGGACAGACAACTAAATCAAGGAATAAATGCATTTCAAATGGGTGATATGTCTCATCATCAAGAAACTATGCGCAACGGTATAATCGTTGCAGCAGATGCACCGGTAAATAGACAAATTAAGTAAACTTTCAAACTTTAAACTTATTTCTCATTTTAGTATGCCGGTCTACGCAAAGGTCTTTTAGGCGTCTATGGGATAGTTGTGTCATTTTTTATTTTCGTGCTGATTCTTCTAGTCTTACTTGCGCCCATTAAACAATATTGGTCATCGTCTTAAATATTATTATCCCGCAGTCTTTTAATAATCACAATTCTTGTGTACCCTTACTAAACATGTATTCGATTTTTAATTTCCTATCTGTTGAAAGAGAACTCCTGAATTTAAACTCATTGATTTAATTATTTTGAAATATTAACCATTATTTTAAAGAGCTAAACTATCGATATATA
Source organism: Drosophila equinoxialis (assembly GCA_018150345.1). NCBI lineage: Eukaryota > Metazoa > Arthropoda > Insecta > Diptera > Drosophilidae > Drosophila > Drosophila equinoxialis. Next base: position 1,086,201 of record JAECWI010000481.1, read on the forward strand.
GCAAGCTCAAAGAGAATTCAATCTAGCATCATTAATTGAACTCTTTCTGCCTTTCCCTTTACATTATACTTTGAATTGCTCCCTCTCGTACCACATAACTTTAAGGATTTACTGTACCAAGAGAACTCGAGTGCGACGGACGCAAATAAATGTACAAACGGAATAAAGTCGACGTATCTTTTCGGGAAAAGTGTGGAACTATAGGCAAGGGAAGTTTTGACAGGTCTAGCATCACTAATTGCTCTCTTGAATTTCCCTTTACATTGCACTTTGAATTACATGTTTTCTCATAGCACATAACTTTTAGAATTTACTGTACCAAGATAAATCGAATGTGACGAACGCAAATAAATGTACAAACGGAATAAAGTCGACTAATCTTTACGGGAAAACTGTGGGACTATAGGCAAGGGAAATTACGAGGCATCGAATATTCTAACGAGGAAGCAATCTAGTAACTGGTCGAGAAATTGGCCAAACATTGGCGACCGTGACAGGACGGAAACATGCTGTTAGATAAATTTTTGTTCAATTGCAACCAAGTTGGATTCGTCGTTTCAAAATTTTATATTTTCGTCGTTTGCCATTCCACTGTTTACACATACAAAGACACGAGCGTGAGTGCCTGCTCCAACTATACAGTAAGTACCTTAAAATTTGCGAACATACATAGAACTATTCAACATTCACTTTGCTTGTGCTACTTTGAGGTGTTGCTGGCGTTTGTTAAGGCATTATAGGCAAAGACGGTTCAAATACTCCCGTAAGCTCAAAGGCTGCAGGTGATCTAACAAATCTTAGACCCCCATATATGAAGTTTACATGAAAAGATCATCGCTACTGGTGACCAGGAAGATGCCGATACACTAGACTGCAGACTTCAAATACTTCAATCTCATTATCTGTTATTACGCATGTTCAAACACTAATTGAAAATTTGCACGTAATTGATAAAGAGCGCAGTAATCTGGATGAAACATACATACATAAAGGTCAAGGTACTTTATTGTCTCTTCTACAGAGGAAACGTTCAACGGGACCAGTAACCGCACCGAATATGAGTTTTATGAGTTCTTCAATGTCACAGTCAGCGATTGCCTAAACTGAAATTACACAGTTTCAAAGGCAAATATTCAGCGTTTAAGAGATTCAAATCGTCTTTCCTGAATCTAAATCACAACGATCACCGCATACCAACAATTGATAAGTTCAATTATCTTCTCGAATGTTTATCAGGACCTGCACTTGAAGTCGTGCAGTCGTTCCAAGTCACCGAACAAAACTACAGTCAAGCTTGGTCAAGATTAGAAGCTCGCTACGACAACGACGTTCTAATTTTCCATGATTGTATATCGAGTCTGTTCAATTTACCATTAGTCAACAAACCAAAAGCAAGTCTTTTGCAGAAGCTCATCGATAATGCTGAATCACTCTGACGCTAGGATCAACTGAGGAAATAATGAATAACATCATGTTTCATATAATTGTTACGAAGGCAGATGCTTGTTTATGCCCAACGGGCAACAAAAGGGTTAAGGGAGGAAGCTTTCATCTCGCGCCACTCTCCCGATGATGCTCACCGCTCCTTCCACAATAAGAACTCCCCACACTTTTCTCCAAGCGGGACTTCTTCCCCGCTCTTGAATAAGTTAGTTTTTAGTTTAATTAGAAAAGTGAATAAACCAAGTGAAAAGAAATTTCTGCGTGTCCACATTTTTTTGGAGGAAAAGGAAGAAAGAGAAAATTCATTTAGCTGACCCCGTTAAGAAGGAAGTTCTGCCCCCCTACAATCATTTGGTCCCTCGAGCCGGATACAAGATCCTCAGCATCGGTGCTTCAAGTGTGGCCAACCCGGGCATTTTGCGAACCGATGCTCTGAAAGTGACGTCACAACAAAACAAAAGAATGTAAACCAGTGCTTTGTGTCGGAGCCAACAGGAGTCATGTTACATCGACGTGAGAGCTACCCAATATGCTTCGACTCTGGTGCCGCATGTTGCTCGATAAGAGAAAAGATAAGTGTCAGATTGTCCAGAAAGCGCATGAATAATATAGTAATGCTAAAAGGTATCGGCGATGCCGTTATTTATAGTACTATGCAAATTCTCATTCAGTTTACCATTAATGAAAACATGATAGAAATATTATTTCACGATTTCGAGATGAGGACTTGAAGCACGTTGTCATCATTGGACGTGAAGTCCTTAATCAGGGTTTCAATGTTGTGCTTTTACCAAATGTGTTTAAATTTGTAAAATCAATGAATCTTGACGAAATTGATAATGAATTGGCAGATGCTGATAAAAGCAAATTAATAAATTTAATTAAAAATTATACCTCAGCATTTTCTAAAGGGATCCCAAACACACGAGTTAAAACAGGTGAAATGAAATTTCGACTAATTGACCCCAACAAAACTGTGCAACGTCGGCCGTATAGGCTCAGTTCAGAAGAGAGAGAGAGATAGTGCGCGAGAGGTTAAGAGAGTTTTTTAGATGTAACATTATCCGCCCAAGTTGTTCTCCGTATGCCAGTCCTATGTTGTAAAAAATAAAAATGGGTCCGATCGTTTATGTATTGACTACAGAGAATTAAACTCAAATACAGTTGCTGATAAATACCCCTTGCCGCTCATTAGTAATCAGATTGATAGGTTGCGTGGTTCGTATTATTTTACTTGTTTAGATATGGCTAGTGGTTTTCATCAAATTCCGATTCACCCCGATTCCGTTGAATAAGCTGCATTTGTGACTCCGGATGGCCAATACGAATTTCCTACAGTGCCTTTCGGACTCAAAAATGCGCCTTCCGTTTTTCAAAGGACAGTTATGCAAGCTTTAGGCAATCTTGCATATTCATTTGTAATATCTATATGGACGACATTATGATCGTGTCACCAACAATTAAGTTAGGGTTGGAAAGATGGAGAACAGTATTGAACGTTCTGATAAGGGCTGGATTCATCTTCAATATCTCGAAATGTTCTTTTCTGAAAACAATGGAACAGTTTTGGAGTTCAAAGTGAAAGCAGGCGAGATTAGGCCAAACTCACAGAAGATTACTGCATTAAGTTTATTACCACCTCCGCAGACTGTTTCCAGTTTGCGACAGTTTATTGGTCTGGCTTCCCACTTTCGCAAGTTTGTACCGGATTTCGCCAAAATAATGAAGCCACTCTATACTCTTACGTCAGGAAAAGGAAGTATGGTCTGAGATGTTGAACTCGAGAATATTCGAAAAAAAATAGTAACTGTCCTTACAAACGAACCTGTTCTGGTAATTTTTGACCCACAATACCCCATTGAGTTACAACTGACGCCAGTTCATGTGGATAGGGTGCAATACTCCTACACCGTATTAATGGTAGTCCTCATGTGGTGGAATATTTTAGCAAAGTAACATCGCCCTCTGAGGCTAGATATCACTCAAACGAGTTCGAAACATTGGCTGTGGTTTCTTCTTCTGTTTGTGGTATACACCGATTGTAATTCGCTTAAGGCTTCACGGACAAAGATAATTTTTAATTGTGCTTAGTTTGTTTTTATTTGCATAATTCGCTAAATTAAACGGTTTTTTTTTTTTCATTTTCGTGATTAGTGTTTGGTGCATTTAAAATTTTATTTTTTTTATTGTTCTCTCTCGTCATTGCTTGTGCAGTTGCTCCCCTCATCGCCACCATCATACCATCAGTGCTAGTGGTTTTGTTGTTCTCTCTGCTCTGTGCTTGTGCTCAGCTTCTCTCCCGCATTATCAGTTTTGTAATGCTGCCTCTCAAAGCTTAGCCTATAGCTGGCCTTGTACTCTTTCTTGTGCTGTGCTGTATTTTATCGATAATTATCTTGGTGCTGTCTGTTTAAATTTTGTATATATTTTCATATATTTTTGTGTTTCTTTTGGCTTTTTCAATGGCTTGTTGTCTACCTATTTGTAAGCATTCTGATCGTTTTGACGATCAGTATAGAGCAATATCTTGTTGGCTCTGCGTTAATTTTATTCACTTAAAATGTGCTGGCCTCAACGGCAGCGACTACGACAAATTTTCTGGTTTGTCTGTGTCTAAGCCTGAGCTTGGCTTAATGCGCTGGACTTGCCGATCTTGTGCCAGCCAGCAGTTATATTTTAGCCGAATGTACAGGGATCTTCGCAATTCAAGTTTGGTCCACCTTCTAAGAATTGCCCAATAAATGTACCCTTGAGTTGCCTCATAAGTGCTCTTCTTTTCAGATTGAAGTACTCATTACAAGCCCTGGTGTACCTCCCACAGGGGAACTCTGATCAATTGCAGGATCATGCTGGCTCTCAATCACGTCTGTGGCAGCTTACATTGGTAATATATGCCCTGCTAAGCTTTTAATTCAAAAGTTTAAGTTTTCTAGGCCTCGCGAAATCTCCTCTTTTAAAATTACAGTACCAAATGAGTATTTATCAGCTATGGTTGACCATAATTTTTGGCCAGAGGGCCTAGTTGTACACGAGTTTGCGCCCAATAAAAGCTCCCGTCCTTTGCCTGTCCACCTTCCTAATGTATCTTCTACTTCAAAAAACTAATAACGTCTAGTCTTTGCATTCATTATCAAAATGTAAGAGGACTTCTTACCTCCTCTGTTTTGGATAATGCAATTCTTTCTAACAATTTTATTTGTTTTAGGCTTGATCGTAATGGTCGTCGTGGCGGTGGAGTACTCATTGCTGTCAACTCGAATCGGTGTTCAAGTGTTGTGCCGATTGATCTCCCTTAGGTGTTGATGATAACCTATCTTTCTTAATTCCTTCATCTCAACATGTTTTTCTTGACAGTCTACTTGAATGTCCGCTATATCAGTTGAATTCTTTTCTTAACTCGTTTTAAAGAATCGTCGATCTTGTTCTTGTCTTGGATCCCTCTGTTAGTACTGTATCACAAACACAGCCCCTAGTGAAGCCTGAAGATCCTTATCACCCTACCATTGAAGTTACTATTTTTTACAATTCCATTAATAATTCATTTAATAACATCTCAAATTCTCGGCGTAGATGTTTTCGTAAAACAAATTTCAATCTTCTTAACAGCCTTATTTTCTCTTTTGATTGGTCATTTTTATTTGAGTGCTGTGATATAGGTTGTGCAGTGAATTTTTTCTACTCAGCTCTTAATTCTCTAATTGATAAATGCGTTCCTTATGTGAATGTCTCTACCGTCTCCAGAGCGCCAGTCTGGTTCACACGTAGGCTCTCTAATCCCCGTAACATTAAATCTAGATATTTTAAAAGATTTAAAAAAAACTGGTTCGCGACTTGACTATGCAAATTATTGTGTAGCAAAATCTCAATTTTGTCTTTTAAATACTCAATGCTACAATAATTATATCGTTCGCTGTAAGGTTGAATTTTATAAGAACCCCACAAGATTTTACAACTTTGTTAATTCTAAAAGACGCTCTAATTTACTACCTTCCACCTTCAGATTTATTGACCAGACTGCTAATAATGATTCAGATATTTGAGTGCTGTGATATAGGTTGTGCAGTGAATTTTTTCTACTCAGCTCTTAATTCTCTAATTAATAAATGCGTTCCTTATGTGAATGTCTCTAGCGTCTCCAGTGCGCCAGTCTGGTTCACACGTAGGCTCTCTAATCCCCGTAACATTAAATCTAGATATTTTAAAAGATTTAAAAAAAACTGGTTCGCGACTTGACTATGCAAATTATTGTGTAGCAAAATCTCAATTTTGTCTTTTAAATACTCAATGCTACAATAATTATATCGTTCGCCGTAAGGTTGAATTTTATAAGAACCCCAAAAGATTTTACAACTTTGTTAATTCTAAAAGACGCTCTAATTTACTACCTTCCACCTTCAGATTTATTGACCAGACTGCTAATAATCGGATCCCACACCTTATCCCTTCTCAATTCCACATTTAATTTGTATGTTTTTTCCTAGTATTACTGAAGACTGTATTATCTCTAGCTTGTCATCTATGACGTCTTCCTTCGTACCCGGGCCTGATAATATACCTAATTGCATCCTTAAAATGTGTTCGATTTCTTTATCTAAGACTTTATCTCGAATTTTCTTTATATCGAGTGAGACTTGTCGCTTCCCTGATATTTGGAAGGAGTCTTTTATTATTCCGCTTTTAAAAAGGATAGCAAATGTGATATTTCTAACTACCGTGTCATTGCCAAACTTTCGGCAATACCTAAGCTGTTTGAGAAAATTATTACGTCTTCCCTTGAACACCTATCCAGATACACTTTTACTCCTTGTCAGCATGGCTTCATGAAAGGTCGTTCGTCGCTTTCCAACCTTTTAGAATTGACTACCCTTGTACACCATGGCTTCCGTAAAAAGTGTCAAACTGATGATATTTATACTGACTTTAGTAAAGCTTTCGATACAGTTGATCATCCTATACTGCTCATGAAACTTAACATCATGGGTTTTTCACCGAAACTATTGGCTTCGTTAAAGTCGTATCTTATTGGCAGAACCCAAAAGGTGTCTTTTCGTTCCTCGAAATCTAAAACTGTTCGAGTTACTTCAGGTGTCCCCCAAGGCAGTCATCTGGGCCCACTGTTATTTCGCTTGATTAGATTTGTTATTCATATAATGATCCTTCTTTCCAACAGTACTTGCAATCAGATCTCGATGCGTTCTGTGATTGGTGTGACGTTAATAAATTACACCTTAATGCCTCTAAGTGCTCTTTTATGACTTTCAGTCATTTGTCGCCGTTCCTAGCTCATTACTCTATTAAGTCTGTTCTGTTAGATTGTGTACCATCATTTAAAGACTTAGGCGTTATGTTTGACCCAAAACTTTCTTTTAATATTCAAATATCTTCAACTGTCAATAGACATGCAGTCTTCTTGGCTTTATTAAACGTTGGGCCAAAGAATTTGATGATCCATATGTGACAAAGGTTTTATACACTTCGTTAGTTCGCCATACTCAAGAAAATTGCTCACCAGTGTGGAACCCTCAATATGATGTTCCAGCGTAGTATTGAATCGCTACAGAAGCAATACCTTAAGTTTGCGTTACGCGCTCCTAATTGGGACCCAAGACTTTGCCTACCGTCTTATTTTGACCGACTTCTTCTTATTAATCTTCCGTCACTTTACAATTGTAGGCTCGTATTTGGCATTCGCTTTCTCCATAAACAAGTCAACGCCGAAGTCATTTCTACCAATTTACTAGATGCGCTATATTTTTGTGTTCCCTCACGTCGGACCAGAAACTTTTTTCCTCTTCACCTTAGTAGATGTCTGACTAACTACTCTCTTCACGAACCTCTTCGTGTTCTTTGCCAATCTTGTAACAACCTTTCTCACCTTATTTCTCCTCATCTATCTGTCACTTCTCTTCGCGCTATACTTTCTAATTATCTACAGCGAAACCACTGAAAATATTCTGGACTGGATATTGGATTGGCTGCAACTCTTCCCTGACCACATTGGCTGTGAATTGGGTCATAGCTGGCACCTTGTTGCAAATAAAACACCTCCACCGGGTCGGGGATGTTTAGTTGTGCATAAAGCTAAGCTGCCTTCGTGAATTAATTATTATCTGTATTTTAGCTTAAGCTTTTTCGTCGACTGCTGATTGAGTTGACGTAAATAAATAAATAAGTTATATGTTCCAACTTCAGCTTATATATTTCTTGTTCATATATTCCTTCAGCTTCTGATATCATGACCTACATGCACCATGGTGATGCTGTGCAGTCCATTTTTATTCGTTTTAAAGTTCCTGATTTCCTTATAGTCTTAGGAGATTTCAACTTGCCTTATATTTCTTGGCTGGTTGATGATAATTACTCCTTTTTAATTCTTTTATCTCAACATGTTTTTCTTGATAGCTTACTTGAAAGTCCCCTATACCAGTTGAATTGTTTAGATCATGTTTGATGTTTTCTATTTGAGTGCTGTGACATAGATTGTGCAGTGAATTTTTTTTGCTTTGCTCTCAATTCTCTAATTTGCATTTGCTCTAACACGCATTTGCGTTCCTTATGTGAATGTCTACCGTATCTAATACGCCGGTCTGGATCACACGTAGGCTGACTAATCTCCGTAACATTAAATCGAGCTATTTTTAAAGGTTTAAAAAACTGGTTCCCGACTTGACTATGTAAGTTATTTTGTAGCGAAATCTCAATTTTGTCTTTTAAATAGTTAGTGCAACAAAAATTATATGGTGCGCTGTAGGGTTTAATTGTATCAAAACCACAAAAGATTTTATAACTTTCTTAATTCTGAACGACGCACTGTTGGGCCTCTGTTCGGATAGCTTTGCAAAACTCTGTTTTTTCATGATCGCGTTATGATATATGCAATCAATTAGGAATACTTCAGAGATTATGAATCCAAAAATTTGTTGAAATCGGTTGAGATTCATGGGTGCTAGAGGCGACCAAAGTAGAGACATTTTTAGTAAATGGGAAAAAATGATAATTTTTAAAAAAAAAAATCGCAACTTTAAAAGTGAGTATTGGGCGATTTCAACAATCCATCTTCGTTTTTAGTTTTATCTAAAAAGTATGTTCTTTATTAATAATTACCTAAATCGTTATGGACCTAGAAGCGTTTAAAAAATACACTAAATATTGGCCTTTTTTAATTTTGGTGGAATACAAGTAACAAGGATCATCGAGTATTAATACTGCACTACATACACTAGGTAGGTTAAATATTTACCTAACAGACGTATATGGTCCCAATGTGCGGATACTTTCGACACCGATGCGTAAGCCATAAAACTAAGTAAACGTCGTCTAAAAAATGCGCTGCAGGTATAAGGAAGAAGAAGAGCGCATGCGAATTGGCCTGTAGCGTCTTTGTATTTAAATGATAACATTGCTTAATGCTGTTTTGCAAATACTACCTGTTTATATATATGCCTTTCTACAATGTTAGATTACCTGCTTTGGAAAAACTGACAAGGCAAATGTTATTTGAGTTGATGAAAAATTTGTCCTAGTTGTAGGTTGGCGTTTTTATTATTTTTGGTTGGTACCTAATTGGTTGTAAATATTAACTGTTTACATAGTTAAAACAAAAAGGGAAATACCGATTTTTCGTTGTACCTAGCTAATTGAAAAAAATAACATAAAGAGCTAATTTTTTTTCTCGTTTGCGACAGTTTACTTTTAAATCCGGACCAAATAGTAATTGTCAATTTAATTCAAGACAGTTTTATTTATGAGTTCAAACATGTTGTTAGACAATGAAAGGATTTTGAAAGTTTTCCACGAGAGTGTAAACTTAAATGATTTTGAAATGGGATTGATGAAGGGGGGTACGGAGCTAAAGGTAAAAATCAAATATACACAATATAACTTAAGGCGAAAATGGATCGCAAGCGGCAGAAATCTGGAAAATCTGTTACGAATATGGAATTTCCCCGTTGCATTGCAGAATAAAGTGTATGGATTTTATTCTGAAGCTAGCTTACACGAAGTGTGTTTCTCGGCCAGGTGAAACAAAAACTAATTAAACAACTTGTGAGGATATTCAGAGCAGGAAGGAGATTATACAAGCTGAATTCTCTCGGAAGCTGGGACTGAAAGATGACTGCCCAAAGTACGGATACGGAAACAGGAATGATGGACAACTTCAAGGAGATTTTTTGAAAATGATGAAATGACATCTTTTATAACAGGTGGAAAGGTTGGCTGTTATCTTGAATGTTATAAATTGCAAGGAAATGGTAAATGGTGTAAAATTTGCCGAATATACTTCAAAGAATGCTAAACTTTTGACTGAATTGTATCCGCAAAAAAACTTACCCTAACGGTACATAGGATTTTGGCTCACGAAAAGGATTATCAGTGTTTACCAATTGGAGAGCTATCCGAAGAAGCATAGGAATGTAAAAACAAGGACTTAAAAAGGTTCAGATATACTAATACATTAAAAACTTCACGACAAAATGAAGACCTTTTTAACATGCTAGCAGCCTCTTCGGACCCACTTATTGCATCACTGATACACGTGTGATTACGAAAGGATTTGGAAAATAGCAACTATAGTCTTAAAATGTTCAGATATTGATGTAAATATTGAAAAATATTTTGAATAGTAAATTTTCAAAATTAACCTGAAAAAAAATTGAAAAAATGTTTATGTTTTTTTTTGTAATTATGTTAAAAAAATCAAATTAAAATAATAAAAAATGTTACATAGTCGTTTAAAACAATAAAAAATCCCATTTCTGATCGAAAAAATCGGGTTTCGCTTCATTTTTAAAGGGAAAACATGCCTGGAAATATTTTCTGACTTTGACCTTGAATATTACAGCACCACGAACACCCAGCTGTTCTGACAAACATTTATTTTGAAGCTATCGTACTCTTTATCATATGCCTTTTAAATTTTTAAAATCGCTTTTTTGGTTTAGAAGCTATGATTTTTGCAATGTAAAATGCCAAAAGGCCCGACTTTGCGACGATCTAATCTACTATCTTCTATCTTCTTAATGACCAGACAGCTAATAATGATTCAGATATTGCAGATCTGTTTGCTAAATTCTTTTAGCTGACTTTGTGCTACTACTGCTTCACATCGCACTTCCTATCCTCTCTCAATCATTTAAATTTTGTTTTTTTTTTTCCTAGTATTACTGAAAACTGTATTATCTCTTGCTTCTATGACGTCTTTCTTCGTGCCTGGCCCTGATAATATCCCAAGTTACATCCTAAAAATGTGGTTGATTTCCCTATCTAAGCCTTAATCTTGGTTATTCTTTATATCGAGTGAGACTTGTATTCCTGATGTTTGAAGGAGTCTTTTATTATTCTGCTTTATAAAAAAGGCAACAAATTTGTTTTTTTCAATTACCGTGACATTGCCAACCTTTCCGCAATACCTAAGCTATTTGAGAAAATGATTACCTCATCCCTTTAACACCTATTTCGATCCACTATTTCTCCTTGCCTTACGTTGGCGTTACGGTGTCTTAATTGAAACCCAAGTCTTCGAATCTTTTAGAGTCTTTTGTAACAAGTGAGACAGCACACTTCTCGTTCTGTACCACTGCATAAAACTTAAAACTAATTTGTAACAAAGAAAAGAGTAAGATATACTTAAGGCTAAACATATTGCACTGGGGGAAAGAGTAAGATATACTTAATACTAATACATATTGCTACAATACTAATACATATTGCTACAATTCGGCCATTCTGACAGTAAGGATCACCTGATCCTAGTCTTCTTTATGGCGACCTTTGCTTCTCGTAATATAGCTTTGTGTACTGTTGTCACAATTCTTAGTGTTTTTCAATTTACTTATTTCTTTGCTTAACATGCTGACTTTTTCTTTAACAGAATTTTCATTTACATTTAGGTTTGTATTGACTTTTATCTGTTCATTCGTATTTTCATCTTTTTTTTATATTTACTTTAACTTTAATAACTTTCATCTGACCAATTGAACCATGGCTTCATATTTGCTATAGACCAAATTCCAGTATAAGGAATCTTCGACTGCAGAAATCCGTCGACGTCACTTACAACGTATCGATCAATTTCAAGGCATTTAACGATTTTAAAAGGACCTCTGAATCTCGGCACTAATTTTTTGGATACACTTATGTGAGTGTCAAAATTTTTAACTACCACATAGTCGCCTGGTTTAAAAACTTTTGGCCCTCTTCGTTTTCGATTCGCTAGACATTCATTATAATCTTGAAGTTTCTTTTCTTTTTCTTTAGCTTTTGCTCGTACCGATTCCAAGTTTCGTTCCATAGAGCTGTCTTCTAACAGTAGTAGTATTCAGTAACAGTCTTTTAATTCATCTACTTGTCGTCCTTTTTGGCCAACGCCAAATTGTACGACACTTGGATGCTGTCCCAATGACCTATGAATAGTGTTATTCATGGTATACTCTACCATCTCAATGGCCTGACCAAAACTAACATTTTCTTCTGAGGCCAATAACTTTGCCAACATAGGGCCTAGATTTCTATTTATTCTTTCAACTTGGCCATTAGCTTGCGGCGAACCAGTTGCGATTTTGACATGTTGTATATTACAAGGCTCTAAAAAGCTAGAAAATTCGTTAGACGTAAAACACGTTCCACGATCCGACACTATGCACTTTGGCCTACTATAGGACCTAAAATACTCTTTAAGTGCTTCTATTTCTTCCTTAGATTTAGTGGTTTTCGCTAAGTCTGACAAATTTCGTACAAACACCACTAATACGTGTTTTTTTTGTGCTTCCTTTGATATCGATTGGTCCGAACCAACGGGCCCAAGACTTTGCCTACCGTCTTATTTTGACCGACTTCTTCTTATTAATCTTCCGTCACTTTACAATTGTAGGCTCGTATTTGGCATTCGCTTTCTCCATAAACAAGTCAACGCCGAAGTCATTTCTACCAATTTACTAGATGCGCTATATTTTTGTGTTCCCTCACGTCGGACCAGAAACTTTTTTCCTCTTCACCTTAGTAGATGTCTGACTAACTACTCTCTTCACGAACCTCTTCGTGTTCTTTGCCAATCTTGTAACAACCTTTCTCACCTTATTTCTCCTCATCTATCTGTCACTTCTCTTCGCGCTATACTTTCTAATTATCTACAGCGAAACCACTGAAAATATTCTGGACTGGATATTGGATTGGCTGCAACTCTTCCCTGACCACATTGGCTGTGAATTGGGTCATAGCTGGCACCTTGTTGCAAATAAAACACCTCCACCGGGTCGGGGATGTTTAGTTGTGCATAAAGCTAAGCTGCCTTCGTGAATTAATTATTATCTGTATTTTAGCTTAAGCTTTTTCGTCGACTGCTGATTGAGTTGACGTAAATAAATAAATAAGTTATATGTTCCAACTTCAGCTTATATATTTCTTGTTCATATATTCCTTCAGCTTCTGATATCATGACCTACATGCACCATGGTGATGCTGTGCAGTCCATTTTTATTCGTTTTAAAGTTCCTGATTTCCTTATAGTCTTAGGAGATTTCAACTTGCCTTATATTTCTTGGCTGGTTGATGATAATTACTCCTTTTTAATTCTTTTATCTCAACATGTTTTTCTTGATAGCTTACTTGAAAGTCCCCTATACCAGTTGAATTGTTTAGATCATGTTTGATGTTTTCTATTTGAGTGCTGTGACATAGATTGTGCAGTGAATTTTCGGGTTTCGCTTCATTTTTAAAGGGAAAACATGCCTGGAAATATTTTCTGACTTTGACCTTGAATATTACAGCACCACGAACACCCAGCTGTTCTGACAAACATTTATTTTGAAGCTATCGTACTCTTTATCATATGCCTTTTAAATTTTTAAAATCGCTTTTTTGGTTTAGAAGCTATGATTTTTGCAATGTAAAATGCCAAAAGGCCCGACTTTGCGACGATCTAATCTACTATCTTCTATCTTCTTAATGACCAGACAGCTAATAATGATTCAGATATTGCAGATCTGTTTGCTAAATTCTTTTAGCTGACTTTGTGCTACTACTGCTTCACATCGCACTTCCTATCCTCTCTCAATCATTTAAATTTTTTTTTTTTTTTTCCTAGTATTACTGAAAACTGTATTATCTCTTGCTTCTATGACGTCTTTCTTCGTGCCTGGCCCTGATAATATCCCAAGTTACATCCTAAAAATGTGGTTGATTTCCCTATCTAAGCCTTAATCTTGGTTATTCTTTATATCGAGTGAGACTTGTATTCCTGATGTTTGAAGGAGTCTTTTATTATTCTGCTTTATAAAAAAGGCAACAAATTTGTTTTTTTCAATTACCGTGACATTGCCAACCTTTCCGCAATACCTAAGCTATTTGAGAAAATGATTACCTCATCCCTTTAACACCTATTTCGATCCACTATTTCTCCTTGCCTTACGTTGGCGTTACGGTGTCTTAATTGAAACCCAAGTCTTCGAATCTTTTAGAGTCTTTTGTAACAAGTGAGACAGCACACTTCTCGTTCTGTACCACTGCATAAAACTTAAAACTAATTTGTAACAAAGAAAAGAGTAAGATATACTTAAGGCTAAACATATTGCACTGGGGGAAAGAGTAAGATATACTTAATACTAATACATATTGCTACAATACTAATACATATTGCTACAATTCGGCCATTCTGACAGTAAGGATCACCTGATCCTAGTCTTCTTTATGGCGACCTTTGCTTCTCGTAATATAGCTTTGTGTACTGTTGTCACAATTCTTAGTGTTTTTCAATTTACTTATTTCTTTGCTTAACATGCTGACTTTTTCTTTAACAGAATTTTCATTTACATTTAGGTTTGTATTGACTTTTATCTGTTCATTCGTATTTTCATCTTTTTTTTATATTTACGTTAACTTTAATAACTTTCATCTGACCAATTGAACCATGGCTTCATATTTGCTATAGACCAAATTCCAGTATAAGGAATCTTCGACTGCAGAAATCCGTCGACGTCACTTACAACGTATCGATCAATTTCAAGGCATTTAACGATTTTAAAAGGACCTCTGAATCTCGGCACTAATTTTTTGGATACACTTATGTGAGTGTCAAAATTTTTAACTACCACATAGTCGCCTGGTTTAAAAACTTTTGGCCCTCTTCGTTTTCGATTCGCTAGACATTCATTATAATCTTGAAGTTTCTTTTCTTTTTCTTTAGCTTTTGCTCGTACCGATTCCAAGTTTCGTTCCATAGAGCTGTCTTCTAACAGTAGTAGTATTCAGTAACAGTCTTTTAATTCATCTACTTGTCGTCCTTTTTGGCCAACGCCAAATTGTACGACACTTGGATGCTGTCCCAATGACCTATGAATAGTGTTATTCATGGTATACTCTACCATCTCAATGGCCTGACCAAAACTAACATTTTCTTCTGAGGCCAATAACTTTGCCAACATAGGGCCTAGATTTCTATTTATTCTTTCAACTTGGCCATTAGCTTGCGGCGAACCAGTTGCGATTTTGACATGTTGTATATTACAAGGCTCTAAAAAGCTAGAAAATTCGTTAGACGTAAAACACGTTCCACGATCCGACACTATGCACTTTGGCCTACTATAGGACCTAAAATACTCTTTAAGTGCTTCTATTTCTTCCTTAGATTTAGTGGTTTTCGCTAAGTCTGACAAATTTCGTACAAACACCACTAATACGTTTTTTTTTGTGCTTCCTTTGATATCGATTGGTCCGAACCAACGGGCCCAAGACTTTGCCTACCGTCTTATTTTGACCGACTTCTTCTTATTAATCTTCCGTCACTTTACAATTGTAGGCTCGTATTTGGCATTCGCTTTCTCCATAAACAAGTCAACGCCGAAGTCATTTCTACCAATTTACTAGATGCGCTATATTTTTGTGTTCCCTCACGTCGGACCAGAAACTTTTTTCCTCTTCACCTTAGTAGATGTCTGACTAACTACTCTCTTCACGAACCTCTTCGTGTTCTTTGCCAATCTTGTAACAACCTTTCTCACCTTATTTCTCCTCATCTATCTGTCACTTCTCTTCGCGCTATACTTTCTAATTATCTACAGCGAAACCACTGAAAATATTCTGGACTGGATATTGGATTGGCTGCAACTCTTCCCTGACCACATTGGCTGTGAATTGGGTCATAGCTGGCACCTTGTTGCAAATAAAACACCTCCACCGGGTCGGGGATGTTTAGTTGTGCATAAAGCTAAGCTGCCTTCGTGAATTAATTATTATCTGTATTTTAGCTTAAGCTTTTTCGTCGACTGCTGATTGAGTTGACGTAAATAAATAAATAAGTTATATGTTCCAACTTCAGCTTATATATTTCTTGTTCATATATTCCTTCAGCTTCTGATATCATGACCTACATGCACCATGGTGATGCTGTGCAGTCCATTTTTATTCGTTTTAAAGTTCCTGATTTCCTTATAGTCTTAGGAGATTTCAACTTGCCTTATATTTCTTGGCTGGTTGATGATAATTACTCCTTTTTAATTCTTTTATCTCAACATGTTTTTCTTGATAGCTTACTTGAAAGTCCCCTATACCAGTTGAATTGTTTAGATCATGTTTGATGTTTTCTATTTGAGTGCTGTGACATAGATTGTGCAGTGAATTTTTTTTTTGCTTTGCTCTCAATTCTCTAATTTGCATTTGCTCTAACACGCATTTGCGTTCCTTATGTGAATGTCTACCGTATCTAATACGCCGGTCTGGATCACACGTAGGCTGACTAATCTCCGTAACATTAAATCGAGCTATTTTTAAAGGTTTAAAAAACTGGTTCCCGACTTGACTATGTAAGTTATTTTGTAGCGAAATCTCAATTTTGTCTTTTAAATAGTTAGTGCAACAAAAATTATATGGTGCGCTGTAGGGTTTAATTGTATCAAAACCACAAAAGATTTTATAACTTTCTTAATTCTGAACGACGCACTGTTGGGCCTCTGTTCGGATAGCTTTGCAAAACTCTGTTTTTTCATGATCGCGTTATGATATATGCAATCAATTAGGAATACTTCAGAGATTATGAATCCAAAAATTTGTTGAAATCGGTTGAGATTCATGGGTGCTAGAGGCGACCAAAGTAGAGACATTTTTAGTAAATGGGAAAAAATGATAATTTTTAAAAAAAAAAAATCGCAACTTTAAAAGTGAGTATTGGGCGATTTCAACAATCCATCTTCGTTTTTAGTTTTATCTAAAAAGTATGTTCTTTATTAATAATTACCTAAATCGTTATGGACCTAGAAGCGTTTAAAAAATACACTAAATATTGGCCTTTTTTAATTTTGGTGGAATACAAGTAACAAGGATCATCGAGTATTAATACTGCACTACATACACTAGGTAGGTTAAATATTTACCTAACAGACGTATATGGTCCCAATGTGCGGATACTTTCGACACCGATGCGTAAGCCATAAAACTAAGTAAACGTCGTCTAAAAAATGCGCTGCAGGTATAAGGAAGAAGAAGAGCGCATGCGAATTGGCCTGTAGCGTCTTTGTATTTAAATGATAACATTGCTTAATGCTGTTTTGCAAATACTACCTGTTTATATATATGCCTTTCTACAATGTTAGATTACCTGCTTTGGAAAAACTGACAAGGCAAATGTTATTTGAGTTGATGAAAAATTTGTCCTAGTTGTAGGTTGGCGTTTTTATTATTTTTGGTTGGTACCTAATTGGTTGTAAATATTAACTGTTTACATAGTTAAAACAAAAAGGGAAATACCGATTTTTCGTTGTACCTAGCTAATTGAAAAAAATAACATAAAGAGCTAATTTTTTTTTCTCGTTTGCGACAGTTTACTTTTAAATCCGGACCAAATAGTAATTGTCAATTTAATTCAAGACAGTTTTATTTATGAGTTCAAACATGTTGTTAGACAATGAAAGGATTTTGAAAGTTTTCCACGAGAGTGTAAACTTAAATGATTTTGAAATGGGATTGATGAAGGGGGTACGGAGCTAAAGGTAAAAATCAAATATACACAATATAACTTAAGGCGAAAATGGATCGCAAGCGGCAGAAATCTGGAAAATCTGTTACGAATATGGAATTTCCCCGTTGCATTGCAGAATAAAGTGTATGGATTTTATTCTGAAGCTAGCTTACACGAAGTGTGTTTCTCGGCCAGGTGAAACAAAAACTAATTAAACAACTTGTGAGGATATTCAGAGCAGGAAGGAGATTATACAAGCTGAATTCTCTCGGAAGCTGGGACTGAAAGATGACTGCCCAAAGTACGGATACGGAAACAGGAATGATGGACAACTTCAAGGAGATTTTTTGAAAATGATGAAATGACATCTTTTATAACAGGTGGAAAGGTTGGCTGTTATCTTGAATGTTATAAATTGCAAGGAAATGGTAAATGGTGTAAAATTTGCCGAATATACTTCAAAGAATGCTAAACTTTTGACTGAATTGTATCCGCAAAAAAACTTACCCTAACGGTACATAGGATTTTGGCTCACGAAAAGGATTATCAGTGTTTACCAATTGGAGAGCTATCCGAAGAAGCATAGGAATGTAAAAACAAGGACTTAAAAAGGTTCAGATATACTAATACATTAAAAACTTCACGACAAAATGAAGACCTTTTTAACATGCTAGCAGCCTCTTCGGACCCACTTATTGCATCACTGATACACGTGTGATTACGAAAGGATTTGGAAAATAGCAACTATAGTCTTAAAATGTTCAGATATTGATGTAAATATTGAAAAATATTTTGAATAGTAAATTTTCAAAATTAACCTGAAAAAAAATTGAAAAAATGTTTATGTTTTTTTTGTAATTATGTTAAAAAATCAAATTAAAATAATAAAAAATGTTACATAGTCGTTTAAAACAATAAAAAATCCCATTTCTGATCGAAAAAATCGGGTTTCGCTTCATTTTTAAAGGGAAAACATGCCTGGAAATATTTTCTGACTTTGACCTTGAATATTACAGCACCACGAACACCCAGCTGTTCTGACAAACATTTATTTTGAAGCTATCGTACTCTTTATCATATGCCTTTTAAATTTTTAAAATCGCTTTTTTGGTTTAGAAGCTATGATTTTTGCAATGTAAAATGCCAAAAGGCCCGACTTTGCGACGATCTAATCTACTATCTTCTATCTTCTTAATGACCAGACAGCTAATAATGATTCAGATATTGCAGATCTGTTTGCTAAATTCTTTTAGCTGACTTTGTGCTACTACTGCTTCACATCGCACTTCCTATCCTCTCTCAATCATTTAAATTTTTTTTTTTTTTTTCCTAGTATTACTGAAAACTGTATTATCTCTTGCTTCTATGACGTCTTTCTTCGTGCCTGGCCCTGATAATATCCCAAGTTACATCCTAAAAATGTGGTTGATTTCCCTATCTAAGCCTTAATCTTGGTTATTCTTTATATCGAGTGAGACTTGTATTCCTGATGTTTGAAGGAGTCTTTTATTATTCTGCTTTATAAAAAAGGCAACAAATTTGTTTTTTTCAATTACCGTGACATTGCCAACCTTTCCGCAATACCTAAGCTATTTGAGAAAATGATTACCTCATCCCTTTAACACCTATTTCGATCCACTATTTCTCCTTGCCTTACGTTGGCGTTACGGTGTCTTAATTGAAACCCAAGTCTTCGAATCTTTTAGAGTCTTTTGTAACAAGTGAGACAGCACACTTCTCGTTCTGTACCACTGCATAAAACTTAAAACTAATTTGTAACAAAGAAAAGAGTAAGATATACTTAAGGCTAAACATATTGCACTGGGGGAAAGAGTAAGATATACTTAATACTAATACATATTGCTACAATACTAATACATATTGCTAGTCTTCTAGTCTAGTCTTCTAGTCTCCTAGTCTTCTTTATGGTGACCTTTGCTTCTCGTAATATAGCTTTGTGTACTGTTGTCACAATTCTTAGTGTTTTTCAATTTACTTATTTCTTTGCTTAACATGCTGACTTTTTCTTTAACAGAATTTTCATTTACATTTAGGTTTGTATTGACTTTTATCTGTTCATTCGTATTTTCATCTTTTTTTTATATTTACGTTAACTTTAATAACTTTCATCTGACCAATTGAACCATGGCTTCATATTTGCTATAGACCAAATTCCAGTATAAGGAATCTTCGACTGCAGAAATCCGTCGACGTCACTTACAACGTATCGATCAATTTCAAGGCATTTAACGATTTTAAAAGGACCTCTGAATCTCGGCACTAATTTTTTGGATACACTTATGTGAGTGTCAAAATTTTTAACTACCACATAGTCGCCTGGTTTAAAAACTTTTGGCCCTCTTCGTTTTCGATTCGCTAGACATTCATTATAATCTTGAAGTTTCTTTTCTTTTTCTTTAGCTTTTGCTCGTACCGATTCCAAGTTTCGTTCCATAGAGCTGTCTTCTAACAGTAGTAGTATTCAGTAACAGTCTTTTAATTCATCTACTTGTCGTCCTTTTTGGCCAACGCCAAATTGTACGACACTTGGATGCTGTCCCAATGACCTATGAATAGTGTTATTCATGGTATACTCTACCATCTCAATGGCCTGACCAAAACTAACATTTTCTTCTGAGGCCAATAACTTTGCCAACATAGGGCCTAGATTTCTATTTATTCTTTCAACTTGGCCATTAGCTTGCGGCGAACCAGTTGCGATTTTGACATGTTGTATATTACAAGGCTCTAAAAAGCTAGAAAATTCGTTAGACGTAAAACACGTTCCACGATCCGACACTATGCACTTTGGCCTACTATAGGACCTAAAATACTCTTTAAGTGCTTCTATTTCTTCCTTAGATTTAGTGGTTTTCGCTAAGTCTGACAAATTTCGTACAAACACCACTAATACGTGTTTTTTTGTGCTTCCTTTGATATCGATTGGTCCGAACCAACGGGCCCAAGACTTTGCCTACCGTCTTATTTTGACCGACTTCTTCTTATTAATCTTCCGTCACTTTACAATTGTAGGCTCGTATTTGGCATTCGCTTTCTCCATAAACAAGTCAACGCCGAAGTCATTTCTACCAATTTACTAGATGCGCTATATTTTTGTGTTCCCTCACGTCGGACCAGAAACTTTTTTCCTCTTCACCTTAGTAGATGTCTGACTAACTACTCTCTTCACGAACCTCTTCGTGTTCTTTGCCAATCTTGTAACAACCTTTCTCACCTTATTTCTCCTCATCTATCTGTCACTTCTCTTCGCGCTATACTTTCTAATTATCTACAGCGAAACCACTGAAAATATTCTGGACTGGATATTGGATTGGCTGCAACTCTTCCCTGACCACATTGGCTGTGAATTGGGTCATAGCTGGCACCTTGTTGCAAATAAAACACCTCCACCGGGTCGGGGATGTTTAGTTGTGCATAAAGCTAAGCTGCCTTCGTGAATTAATTATTATCTGTATTTTAGCTTAAGCTTTTTCGTCGACTGCTGATTGAGTTGACGTAAATAAATAAATAAGTTATATGTTCCAACTTCAGCTTATATATTTCTTGTTCATATATTCCTTCAGCTTCTGATATCATGACCTACATGCACCATGGTGATGCTGTGCAGTCCATTTTTATTCGTTTTAAAGTTCCTGATTTCCTTATAGTCTTAGGAGATTTCAACTTGCCTTATATTTCTTGGCTGGTTGATGATAATTACTCCTTTTTAATTCTTTTATCTCAACATGTTTTTCTTGATAGCTTACTTGAAAGTCCCCTATACCAGTTGAATTGTTTAGATCATGTTTGATGTTTTCTATTTGAGTGCTGTGACATAGATTGTGCAGTGAATTTTTTTTTGCTTTGCTCTCAATTCTCTAATTTGCATTTGCTCTAACACGCATTTGCGTTCCTTATGTGAATGTCTACCGTATCTAATACGCCGGTCTGGATCACACGTAGGCTGACTAATCTCCGTAACATTAAATCGAGCTATTTTTAAAGGTTTAAAAAACTGGTTCCCGACTTGACTATGTAAGTTATTTTGTAGCGAAATCTCAATTTTGTCTTTTAAATAGTTAGTGCAACAAAAATTATATGGTGCGCTGTAGGGTTTAATTGTATCAAAACCACAAAAGATTTTATAACTTTCTTAATTCTGAACGACGCACTGTTGGGCCTCTGTTCGGATAGCTTTGCAAAACTCTGTTTTTTCATGATCGCGTTATGATATATGCAATCAATTAGGAATACTTCAGAGATTATGAATCCAAAAATTTGTTGAAATCGGTTGAGATTCATGGGTGCTAGAGGCGACCAAAGTAGAGACATTTTTAGTAAATGGGAAAAAATGATAATTTTTAAAAAAAAAAATCGCAACTTTAAAAGTGAGTATTGGGCGATTTCAACAATCCATCTTCGTTTTTAGTTTTATCTAAAAAGTATGTTCTTTATTAATAATTACCTAAATCGTTATGGACCTAGAAGCGTTTAAAAAATACACTAAATATTGGCCTTTTTTAATTTTGGTGGAATACAAGTAACAAGGATCATCGAGTATTAATACTGCACTACATACACTAGGTAGGTTAAATATTTACCTAACAGACGTATATGGTCCCAATGTGCGGATACTTTCGACACCGATGCGTAAGCCATAAAACTAAGTAAACGTCGTCTAAAAAATGCGCTGCAGGTATAAGGAAGAAGAAGAGCGCATGCGAATTGGCCTGTAGCGTCTTTGTATTTAAATGATAACATTGCTTAATGCTGTTTTGCAAATACTACCTGTTTATATATATGCCTTTCTACAATGTTAGATTACCTGCTTTGGAAAAACTGACAAGGCAAATGTTATTTGAGTTGATGAAAAATTTGTCCTAGTTGTAGGTTGGCGTTTTTATTATTTTTGGTTGGTACCTAATTGGTTGTAAATATTAACAGTTTACATAGTTAAAACAAAAAGGGAAATACCGATTTTTCGTTGTACCTAGCTAATTGAAAAAAATAACATAAAGAGCTAATTTTTTTTCTCGTTTGCGACAGTTTACTTTTAAATCCGGACCAAATAGTAATTGTCAATATAATTCAAGACAGTTTTATTTATGAGTTCAAACATGTTGTTAGACAATGAAAGGATTTTGAAAGTTTTCCACGAGAGTGTAAACTTAAATGATTTTGAAATGGGATTGATGAAGGGGGGTACGGAGCTAAAGGTAAAAATCAAATATACACAATATAACTTAAGGCGAAAATGGATCGCAAGCGGCAGAAATCTGGAAAATCTGTTACGAATATGGAATTTCCCCGTTGCATTGCAGAATAAAGTGTATGGATTTTATTCTGAAGCTAGCTTACACGAAGTGTGTTTCTCGGCCAGGTGAAACAAAAACTAATTAAACAACTTGTGAGGATATTCAGAGCAGGAAGGAGATTATACAAGCTGAATTCTCTCGGAAGCTGGGACTGAAAGATGACTGCCCAAAGTACGGATACGGAAACAGGAATGATGGACAACTTCAAGGAGATTTTTTGAAAATGATGAAATGACATCTTTTATAACAGGTGGAAAGGTTGGCTGTTATCTTGAATGTTATAAATTGCAAGGAAATGGTAAATGGTGTAAAATTTGCCGAATATACTTCAAAGAATGCTAAACTTTTGACTGAATTGTATCCGCAAAAAAACTTACCCTAACGGTACATAGGATTTTGGCTCACGAAAAGGATTATCAGTGTTTACCAATTGGAGAGCTATCCGAAGAAGCATAGGAATGTAAAAACAAGGACTTAAAAAGGTTCAGATATACTAATACATTAAAAACTTCACGACAAAATGAAGACCTTTTTAACATGCTAGCAGCCTCTTCGGACCCACTTATTGCATCACTGATACACGTGTGATTACGAAAGGATTTGGAAAATAGCAACTATAGTCTTAAAATGTTCAGATATTGATGTAAATATTGAAAAATATTTTGAATAGTAAATTTTCAAAATTAACCTGAAAAAAAATTGAAAAAATGTTTATGTTTTTTTTGTAATTATGTTAAAAAATCAAATTAAAATAATAAAAAATGTTACATAGTCGTTTAAAACAATAAAAAATCCCATTTCTGATCGAAAAAATCGGGTTTCGCTTCATTTTTAAAGGGAAAACATGCCTGGAAATATTTTCTGACTTTGACCTTGAATATTACAGCACCACGAACACCCAGCTGTTCTGACAAACATTTATTTTGAAGCTATCGTACTCTTTATCATATGCCTTTTAAATTTTTAAAATCGCTTTTTTGGTTTAGAAGCTATGATTTTTGCAATGTAAAATGCCAAAAGGCCCGACTTTGCGACGATCTAATCTACTATCTTCTATCTTCTTAATGACCAGACAGCTAATAATGATTCAGATATTGCAGATCTGTTTGCTAAATTCTTTTAGCTGACTTTGTGCTACTACTGCTTCACATCGCACTTCCTATCCTCTCTCAATCATTTAAATTTTGTTTTTTTTTTTCCTAGTATTACTGAAAACTGTATTATCTCTTGCTTCTATGACGTCTTTCTTCGTGCCTGGCCCTGATAATATCCCAAGTTACATCCTAAAAATGTGGTTGATTTCCCTATCTAAGCCTTAATCTTGGTTATTCTTTATATCGAGTGAGACTTGTATTCCTGATGTTTGAAGGAGTCTTTTATTATTCTGCTTTATAAAAAAGGCAACAAATTTGTTTTTTTCAATTACCGTGACATTGCCAACCTTTCCGCAATACCTAAGCTATTTGAGAAAATGATTACCTCATCCCTTTAACACCTATTTCGATCCACTATTTCTCCTTGCCTTACGTTGGCGTTACGGTGTCTTAATTGAAACCCAAGTCTTCGAATCTTTTAGAGTCTTTTGTAACAAGTGAGACAGCACACTTCTCGTTCTGTACCACTGCATAAAACTTAAAACTAATTTGTAACAAAGAAAAGAGTAAGATATACTTAAGGCTAAACATATTGCACTGGGGGAAAGAGTAAGATATACTTAATACTAATACATATTGCTACAATACTAATACATATTGCTACAATTCGGCCATTCTGACAGTAAGGATCACCTGATCCTAGTCTTCTTTATGGCGACCTTTGCTTCTCGTAATATAGCTTTGTGTACTGTTGTCACAATTCTTAGTGTTTTTCAATTTACTTATTTCTTTGCTTAACATGCTGACTTTTTCTTTAACAGAATTTTCATTTACATTTAGGTTTGTATTGACTTTTATCTGTTCATTCGTATTTTCATCTTTTTTTTATATTTACGTTAACTTTAATAACTTTCATCTGACCAATTGAACCATGGCTTCATATTTGCTATAGACCAAATTCCAGTATAAGGAATCTTCGACTGCAGAAATCCGTCGACGTCACTTACAACGTATCGATCAATTTCAAGGCATTTAACGATTTTAAAAGGACCTCTGAATCTCGGCACTAATTTTTTGGATACACTTATGTGAGTGTCAAAATTTTTAACTACCACATAGTCGCCTGGTTTAAAAACTTTTGGCCCTCTTCGTTTTCGATTCGCTAGACATTCATTATAATCTTGAAGTTTCTTTTCTTTTTCTTTAGCTTTTGCTCGTACCGATTCCAAGTTTCGTTCCATAGAGCTGTCTTCTAACAGTAGTAGTATTCAGTAACAGTCTTTTAATTCATCTACTTGTCGTCCTTTTTGGCCAACGCCAAATTGTACGACACTTGGATGCTGTCCCAATGACCTATGAATAGTGTTATTCATGGTATACTCTACCATCTCAATGGCCTGACCAAAACTAACATTTTCTTCTGAGGCCAATAACTTTGCCAACATAGGGCCTAGATTTCTATTTATTCTTTCAACTTGGCCATTAGCTTGCGGCGAACCAGCTGCGATTTTGACATGTTGTATATTACAAGGCTCTAAAAAGCTAGAAAATTCGTTAGACGTAAAACACGTTCCACGATCCGACACTATGCACTTTGGCCTACTATAGGACCTAAAATACTCTTTAAGTGCTTCTATTTCTTCCTTAGATTTAGTGGTTTTCGCTAAGTCTGACAAATTTCGTACAAACACCACTAATACGTGTTTTTTTGTGCTTCCTTTGATATCGATTGGTCCGAAGTGATCGATATGAACCACTTCGAATGGCACATCAGGTTTAGGTATATTGTGGATATGACCTTGTTTTCCATTTCTTGACGAAAAGGCTATACACCTTAGGCAATTATTTACATGTTGTTCTACTTTTTTTTCGCAACTTTGGAAACCAATACAACTTTGTGATAACTTCTACAACCTTGTCTATGCCTGTGTGGCCCAACTCATTATGATATTTAAACAGGACATGTGATTCCATATTTTTCGGAACGTAAAAAGCAAGGCAACCATTTTGTAGTTTTTTATAAATTAAACCGTTTCGCATTTCATATGAACTGTGTTCAGACCTTTCCAACATTGACTTTAATCTTAAAATTTCATCATCTTGGTTCTGACATATTACTAAATTATCATCAAATGAGTTAGTTTCCGCAACCATAATGTTAGTACTTCTACTTAAAGCATCTATATGTTGCATTCTCGTTGCCGGCCTAACACGTAGTCGTAGTTTTCTAACTCTAGAGCCCAACGGGCTATTCTGGGGTGACTTCTCTTTTGTTAATGTAATGTCAATGTAAGCGAGTTATAATTTGTCGCGATTTTGAAATGTAAATATGTAAATATACACGAAATCGTTTTAACGAATAAATTATCGCCAATGTTTCTAACTCAAAGCTATGATATCTAGATTCCACATCGGTAGTTCTTTTGGAAAAATAGAAAACTGGATGCCATTTACCATCGCTTTTCCTTTGTAGCAAAATCGATCCAAAACCAATAGAGTTTACGTCACAATGAAGTTCGGTTTCATCATTTGGGCTATAAAGCGCAAGCATTGGGGCCTCTGTTAACCTATGCTTTAGATTTTCAAGCGTACTAAGTACGATGTTCCCAAACACGAACTTTTTGTCTTTTTTAACTAGGTCATACAATGGCTTGGCAATAGTAGCAAAATCTTTAATAAACCTACGAAAACAGGAACATAGTCCTAAAAAACTTTGAACCTCGCTGACCTTAGTCGGAACTGGAAAATCCTTTACTGCTTGTATACCTTTATCGTCAGCTTTGATCCTTTGCCTGTAATCGAATACCCTAGGTACTGAACACTCGTCTAAAGAAATTCGCACTCATCTAATCTCAACTCCAATTTGTTTTCAACCAATTTGTCAAATACTTCTTTTAAAATTTCTAGATGCGTATCAAAATCTTTTGTTGCTGCCATAATGTCGTCTAAATATATAATAACTTTTTCATCCCTAATCATATCGGCAAATATCCTGTTTATAAACCTTTGAAATGTAGACGTCGCATTTCTGAGGCCAAACGGCATACGAAGAAATTCAAATTGACCAAGCGGTGTCGTAAATTACGTAAACATCACTGAATCCTCATGCATGTATACATGGAAAACCCCATTCTTTAAGTCGAGTTTCGAAAATAAGGTTTTTCCTGCAAGTCTATCTAACAGATCATCAATAAGTGGAATAGGATAACTATCTTTTAAAGTCGCCTTGTTTAATTTTCTGAAATCAACGCACATTCTAAGTTCACCTGTAGTCTTTTTGTAGTCACTCAGCCTAATATATTCTTTGCATAAGTATTCGTCAATTATTTTTTGCAATTCAGCCTTTTCGCTATAAGAAAGTCAGTCGTCTTGGATTACAGCTAAACGGACTTATGTCATTGATTGTGATTGATTGTGATTAACCTTCACTTGGTAGATTTCTTTCCAAATAGAATTTAGAAAAAATATTTTCAAACATTGTCGTTTCTTTGAAACCTAAAGTTTGGTCAGCAGAATATTTTGAATTTACCACGTCACAATCAATATTTAGCATTTGGTTTTCAAAATTATCTTCATTGCTCAAGTCATGGCTTAACTTAATACTTTCGGGCATTGACACAGATCATCGTCAAGCTGTAGTACAATTTTAGCGTTATATATTTTCATAAAATCTCGACCTTACAGTATTGGACTTCCCATAGACTCGTTGGAAACAATCAGTAGTCGAACGCAAGCATTTTTATTCAATATTTCAAAAAGACTTCAAGTTTACTTTTATTTAAACCAAAATAATCACCGGTTGCTCTTATTGGCTTGTTATAGTTGGCTGCTAGGTGACCCAGACAGTTACAGTCGAAGCACCTGAATGTGCGGAAACATTTGGCAGAGATGCAGGTTTTTCCCGCTGCAGCACTATGTTGACAAATGCTGCCAAAACGTCATCCTTAGACCCAAAACGTTGCAACCAAGCCATCTCTCGCAAGTGACGGTCTGGTATCCTGTCAACAATATACTCGAGCATCTCGTCCTCCGGCAAACGCAAGCCACCAGCCAGGCCAACTTTGTCGTTAAAATAATTCAGGAACGGTTCGCCGACGCACCACTTGCGTGCTTTAAACTCTTGACGAATTATTACATCAGTCTTCTTTGTTCCGAAGACTTTTCCCATGGCATCGAATATGGTTTTCACAAGCTGACTCAAACACTCAGGGTTCGAGTGTATCCATTCCAAAGCTTTGCCCGTTAGTTTGCTGAAGACAAGCAAACGTAAATTAATTTCGTTCAAGTTGAATGATCTTTCCAAATCGAGCACGAAAGATATCCAACTATAAACATTTCCATTACCCTGTGTTTCTTTTGGCTTTTCAATGGCTTGTTGTCTACCCACTTGCAAGCATTCTGATCGTTTTGACGATCAGTATAGAGCAATATCGTGTTGGCTCTGCGATAATCTTATTCACTTAAAATGTGCTGGCCTCAACGGCCGTGATTACGACAAATTTTCTTGTTTGTCTGTGTTTAAGCCTAAGCTTGGCTTAATGCGCTGGACTTGCCGATCTTGTGCCAGCCAGCAGCTTGATTTTAGCCGAATGTACAGGGATCTTCGTTTAAGATTTCTTTCTTTAAATAAAATGGCCAAACAGCTGTCTAACGAGTGTGACTCTAGCATACATTTATTGTCGGTCCACCCTGCCTCATAAGCAGTCGCCCGCACTCTCTAATACATCTTCTCCCATTTTACTTTCGCCTACACCATCTTCTTGTCTCTCTTTATGCTCTTCTTTTCTGATTGAAGTACCCACTGCAAGCCCTGGTGTACCTCAATCTATCCCACACGGGAACACTGATCAATTAAAAGCTTCTGCTCTCTGACGTGACGGTCGTGTTTTTGCTTAGCTCCTGAGTTTTATTAATATATATTGTTTTCTCTCAATTTTTAATTGTGCCTAGTTTGTTTTCGTTTTCGCTGGTGTCGTTTGCTTGAAACCCTTGTGTTTTATTTGCATAATTCGCCAAATTAAACAGTTTTGTTTTTTTTCTTTTTCGTGATTAGTGTTTGGTGCATTTAAATTGTTTTTATTTTTTTCTCTCTCTCGTCATTGCTTCTGCAGTTGCTCCCCTCATCGCCCCCATCATACCATCAGTACTAGTGGTTTTGTTGTTATCTCTGCTTTGTGCTTGTGCTCAGCTTCCCCCCCGCGTAATCACTTTTATAAAGCCGCCTCTCAAAGCTCGTCTTATAACTGTTCTTGCACTCTCTCTTGTGCTGTGTACTCCAGCTGTCTCTTTGTTTTATTTGTAATTATTGATTTTTTATCGATAATTATCTTTGTGCTGTTTATTTAAATTTTTCTATATTTTTTTTTTTGTTTTTATTTGCCTTGTGTTTATTTTGGCTTTTCAATGGCTTGTTGTCTACCCAATTGCAAGCATTCTGATCGTTTTGACGATCAGTATAGAGCAATATCGTGTTGGCTCTGCGATAATCTTATTCACTTAAAATGTGCTGGCCTCAACGGCCGTGATTACGACAAATTTTCTAGTTTGTCTGTGTCTAACCCTGAGCTTGGCTTAATGCGCTGGACTTGCCCATCTTGTGCCAGCCAGCAGCTTGATTTTTAGCCGAATGTACAGGGATCTTCGTTTAAAGTTTCTTTCTCTTAATAAAATGGCCAAACAGCTGTCTAACGAGTGTGACTCTAGCATACATTTATTGTCGCAATTCAAGTTTGGTTCACCTTCTAAGGAATTGCCCAAGAAATGTACCCTTGAGTTGCCTCATAAGCAGTCGCCCGCACTTTTTATTACATCTTCTCCCATTTTACTTTCGCCTACACCATCTTCTTGTCCCTCTTTATGTTCTTCTTTTCAGATTGATGTACCCACTACAAGCCCTGGTGTACCTCAATCTATCCCTCACGGGAACTCTGATCAATTACTGGATCATGCTGGCTTTCAATCACTTGCGGATCCCAATGCTCCTCCGCCTCCACTAACTGTAGTGCCCCATCGTAAACAATTATTTATCTCTAGGCTTGCTCCAGATACTTCTGAATCGTCTGTGGCAGCTTACATTGGTAATAAATGCCTCATCGCAAACAATTATTTATCTTTAGGCTTGCTCCAGATACTTCTGAGTCGTCTGTGGTAGCGTAAATTGGTAATATATGCCCTGCTAAGGTTTTAATTCAAAAGTTTAAGTTTTCTAGGCCTCGCGAAATCTCCTCTTTTAAAATTACAGTAACAAATGAGTATTTATCAGCTATAGTTAACCACAATTTTTGGCCAGAGGTCCTAGTTGTACACGAGTTTGCGCCCAATAAGCGCTCCCGTCCTTTGCCTGTCCACCTTCCTAATGTATCTTCTGCTTCAAAAAACTAATAACGTCTAGTCCTTGCATTCATTATCAAAATGTAAGAGGACTTCTTACCAAGCTCTCGAAATTATTCTGTGATAGCTTAACCTTTTCGGCTGACATATTAGCTTTCTCTGAAACTTGGCTTAATTCCTCTGTTTTGGATAATGCAATTCTTTCTAACTTTATTTATTAGGCTTGATCCTGTTGGTCGACGTGGCGGTGGAGTACTCATTGCGGTCAAATCGAATCTGTGTTCAAGTGTTGTGCCGATTGATCTCCCCATAGGTGTTGAGTTTATTTGCGTCGAAGTTACATGTTCTAACTTTAGCTTATATATCTCTTGTTCATATATTCCTCCAGCTTCCAATACCAATCTACATGCACCATGCTGATGCTTTGCGAACTATTTTTAGTGGGTACATGTCATAACGCCCAGTGTCTTAGCGCCCATGGGCCCATGGGCGCTAAGACACACATTTTTGCGACATGAAGCCCACGGTCGCAATGACACTTATAAATGTGAACTAGCGCCCACACCAAAAGCGAAATAGCGCCCGAGGGCGCTACGACACAATTGAAGAGTTTTCAATAAAATATTTAAAAAATGTAATTGTTTTGTTTTCTTATTTTTTAAAGCCCTTTAATCGTGTCATAACGCCCATAAAAAAGTGAAATAAAGTCCGGCGTGCTTTATGTCACATTTAAAAGTGTCATTATCTTCTGATTGAATTGATCGGCAGGGTTTATTCAAACTTGACGATACATTTTTTCAATGTCGGCAGTGAACACATATTTCTGTGTCCTGAACCGCAGAAGAATTGAGAAGAGTTGACTCTGTACAACTGGCCCAGGATATAATGTCGTTGAGTGATTTTCCTGACGATACCACTCTTAACTTGGTGGTGGTACTTTCTGGCTTTAGTACACAGTGGTAATGGTTCTTGGGAATTTGTTCCACCATTACCTGCTTCATATGTCCGAGCTGTTCATATTCTGACATAAATTTTACATACTCCTTTTTTATGTCAGGGCTCATTCGCCTCTCTAACGACATGAATCTTCTTATGGCTACTTCCCGAGATTCTCCAAGAGATGAAGCCTCTTCAGCTTTACAATTAGTCGATTGTCCGCCGCCGTATGTAGGTTATCGAGGAAGAATTATTCACAATACTCTTCCTCCGGACTCTTGTACCGTTTCATTGGCTCTAGTGTGTCTAGCTGCCAGAATCTTTCTAGAGATTCCTCTGGATTCGTCATGCCTACCATACATGTGATTGAAGCTGACGTTGACATATTAATTCTGCCAGCAATAATCCATCCAAACTCTGAATTTTGTAATGTTGGACGGTTTCGATTGCCCCGTCTTCTTTCTGGTAGCAGTATAGCATAGTGATTATCAGCTCCCAACAGCATATCAAATTTTCCTGGTTTATCAAATGTTGGGTCAGCTAATTGAATGTTGTCTGGCAATTTGACTTTCTGCGTTATTTGTTCTGTAGGTTGGTCACCTATTATGTGTGGCAATACAAATGCCTCAACTAGCATTGCGAACTTGTTGTATCTTGACCGTACAACCAAGCTTACTCGCGCCTTGCTTATCTGTGGTTAATTAATTAATCGTTAATTTTTAACGATAACTTCTTTACTAGCCTCTCTGAGACGAGATTTACTTGTGAGCCGCTATCTAGGAGTGCTCGAAACTCTCCTTTAATTTCATTGATCCCTTTCACCACTACCTTAGCCGTTGCCAATAAAGTGTATTTTCTGCTAATTCCATAAGCAGAAACTGCAGACGCAGATGTAGCAACTTGGTTGCCTGTTTCCAAATGCATCATAGTGTTATGTTTTTTATCGCATTTGAAGCATCCCTCCAAGAGCAATTTTTAGCCATATGGTCCGGCTTGAAGCAATCGACACACAATTTGTGTCTCTGTAACCAATTAAGCCGCTCTGCTGCGAATTTCATTTTAAACTTTTCACATTGGAAGAGTTTGTGCTTTGCCTTCTCGCAGAAAGCACACAAGGAACTGTTTGTCCCAAATGCTGCCGCGCATGTCTTCCTTGGGTTTAGTTTTTCAATGCTGCGATTTTCAATTCTTGGTTTCCCAATCGCCTCTAATGTTAGGAAGCGCTGTTCCAAGAATGATAGGAAATCCTACTTCCTGTAGCTCCCTGGTGTTGGACAGAGATTGCTCATATAGTGCGTGGTTGAATCTATCCAATTTTCTTGTCATATGAAACATTATGACAGCATCTGACGATTCCATATTAACGCCTACATTTTTTAAAGCTTGCAATGATTCAAAAATATTATCATGCAAATTCTTTATAGAAGCTGCGTCATTTCCCACATTTGGGTGATCAAACAGCTTTGCCAGTATGGCTGTTACTAGAACTCTTTTATTATTAAATCGTTTCTGCAACACTGACCAAGCAGTGTTGTAATTGGCTTCTGTTAATTCCAGGTGCCGTATCAATCTCTCTGCTTCTCCAGAAAGATTTGATTTTAAGTACCACATTTTCTCTATTGTGGATACATTTGACTCATGAACCACCTTTTTATAGATGTCATGAAATTGTTGCCATTTCAAACTATATAATCGTGCGTACTACCTGGGTGACTGACCGAGTTAACTAGGTCAGAGATTGCTGACGCCAGGGAATGCAACAGAGTTTATAAGTTGATCAAACTTTTATTTTATGAAAATAACTTTTTTATGATTTGGTCGCCTCGTTGACACAAATCGTGTTAAATGTATTTACCAATGTGATCGCCTAGTTGATCAACTTTTATTCAATGGGTATGCAACTAACTCCTAGTTTTCCAATAATTGTTTTAGTCGCCAAAGTGGCTACGCAACGATTGGCAAGTTAATCAATTGCGATGTTTTTAGTCGGGACCCCAGATTGATGTGAAATGTTCATCAATTTGTGCCCTCGCTTAGGATTGTTCTGTGTCCAAAGCGTGCAAAGAAAGTAGTCGCCTAGTTGACCAATTTCCTTGTTGTTGAGATATTGGTCGCCTGAGTTAACCAAACCAATTCTCACTTGATGACGGTTTCACCAAGTCGGTAACTCTTTCAACTTGGAGCCGCCAATGTCGGGGTCACCAAAATGTTCAATGAAAGACGTTAGTATTTCTTGAATTTATTAATTGTTTATTTATTTATAATCAAATAGGCACTAGCACATAAACCAGTGACTAATAGTGGTCGCAACCAACACATAAATTGGATGGACTTCGGAGCGAGATTACAAAGGTAGAGATGGTGGCCAAAGACACAGCGATGCACACCCGATGTAGCTACAATTGGTATCTGATCTTACAAAGAATAATGCATTTCTTTTATAGTAAAACTAGATAGCTCACTAGTGCATAGTTCGACATAGTGTTAGGTCAGCAAAATTGACCTATTATCTTTATTGATAATAGCTAACTATAACAACTTGATGAACTAGGTCTTTATTGTTAACTGCTGACCATATCAGATCTACTTATGACTGATGAGCCATCGATATCTATAATGGGTTACATACTTATATTGGCATACATTTCCATTTGTTCTATATTATAATTGTCTTAATGTTATCTTATTTTATATAATCTAAATACCAACAACCCATGATGTTAAGTTTCATGAGAAGCATAGGATGATCAACTGTATCGAAAGCCTTACTAAAGTCAGTATAAATAACATCAGTTTGACACTTTTTACGGAAGCCATGGTGTACAAGGGTAGTCAATTCTAAAAGGTTGGAAAGCGACGAACGACCTTTCATGAAGCCATGCTGACAAGGAGAAAAAGTGTATCTGGATAGGTGTTCAAGGGAAGACGTAATAATTTTCTCAAACAGCTTAGGTATTGCCGAAAGTTTGGCAATGCCACGGTAGTTAGAAATATCCGATTTGTTACCCTTTTTAAAAAGCGGAATAATAAAAGACTCCTTCCAAATATCAGGGAAGCGACAAGTCTCACTCGATATAAAGAATAACCGAAATAAAGGCTTAGATAGGGAAATCGAACACATTTTATCAGGCCCGGGTACGAAGGAAGACGTCATAGAAGACAAGCTAGAGATAATACAGTCTTCAGTAATATTAGGAAAAAACATACAATTTAAATGTGGAATTGAGAAGGGATAAGGTGTGGGATCCGAAGCAGTAGTAGAATAGGTCGACTGAAAGAATTTAGCAAACTGATCTGCAATATCTGAACCAGACTGGCGCACTGGAGACGGTAGAGACATTCACATAAGGAACGCATTTATCAATTAGACAATTAAGAGCAGAGTAGAAAAAATTTACTGCACAATCTATATCACAGCACTCAAATAGAAATGACCAATTAAAAGGAAAAAAGGCTGTTAAGAAGATTGAAATTTGTTTTACGAAAACATCTACGACGAGAATTTGAGATGTTATTAATTGAATTAATAATGGAATTGTTAGAAATAGTAATTTTAATGGTAGGGTGAAAAGGATCTTCAGGCTTCACTAGGGGCTGTGTTTGTGATACAGCACTAACAGAGGGATCCGAGACAAAAACAAGATCGAGGATTCTTTTAGAAAAGTTAAAAAAAGAATTCAACTGATATAGCGGACATTCAAGTAGGCTATCAAGAAAAACATGTCGAGACGAAGGAATTAAGAAAGATAGATTATCATCAACAAGCCAAGAAACATTAGGCAAGTTAAAATCATCTAAAACAATAAGAAAATCACGATCTTTAAGACGACTAAAAATGGGTACATGTCATAACGCCCAGTGTCATAAGGCCCTTGGGCCTTATGACACACATTTTTGCGACATAAAGCCCACGGGCGCAATGACACTTTTAAATGTGACATAAAGCACGCCGGACTTTATTTCACTTTTTTATGGGCGTTATGACACGATTAAAGGGCTTTAAAAAATAAGAAAACAAAACAATTACATTTTTTAAATATTTTATTGAAAACTCTTCAATTGTGTCGTAGCGCCCTCGGGCGCTATTTCGCTTTTGGAGTGGGCGCTAGTTCACATTTATAAGTGTCATTGCGACCGTGGGCCCATGGGCGCTAAGACACACATTTTTGCGACATGAAGCCCACGGTCGCAATGACACTTATAAATGTGAACTAGCGCCCACTCCAAAGCGAAATAGCGCCCGAGGGCGCTACGACACAATTGAAGAGTTTTCAATAAAATATTTAAAAAATGTAATTGTTTTGTTTTCTTATTTTTTAAAGCCTTTAATCGTGTCATAACGCCCATAAAAAAGTGAAATAAAGTCCGGCGTGCTTTATGTCACATTTAAAAGTGTCATTGCGCCCGTGGGCTTTATGTCGCAAAAATGTGTGTCATAAGGCCCAAGGGCCTTATGACACTGGGCGTTATGACATGTACCCTTTTTAGTCGTCTTAAAGATCGTGATTTTCTTATTGTTTTAGATGATTTTAACTTGCCTAATGTTTCTTGGCTTGTTGATGATAATCTATCTTTCTTAATTCCTTCGTCTCGACATGTTTTTCTTGATAGCCTACTTGAATGTCCGCTATATCAGTTGAATTCTTTTTTTAACTTTTCTAAAAGAATCCTCGATCTTGTTTTTGTCTCGGATCCCTCTGTTAGTGCTGTATCACAAACACAGCCCCTAGTGAAGCCTGAAGATCCTTTTCACCCTACCATTAAAATTACTATTTCTAACAATTCCATTATTAATTCAATTAATAACATCTCAAATTCTCGTCGTAGATGTTTTCGTAAAACAAATTTCAATCTTCTTAACAGCCTTTTTTCTCTTTTAATTGGTCATTTCTATTTGAGTGCTGTGATATAGATTGTGCAGTAAATTTTTTCTACTCTGCTCTTAATTGTCTAATTGATAAATGCGTTCCTTATGTGAATGTCTCTACCGTCTCCAGTGCGCCAGTCTGGTTCAGATATTGCAGATCAGTTTGCTAAATTCTTTCAGTCGACCTATTCTACTACTGCTTCGGATCCCACACCTTATCCCTTCTCAATTCCACATTTAAATTGTATGTTTTTTCCTAATATTACTGAAGACTGTATTATCTCTAGCTTGTCTTCTATGACGTCTTCCTTCGTACCCGGGCCTGATAAAATGTGTTCGATTTCCCTATCTAAGCCTTTATTTCGGTTATTCTTTATATCGAGTGAGACTTGTCGCTTCCCTGATATTTGGAAGGAGTCTTTTATTATTCCGCTTTTTAAAAAGGGTAACAAATCGGATATTTCTAACTACCGTGGCATTGCCAAACTTTCGGCAATACCTAAGCTATTTGAGAAAATTATTACGTCTTCCCTTGAACACCTATCCAGATACACTTTTTCTCCTTGTCAGCATGGCTTCATGAAAGGTCGTTCGTCGCTTTCCAACCTTTTTAGAATTGACTACCCTTGTACACCATGGCTTCCGTAAAAAGTGTCAAACTGATGTTATTTATACTGACTTTAGTAAGGCTTTCGATACAGTTGATCATCCTATGCTTCTCATGAAACTTAACATCATGGGTTGTTGGTATTTAGATTATATAAAATAAGATAACATTAAGACAATTATAATATAGAACAAATGGAAATGTATGCCAATATAAGTATGTAACCCATTATAGATATCGATGGCTCATCAGTCATAAGTAGATCTGATATGGTCAGCAGTTAACAATAAAGACCTAGTTCATCAAGTTGTTATAGTTAGCTATTATCAATAAAGATAATAGGTCAATTTTGCTGACCTAACACTATGTCGAACTATGCACTAGTGAGCTATCTAGTTTTACTATAAAAGAAATGCATTATTCTTTGTAAGATCAGATACCAATTGTAGCTACCTTTGTAATCTCGCTCCGAAGTCCATCCAATTTATGTGTTGGTTGCGACCACTATTAGTCACTGGTTTATGTGCTAGTGCCTATTTGATTATAAATAAATAAACAATTAATAAATTCAAGAAATACTAACGTCTTTCATTGAACATTTTGGTGACCCCGACATTGGCGGCTCCAAGTTGAAAGAGTTACCGACTTGGTGAAACCGTCATCAAGTGAGAATTGGTTTGGTTAACTCAGGCGACCAATATCTCAACAACAAGGAAATTGGTCAACTAGGCGACTACTTTCTTTGCACGCTTTGGACACAGAACAATCCTAAGCGAGGGCACAAATTGATGAACATTTCACATCAATCTGGGGTCCCGACTAAAAACATCGCAATTGATTAACTTGCCAATCGTTGCGTAGCCACTTTGGCGACTAAAACAATTATTGGAAAACTAGGAGTTAGTTGCATACCCATTGAATAAAAGTTGATCAACTAGGCGATCACATTGGTAAATACATTTAACACGATTTGTGTCAACGAGGCGACCAAATCATAAAAAAGTTATTTTCATAAAATAAAAGTTTGATCAACTTATAAACTCTGTTGCATTCCCTGGCGTCAGCAATCTCTGACCTAGTTAACTCGGTCAGTCACCCAGGTAGTACGCACGATTATATAGTTTGAAATGGCAACAATTTCATGACATCTATAAAAAGGTGGTTCATGAGTCAAATGTATCCACAATAGAGAAAATGTGGTACTTAAAATCAAATCTTTCTGGAGAAGCAGAGAGATTGATACGGCACCTGGAATTAACAGAAGCCAATTACAACACTGCTTGGTCAGTGTTGCAGAAACGATTTAATAATAAAAGAGTTCTAGTAACAGCCATACTGGCAAAGCTGTTTGATCACCCAAATGTGGGAAATGACGCAGCTTCTATAAAGAATTTGCATGATAATATTTTTGAATCATTGCAAGCTTTAAAAAATGTAGGCGTTAATATGGAATCGTCAGATGCTGTCATAATGTTTCATATGACAAGAAAATTGGATAGATTCAACCACGCACTATATGAGCAATCTCTGTCCAACACCAGGGAGCTACAGGAAGTAGGATTTCCTATCATTCTTGGAACAGCGCTTCCTAACATTAGAGGCGATTGGGAAACCAAGAATTGAAAATCGCAGCATTGAAA
The DNA here is from genome assembly GCA_018150345.1 of Drosophila equinoxialis. Taxonomy (NCBI): domain Eukaryota; kingdom Metazoa; phylum Arthropoda; class Insecta; order Diptera; family Drosophilidae; genus Drosophila; species Drosophila equinoxialis. Next base: position 1,124,379 of record JAECWI010000481.1, read on the forward strand.
AACTAAACCCAAGGAAGACATGCGCGGCAGCATTTGGGACAAACAGTTCCTTGTGTGCTTTCTGCGAGAAGGCAAAGCACAAACTCTTCCAATGTGAAAAGTTTAAAATGAAATCCGCAGCAGAGCGGCTTAATTGGTTACAGAGACACAAATTGTGTGTCGATTGCTTCAAGCCGGACCATATGGCTAAAAATTGCTCTTGGAGGGGATGCTTCAAATGCGATAAAAAACATAACACTATGATGCATTTGGAAACAGGCAACCAAGTTGCTACATCTGCGTCTGCAGTTTCTGCTTATGGAATTAGCAGAAAATACACTTTATTGGCAACGGCTAAGGTAGTGGTGAAAGGGATCAATGAAATTAAAGGAGAGTTTCGAGCACTCCTAGATAGCGGCTCACAAGTAAATCTCGTCTCAGAGAGGCTAGTAAAGAAGTTATCGTTAAAAATTAACGATTAATTAATTAACCACAGATAAGCAAGGCGCGAGTAAGCTTGGTTGTACGGTCAAGATACAACAAGTTCGCAATGCTAGTTGAGGCATTTGTATTGCCACACATAATAGGCGACCAACCTACAGAACAAATAACGCAGAAAGTCAAATTGCCAGACAACATTCAATTAGCTGACCCAACATTTGATAAACCAGGAAAATTTGATATGCTGTTGGGAGCTGATAATCACTATGCTATACTGCTACCAGAAAGAAGACGGGGCAATCGAAACCGTCCAACATTACAAAATTCAGAGTTTGGATGGATTATTGCTGGCAGAATTAATATGTCAACGTCAGCTTCAATCACATGTATGGTAGGCATGACGAATCCAGAGGAATCTCTAGAAAGATTCTGGCAGCTAGACACACTAGAGCCAATGAAACGGTACAAGAGTCCGGAGGAAGAGTATTGTGAATAATTCTTCCTCGATAACCTACATACGGCGGCGGACAATCGACTAATTGTAAAGCTGAAGAGGCTTCATCTCTTGGAGAATCTCGGGAAGTAGCCATAAGAAGATTCATGTCGTTAGAGAGGCGAATGAGCCCTGACATAAAAAAGGAGTATGTAAAATTTATGTCAGAATATGAACAGCTCGGACATATGAAGCAGGTAATGGTGGAACAAATTCCCAAGAACCATTACCACTGTGTACTAAAGCCAGAAAGTACCACCACCAAGTTAAGAGTGGTATCGTCAGGAAAATCACTCAACGACATTATATCCTGGGCCAGTTGTACAGAGTCAACTCTTCTCAATTCTTCTGCGGTTCAGGACACAGAAATATGTGTTCACTGCCGACATTGAAAAAATGTATCGTCAAGTTTGAATAAACCCTGCCGATCAATTCAATCAGATGATTGTGTGGAGAGAGGATCCAAGTCAAGAACTAAAGTTTTATCGTTTAAAAACGGTAACTTATGGAACCACATCAGCCCCATATCTAGCGACGAAGTGTCTGGAATATTTGGCACTGAAAAACATGGAAAAATTGTCGTCTGGAGCATTAGCATTAAAAAATGACTTTTATGTTGATGATTGTCTCACAGGAGCAGACAGTTTACTAGAAGCCCTGCAAATAAGACAAGAGCTGCTAGAAATCTTGAGACCTATGGGTTTCAATCTACGAAAATGGTGTTCAAATAGCAGTCAGCTTCTAAAGGAAATTCCAAAGGAAGATACCATTGCTGACATCAACCTCGGTGACACACTGGAACAAACAAGTGTCAAAACATTGGGAATCATATGGGCACTCAAAAAAGATCAATTATGTGGAAAGGCTCAAAAACATACAAAAGGAATAACCAGAAGAGTGGTACTATCTGAAGTCGGTCAAATCTTCGATCCTCTAGGACTGTTCGCACCGGTAGTGGTAAGAGCGAAAATGTTTCTTCAACATGTTGCTACCGAACGAATTGAGATGGATGGTGACCTGCCGCCGTATTTGGAGAAGCAATGGGAAGCCTACCGAGAGGATGTACAGGCACTAAACCACATGAAAATTCCGAGGCATATTTTTGATGGCAAGGTTCCCACTACAAAGGAACTACATACATTTGTTGATGCATCAGAAAAGGCTGATGGAGCGGCAGTTTATGTCCGATCAACCTTTAAAAATGGCCAAGTTTCGGACAGATTGTTGTGCGCCAAGTCAAGAGTGGCTCCCCTTGAAAAGCAGACACTGCTCCGGCTGGAACTATGTGCAGCTGTACTTGGAGCTGAACTTACGGATAGAGTACGACAGGATCTTCAACTAGGATCGGAAAGTGTTGAATCATTTCTCTGGTCAGACTCAACAGTATTAATGGATTGGATTAATTCACGGGCATCACATTTCCACACTTTTATGGCTAATCGGTTGACCAAAATACATGCAGTATCACATCCAAGGCAATGGCGTCATGTGTCATCAGCGCTCAACGCAGCAGATGTTCTGTCTCGAGGCATTTCAGCAGCCCAGCTTAGCACACATACATTATGGTTATATGGACCACTATTTTTGCATGGACCACAACGTGGCTGGCCAGCACCATTTAAGCCTACAGAGCACACAATGGATACCGCTGAGAAGAAAAGCAAGGTATTCAGCATGGTGACTGCCACTGCCAACAACACGATTGAATGGATATATACGGTAAATCACAGAAATTCATTTTACCGGCTATAGCGAATAGTGCCGTATGTGCTACGGTTTTGTTACAAGCAGAACAAGAAACCAACGGCTCATTTAGAGTTGAAAGAGTTAGACCAAGCACGTAGAGTAATTATTAAGCAAATTCAAGAAACAGGATTTGCATATGAATTACGACACTTAAAGAAACGACCTGATCAACCGCTAGATCACAAAAGCACGGTGGCAACATTGCCACTAATACTGGATGAACATTCAATCATACGAGTAGCAACTCGGCTGCAACAAGCACCAGTATCAATGGAAACAAGGAATCCATATCTCTTGCCGTATAATGATCCAGTGGTAAAAATGATATTACGGAAACTTCATGAAGAAAATCTTCATTGTGGACATGAGGCATTGCGCGGAATAGCTCGGCAACAGTACCACATCATCAAGGTGAAACCAATGGTCCGTAATGTGATCCAGGGCTGCGTAGTATGCACCAAGCACCCGCCACAGTTCTTTAAACAAGTCAGGGGCGACTTACCTGAGCATCGGGTATTTCAGGATAGACCCTTTCTCAACGCCGGGGTAGACTATTGTGGACCATTCTGGATCCACCATAAGGTTCGGGGAAAACGTCCCGACAAAGCTTACATTGCAGTATTTGTATGCTTTGCAACCAAGGCAGTACACTTGGAGTTGGTTGGAGACCTGTCCACCTCCTCATTTGTGGGCGCCCTTCAGCGCTTCATTGGGCGCAGAGGAAGATGCCAGACATTATACTGCGATAATGCAACAAACTTTGTTGGAGTAAACAACCAACTTAAGGAGCTGACCGATACAATACACTCAGAAACGGCATCAGGTAGTATTAAGGAATTGTGCAATCAAAAAGGAGTGCAATTTAAGTTCATACCACCACGGTCTCCACATTTCGGAGGATTATGGGAAGCTGCGGTAAAATCCGCTAAGCATTTACTGTTGAAAAACGTATCGATAGCAAACTTAACGTTTGAGCAACTGGGTACCATCATTGTCAATGTTGAAGCAGTGTTGAACTCTCGTCCGTTAACCCCAAACTCAGACGATCCCAATGACTTGACAGCTCTAACCCCAGGCCATCTATTGATCGGAGACCCATTAGTAGCCCAACCAGATGCAGAGCCAGTAACACAGCGATCGATTCCAGAGCAATGTGAATTAGTGCAACGGCTTAAGCATACATTCTGGACACAATGGTCTCAAGAGTACCTACAAGAATTGCAGGGTACATCTAAATGGAAAAAACCCTATAACAATGTCAAAGAAGGCATGATGGTAATTTTAAAGGAGGATAATGTGCCAATCTTACAGTGGCCAATTGGACGAATTGTTAAATTATATCCTGGATGGATACGTCCGCTTGGTTATCGTTAAAACAGCCAGAGGTACCTACAAGCGGGCTATCCATAAATTGGCTCCCTTGCTTAGAGAGACGGGGGATAAAACGTAAAATCGAGGCAGATGACATAGGATCGAATTCCCAAGAAAACCTTGGTATCGAGGACAAAGCAGAACCAGAGACAAAAAGAAGTTTGTCGATCGGTCTGCCACCGTTAGCAATGACGATCTGCCTAATGCTGTTGTTACTTCCTCTGGTATTTGCTCAAAGGACTAACATAACTCGATTCAACCCCAAACCAGGCATATACTATGAAAGTATTGGCACAGGATGGCAACGTCTGACTGGACTATTGTGGCATTTTACAATCTCGAACCATATTGGGCCGACCTGAAGACATTTTCAGACGGATTAGTAAAGGTTGGAGAAATATGCGTGTTAATGAAGGTTCCAGAGGCATGCACCGCAATGCAGAGGCACTTTGAGCATGTCAACTCAGAGCTCCGGACAGGAAATGATCTCCTTCACATAGAACGCCAACGACGATCGCCGTTAGATATAATTGGGAACATTGCGAACGGCTTATTTGGTGTGCTGGACTCAAAATATGCAACAGAGATGTCAGGCACCATAAGAAAGGTTAAATCAAATGAAAACTACTTATTGAACTTGCTGCAAAATCAGACATCTGTAATTGACTCAACGATAAATATCATTAAGCGAGACGAAGCCACGATTGATAATCAGATGAAACTAATGGAACAACAAATGAACGACATGACCAAGGTCCAGGACAATGCAGTAAAGGCATTGCAATGGTACATCACGCTAACTACTCAGATGACAGTTATTGCAGGGAATTTGCAACGAATTCAAACCGAAATTTCCCGAGTATTTACGGATGCCCATCATAGCAAAATAAGCCCGTTACTACTATCACCAGGCCAACTTCGGGAACATCTGAACCAACTTAAGAGACATCTTCCGTTTGGTTTGGATTTGCCAGTTCCAGATAACGATGTCTTGCAATTATAAGGCCTTGTGAAGGCACAAGGCACAATCGCAAACAATCATTTGATATTTAAGGTCACGTTTTCATTAGTGGCAACGCAGGCAGTGCAACTGTATAACCTGGTACCCATTCCAGCAATTGGAACTCATGGGATTGTAATCATGAACATTAAAATTCCCCTCATTGCTGTCAACAAGGAACAGAATCAATACATTGGGCTCTCAAGAGCCGATTTGAAACAATGTCACCAGCTCAACAACGAGCAATATATCTGTTTTAATAAACAAACGACGTTTACGGCTAATAGCAACTGTGAGTTCCAGCTATTCAAAAACACAAAATCATCAACCTGTCAAATACAACAAACAAACAGGTCATTTGTCTGGTTCGACATGTATCACAAAAATCAGTGGATTTTTGCCACCACCAGACCAATTGAACTCGCAGTGACCTGTGACGATAATATACAAAGTGTCACTATCAAAAAAACTGGATTGTTATTTCTAGACCCGACGTGTACAGCAAGGAGTTCTGCTACACGAATAACAGGTCACCGTATTACTACGACAGACACAATGAAATTTTCATATGTCCGATTTGGCAACTTCAGCATTGGCCCAACAAAAGTAGCGCCAACAACCACACAATTCACGAAGATGCAACTAAGCTGCGACGAATTAAGCAACATTCAAGGAAAACTGGAAACTAAGCAAAACTGGAAGTTACCAGAAGACCCCAGCCAGCCGGCACACCATGTTATCGTCTCCCACTAACTATACCATTGGTTCTTGTGATGGTATATGGAATAAGGAGATGCTCCCAAACCCCAAGGCACAATGGTCCAGAACAGACAACCGTGAGGATCGTTAATCCTATGCCGACTCCCGCTGCAGCAAACCCAGCCCCCAGCAATTTTGCGGTCAACGTTGAATAACGTTGAACAGGTGTTCAACGGCCGGGAGTATGTTGGTGTTTAGATTATATAAAATAGGATAACTTTAAGACAATTATAATATAGAACAAATGGAAATGTATGCCAATATAAGTATGTAACCCATTATAGATATCGATGGCTCATCAGTCATAAGTAGATCTGATATGGTCAGCAGTTAACAATAAAGACCTAGTTCATCAAGTTGCTATAGTTAGCTATTATCAATAAAGATAATAGGTCAATTTTGCTGACCTAACACTATGTCGAACTATGCACTAGTGAGCTATCTAGTTTTACTATAAAAGAAATGCATTATTCTTTGTAAGATCAGATACCAATTGTAGCTACATCGGGTGTGCATCGCTGTGTCTTTGGCCCCCATCTCTACCTTTGTAATCTCGCTCCGAAGTCCACCCAATTTATGTGTTGGTTGCGACGACTATTAGTCACTGGTTTATGTGCTAGTGCCTATTTGATTATAAATAAATAAACTATTAATAAATTCAAGGGTTTTTCCCCGAAACTATTGGCTTGGTTAAAGTCGTATCTTATTGGCAGAACTCAAAAAGTGTCTTTCCGTTCCTTGATATCTAAAACTGTTCGAGTCACGTCAGGCGTCCCCAAGGCAGTCATCTGGGCCCACTGTTATTTAGCTTGTTTATAAATAATTTGCCTTTGGCCTTGGCTCATTCACGAGTGCTCATGTTTGCGGATGACGTCAAGATTTGTTATTCATATAATGATCCTTATTTCCAACAGTACTTGCAATCAGACCTCGATGCGTTCTGTGATTGGTGTCACGTTAATAAATTACACCTTAATGCCTCTAAGTGCTCTTTTATGACTTTCAGTCGTTTGTCGCCGTTCCTAGCTCATTACTCTATTAAGTCTGTTCTGTTAGATTGTGTACCATCATTTAAAGACTTAGGCGTTATGTTTGACCCAAAACTTTCTTTTTAATGTTCATATAACTTCAATTGTCAATAGAGCATGCAGTCTTCTTGGCTTCATTAAACGTTGGGCCAAAGAATTTGGTGATCCATATGTGACAAAGGTTTTATACACTTCGTTAGTTCGCCATACTCAAGAAAATTGCTCGCCAGTGTGGAACCCTCAATATGATGTTCACCAGCGTAGTATTGAATCGGTACAGAAAAAATTCCTTAAGTTTAAGACCCAAGACTTTGCCTACCTTCTTATTTTGACCGACTTCTTCTTATTAATCTTCCGTCACTTTACAACCGTAGGCTCGTATTTGGCATTATTTTTCTCCATAAACTAGTCAACGGCGAAGTCATTTCTACCAATTTACTAGATAAGCTATATTTTTGTGTTCCCTCACGTCGGACCAGAAACTTTTTTCCTCTTCACCTTAGTAGATGTCTGACTAACTACTCTCTTCACGAACCTTTTTGTGCTCTTTGCCAACAACCTTTCTCACCTTATTTCTCCTCATCTATCTGGCACTTCTCTTCGCGCTATACTTTTTAATTATCTACAGCGTAACCACTGAAAGTATTCTACACTGGATATTGTATTGGCTGCAACTCTTCCCTGACCACATTGGCTGTGAATCAGGGCATAGCTGGCACCTTGTTGCAAATAAAACACCTCCACCGGGTCGGGGATGTTTAGTTGTGTATAAAACTAAGCTACCTTGGTGAATTAATTATGATCTGTATTTTAGCTCAAGCTTTTTCGTCGACTGCTGATTTAGTTGACGTAAATAAATAAATAAATTTGCCTAGATTTCGACCTTATTGAAGTTAATCAAAACTGTTTAACGGCTTTAGGTCAATAAATCTTACTAATTTTATAAGATTTTAAATCATAGGCAGCACAAAAGGTGAGCGGTTGTCTGTATAGCTATTTCAAGAACCACCAAGTTCTATCATCAGCAGACTTCGCTAAAGAATCCACAGTTGTAATGGCCATACCATATCTTCAACGCTAAAAGTAGTTGGGAATTCAAACGACATGAAGCGAGAAAAGAACGGCAAAGCTTCAGGTCAATAAATCCTACTAATTTTATAAGATTTTAAATCATAGGCAGAACAAAAGGTGAGCAGGTTGTCTGTATAGCTATTTCAAGAACCAACAAGTTCTATCATCAGCAGACTTCGCTAAAGAATCTACAGTTGTAATGGCCATACCATATCTTCAACGCTAAAAGTAGTTGGGAATTCAAGCGACATGAAGCGAGAAAAGAAAGGCAAAGCTTCAGGTCAATAAATCTTACTAATTTTATAAGATTTTAAATCATAGGCAGCACAAAAGGTGAGCAGCTTGTCTGGTCAATAAATCCTACTAATTTTATAAGATTTTAAATCATAGGCAGAACAAAAGGTGAGCAGGTTGTCTGTATAGCTATTTGAAGAACCAACAAGTTCTATCATCAGCAGACTTCGCTAAAGAATCCACAGTTGTAACGGCCATACCATATCTTCAACGCTAAAAGTAGTTGGGAATTCAAACGACATGAAGCGAGAAAAGAACGGCAAAGCTTCAGGTCAATAAATCCTACTAATTTTATAAGATTTTAAGTCATAGGCAGAACAAAAGGTGAGCAGGTTGTCTGTATAGCTATTTCAAGAACCAACAAGTTCTATCATCAGCAGACTTCGCTAAAGAATCTACAGTTGTAATGGCCATACCATATCTTCAACGCTAAAAGTAGTTGGGAATTCAAACGACATGAAGCGAGAAAAGAAAGGCAAAGCTTCAGGTCAATAAATCCTACTAATTTTATAAGATTTTAAATCATAGGCAGAACAAAAGGTGAGCAGGTTGTCTGTATAGCTATTTCAAGAACCAACAAGTTCTATCATCAGCAGACTTCGCTAAAGAATCCACAGTTGTAATGGCCATACCATATCTTCAACGCTAAAAGTAGTTGGGAATTCAAGCGACATGAAGCGAGAAAAGAAAGGCAAAGCTTCAGGTCAATAAATCCTACTAATTTTATAAGATTTTAATCATAGGCAGAACAAAAAGTGAGCAGGTTGTCTGTATAGCTATTTCAAGAACCAACAAGTTCTATCATCAGCAGACTTCGCTAAAGAATCTACAGTTGTAATGGCCATACCATATCTTCAACGCTAAAAGTAGTTGGGAATTCAAACGACATGAAGCGAGAAAAGAACAGCAAAGCTTGCAACTGCATATTCCACCTTTTTTATGTGCATACCCTTGGGCGCCATCAGAATTAGTGTAAAGGGCTTCGCCTTCACCAACTAACCATCGCGCCCAAATTTTCTGTTATAGTATATTGTACTATATGCAAAAAAGATGGTTTACAGCAAGTGTAAAAACAACATGTGTAATACGGCGGGCCTTCCGTTTTTGGTATTTGTCTAGATTTCGAGCTTATTGAAGTTAATCAAAACTGGGTATGGGCCGGCTTCAGGTCAATAAATCTTACTAGTTTTATAAGATTTTAAATCATAGGCAGCACAAAAGGTGAGCAGGTTGTCTGTATAGCTATTTCAAGAACCACCAAGTTCTATCATCAGCAGACTTCGCTAAAGAATCCACAGTTGTAATGGCCATACCATATCTTCAACGCTAAAAGTAGTTGGGAATTCAAACGACATGAAGCGAGAAAAGAATGGCAAAGCTTCAGGTCAATAAATCCTACTAATTTTATAAGATTTTAAATCATAGGCAGTACAAAAGGTGAGCAGGTTGTCTGTATAACTATTTCAAGAACCACCCAGTTCTATCAGCAGACTTTGCTAAAGAATCCACAGATGTAATGGCCATACCATATCTTCAACGCTAAAAAAAGTTGGGAACTCAAACGACATGAAGCGAGAAAAGAACGGCAAAGCTTGCAACTGCATATTCCACATTTTTTATGTGCATACCCTAGGGCGCCATCAGAATTAGTGTAAAGGGCTTCGCCTTCACCAACTAACCATAACAAAAAATTTGGACGCGATAGTTAGTTGGTGAAGGCGAAGCCCTCGTTTGAATTCCCAACTACTTTTAGCGTTGAAGATATGGTATGGCCATTACAACTGTGGATTCTTTAGCGAAGTCTGCTGATGATAGAACTTGGTGGTTCTTCAAAATAGCTATACAGACAACCTGCTCACCTTTTGTGCTGCTTATGATTTAAAATCTTATAAAACTAGTAAGATTTATTGACCTGAAGCCGGCCCATACCCAGTTTTGATTAACTTCAATAAGGTCGAAATCTAGACAAATGCCAAAGACGGAAGGCCCGCCGTATTACACATGTTGTTTTTACACTTGCTGTAAACCATCTTTTTTGCATATAGTACAACATGCTATAACAAAAAATTTGGGCGCGATGGTTAGTTGCTGAATGCGAAGCCCTTTAGACTAATTCTGATGGCGCCCAAGGGTATGCACATAAAAAAGGTGGAATATACAGTTGCAAGCTTTGCCGTTTTTTTCTCGCTTCATGTCGTTTGAATTCCCAACTACTTTTAGCGTTGAAGATATGGTATGGCCATTACAACTGTGGATTCTTTAACGAAGTCTGCTGATGATAGAACTTGGTGGTTCTGGAAAAAGCTATACAGACAAGCTGCTCACCTTTTGTGCTGCCTATGATTTAAAATCTTATAAAATTAGTAAGATTTATTGACCTAAAGCCGGCTCATACCCAGTTTTGATTAACTTCAATAAGGTCGAAATCTAGAAAAATACCAAATTACACATGTTGTTTTTACACTTGCTGTAAACCATCTTTTTTGCATATAGTACAACATGCTATAACAAAAAATTTGGGCGCGATGGTTAGTTGGTGAAGGCGAAACCCTTTACGCGAATTCTGATGGCGCCCAAGGTATGCACATAAAAAATGTGGAATATGCAGTTGCAAGCTTTGCAGTTCTTTTCTCGCTTCATGTCGTTTGAATTCCCAACTACTTTTAGCGTTGAAGATATGGTATGGCCATTACAACTGTGGATTCTTTAGCGAAGTCTGCTGATGATAGAACTAGGTGGTTCTTGAAATAGCTATACAGACAACCTGCTCACCTTTTGTGCTGCCTATGATTTAAAATCTTATAAAATTAGTAAGATTTATTGACTTGAAGCCGGCTCATACCCAGTTTTAAATAAAAAAATAAATAAATAAAAAAACGCATGGCTTATGCAGACTTCTTTTTCAGGAATCTAGTTCCTTCAAAGCCACAACTCGTGTTAGAAAAAATCACCGAGAAGCGAGTAAACTTAGCTAAGATTTCAAGTGAATGGCTGCTTACGGAACAGAAATTGTATCCAGAGATTGAAGAAATAGTTCGTAAGCTCAATTCCGACGAGCAACAAGACGATTTAATTAAATCCTATGATTTAAGGAAAGGTATCTTACATCGCAAGATTCAAAGAAACAGTAGAACACGTTGTCTACCAGTAGTGCCACGAACATTTAGATCAGTGGTATAGGAAATAGAAAAATTTTTTGTTTTTGTCAAAAAATTAAAAAAATAATCTCCCTACATAATATAGGTAAGAAAATATTATTAAATAATGCATAATAATGATAAGATTTCATATTTGATGACAAATAACGAATTGCGCATCGCCTTCCATATTTTCAATAATAAAAAATAAAATTTCCAAATCGGCATTAAACATTTTTTTTTTCAGTGTATTCCAGTCAGCCGCTTTAAAAATGTGTAAGTTCATCAAATGCCGAACAGCAACTGATTTATTTTTTTTGCCAATCGTTTTTTTTTCTGGCAAGCATTGATCGAAATTTTTGCCGAAGTGACATTGCCGAACAAACAAATACAGTGTACGTGAATCGTGCGAACGGTCAAGTTGAGCGTGTTATGAGTACGCTTAAAAATTTGCTAACTGCTGTCGAATCGAGCCAAAGATCCTGGCAAGATGCACTTGGCGAGGTTCAGCTTGCATTAAATTCCAGTTAGTCGTGCAACTGAAGCGAGCCCGTTGGAAGTGTTGAGAGTGTTCCGTCCAAGTGAGACGATGAATTAAATTTATTATTTTGTTTTATTTGTAATTTTTATTTGAAAGTGAAGCAAATACTTTGTTGTTTTGTTAAAATCGTATAGTGCAATGATTCATTGTTTTGTTAAAATTAAGCAAATTTATGAATTTTGTTAAAAAAAAGAAGATTTTCTGTATGTTAGGGTTAAGAATAAAAGCTTAAGTTCAGTTTATGTTATGAAACACAAAAGGTGTCTTTGAATTTGATATTTGGTCATTACACGAGTATGTGTGCATGTCAGAATGGTTATCCCTCTATGAGAAACGATGGATATCCGTCTATGAGAGACGATGGTTATCCGTCTATAGAGAGACGATGGTTATCCGTCTAAGAGAGACGATGGTTATCCGCCTAAGACAGACGATGAATTCAGTTTAGAATCTTTTGTTACATAAGAAATTTGAATCTAAAATTGGGAGTACTACACGATGACGTGTCAAGATCAGTATGGCCGTGTCGGATCGTACTTGTGTGTGTTGCTGTATATGGGATTGCTGGTTTTCACCAGATTTCCCGACTTTATCATATTAAGTAATATTGCATCAGCCGCTTATTGCGCTCTGATTGGCCCTTTGCATTTTTGTCGCTTCAAGAAGTACCGTCTTAGCGAAACGACAGCGCTACAACGCTGTCGTCGTGTGTCGTTCGGAGCTATCCTGAGGAGTAACACTGGCGTTGTCAGTCAGATCAGAAACGTGAGAGATAAGCACCGAAACTCGCTTCACTAATCGATGAAGTTCCAACATATGTATTTAAATAAATCAACAAATGATCTCCTGTATGCAAGTAGAGTGTGTGAATGTGACAATAACATAATGAATGTGACAATAACATCGGCGGTATCGTCGATGGCGACGTCTCTGGCAACCGCATTTAAATTGAAAGAGAAAACGGTGGCAGCAGCGATCCGGTCCCCGATCAGCGTAGAATGGCGACTGGAGGCGATCCTGAAGGTGGTCGTGCTGCCGAAATCCCAGTTCTCCGGTGGATCCGAGGTCGTATTGGAGGTGAGTTTACCAGGAGTTGGCGGGCGGCCAATTACGATGCGCACCGTCTTCGGCTGGACCCTATCCGAAGCGTGCCATTAGACTTTCTGGTCTTGCACTCCTGCAAGGGGGGAGCATGTTTATGCCCAACGGGCAACACAAGGGTTAAGGGAGGCGAGCTTTCACCTTGCGCCGCTCTTCTGATGGTTCCCACCGCTCTCCCCACAAAAGTACTCCCCAAACTTCTCTCCAAGCGGGGCTTATTCCACGCTCTTAAATAAGTTAGTTTTTAGTTTAATTAGAAAAAAAATTTCTGCGTGTCCACATTTTTTTTGGAGGAAAAGAAAGAAGGAGAAAATTCATTTAGCTGACCTCGTTAAGAAGGAAGTTCTGCCCCACCTACAATCATTTGCTGAATTTGACGCCACAACACATGTTGGTAACTGTAAGTCATTTGTAGAGTTATCGCTACAACAAAAGTTCGAAACAGTCAAACGGACCAATGCATGTCTTAATTGTCTGCGCACTGGACATCGCGTTAAGGATTGTCCCTCACTCTCCCGGTGTAATGTGTACCGATCAGCTCATCACCCGTTATTGTGAATTCGCCCCACCCCAATAAATAACCTATCATCGACGGTTCAATCTGTCAATCCAATAGCTAATTCACAAAGCACTTCGTAACTAACAAATCCTGATAAAATAGGGATGCTTCCTACAGTATTGATTCGCATACTGGATAAGGCTGGGCAATTGCATACTGTACGAGCACTTTTAGATCCATGTTCTGAACTTCATTTTATTACAGAAGAGACTTCCAAGCGACTAAATCTATATAGGACTCGCGTATCTCAAGAATTCAGCGTCATTGCCGGAAAGAGTCAAGGAAGAGTCAGACACTGATAAAATAGGGATGCTTCCTACAGCATTGATTCGCATAATGTATAACACACTGTACGGGCACTTTTAGATCCATGTTCTGAACTTCATTTTATTACAGAAGAGACTGCCAAGCGACTAAATCTGATAGGACTCGCGTATCTCAAGAATTCAGCGTCATTACCGGAAAGAGTCAAGGCATCAAACAAAATGCGTTTGCCTCAATACGATCCACGCATTCATCATTCACTTGGCCCGTAATTTTGCCGTCATTAGGAAAATTTGTGCTCAGCAGCCACACGAGCAAATCGATACATCAAATTGGACCTTACCTTCGGATATCAATCTCGCCGATCTGAATTTTAACGAGCCCCACAAGATACACAATTTAATAAACACGAATGGGCTGTTTGCAGCAATCCTCAATGGTCAGCAAAGCTTAGGCGAAAACATGCCATATTTAATCAACACCGAATATGAATGGATAGTTGGTGGAAATTGGGAAACCACACACGAAAGGCCTTAACAGCAATGTTATTGGTGCAAGTCAACCCATTGCTTGATCTTCTAGTTAAAAGATGTTGGGAAAGTTGTTGGTAACCGGTAAACCAAAGATGAACAAGAATGCGAAATCCATTTTTTTAAAAATGCAAGTTTAGGATTTGATGGAATAATCGAAGTTCGACTTCCATTTAAGGAACCCCCTCAGAAATTAGGATTGTCCTACAACAACGCAGTACGGCGTTTCAGATCCGTAAAAAGTCGTCTCGACCGCGACGATCATCAAAAACAAGCATCTTAAAATTTCATCCACGAGTATATAAAACTTGGCCACATGTCTCTCAAACCTGCTGCAAGCCAGAACGAGCCGCATTATTACATACATAGCGTTACTACAAAACTAAGAGTTGTGTTTGACGCTTCGGCTAAAACATCATCAGGAAAATTATTAAACGAGCTTCTAATGATTGGCCCCACAGAATTGTTGAATAACAAGACCTAATTATAACATTTCAATCATTCCGTCTCAACAGGTATGCACTTACTGGCGACATAGCCAATATACCATAAATTTAAACGCATTGTAGCCATCAGAGGTGTTCATCATATTGCCAATTTGTATGCACACGATTATCCTGGAGGTGCTGAAACATTACGCAAAGATTTATATATGGATGACTAAACGGAGCTCATAGCATAACCGAGCTTCAACACAAAAAAATGATACAGTGCACATTGTGTTCTGAGGGACGCGTACAAACATACCTGCGAACGTCTGTATTTATTAAGGGGAAGTTTGAATTTGAACTAATTTTGATGAAGTTCTTTATTTGCTACATCAATCCACACAGTTACTATAGTCCTTTTTTACATTTCCCACAGGATAACCACGATAATACTATCAGCCCTAGCCGCAGCAGGGGCACGCATTACCAACTACTCCAATGCAAATTACATTCCCGTGCTAGACGGCAATATTTTAATATGGGAGCAACGCAGCTATCTAAGACACTCAACTAACCTGACCACATTCACAAAAATCATAATCGACACTATAAAAATATTTCAGTCCGGTTGCACCATCTACATAATAGCCCAGAATAAAACTTTTATGTAAGAAGGTCATTATTTTCCCTGTGATACATGGGGACACCATACTACTGATACACGACAACGTAGTGGCAGAATGCGACGACGGAGTGAAGGCGGTCACAGAATGCGTTACCAACAATCACGCAACAGTTTGCAAACTGGCTAAGCATGACACATGCGCTCGCGGACTACATTCAGGGCAATCAGCTCTATGCAGTACGTAGCCCAGTCACCTGGAACCCATTACAAGGGTTGACGAGGGAATAATTATTGTCAATAAGCTTGCGAGCATCAGCGTAAATGATGTTACCCCATGTGTAACAACACACCAAAGGAACTTATCCTATAGCATGTATTTAGCTAAAGATTCATATTCCCATTTATGTCTTAGGTTTAGTTCTCTTTTATTTAGCGAATATTCTTATGTATGAATTCAGTGTCTAATAAACCTCTACTCGAATAAAGTAATACTGGACATATGATTCTTTATGACCCAATTTCGTTTTATGTTTTTGTTTCGTTTCGTATGATTCTTTTGTGTATCTGATTTGGTCAAAAAAAATTTATAATTTGAAACATAGCAAATCTATTCTTAACAAATCCAAGATGGTATCGAGAAAAAACAGTGTTGCCGAAATTCGGGCCTGCGAATAAACTTTGTGCCACTGTACCACAAAACGGAACTCTGTCCGAACAAACAGAATGACGCTCTTTAAAAAACTTTAAAACTCTCTCTATCATCTTACTCTTGCGGTACTTTATTATACATAAGTAGATACATAATCGCGAAAAATACGCAGCTGCATTAAATACGTACATACATAAGAACCGCGTGTTCAGTTGTTTTTTCGTAGCCAAGAGGCCAAGACTAGAGTAAGTGAAATGAGATTGTACAATTATTAGTTATAAGAAATTTGTAAAAATGACCTGAAATTACTTGCAGAATTAATAAGCTTACGCTGACCTTACTTGAGGATTAAATGGATTAAATTTACTTCAAAGGCACTGGCGGAGCTAGATTAACTAGTCGAACAAGCAACAAATCTTTTTAATTTCTATGGTAAATTAAATTTACTCTTTCGTAAAGAATTTTGAGCAAATTCTTTAATTCCTACGGTGTAGTAGAGCTACGGAGACCTAAAGAGGAGGGACTTACACAAATCCCAAGGAAAGAACAAATTTTAAATTTACCACGCGTAAAATTACGTATAGACATGGCAACGTCTGGAAACTGTGGTCTGTGCCAGGAGCCGGCCAACCAGGAAATGCTCACATGCTCCAGGTGTGCATCTCAATTCCACTGCACCTGCTGCGGAGCGAAAAACAGTGCCACCTCGAGTTCCTGGATGTGCGAGACATGTCGCCACGTGTCTGATGAAGGCGAACATAACCTCGAAACTGAATCACATTTCAAGGTTAACCACCCAGGTAACAAAGATCAGTACGTGGAAGATGAAGCAATGCCGGAAGACCAGCAAATACTTTTGCAACAATTAGAGGACGAAATGTGCCTCGAAAGGGAATATCTTCGCCGTAAGTTCGCCCTACTCAACCCGAGAGTACAGTCAAACGGAGAAGCGAAGGACCACTCAAAACATGCTGCCGGAATACATCGATACACAATGATGACGGATGATAGTGCCACCAACACTCCACAGGCGACGAGTACCAGAGCGCAGAGCATGCCGTGCAAAACCAATGGCATAACACCACAACAAGTAGCTGCTCGACAATCAATGCCGAGGGAATTACCAGTTTTCAAAGGGGATCCAAGAGAATGGCCACTCTTTATAAGCACCTATGAAACTAGCATCCGGATCGGTGGATCTGTATCCATCAACGAGGAGAACGCTATGCGTCTGCAGAGATGTCTGAAAGGTAGGACACTTGAAGCCGTGCGAGACAGCTTACTATTCCCAGAATGAGAATGTACTTTGGACGCCCGGAACACATAATAAATCTGTTGATGGAGAATGTGAGAAATTCGCCTCCTCCAAAGGGCAAGCTAGAACCGCTGATCGAGTTTGCATTTGCGGTGAAAAATATGTGCGCTACCATTAGGGCAAGCAAGCTAAATGCGCACCTGAACAACCCTACGTTACTACAAGAGCTTATCGAGAAGACGGGACCTGATATGATGCTTAACTGGGCCCTACATTCAAAATCCATACCCTACCCGAACATACAGCACCTAGCGGATTGGTTGTTTGAGTTGGCTGAAGCGGCGAGTCGTGTATCCACGCTCAACAGAGGAGTGATGCATACACATACCGCAGCGCCTACAGAGAGCCATAAACACACATTCTGTGCAATATGCAAAGGACACCACAAACCAGTGTCTTGCGAAAAGTTGTTGCGGATGTCAGCCAGGTGGAACGCGATAAATAACCATCACCTGCGTGCTCAGTGCCTCAAAAACCACAAGGGAGCATGCTGGAGTCGCGTAGCTTGCGACATAAATGGCTGTAAAGCAAATCATCATCGTCTTCTTCACAAGGAGGTGACCGAAAGCGCCCTGCATAATCATCGTGGGTCACTAACCAACCAGCCAGAATGCTATGTTCGAATCGTTCCAGTCACTTTGCACTCCAATTCGAAATCCGTCGATATCTACGCATTTATGGATGACGTATCGACTCTAACACTTGTAGTAGAAAAATTGGCTGATGCGCTCGAAGTGAAAGGTTTCGCCAATCCCCTATGCATTAGATGGACCGGTGATGTTAGTCGGCAGGAGCCGGAATCCAAGCAGCTAAACTTGAGAATCTCAAAACAAGGACAGGGCAATAAATTATTTAAAGTAAATGAAGTCTGTACGGTTAAGTCCATTGGTCTATCAGCCGAGACGATGATAGCAGATAGGATAAAACAGAGATATCCGCATTTAAATAACCTGCCTATCCCGAGCTTCATTAACGCAATGCCTCAAATGATAATTGGCAGTAATAATCCGAGTCTCATAGCTTCGCTAAAGGTGCGCGAAGGAAAATGGCAGCAACCAATCGCTGCAAAAACGAGACTAGGATGGACTATATATGGCGGATCGGGACGATCTGGTGGAGGACTCAACCTGCATCGGTGTCAATGCGATCTGGATTTACATGAGATGGTTAAAAAACATTTGCTAACGGAAGAAAAATCACCGCCGATGTTTACCAAGTCCCCTGATGAAAAGCGATCTCTTCAGATTCTGGAGGACACTGTTAGTTACAACTCGCGGACGTACACCACGGGATTGCTTTAGAAAGAGTGTCCCTGTGTATTTCCAAATAGCCTACCGGTAGCAAAACGGCGACTCTTATGCATGCAAAAGAAAATGGCAGCAGACCCCCGTTTTGCAAATGAGCTACATAGTCAAATACAAAACCTGATAACCAAAGGCTATGCAAGAAAGTTGGCAGAGGAAGAAGTCGTGGAGAAACCAGAAAATGCATGGTACTTGCCCATTTTTACTGTACGAAATTCACATAAACCTGACAGGGTGAGATTGGTGTGGGACGCGGCAGCTCAATCATCGGGAGTAGCCCTAAATGACTTTCTTCTAAAGGGACCCGATTTGCTCGTGCCCTTGCTGCAGATTATGTATAACTTTAGAATGAGAGCAATTGGCGTGAGCGGTGACATCGCCGAAATGTTCCATCAAATAGCAGTAAGAAAAGAAGACGCTAAAGCCCAACGATTCCTATGGCAAAATCAAACAACAAGAGTCGTAGAAACTTTCCAATTAAACGTGTTGACATTTGGAGCCACGTGCTCACCCTGTATAGCGCACTACGTGCGCGACCTGAACGCTAAAAAACACGCAGACGAGTTTCCTTCGGCAGCTAAAGCTATTCAGAGAAGTCACTACGTAGACGACTACATCGATTCATGCCACTCAGAAGAAGAAGCCATTTCATTAGCGAAGGAAGTTAGAGAAGTCCATGCACGCGGGGGCTTTCATATGCGCAAGTGGTGTTCGAACTCCAAACGGGTACTCGCTGCACTTTGCGACCCAACAACCTACGACGAAAAACAGTTCTTCAACAGAAAATATTGGGTATGCGGTGGAGCCCACGTCAAGATCCCTTCACCTATGCACTAAAGTTTGTACGCCTGAAGCGCAACATAATAGCGACAAAGGTCGCACCAACCAAAAGGGAAATTTTACAAGTTTTGATGTCAGTTTTTGACCCCATGGGTTTTGTATCCTGTATAATGATATATCTCAAAATACTGCTCCAACAAGTTTGGCGATCGAAGATTGATTGGGATGAGGAAATACCACCCAATCTGCAGGATATGTGGCAATCATGACTGTCCTTCTTACCCTTGATAGAAAACGTGCAAATTCCGAGATGCTATTTTAAAAATTGCCATGCACAAGACTGCCGAGTTCAAATTCACGTATTCGTGGATGCGGGAGAAGACGCCTACTCTGCCGTTGCGTATTTCCGTATCGAACAAAATAACCAAAAAATATTTGAGTCTCGTTTCAGCCAAATCCAAGGTAGCTCCGTTGCAGCCGCTCTCGATACCCCGCTTGGAGCTACAGGCAGCAGTAACTGGAGCGCGACTGATGAAAAACATAATAGCACAACATGAAATCGACTTTGAGGAATGTTACTTATGGACCGACTCGAAAACGGTACTAGCGAGGCTCGATTGAGACCCACGACGATATCAACAATATGTAATGTTTAGAATAGCCGAGATATGTGAGCTCACAGAGGCCAGAAACTGGAGATGGGTACCAAGCAAACTAGATGTTGCGGACATCGCCACCAAACGACAACATAGGCCTGAAACATATACACAATGGTTCGAAGGACCCAGTTTTCTAAAACTACCACCAGCAGATTGGCCGCCGAAAACTTCCGATGAAAAGACAGTCACCGAGGAACTGCGTCCTCGTTTCCTTCACATGCGAGGGGAATCAGCAAGAATCAATTACGAGTACTTTTCAAAATGGAATCGATTGACAAGGGCAATTGCATGTTGGCTTGCCTATATGAGGAAGTTGATCATGAAAATACGTAAATCAAATGAGAATACAAATCAACTGGCATCCCAAATTAATGAAGCCAGAATGTTTCTATACCGGAACATACAACAAGAATGTTACAACCAAGAGTACACAGCCATCGAAAACGGCCACCACGTTTGCCGAAGCAGTCCATTATGGAGGTTACAACTCTTCCTTAATGACCATGGAGTATTGTGTGTACGCGATCGAGACAGTCGCTTCGCTGGCATCCCTGAAGGACGAATCGCTCTACCTACCCAACACTGGGTTACAAAGCTGATAGTCCGGCACTACCATGAAAAATATTATCACGTGAATCATGAGACAACCGTAAATAAGGTGAGGCAAAAATATTTTATTTCAAAACTAAGACCTCTCCTTAAAGGGATTCGTCGAAATTGCCAACAATGTAAGCTGAGTAGTGCTCGACCCATTCCACCCTTAATGGCGCCCCTACCGAGGGCTAGACTGGGTGCATTATTTTGGGCCGCTAACAGTTATCGATGAAAGAAAGTCATTGAAAAGATGGGGCATGCTGATAACCTGCCTCACAGTGCGAGCAATAAGCATTGACCGAGCGAGCATAACCGTGTTATACCGTATAACACCAAAAAAAAAATTCTCAGATGAAAGTCTTCTTACCGCCATGGCAGAGGTGAAAATGACGATAAACTCCAGGCCCCTGACATACGTGTCCCTGGACGACGAAGATCAAGAAGCTCTTACGCCAAATCACCTGTTGCTTGGCTCATCAAATGGAAACCGATTTGCGATCCGGAACAAATCGACTATAAATGGTCGCTCCGCCAGAGTGAGATGTTCGCCAACCTATTTTGGAAACGCTGGGTCAAAGAGATCCTACCAAACATAACACGAAGGTCCAAGTGGCATAAAAAAGTAAAGCCAATTGGTGTAGGCGACATCGTACTTATAGTGGACGAAAATCAGCGTCGTAATACCTGGACAAAGGGTCGAGTAGTCGAAGTGACCACCGCAGAGGATGGTCAAGTCCGCCAGGCGAAGGTACAGACACAACTAGGTGTCCTCTCCAGACCAGCAGTAAAGTTAGCAGTCCTCGATGTCGGAAAAGATGAAGCAAGCTCCAGTGGCTCGCTTGCTGGGAGGGGAATGTTGCCGAAATTCGGGCCTGCGAATAAACTTTGTGCCACTGTACCACAAAACGGAACTCTGTCCGAACAAACAGAATGACGCTCTTTAAAAAACTTTAAAACTCTCTCTATCATCTTACTCTTGCGGTACTTTATTATACATAAGTAGATACATAATCGCGAAAAATACGCAGCTGCATTGATATACGTACATACATAGGAACCGCGTGTTCAGTTGTTTTTTCGTAGCCAAGAGGCCAAGACTAGAGTAAGTGAAATGAGATTGTACAATTATTAGTTATAAGAAATTTGTAAAAATGACCTGAAATTACTTGCATTAAATTAAATTTATTTCAAAGGCACTGGCGGAGCTAGATTAACTAGTCGAACGAGCAACAAACAGATTTACATAAATGCTGTACAATTTTTTTTTTAAATTAATTTTTATAACGTTTAATATATTTGTTGAATCTACTATTAAAATAGAGCCTTACAACAAGTTTGAGATATTTTTCTTAGTCTAGTACTTAAGCTTAGCTCTGGGGATACTGCAGATGACCCTAATCAATCATTATTGAGTTGGTCTGTCATTTCGTTTAAGACGGAATTTTAAAGGAATTGGCAAGAGCATTTGAATGTGCATCCAGTTTTGCAATAAACTTTAGTTGCTGAGTACTTGCTCAGAACTTTTCACTCGTTGCAGAGGTCGGACGTGCTTTTTTTTGCGCTCATCAAATTTTGTTTGTTTCGCGTGATTAATAACTTTCCTTTAACTTTTAAACTCACTATCGGTTAACTTTAAATCTCATTCCGTGATTTCTTTTAGTCGTTTTTGTGCTTTTTGTTTCAATATACATACATAAATTAACTTACAACAATTTCTTGCATTAGCGGTGTTGTTGTTTAGCTAATCTCTTTTGCATTTGTGTCTTTACCGTTGTAACTAACTATCGCGCTCTTGCGTACAAATTGTTGTTGCATGTGTTTAATTTGATGCGCTCTCCCGCTCTTTCCTATTCATGTTTCATTTGCGCTCTCGTCTTTTGCCTACCCGCGACTCAGTGATACGTGTTTTTGTTTTTGTGTATTTTGGCTTACTCTGCACATTAACCCTTGTGTCAGAACTGGTCAGTATATTTCTTATACACATATTTGATTACCTTTTTTTTTATATTTTTTATTTTATTTCACATTCCTTTGTTTTTCTAAATTAAATTAAATTATTTTATATAATGGTTGTCTGCTCAAAAACTAATCGCATAGTTGCCACACGTTAAGAGTGCAGGTTACACAGGCAGAATCAAGGAGTCTATTGCTAAAGGTGGTGGCTTAAAATATGGATGTGATGCTTGCCGGGAGGTCGAGAATCAGATGCGCTCATTTATGAGGCGGACTAGAGATAGTTTTGACACTTTGAGGGCAGGTTTTAACAAACTCAAGCGGAATTTAATGCGGTGGTGACTCAGTTTAGAAGCTTATCGCTTATGAATGAGTCTCCGAAATGTAAAAGAACCAGTCCTTGGGGTGCTTCTTTATCTGTAGATCCGCCAGTGTCTCTTATCGTCCCCAACCAGCCTCAGGCACCGTCCTCTCCCAATGTACTGCAATTGATATCGTTTAAGAGCCCAGTGGTGATTAGTAAGGAATTACCGGTATCACCTGGGAATGATCTCTTAAAAACGATGCCAACTGTAGTTTCCGAAGTGTCCGGGCAATTACCCATTCCAATGGAAATTGCCGATGGCTCTAAAAGTATCGAGGGCCCCGTGAACAAGTTGACTGCTGCAGTGGGTGACTTGTCCAACGTTGCTGCTGCGGCTGACGCTTTGGGACCGCGGCCTCTCGTTGGCATACCACCTAAGAAACATATATTTGTTTGTAGGCTAGACCCTGTTGTCATATCTGATGATGTAATAGCCTATATTCGGAAGAAAGTTAACGTTTCGAATATTGCGGTGGAAAAGTTTCAATTTTTGGTATTCTCGGGACATCTCGTCCTTCAAAATTAGTGTTTCTGCCAATATCTTCGACATTAGATGTCGAGAAGAATTTCGGCCAAAGCATATAACAGTAAGGGAATATTTATTTATTTATTTATTTATTTTACGTCAACTAAGTCAGCAGTCGACGAAAAAGCTTAAGCTAAAATACAGATAAAAATTAATTCATGAAGGTAGCTTAGCTTTATGCACAACATCCCCGACCCGGTGGAGGTGTTTTATTTGCAACAAGGTGCCAGCTATGCCCCGATTCACAGCCAATGTGGTCAGGGATGAGTTGCAGCCGATCCAATATCCAGTCCAGAATACTTTCAGTGGTTACGCTGTAGATAATTAAAAAGTATAGCGCGAAGAGAAGTGACAGATAGATGAGGAGAAATAAGGTGAGAAAGGTTGTTAAAAGATTGGCAAAGAACACGAAGAGGTTCGTGAAGAGAGTAGTTAGTCAGACATCTACTAAGGTGAAGAGGAAAAAAGTTTCTGGTCCGACGTGAGGGAACACAAAAATATAGCGTATCTAGTAAATTGGTAGAACTGACTTCGCCGTTGACTAATTTATGTAGAAAGAGAATCCCAAATACGAGCCTACGGTTGTAAAGTGAAGGAAGATTAATAAGAAGAAGTCTGTCAGAATAAGAAGGTAGGCGAAGATTCAGGTCCCAATTAAGAAAGAAGAATCGGCAACCGATTTGCCTGCCAATAACAACAACTAACACTATTCCTGGCGAATCAGCATCTGCTGGTGTGTCAAGAAACTAGTTTCGTTCCTTAAGCTGGGTTACCAGAACGTTAGAGGACTGATATCTAAGCTTCCTAATCTTTATGTAGATAGTATTTCTTTTGAAGATAATATTCTTGCTTTTACGGAGACGTGGCTAAAACCTGACATTGTTGATGCATCGCTCTTTTCCACAAAGTTTTCTATATTCAGAAATGACCGGATTTCTCTGGCGTTCTGATAGCTGTTGATGCTGCTTTATCATTTAAAATAATTCAATTTTCTTATACCCAGGAGATTGAGTTTGTCGGTGTTAAAGTAAATCTTAAATCTTGTAATGCTTTTATTACTTGTTCCTATATTCCCCATCGTCAGACAGTATGGTCTGTTTAAATCATTTAGAGGCAATTTAGTTTGTCTCCCCTTTAGTTTCTAGTCAAGACATGCTTATAGTTTTAGGTGATATTAATTTACCTGCTTTGTCATGGTCACTAACAGATGAATCTACCATGTTGCTGCCCTCTTTGTCACATGACTTTGTTGATGGCCTTCTAGGCTTATCTTTAACCCAAGTCAATCCTGTCTTAAATTCTAATGCAAAGTCGTTAGATCTTATTTTTGTATTGGATTCTTCTTATTATGATGTTTCTTGGATCGAACCTTTTGTTGTTCCGAAAATGAATTCCATCCAACATTGAATTTAAAAATTGATTTACCCTCACTATCAACATTACTTGGTTCAAATGAGTTACCTCTAACTAGATGTTTTCGTAAGACTGACTTTGCCAGCCTTAAAGAAAATATTTTAACTACCAATTGGTCTTATCTGTGCAATTGTAGAGATATGAACTCAGCTATTCTTCTTCTTTTATGAAACTCTGAATTCACTCTTCGATATTTGTATGCCTCTTGGTAGGCAAGAGCGATTTAATAAACCTCCCTGGTTCTCTCGAGAGTTATCCAATTTGAAAAATGTGAAGACTCGATATTATAAGAAGTTTCAAAAAACACGTCGTTCATCTAATTACGCTCTGTATACAGTTGCTCGTTCAAAATTCATGATGCGTAATACATAATGCTATAAAAATTAGCATTAGCGCTGTAAGCTTCAGTTTTCTTCTGACCCTATACAATTTTATAATTTCGTTAATTCTAAACGTAAGACCTCTGTGCACCCATATTTTTTGTCCTTTGAAAATAAAAAAAGCGAGCACTGATCAGGAAATTACCGATATGCTTGCGAGTTTTTTCACAACAACTTATTCCTCAACGGAATATCGAGCAAGTCCGTATCCTTGTCATTTAAAAAAGGCTAATTGTATTTTTAATCCAGTAATTGATGAAAGTTCTCTTCTTAGTAAACTTAAACTGGTTAAACCTGTTCATTCTCCGGGTCCAGATGGTCTACCTAGATGTGTACTCAGGTTCTGTGCAAACGCATTATGTAAACCCATTTTGAAATTGTTGTCAATTGTCTGTCAAATCTTTCCCTTTTCCATCTATTTGGAAGGAGTTGTTTATCATTCCTCTGCATAAAAATGGCAAAAAGTCCGAAGCCTCTAACTATAGGGGTATTTCAAAATTGTCCGATATTCCGAAAGCTTTTGAGAAAATTATAACTTCGCAATCGAAACATTTTTGCAGCTCTATTATTTCGCCATCCCAACATGGGTTTGTGAAACTTAGATCTAAAACCATTAGCCTTTTTAGAATTTACCTCTATAATCATCAAGGGGTTCAAAAATGCTAAACAAACTGAAGTCATATACACCGACTTCAGTAAAGCCGTTGGTTCTGTTAATCATACCCTATTACTTTCTAAAGTAAATGACATGGAAGTCTTATTTTTCCTATTCCATTCCTGTAACATCTGGGGTACCTCAAGGTAGTCATCTTGGCCCCCTGCTTTTCACTTTATTTATTAACGATCTTCCATCAGTCATTATTCATTCGCGTGTGCTTATGTATGCTGACTATGTTAAGCTTTGTCTTACTTATAAAGAAACAGATTTATTTAGTCGGCTACAAGCTATCTTAAACATTTTCAATCCTGGTGCCAGTTTAAATTATTAAACCTTAACACTACCAAATGTAAGGTGTTGAGTTTTTATCGTAATTCTCCTCAACTGGTCACTTATTTTGTAAACAATAGTCCTTTAAAAGGTCCAAATAATATGAATGATTTGGGCGTACTTATGGACCATAAGTTAAATTTAACATAAGTTAAATTTTAACACCCACGATCACAAAGGCCATGAGTGGTCCGGTTTTCATTAAAAGATGGTCAAAAGAGTTTGATGACCCCTATACCACTAAAGTTCTTTTTAGATCGCTTGTCTGTCCTATTTTAGAGTATGAATCTTGCATTTGGTCACCTCAATATGAGTCGCACCAGATTAGACTTGAATCAGTTCAAAAGCAGTTCTTGCTATTTGCTTAAGCTGGGATTGGAATGTCAATTCGCCTTCGTACTCTAGTAGAGTTCTTTTGATTCTCCTTCCTTCCTTAATTAACCGTAGAATTAGCTTGGTGTTATTTTTATGCACAAGCTCCTAATCGGTGATATTGACTCGCCTGAGTTATTCACTCAGTTAAATGTAGACAGAGTAGAAATCCTATTATACCTTTAACCCTTATTCGTTTTTCTTCTAACTATGCCATGCATGAACCTTTTAGAGTCCTGTGCTCTGGTTACAACCTTTTACTCCCTGTAATCTGCTCAGACTCTTCTATTAACACACTTAAAACATCTATCCTTTCCTATTTAGTTCATAGATAGCTGTAGTATTATTTTGTTTGTCTGTTTTTTCCATTGTGTATCCGTCCACGCGATTCGTGCCGTGCGTTATACGGCTGCACCCGTCGGTCGGTCGGGTGGGAGGTGGGCAGCTATCTGCTTGGGCTCGCACTCACAAGCTTTGCTCTGGTGTTGAACGTACTGCGCATAGTATTGTCAACGTCCGCTAAATGTTAAAAGGTGGGCAAGCAAATGGCAAAGTGAGCCAAAACAACAAACCGGGAATTCCCCAGTTTTGATAGCATAGCGTAATTAGAACGAAAGGTGCTGACACCTTTTGGAAAAAATAAGTATTAAAAAAACTAACGACTCTTGGGCAACGCAACAACGAAATCTAAAGACGCATAATGAAAATTAGTGCTAATTGATCAGCGACGCAAGTTCGAAAAAACGCAACGCAAAGCGAGGTTTAGGTGTAGTAAAAATTAATGCTTCACTTTCTTACATGACAACTTTAAAAATATTTTGCAACCAATTATGTTTTGTCCCTATAGGGTAATGTAATGTAATGTAATATAAATGTAATATATACATGTGTGCACATATATGTATACAAGTTAGCAGTTCCCATGTCCTTTTAGGTATTATCTTGATCTTCCTTCTGTGAGGACTGAGATTTGGGTACTCAGGATGTTCAAAGTTGGTTAAAACAAACACTTGGTTTAAACGTTAAAGGACTTGGTTTTTATTCAGTATTAACTACCAGTCACTTGTTCAGTGTCTAACTTAAGACTGAATAAAAACCAAGTATTATACCGTATATAAAGGAAATTATTGGTCGAGATTCCAAGGCCCTCCTTGTCGAAAATAAATGACATAACTAAGAAAATTAGGCTGGAACGGCAAACTTGCCCAGGAAAAAGGCAATACGAATACCTTCATCAAAGACATAAATAAGAATATCAAGAAACACATCGTCACCAACAACAATAAACGCTTTTGGCACTGAGACCCAAGAGATAACGGGGCAAATATTGGCTATCCATCTGGATAATACCTTGTTCGGTTATCAACGCCGGGACAGCGACAATGCCGTACGGAACTCAATCATCGAGGAAACAGTCTGATAAAACGGAACACCATTTAACCAGAACTAATCAGGATTATCAGGATTATCAAGTCGCTCTGGAGAACTCCAATAATAAGTATAAGGGTGAGAGGTTAAATTTTATCAATTCAGACAGGTACAACATGCCTAGAATGCACGAAAGCGATACTCTGAAACAAAATATCCTTACTACAGAATCAAAACTATGATGCAGTAAGACAAGTCGCAATACCAGAAACTGCTGAATGAGTTCGGGGTAGTATACCCGCCCTCATTAGAAGTCACGTTGACAACACACACATCCGAAACCCTTAGGTACATTGTGATCCATTTTAATCAACACTATCCACTTGTTCCATTACTGACTTCCTATACCTAGAGTAAGCACTTGAACTTTCTATCACATATTCTTTGTGAGCAACCCGTTTCTGCTGTCTTCACCGGAAGAGCGACCTACTCTTAACATCTTCTCAACCCCCTCTTGAGGTATATTTAAGGCTCCGATATCTGAAAGAGCCTCAGTCTTAGTTTAGTGTTAGTCTGGCCTCGGAACCAGAGGTTCATTCAAGTAAAAAACGAATTATAGCTTTAAATCAGGCTTCTGTGTAATTAGTTTCATGGTAAACTAGTAGTTAAAGAAAAAGTCTTGTGTGTCATCTCCCATGTACATCCGAAGAATCATAGCAACGCCACACCCCGACTAGGACCTGGATAACAGACTCGTAACTGGCTCGTAATCTCCAGATTCGTATCCATGGACCAGACTCGTACCTAAGACTCATAATTTACATATATATTTTCGTTGGCTTTCTTTGTGTCTCCCCCTGGTCTAAAATTAAATCCTGTCTCGGCCATAGAAGCCCAAAGTCTTGTGTTGAGGTGTTTTTCAGGTATTTTTAAATTGTCATTATCGTCCACTATATTCGGATTCTGCAAATAATTCTAAGATATTTTTACCAAGAAACCATATACATACAATTAATTCTTAGCCGCGCAAAGGATCCCAATGCGGACGTGTAAAAATAATTGCTCTGAAGACGACCACCGATTAGTGGCCGAAATATATCGGAAAAAGAAACAAAAACAAACAGTTTTTAATTTTTTTCAATTTATCCAAAAAATTGACCTCGAGCCGGCTAAGCTCTATACAAACAACCAACAGGTGGCTAAATCGAACAATTTATATATTTAAGTTATTTAATAAAAGTAAAGGTATTTAATAAAAAAAATTCAAATTTGAAAAAAAGAACAAAAAATAAATAATTGACATTGCACGAGTGCGTAACATACGCATTATACATAGCATTTCATTCAAAACTTTAAAACTGTTCCAAAATAATGAAAAAATTACGAAAATTGATTTCCCGAAAATGACCTCGAGCCTGCTCATTCGAAAGATTCAAATAAATAGGTCGCTGAAATAAATTTCACATACCGCACGTACGGCACACGCTTACAAATTAATTGTAAAAATAAATATCAAAGAAGCTAACTTCGGCTATGCCAAATTTTATATACCCTTGCAGTCCTTGGTAATAATTTTTTGACATTTTGAAATTTCTTTCCCTGCAACTCAATTCATCAATACACAAACAAAACATTCAAATTATTTCTCTTTTTATAATAAATTTTCCTTCTTCTTGCATCATTCCCTAAGCAAAGCACAACACGCATACACATACAGTTCTTGTAGCGCTGCGTCTGTGTGTGTGTATGCATGTGCTCTGATTGAGCAGCAAGCAGCGCTGTTTGCTGCCGGCAGCGCTGCTTGCTGTCTACTACGTCATCATTTGAACCGATTTGTATTGACTGTAACTTGTGTTCTATTTATTTTGGGATATGTCAATTTATGTCAAATTCTATCATATTGGTAAATTTCATGGGTATACTCCAATTTTTGCAAAAATGTTTGTTCTAGAGCTATATGATATAGTGCTCCGATCCTTACGATTTTCTCACCCGGGTAATAAAAAGGCCACAAAAAAATTTCATCCCAATAGCTCTTAAGATGGCTGAGTAAAACGCGTACGCACAGACAGACGGACAGACGGACATGGCTATATCGAGTCAGCTTCTCATGCTGATCAAGAATATATATACTTTATGGGGTCGGAAACGTCTCCTTCTGTGCGTTACAAACATCTGACCAATTTTATACTACCCTCTGCAAGGGTATAAAAATGTTTGGAACTTTGTTTCCAAAAAACAAATATTGTATACACATAATACTACAGCGTGATGCTCAGTTAGTTTGAACAATGCTTCTTCCACTAATCTGTTAACGCTTGTCGGACTATGAAAACAAAAAATTAACTTTGGAGTTGTAAGCTATGCTTGCCTTTCTTAGCTTCATCCAGTTACACAAATCTAAATTGTGGCATGGCCTTAGAGTTTTAGAGTGGTTAGCCAAGCCTGCTGATAAGAGAATTTGGTAGTTCTTCAAACAGCGCTAAACAGACAATCTGCACATTTGTTATTTTCCCGAAAATAACCGTGAGCCTGTTCATTTGAAATTACAACTTAAATTATTTAACATTTATGTTTTAATATTCTTAGTTTTGGTATAGTGGTCCAATCTGAATGAATCCGAGATATACAACCTGCACTATATGCAAGCCCTCATGCAAAATTTCAGCTCTGCAGCTCTTACGGTCTAGGAGGTGTTTGCGCTTATCCAGACGGACGGACAGACGGATGGACATGGCTATTTGAACTCGTCTCGTCGTGCTGACCAAGAATATATATAGTTTATATGGTCGGCCACTCTGGCGGAGTGACTGTTGTGAATTTCATTTCGCCTTCGTATATTTATTATATTTATTTGTATAGGTTGACCGTGTGTTTTCTTTATGAATAAACGCTATATGTGAAGAATCTCAACCCTGAACTCATCAAATATTGGCAACGGGCTATGCTGCAAATTGTTGCCCCAGTTTTCCGATCTCCTTTATACATCAGTCCTTTAAGCCGGATCTCCTTCCCTTTCTCTAGCTAGGATCGGTGGAAAATCTCATAATTCATCCCGTTCGTTAATAAAAATATATGTCCTTGCAATCCTTTTCAATAATATTTTTACATGTTAAAAATTCTTTTTCTGTAACTCAATTCATCAATACATCAAAACCTTTAAGGTCCCTTTTTATTTCGCTATATTCTCAGTTTGTGTTTCTTCTTCTTTCCCCATGCCGTTTGCAAACCAATTGTTTGTGTACGTCAGCGTTCGGCACGCCTACTCATACAGCTTATGTAGCGTTGCGTCTGTATGCGTATGCTCTGCGGATATCGAGAAATGAGGTAGTAGGCTGGCGGCAGCACTGTCGGCAGCGATTGAGCAGAGACGATTTATATTAATTGTTTCTTGTGTTCCATTTATAAAGCACTGATCGAAGGAGTTATAAGATCCTATACCAACAAAATACTTTATATTTCATTAGTCCACCCCGAATTGTATTTGGTCTCCTCAATATGAGTTTTATCAAAATAAATTAAAATTTGTACAAAAACAGTTTTTACTTGTTGCCCTTCATGATTTACGCCGGAATCTAAATGTACAACTTCAAGCTTATTCTAGCCGACTTCAGTTAATTAACCTACCATCGTTAATTCATAGCATTATGCTTGGTGTAACATTTCTTTACAAACTTTTGAATGGTGAGATTGATTTTTTCGAGCTGTTGAGCCAGATTAATATTTCTGTTTAATCTAGAAATACCCGCAATTACACACCGCTAACACTTTTTTGTTCACTTGGGCGCTACTATGTAACGACGGGCTTTGCCACGTTATCGGTTCGGTTCGGTTATAACACTGTGATAGTTAAAAAAAAAAACATGACAAAACTCGATAGTTTCACCCCTTTTCGGGTCCTGCAAATAGAACTGTATCATTAGATTTTTAAGTTATCACGATAGTTTCATACAACATTTTATGCGGAAGTTTTTTAACCCTTGCAAAAAGGGTCAAAAGTGTGCAACGCATAGAACGAAGCATCTCAGACCATATAAAGCATATATATTCTTGATCAGCACGACGAGACGAGTTCAAATAGCCATGCCCGTCCGTCCGTCCGTCTGGATCAACGCGAACTCCTCCGAGACCCTAAGAGCTACAGAGCTGAAATTTTGTACGGCTTGTATATACTGCAGGCGTTGTATATCTCGGATTCAACCGAATCGGACCACTATATCATATAGCTCCCATACAAACTGCAAAGTCACGAACAGTGACTTTCTCAATAACTTCATTAATTTTATAGCTATTGTCATAAAAGTTGGTATTTGTCAGTTTTGTGTTCTTATTAATAATTTTGCCAAATTTGATCAAGATCGGCTGGCTATATCATATAGCCCCCCATACAAACGGCAAAGTCACGAACAGTGCCTTTCTCAATAACTTCATTTATTTTATAGCTATTGTCGTAAAAGTTGGCATTTGTCAGTTTTGTGTTCTTATTAATAATTGTGCCAAATTTGATCAAGATCGGCTGGCTATATCATATAGCTCCCATACAAACGGCAAAGTCACGAACAGTGCCTTTCTCAATAACTTCATTAATTTTATAGCTATTATCGTAAAAGTTGGCATTTGTCAGTTTTGTGTTCTTATTAATAATTGTGCCGAATTTGGTCATGATCGGGTGACTATATCATAGACCTCCCATAGGAGCGATCGGTCGAAAACAGTGAATTTTGTCAAAAAGTTCGTTATATCCTATGCTTTCGCAAACATTAGACTTTTTGGATAAAACGTTTTTACACTTTGATATCTATGGGTAAGGAAAGAATTACCAAAACAGTTGCAAGGGTATACAAACTTCGACGCGGTCGAAGTTAACCCCGGCCCTCTGGTTGTTTTTTCAAGTTTCCCCTGTTTTTCGAAATGGGTTTTTGCTTCTAAATTCTAAGATATTCATTTTTTTTACAAACTTATTTTAACAAAAGTTTTTAGGATTGAACGGGCTACAAATGTTGGAAAGACATCTAGCCCATATTTCTGTCCCTACCCGAGTTTTAAACTAAAATGTCAAACAAATCCAATCTTGTCTGAATTTTTTGTATATCTTGATTCGAAGTTTGTTCATAATATCAGAACTTATCTCGCTCAATGGCAGCAAGACTTATATATGTTCTGGATCTACATTACGTATCATACGTAATAAATACATATCTAAATTACGGCTTGCAATTTTTGAAGAGTGGGCGAATTATATTTTTAACATCTCTCTATAACCTGTTGTTAACCCTTTATGCTTATATACTGAACTCTATATTACATTAAATTTAGTGTGTATACTCTTTTAGTATAGTTTGATAAAATCTGTTATTAAAGTAAAGTAAAGCATTAAAGTCGAAACTGAAAATAGCCAAGTTATACATATGCATAAACGTGTTTCACTTAGTAATATTAGCGGAAATGGCTTTTGGCCGGTGGCGGCTCCAGAAAGCTTCTGTGCTTCCAAGTATGGGCGATCTGTGTTTATTAAGAAGCATGTTAACAGAGTTCTAAATACATGCAAAGTTAAAACTTGTTGTTAGAACTTCAATCGAAGCGTAGTTTCGATCAAATAGTAAATTAACAGATTAACATATTCGAAAAAAACATTACACTATTAACAACTTGCCAATATTAGGTGTTAAACGCAAAACCACTGAAACATCCGGAAATTCAAGAAAAACATTCATCTAAAGATTGAATCTGATGCAAATGAATGGAATGAGCTGGCTAAAAAAACATCAGTCAAAGTACTGTTTTATGACGTTTGAAAGAAGTATGTACCACGACTTACCGAACGAAGGAAATTCCTTACTCTTAAGTAAATAAAGCGAAAAGATCGGACTACCAGCATAAGCTAAAAGAGTTTTGAAGAAGCGTTCTTTGGACAGATAAAAGTTCCTTCTTAGAACAAAAAAAAAAACAAAAATTAGGCAAAACGTTTGCCTAACAAAAAGTCATTGCGTGGGTTCTGTCATGTTCTGGATATGCATTTCACATAATGGGTATGGTTACTTGATTCCCATTGAAGTCTCGATGAATGAAGGCCAATATGGACATTCTTTCCCTCTCAGAGACAGGCTTATCGATAAGTCGTTCATCATTCTGCAACAGGATGCATGTCACAAAAAGCAGAATGGTGACGAAATCTTGAGCAAAAACAAAAAAGAAACAATTTCTGCGATTACTTCCCCTCGTAAAGTAACGATAACCTCCAAGGTAATCTTTAAAATTTATTTATGTGATCTGAAAAGCATTCTTCAATCTGTTACAAATATTTCAGCGACTAAATTTGTAGTTTTGATGGAATTTGCTGATTAGATATTTTTGTAATCACACAAATTTTTTTGTAAAGGTACAAACATTGACTGGGCAACATTGTCGTTTTTTATACCCTTGCAAAAAAAGTATATAAATTTTGGTCAGAAGTGTGCAACGCATAGAAGGAAGCATCTCCGACCAAATAAAGTATATCGGTGGAAACAGTAACTTTGAGTTCAAATAGCCATGTCCGTCCTTCTGGATCGACGCCAACTCCTCCTAGCCCGCTAGAGCTACAGGGTTGAAATTTTGCATGTATATCTCGGATTCAGCCGGATCGGACCACTATATCATATAGCTCCCATACAAACGGCAAAATCACGAACACTGACTTTTCTCAATAACTTCGTTATTTTTCGAGCTTTTGTCGTGAAATTAAATATTGGTAAGTCTATTAAACCTACAAACGACTGTGCCAAATTTAACCAAGATCGAGTGACTATATCATATAGCTCCCATAGGAACGATCGGTCGAAAACAGTAACTTTTATGAATAACTTTGTTACTTTTGACGCGGTTGCATTCAAATTAAACTTCAGTTAGTTAACAGATACATAGTTAATGACTGTGCCAAATTTGATCAAGATCGGGTGATTATATCATATAGCTCCCATAGAAACGATCGGTGGAAAACAGTGATTTTGATTAATAACCTCGTTATTTCCAATGCTAAGCCGTTCTTTCGCAAACATTCGATTTCTTAGAAAAACGTTAAAGCGTTTATCCATTTTGAAGACTTTAGGTAAGAAAAGAGTAACAATAAACTTGCAAGGGTATACAAACTTTGACGCGGTCGAAGTTAGCCCGGGCCCTCTAGTTTGCATACCATACACCCATAGGTATATTAAAGTCGCCAAAATGTATGTATCGGGCAGAAGGACGCTTTTCGGACCCCATAAAGAATATATATTTTTCATCAGTATCAACAGCCGAGTCGATCTAGCCATACCCGTCTGTCCGTCCGTATAATCGGGTCAAGTTTATTTCAAATGTTTGCCACGCCCCTTTCCGCCCCCGCAATTAAAAAAAAACGTTTATCTCAAAAACTATTGACCCTAGAGACACCAAATTTGGTATGTATATTTGCTTAGTAAATGCGTAGACTTTGTATATGTAAAAATTTTGCCATGCTCCTTTGCGGCCCCGCAAACACTATACTTACTAGAGACACCAAATCTGGTATGTATTTTTTATGTGTAAAGATTTGGCCACGCCCCTTTCCGCCCCCGTAATTTGAAAAAACTCGATTAACTCATGTAATTTTCTACTTTGTGCAATCAAAGTTTGTACACTTAAAATTGAGACTAATATCCAGTAAAATACCAAATTTGATCAAAATCGGACTAAAAATAGCCAAGTTATGCATAAAAACGTTTTTCCATAAGAACGGAGTTGGCCGTTGCCTGATACTAAGGCATGCTTGTAAAAAGCATGTGAACAGAATTTTTTAAAACACGTAAGTGCATGTGTTATTATAAATTTAAAATATTTGATTTACTGGTGTATGGTATGCCTAAGTCTGCGAGACGACTTACATGCTTCATTTTTTCTTGCTTAAGTTAAAGTCTTAAGCATTCATTTGTTTGCATTTGTTGTGGATATGGTTCGGACAGTGCGTCGAGTGTTATGGGAAAATCAATTTGTACGCTCGAAGCCCCTAGAAAGTTTCGGTTACACTGGTTTTTCTAAAGGAATGAATTTTGGCCCATGTAAACATGGAAGAACACAAGGCTTGGAGCACAATCCGCAATACACCACCAAGACGGTTAAACATGGTAATAAAGTGTTTGTTTTTTGTTCATTAAATAATTAAAAACACTCCCAATTATCAATATGTATACCAAACAATCTTAACCGGGGCTAGGAGCTATATGCTATAATTAAAATAGACCACTACACATTCATCGTCTAGAACTCCGCGAGAACAGACGTCTATCTATCACTCGTTTACATCCCACTTTCTTTTTTGTTCTGTTTCTATTCGACCATCAAGTAGTGAGCTGAATCTTTTCCATTTGCGACTAAAAGAAAAAACAGTAAAACCATGGCCCCAGGGCCACCCATAGGTAGGGAAAACATGTTTTCCTTACTAAGTGATAGCCCAAAGACTAAAAAGAAAAGACAATTTCAAAAAACACCAATCGAGTTTCCAGATCTGCCAGAAGTCACAGCACAAAACCCTAAATACATCATCTTAGCAGCTAAAGACACACTCAAAGCCATGTCAGAATACTCCTGCTTTGCAGTACATAGAGCAATTCAACTAATCAGCAAAGACATTATCTCCATATCTACCTTACGCGACGGAAACCTTCTCATGCTTGTCAAAAACAAAGAGGTGGCCGAAAAGTTCTTGAAAGCAAACGAACTTCCCGGTATATGCAAAATTACCTGTAAACTGCACGAATCACTAAACAGCATCAAAGGTACCATTTATGCACCCTTCCTATCAGAAAATGAAATTGTACAAGAATTAAAATCTCAGCACGTGACCTCGGTATACAAATTCAATCGAATGACTGACGGCACACCAAAACCCTCAGGTGTTGTCTTGTTAACCTTCGACTTGTACACACTCCCCTAACAAACTTGCAATTTCTTGGAACACTGTAAAAGTACGCGAATATATTCCAAATCCGATGCGCTGCAAAACCTGTCAGCTATTGGGTCATACGGCCAAAAACTGTAATAACCACG
Organism: Drosophila equinoxialis; assembly: GCA_018150345.1. NCBI lineage: Eukaryota > Metazoa > Arthropoda > Insecta > Diptera > Drosophilidae > Drosophila > Drosophila equinoxialis. The sequence continues at coordinate 1,161,453 of JAECWI010000481.1, forward strand.
CCAGTTGCGTAAACTGCAACCTCCCCCACATTCGCCAAGCGATTGCTCTCGATTACAGTGCGCAAACTGCGGAGAGGAACACGCAGCATCTTCACCCACATGCAAAAAATACCAAGAACAGAAAGACATACTAAAAATAAAGACAATAAGGAAATGCAGCATACGCGAAGCTAGAGTTCTTCACAAACAACAAAAAAACACCATCAACTCTTTCAGTTACTCCCAGGTTACTGCCTCCACTTCCACCCCCCGACGATCGAAACAAAAACACAAACCACAAAAGAAAGTACAAAAACTTTTATCATAGCAAAGAACAACGAGCAACCAAAAACAAAAACACCCACGCTACCTAATACCCCCCCTACCTATTACTCCTCCTCAACCACACTCCAACAACGAACTGACGTTCACAAAAACCAAAGCGAATACACCAAAAAAGAAACACAACCGACCACAAGTAAAAACAACAATAATCACATCTCCGGCTTTTAACTTGCCTTCTCCAACAATTACAACTTCCAGCGATCCAAATACCAGCGAATCAGACGACTCTATGGAAGATCTTGACTCTTAGTTAAGTCTCTACCTTTTGTCTCTCTTTCCGCATACATATAACTTCTATTCCCTTTCCTATTTTAATGACCCTTAAAATACTACAATGGAATATGAATGGATATGTAAATAATTATCAACAACTCATTTTACTTATCAAAGACACGGACCCAGATATTATATGTATTCAAGAGTCTCACATTCCACACAATAAAAGCAATGTTATAGTTCCTAAGACATACAATGGCTATTTTAAAAATCTTCACTCTATAACAACAAACAAACAAGGAGTTGGCTTCTTAATCAAACGTCACATTCCACATAAACGTTTTAGGAGATGCACTTCAACTAAATTTAAACACAAAAATTACGATAATTAACACCTACATACTACCAAACCAAGACTTTACAGTAAATGACCTACTTCTCCCAATATCCAATTTTAATACTCCTATATTGCTATGCGGGGACTTTAATTCACGTAGTACACTATGGGGATCCTCAACAACCAACTCCCGAGGAAAAAGAATCGAAAAGCTCATCGAAAGAGCTGATCTTGTTCTGCTTAACGACGCACAGTTGGGCCTTTTGCTGGAATAGCGTTGCAAAAATACGTTTTTTCATAATCGCGTTTGGGAAAAATGATATATGCAATCGATAGGAAATACTTCAGAGATTATGAATCCAAAAAATTTTTGAAATCGGTTGAGATTCATGGGTTCTAGAGGCTTCCAAAGTTGAGACATTTTTAGTGAATGGGAAAAAATGATAATTTTAAAAAAAAATCGCAACTTTAAAACTGAATATTGGGCGATTTCAACAATCGATCTTGAATTTTTGGTTTTATCTGAAAAGTATGTTCTTTATGAATAGCATGTTTCATAAATTTTAATAATTACTTAAATCGTTATTGAACTAGAAGCGTTTAAAATATGTACTAAATATTGTCATTTTTTGAACTTTGGTGGAATAAAACTAGCAAGGATCAACGAGTATCAATACCGGACACTAGGTAGGTGAAATATTTACCTATCAGATGTATATAGTCCCAATATGCGGAGACCTGCGACAGCGAAGCGTAAGCCATAAAACTAAGGCAACCTCGCCTAAAAAATGCGCTGCAGGTATAAGGAAGAAGAAGAGCGCATGCGTATCGGCCTGTAGCTTCTTTGTATTTGAATGATAACATTGCGTAATGCTGTTTTGCAAATACTACCTGTTTAGAAATATGCCTTTCTACAATGATAAATTGCTAATTGACATAAACTGGACGTTTTTCCCGGATACAAAAAAATTGGATTCGCCAAGAAGGAAGCAGTACCGGCAAATAAAATTATAACAGAGGTATCTGTAGAAATAAAACTCCAGGATTTAATGGATCACACTGCGAGGCGTCTTGTTGAAAGTATGCCTGATGGAGAGGTGGATCTTCTTCCCGAAAATTTGACATTACTCAACAAATGGGGATGTGATGGATCATCTGGACAAAGCGCCTACAAGCAGATTATACACACAGAAGACGAAGATATTTCTGATGAAAATATGTTCATGGCTTCTGTAGTTCCTTTGCGCCTAAAAAGTGAAAGTTCTGAACATTGGAGAAATCTTCGACCGTCATCGACCCACTATTGTCGGCCTTTGTTATTCAAATATGCAAAGGAGTCCTCGGAATTAATCAAATCAACTGTTGGCGACATAAAAAGTCAAATAAGCCAACTGAAACCTGCTGTTTTCCAAACCAAGAGTGGAAAAACATTTACGGTTAACTTTGAGTTTTTCCTGACAATGATTGATGGAAAAGTGTTAAAAGAAATTACAAACACTTCCTCAACTTTAAGGTGTCCAATTTGCAAAAGAACTCAAAAAGAATTTCAGAACTTAGACGATTCAATGAGTGAGGAGAACTGCTACGAATATGGAATTTCTCCGTTGCATTGCAGAATAAAATGTATGGATTTTATTCTGAAGCTAGCTTACACACTTCCTCGGCCAGGAGAAACAAAAACGGATAAAACATCTCGTGGGGATATTCAGAGCAGGAAGGAGATTATACAAGCTGAATTCTCTCGGAAGCTGGGACTGAAAGTTGACTGCCCAAAGTACGGATACGGAAACACGAATGATGAAAATACTTCAAGGAGATTTTTTGAAAATGATGAAATGACATCTCTTATAACAGGTGTTAGTCAAGAGATCATTAAAAGGTTGGCTGTTATCTTGAATGTTATAAATTGCAAGGAAATGGTAAATGGTGAAAAATTTGCCCAATATACTTCAAAGACTGCTAAACTTTTGACTGAATTGTATCCCAAAAAAAACTTACCCTAACGGTACATAGGATTTTGGCTTACGGAAAGGATTTAATAGAATATCAGTGTTTACCACTTGGAGAGCTATCCGGAGAAGCACAGGAATGTAAAAACAAGGACTACAAAAGGTTCAGATACACTAATACATTAAAAATTTCTCGTCTTACAATTAGACAAAATGAAGACCTTTTTAACATGCTAGCAGCCTCTTCGGACCCACTTATTGCATAACTGAGGCACGTGCGGTCACGAAAGGATTTGGAAAATAGCAACTATAGTCCCGAAATGTTGAGTTTATTAGATATTGATGTAAATATAGAAAATTATTTTGAAGAAAATCAGCCATCAATAGCAAATTTTCAAAATTAACCTAAAAAAAAAATTTAAAAAATTTTTTTTTTCTTTTTGTAATTATGTTAAAAAATCAAATTAAAACATTAAAAAATGTTACACAGTCGTCTAAAACAATGAAAAATTCCATTTGTGATTGAAAAAAACCGGGTTTCGATCCATTTTTAAAGGAAAAACATGCTTGGAAATATTTTCTGACTTTGACCTTGAATATTACAGCACCACAAACACCCAGCACTTTTGACAAACATTCATTTTGAAGCTTAAGGTATTCTTTATCATATGCTTTTTAAATTTTTGAAATCGCTTTATTGGTTTAGACGCTATGATTTTTGCAATGCTAAATGCCAGAAATCCCCACTGTGCGACGGCTCAGCTACGCACTTCTCAACACATAACTCCTTCACTTGCGTTGATCTTACAACAGTCTCATCGCCAATCGTCAACCGATGCCACTGGAAAATCGATAATTATTTACATGGAAGCGATCACTTCCCGATAACCACTACCATAATTACACAATTTAAAACCGAAAAAGTCACACATATTCCTAAATATAAAACAGACATTGCTAACTGGACGAAATTTCAAAAAGAGCTATCAACTAATATAAAAAACTTTAGATATTGCAACATTCACCAAGGTGTTTCCAAATTAACCAAAGCGATTCACGCAGCAGCAAATATAGCCATACCACAAACCAAAGGAATACCACAGAAAAAGAACGTAGCTTGGTGGAGTACGACACTAAACAAACTCTGCGAGAATAAACAATCCCAATGGATAATATTTAGACGCAACATGAGTCTACACAACCTTGTTGCCTACAAAAAAGCAAAAGCTCTATTTAAAAGAGAAGCTAAACAAGCAAAAAGAGCATCACTCTCTGATTTTACATCTCGTATAACGCCAGCAGCGTCCCCAAAAAGAATTTGGACCGATATTAACACTTTAACCGTTGGGTACTCCGGTTAAAGTGTTAACGCCACTCAAATGTTTAAAAGTCAATCAAACTCTGCTAACAGCCTCAAAGGACATCGCTGAGGCATTAGGAGAAAAATGGTCTAACTACTCAAAAGATCAAAACTTTTCGTCGGAGTATATTTCCAATAAAACCGCACTTCTTGCCATTAACTACAACCCAGACAATGTTGCACCACCAGCAAAACATCTTGAAGCCGATATAACCTTTCTCGAATTTGAAGCAGCACTAACACAGACAAAAGGCAAAACACCAGGTTTTGATCGTATATCCTACCCTATGCTGAAAAACCTGACAGCTGATACAAAACATAAGGTAGTTGGACTCTACAACCAAATTTTAATTCAAGGAAAATACCCACATGTGTGGACCAGAGCGGTGGTTGTTCCCATCCCCAAACCACATAAGCCCAACCACTACATAAACAGCTTTAGACCAATATCTCTTCTACCATGTATGAGCAAATTATTCGAAAAAATTGTAGCCCGCCGACTGATGTGGTTCATAACCAGTATCAATCTTATTTCACACAACCAATCGGCTTTTAAGCGGAAACACGGGACCATGGACGCCTTGTTGCAAATACATCATTTCGTGTCAGATGCTCTTTCCTCGCGTAATCACGTCACGATTCTAGCGACTGATTTCGAAAAAGCATTTGATCGCGTAGGGGTACACACAATTCTAAACCAACTAATGCTCTGGAGGGTTGGACCTAGGATCTTTAGTGTAGTAAAGGTCTTTATGGCCCACCGGTCATTCCGAGTGCGAGTAAACAACACTCTATCAAAACCACATCGGCTATTTAACGGCATCCCAGAAGGCTCCCCACTTTCAGTAATTCTGTTCATAATAGCATTTGATAAACTAAACTCGATTGTACTACAACATAAAAATCTACATGTATCTATGTATGCTGACGATGCAATAATCTACACGAAACTAAAAGTCGCAAACACTGTAACAAACACATTTCTAAAAGTCCTGCAAGATATCAAGAACTGGGGGAACTCTTCAGGTGCCTTGCTGTCAATAGAAAAATGCAAAGTACTTCACATTTGTCGTAAACGTCACTGCCAAGCTCACAACTTATCGTTTAATAATATAAATATAGAAACTGTAGAACAATTAAGAATACTTGGAGTAATATTTGATAGAAAATTTAAGTTTAGGCAACACTGTACAGCTTTAAGAAATAATTTAGAAGCTAGACTAAACATAATTAAATTTCTTTGTTCAAAATTCTCCTACATACACTTAAACGTCCTAATTAATATTACCAGAGCAATAACTCTCTCCAAGTTGGATTACGGTCTTCCAATCTATGGATGGAGTGCGAACGCGAACTTAAGACAAGTTCAAGTTCCTTACCATTGCGTTGTCCGACGAAGTATCAATGCATTTCCCACATCGCCGATAAAATGTATCCTAGCGGGGGCAGGACTTCCATCGATAAAAGACAGATTGTACGAAACCACCGCAAAACTTATTCCAAAACTATGCACAACATCAAACGTACTGCTAAACAAAAATTGGGTAAACGCAAGCAAGGCCAAAAGGAAATACAAAGTCCTATCCACCATACGTCGGTGCTACTATACTAAAAGAAATAAAAATTGAACTACCGATTTACTCAAACAGAAAAGCCCCTGCTCCGCCATGGTTACTTCAGAATACGTCCATTAATCTAGCGCTGCAAACGCACAAAAAAGAAATCACACAAAGCGTTATATACAGAAAACTATTCCTGGAAGAAAGCGAGAAACTAAGCGACTGGACCTGGTTGTTTACGGATGCCACCAAATCCGTAGCCGGGACTGCTTTTGCCGTAGTCGACAAAAAAAAATCCCTAATCTCAGGAGGTATACTGCCCGAATATTATACCAAATTCATCGCCGAGGCCCTAGCTATCCCAAACGCTTGTATATTCGCCCTAAACAATAAAGGGAAATTCGTAATTTTCTCCGACAGCCTATCCGCGATTTCTGCAGTAAAAAATCTAAACTGCCATAACCACCTTATAAAAGAAATTAGGAGTATTTGCACCAAGAAAAATATTATCCTTTTTTGGGTCCCCAGCCATCAAGGAATAATAGGAAACGAAAACGCTGACGCAGCAGCAGATGTAGCAACTCGATCCCCACACTTTTTATGCACACCCCCCGCTGAAAAAGACTACAAAGAGTACATATCGCAACTTATAAAAATAAAAAAAGATGCAGACTGGACAACCTTTGACCACCAATATACACACTTCAACGCGACAGGATTAGCAGCTATATACCCAGCAAACACGCCCAAATATAGATGGTCGTCCTTCATACGGCTCCGAATCGGACACACCGCAATGACTCACGAACATCTGCTTTCCAACGAACCTCCCAAACGATGCACTTGCGGTGATAGACTCACCACCAGACACATCTTAGACCAATGCCAAGACTTGGCAAGAATCAGAAGAATGATATTTAATCAACAACAACCAACATACTTCCTAAAAACAGTCAACGAAAGCAACATTAATATCATTTACAAATTTGTAAAACAAGCTAGAAATTTAAAACAAATTTAAAATAGGCTAGCAAACAGAAACTATAAAAAAAAAAATAGGCGTCGAAGGCCATAGCAGCTAGTACGCTCTAAACTATATTAGACATAATATTTCATATTGTTATCTAATTATTTATTTATTTATTTATTTATTTATTTTTTTATTTTACGTCAACTAAGTCAGCAGTCGACGAAAAAGCTTAAGCTAAAATACAGATAAAAGTTAATTCATGAAGGTAGCTTAGCTTTATGCACAACATCCCCGACCCGGTGGAGGTGTTTTATTTGCAACAAGGTGCCAGCTATGCCCCGATTCACAGCCAATGTGGTCAGGGATGAGTTGCAGCCGATCCAATATCCAGTCCAGAATACTTTCAGTGGTTACGCTGTAGATAATTAAAAAGTATAGCGCGAAGAGAAGTGACAGATAGATGAGGAGAAATAAGGTGAGAAAGGTTGTTAAAAGATTGGCAAAGAACACGAAGAGGTTCGTGAAGAGAGTAGTTAGTCAGACATCTACTAAGGTGAAGAGGAAAAAAGTTTCTGGTCCGACGTGAGGGAACACAAAAATATAGCGTATCTAGTAAATTGGTAGAACTGACTTCGCCGTTGACTACTTTATGTAGAAAGAGAATCCCAAATACGAGCCTACGGTTGTAAAGTGAAGGAAGATTAATAAGAAGAAGTCTGTCAGAATAAGAAGGTAGGCGAAGATTCGGGTCCCAATTAAGACCGCGTAACGCAAACTTAAGGAATTGCTTCTGTACCGATTCAATACTACGCTGGTGAACATCATATTGAGGGTTCCACACTGGTGAGCAATATTCTAGAGTAGGGCGAACTAACGAAGTGTATAAAACCTTTGTCACATATGGATCATCAAATTCTTTGGCCCAACGTTTAATGAAGCCAAGAAGACTGCATGCTCTATTGACAATTGAAGATATATGAACATTAAAAGAAAGTTTTGAGTCAAACATAACGCCTAAGTCTTTAAATGATGGAACACAATCTAACAGAACAGACTTAATAGAGTAATGAGCTAGGAACGGCGACAAACGACTGAAAGTCATAAAAGAGCATTTAGAGGCATTAAGGTGTAATTTATTAACGTGACACCAAACACAAAACGCATCGATATCTGATTGCAAGTACTGTTGGAAAGAAGGATCATTATATGAATAACAAATCTTGACGTCATCCGCAAACATGAGCACGCGAGAATGAGCCAAGGCCAAAGGCAAATCGTTTATAAACAAGGTAAATAACAGTGGGCCCAGATGACTGCCTTGGGGGACACCTGACGTAACTCGAACAGTTTTAGATATCGAGGAACGAAAAGACACCTTTTGGGTTCTGCCAATAAGATACGACTTTAACCAAGCCATTAGTTTCGGGGAAAAACCCATGATGTTAAGTTTCATGAGTAGCATAGAATGATCAACCGTATCGAAAGCCTTACTAAAGTCAGTATAAATAACATCAGTTTGACACTTTTTACGGAAGCCATGGTGTACAAGGGTAGTCAATTCTAAAAGGTTGGTAAGCGACGAACGACCTTTCATGAAGCCATGCTGACAAGGAGAAATAGTGGATCTGGATAGGTGTTGAAGGGAAGACGTAATAATTTTCTCAAACAGCTTAGGTATTGCCGAAAGTTTGGCAATGCCACGGTAGTTAGAAATATCCGATTTGTTACCCTTTTTAAAAAGCGGAATAATAAAAGACTCCTTCCAAATATCAGGGAAGCGACAAATCTCACTCGATATAAAAAATAACCGAGATAATGGCTTAGATAGGGAAATCGAACACATTTTAAGGATGCAACTAGGTATATTATCAGGCCCGGGTACGAAGGAAGACGTCATAGATGACAAGCTAGAGATAATACAGTCTTCAGTAATATTAGGAAAAAAACATACAATTTAAATGTGGAATTGTGAAGGGATAAGGTGTGGGATCCGAAGCAGTAGAAGAATAAGTCGACTGAAAGAATTTAGCAAACAGATCTGCAATATCTGAATCACTATTAGCAGTCTGGTCATTAAGTCTGAAGGTGGAAGGTAGTAAATTAGAACGTCTTTTGGAATTAACAAAGTTATAAAATCTTTTAGGGTTCTTACAAAATTCAACCTTACAGCGAACGATATAATTATTGTAGCATTGAGTATTTAAAAGGCAAAATTGAGATTTGGCTGCACAATAATTTGCATAGTCACGTCGCGAACCAGTTTTTTTAAATCTTTTAAAATATCTCGATTTAATGTTACGGAGATTAGAGAGCCTACGTGTGAACCAGACTGGCGCACTGGAGACGGTAGAGACATTCACATAAGGAACGCATTTATCAATTAGAGAATTAAGAGCAGAGTAGAAAAAATTTACTGCACAATCTATATCACAGCACTCAAATAGAAATGACCAATCAAAAGAGAAAATAAGGCTGTTAAGAAGATTGAAATTTGTTTTACGAAAACATCTACGACGAGAATTTGAGATGTTATTGAATGAATTATTAACGGAATTGTAAGAAATAGTAATTTCAATGGTAGGGTGATAAGTATCTTCGGGCTTCACTAGGGGCTGTGTTTGTGATACAGCACTAACAGTGGGATCAGAGACAAAAACAAGATCGAGGATTCTTTTAGAAGAGTTAAGAAAAGAATTCAACTGATATAGCGGACATTCAAGTAGGCTATCAAGAAAAACATGTTGAGATGAGGGAATTAAGAAAGATAGATTATCATCAGCAAGCCAAGAAACATTAGGCAAGTTAAAATCACCTAAAGCTATAAAAAAATCACGATCTTTAAGACGACTAAAAATAGTTCGCAAAGCATCAGCATGGTGCATGTAGATCATGATATCAGAAGTTGGAGGAATATATGAACAAGAGATATATAAGCTAAAGTTAGAACATGTAACTTCGACGCAAATAAACTCAACACCTAAGGGGAGATCAATCGGCACAACACTTGAACACAGATTCGAGTTGACAGCAATGAGTACTCCACCGCCACGTCGACCAACACGATCAAGCCTATAAGAAATAAAGTTATTAGAAAGAATTTCATTATCCAAAACAGAGGAATTAAGCCAAGTTTTAGAGAAAGCTAATATGTCAGCCGAAAAGGTTAAGCTATCGCAGAATAATTTAGAGAGCTTGGTAAGAAGTCCTCTTACATTTTGATAGTGAATGCAAAGACTAGACGTTATTAGTTTTTTGAAGCAGAAGATGCATTAGGAAGGTGGACAGCCAAAGGGCGGGAGCGCTTATTGGGCGCAAATTCGTGTACAACTAGGCCCTCTGGCCAAAAGTTAGGGTCAACCATAGCTGAGAAATACTCATTTGGTACAGTAATTTTAAAAGAGGAGATTTCGCGAGGCCTAGAAAACTTAAACTTTTGAATTAAAACCTTAGCAGGGCATATATTACCAATGTAAGCTGCCACAGACGATTCAGAAGTATCTGGAGCAAGCCTAGAGATAAATAATTGTTTACGATGGGGCACTACAGTTAGTGGAGGCGGAGGAGCATTGGGATCCGCAAGTGATTGAAAGCCAGCATGATCAGAGTTCCCGTGAGGGATAGATTGAGGTACACCAGGGCTTGTAGTGGGTACATCAATCTGAAAAGAAGAGCATAAAGAGGGACAAGAAGATGGTGTAGGCGAAAGTAAAATGGGAGAAGATGTAATAGAAAGTGCGGGCGACTGCTTATGAGGCAACTCAAGGGTACATTTCTTGGGCAATTCCTTAGAAGGTGAACCAAACTTGAATTGCGACAATAAGTGTATGCTAGAGTCACACTCATTAGACAGCTGTTTGGCCATTTTATTAAGAGAAAGAAACTTTAAACGAAGATCCCTATACATTCGGCTAAAATCAAGCTGCTGGCTGGCACAAGATGGGCAAGTCCAGCGCATTAAGCCAAGCTCAGGCTTAGACACAGACAAACCAGAAAATTTATCGTAATCACGGCCGTTGAGGCCAGCACATTTTAAGTGAATAAGATTATCGCAAAGCCAACACGATATTGCTCTATACTGATCGTCAAAACGATCAGAATGCTTGCAATTGGGTAGACAACAAGCCATTGAAAAGCCAAAATAAACAAGGCAAAAAAAAAAAAAAAAAAAAAAAAAAAAAAAAAATATATAGAAAAACTTAAATAAACAGCACAAAGATAATTATCGATAAAAAATCAATAATTACAAATAAAACAAAGAGACAGCTGGAGTACACAGCACAAGAGAGAGTGCAAGAACAGTTATAAGACGAGCTTTGAGAGGCGGCTTTATAAAAGAGATTACGCGGGAGGGAAGCTGAGCACAAGCACAAAGCAGAGGGAACAACAAAACCACTAGCACAGATGGTATGATGGGGGGGATAGGGGGGCAACAACAAAAAAAAAAAAAGGGGAAAAAAAAAAAAAAAAAAAAAAAAAAATTTAAAAAAACAAAAACCAAAAAAAAAAAAAAAAAAAAAAAAACTGTTTAATTTGGCGAATTATGCAAATAAAACACAAGGGTTTCAAGCAAACGACACCAGCGAAAACGAAAACAAACTAGGCACAATTAAAAATTGAGAGAAAACCATATATATTAATAAAACTCAGGAGCTAAGCAAAAACACGACCGTCACGTCAGAGAGCAGAAGCATTGTGATATATAATAAAAAAAAAAAAAAAAAAAAAAAAAGACCACTACATTTTTTTCGCTTGCAGCTGCAAGCGTTGCTGATTTTTATATACTATCTCACACTCAAAATCGACTAAGTTTTTTAAGAAACCTGATAAAGAATTTTATTTGTTTCTCGTGATTAAAAACTTTTCTTTAACTTTTAAACTCATTATCGGTTTAATTAAAAATTTTAACATTCGAATTGTATTTTCATTCCGTGATTTCTTTCAGTCGTTTTTGTGCTTTTTGTTTCAATATACATAAATTAAACTTACAACAATTACTTGCATTAGCGGTGTTGTTGTTTAGCTAATCTCTTTTGCTTTTGTGTCTTTACCGTTGTAACTACCTATCGCGCTCTTGCGTACAAATTGTTGTTGCATGTGTTCAATTTGACGCGCTCTCCCGCTCTTTCCTATTCTTGTTTGATTTGCGCTCTCGTCTTTTGCCTACCCGCGACTCAGTGATACGTGTTTTTGTTTTTGTGTATTTTTGTAATTTGTATTCTTTAGTTGTGAAGGCTTACTCTGCACATTAACCCTTGTGTCAGAACTGGTCAGTATATTTCTTATACACATATTTGGTTACCTTTAAAATTTTTTATTTTATTTCTTATTCCTTTGTTTTTCTAAATTAAATTAAATTATTTTATAAAATGGTTGTCTGCTCAAAAAATAATTGCATAGTTGCCACTAATGCGGTTGACTCCCATGATTATATTCTTTGTTGGCTGTGTGACAATGCGGTTCACGTTAAGTGTGCAGGTTACACAGGCAGAATCAAGGAGTCTATTGCTAAAGGTGGTGGCTTAAAATATGGATGTGATGCTTGCCGGGAGGTCGAGAATGAGATGCGCTCATTCATGAGGCGGACTAGAGATAGTTTTGACACTTTGAGGGCAGGTTTTAACAAACTCCAAGCGGAATTTAATGCGGTGGAGACTCAGTTTAGAAGCTTATCGCTTATGAATGAGTCTCCGAAACGTAAAAGAACCAGTCCTTGGGGTGTTTCTTTATCTGTAGATCCGCCAGTGTCTCTTATCGTCCCCAACCAGCCTCAGGCACCGTCCTCTCCCAATGTACAGCAATTGATATCGTTTAAGAGCCCAGTGGTGATTAGTAAGGAATTACCGGTATCACCTGGGAATGATCTCTTAAAAACGATGCCAACTGTAGTGTCCGAAGTGTCCGGGCAATTACCCATTCCAATGGAAATTGCCGATAGCTCTAAAAGTATCGAGGGCCCCGTGAACAAGTTGACTGCTGCAGTGGGTGACTTGTCCAACGTTGCTGCTGCGGCTGACGCTTTGGGACCGCGGCCTCTCGTTGGCATACCACCAAAGAAACATATATTTGTTTCTAGGCTAGACCCTGTTGTCACATCTGATGATGTAATAGCCTATATTCGGAAGAAAGTTAACGTCTCGAATATTGCGGTGGAAAAGTTTAAATTTTCGTATTCTCGGGACATCTCGTCCTTTAAAATTAGTGTTTCTGCCAATATCTTCGACATTATATGTCGAGAAGATTTTTGGCCAAAGCATATAATAGTTAAGGAATATACTGTAAGGAAGAAAAATCGGCAACCGATTCGCCTGCCAATAACAACAACTAACACTATTCCTGGCGCATCAGCATCTGCTGGTGTGTCAAAAAACTAGTTTCGTCCCTTAACCTGGGTTACCAGAACGTTAGAGGACTGAAATCTAAACTTCCTAATCTCTATGTAGATAGTCTTTCTTTTGAACATAACATTCTTGCTTTTACGGAGACGTGGCTAAAACCTGACATTGCTGATGCATCGGTCTTTTCCACAAACTTTTCTATATTCAGACGTGACCGGATTTCTCGCGTAGGCGGTGGCGTTCTGATAGCTGTTGATGCTGCTTTATCATCTGAAATAATTCAATTTTCTTATACCCAGGAGATTGAGTTTGTCGGTGTTAAAGTAAATCTTAAATCTTGTAATGCTTTTATTACTTGTTCCTATATTCCCCCATCGTCAGACATTATGGTCTATTTAAATCATTTAGAGGCAATTCAGTTTGTCTCCTCTTTAGTTTCTAGTCAAGACATGCTCATAGTTTTAGGTGATTTTAATTTACCTGCTTTGTCATGGTCACTAACAGATGAATCTACCATGTTGCTGCCCTCTATGTCACATGACTTTATTGATGGCCTTCTAGGCTTATCTTTATCCCAAGTCAATCCTGTCTTAAATTCTAATGCAAAATCGTTAGATCTTATTTTTGTATTGGATTCTTCTTATTGTGATGTTTCTAGGATCGAACCTTTTGTTCTTCCCGAAGATAAATTTCATCCAACATTAAATTTAAAAATTGATTTACCCTCACTATCACCATTACTTGGTTCAAATGAGTTACCTCTAACTAGGTGTTTTCGTAAGACTGACTTTGCCAGCCTTAATGAAAACATTTTTACTACCGATTGGTCTTATCTGTACAATTGTAGAGATATGAACTCAGCTATTCGCTTCTTTTATGATACTCTGAATTCACTCTTTGATATTTGTGTGCCTCTTGGTAGGCAGGAGCGGCTTAATAAACCTCCCTGGTTCTCTCGAGAGTTATCCAATTTGAAAAATGTGAAGACTCGATATTATAAGAAGTTTCAAAAAACACGTCGTTCATCAGATTACGCTCTGTATACAGTCGCTCGTTCAAAATTCATGATGCTTAATACACAATGCTATAAGAATTATCTTCAGCGCTGTAAGCTTCAGTTTTCTTCTGACCCTAAACAATTTTATAATTTCGTTAATTCTAAACGTAAGACCTCTGTGCACCCATCTTTTTTGTCCTTTCAAAATAAAAAAGCGAGCACTGATCAGGCAATTGCCGATATGTTTGCGAGTTTTTTCAAAACAACTTATTCCTCAACGGAATATCGAGCAAGTCCGTATCCTTATCATTTAAAAAAGGCTAATTGTATTTTTAATCCAGTAATTGATGAAAGTTCTCTTCTTAGTGAACTTAAACTGGTTAAACCTGTTTATTCTCCGGGGCCAGATGGTCTACCTGGATGTGTACTCAGGTTCTGTGCAAACGCATTATGTAAACCCATTTTAAAATTGTTTTTATTGTCTGTCGAATCTTCCTCTTTTCCATCTATTTGGAAGGAGTCGTATATCATTCCTCTGCATAAAAATGGCAAAAAGTCCGAAGCCTCTAACTATAGGGGTATTTCAAAATTGTCCGCTATTCCGAAAGCTTTTGAGAAAATTATAACTTCGCAATTGCAACATTTTTGCAGCTCTATTATTTCGCCATCCCAACATGGGTTTGTGAAACGTAGATCTACAACCACTAACCTTTTAGAATTTACCTCTATAATCATCAAGGGGTTCAAAAATGCTAAACAAACTGATGTCATATACACCGACTTCAGTAAAGCCTTTGATTCTGTTAATCATACCCTATTACTTTCTAAACTGAACGATTGCATTGGATTCCCACCCCTTTTCCTTTCTTGGGTTCGAGAATATTTAACAAACAGAAAACAGAAGGTACTTTTCAAGTCTTATTTTTCCTATTCCATTCCTGTGACATCTGGGGTACCTCAAGGTAGTCATCTTGGCCCCCTGCTTTTCACTTTATTTATTAACGATCTTCCATCAGTCATTATTCATTCGCGTGTGCTTATGTATGCTGACGATGTTAAGCTTTGTCTTACTTATAAAGAAACAGATTCATTTAGTCGGCTACAAGCTGATCTTAAACATTTTCAATCCTGGTGCCAGTTTAATTTATTAAATCTTAACACTACCAAATGTAAGGTAATGACTTTTTATCGTAATTCTCCTCAACTGGTCACTTATTTTCTAAACAATAGTCCTTTGGAACGTCTAAATAATATGAATGATTTGGGCGTACTTATGGACCATAAGTTAAATTTTAATACCCATATTTCCACCACGGTCGCAAAGGCCATGAGTGTTCTGGGTTTCATTAAAAGATGGTCAAAAGAATTTGATGACCCCTATACCACTAAAGTTCTTTTTACTTCGCTTGTCCGTCCTATTTTAGAGTATGGATCTTGCATTTGGTCACCTCAATATGAGTCGCACCAGATTAGACTTGAATCAGTTCAAAAGCAGTTCTTGCTATTTGCTCTTCGTGGCTTAAGCTGGGATCGAAATGTCAATTTGCCTTCGTACTCTAGTAGACTTCTTTTGATTAACCTTCCTTCCTTAATTAACCGTAGAATTATGCTTGGTGTTATTTTTATGCACAAGCTCCTAATCGGTGATATTGACTCGCCTGAGTTATTGGCTCAGGTAAATTTGTCGGTACCATGTAGACAGAGTAGACATCCTATTATACCTTTAACCCTTAGTCGTTGTTCTTCTAACTATGCCATGCATGAACCTTTTAGAGTCCTCTGCTCTGATTACAACCTTTTATTCCCTGTAATCTGCTCAGAGTCTTCTATTAACACACTTAAAACATCTATCCTTTCCTATTTAGTTCATAGATAGCTGTAGTACGCTTTACGCTAGGTATATTTACATCATTTTGAATGTTGTCGTTCCGTATGTACCGTGGAGCCCCCGTGATTATTACTAAAATCTTCGACTGCGTTAGTTGTAAGATGTCGATATTGCTGGTACTGGCATTACCCCAAAGGAGGGCCCCGTAAGTCCAGGCTTCAGTACGGAGTTGTATAGAAAAACTTTAAACTTTACCCGTAGTGTGGGCATTAATGATCCAACGTAAGCTACTCGTTAGTAGGATGTTTAGTGCTGGTTGGACTGATCATTTGTATTTATTTCCTTTGATCGTAATAAGCTAAAGTTAGTCATATTTTTTGTCCGTTTTATTTGTATTTTTTTTCCACGCGATCGTGCAGTCCGAAATACGGCTGTGCCCCACGTTAAATCGGGCGTGAGGTGAACAGCTCTCCGCTTGGGCTCGCGCGAAACAGGCTGTGTCCTGGTTTCGTAGAGGCCACTTGTACGTACTTCGCATTGTACGCGTCAATGTCCAGAAAATATATCTATCCATTCCAGTTTAGACAGAATTCGTGGAATTTATTGTTGTGGCTGGCTCTGATTGACGTGGCGTTGACGGCTCGAGGCAGGTCAATACTTCTGCAGATGTTGCAGTAGTTGCTGTCAAAGAGCTGTTGATTGCTGAGTGGCTGGCATTTTCGATGTTACCGCTTACGGTAGCATTTAGTGAGCTCGGCGATACCAGCGAAAAGTATGCGTTGTTGCGTTGGAACGAGAGTCGACGCTCACGTTGTTGTTGTATGATTTGGTCTTGTAGCTGTTGCTGGTGAGGATTGAGAGAGCTTGGGCCCGAATTGGTCGACATAGCTTGTTATTGCAACTGACTATTTATTGCTATTAGATCAAATTAATAGCAATATGATTGTAAATTTGCGTCTCTGCGACGACTGAGAGCACTACAGAATTTTTGGCAAAAGCAGTCTTTGTTTTTGTGAACACTAAAATTTGCGGAGTGCAATAAAAACACCTGTGCATACGGTGGCGGTTGAATACGGACCCATCACTTGATATTTTAGTTAAAAGATTTTAAGAAATTGAAGACTGTGAGTTTCTTGGTAACCGGCAAACCAAAGAAGAACCCAAGTGTAAAATCTGAAGGAAGAATCCAAGCTCGACTTCCATTCAAAGAACCCCCAGAAAATTAGGATTGTCTTACAACATCGAAGTACTGCGTGTCAAATCCTTAGAAAGTTGTCTCGCGGGCCTCCATCTTCGGAAGTGGACGTCCAATAAGAAGGAAGTACTTCAAGCTATCCCAAGAGAGCATCTGCTGCGAGAGGAATCGGCTGGCAAGCCGCCGAGCACGTCTTCTTCTTCACCAGTGCAGGAGTCGATCTCCAAGAGGCAGGTTCTGTCCCATATCGCTAAACTCTTCGATCCCGCTGGCTGGCTAGCCCCATTTGTTATCCCAGCGAAGATATTCATGCAGAAAATCTGGTTAACCGAACTGGGCTGGGATGACGCTCTGCCGCCTCTCCTGTTGCAGCAATGGCACGAATTCCTGTAGGATTACCCAGGCTTCAGTCCACTCCGCATCCCCCGTTGGCTAAACACCAGCGATACGCTCTCGTGGGAGCTTCATGGCTTCTGTGACGCGTCACAGAAAGCGTACGGAGCAGCCCTATATGTGCGGGTTCGGTATCGCGATCATGTAAGCGTCCATTTATTAACGGCTAAGACCCGCGTAGCTCCGGTCAAAACAGTCTCGCTGCCTCGGCTGGAGTTGTGCGGATCGGTTTTGCTATCCGATATCTGGGCGTCGATAGTTCCTGAACTCCCAATCCCACCTGCAACCTTCAAGTTTTGGACCGACTCCACCATTGTGTTGGCTTGGCTTAATAAACCCCCGTGTAGTTGGTCCACCTTCGTGGCCAACCGAGTCTCCAGCATATCCAAAAGCACCAGTGGCCAAAGCTGTACGTTCCGAAGACAATCCCGCTGATCTGGCAAGCCGTGGAGTCTCCGCGGCCGAGCTATCGTCCAGTAGCCTCTGGTGGCATGGGCCGGACTGGCTCCGACGGGATCCCGAGTGCTGGCCAACTCTCAATAATGAACTTCCAGACACCCAGCTGGAGCAACGAGTTCAGTGCCACACCTCCGCGACCACCCTACTCGATGACGTTAGCGAACGTTTCTCGGACTATGGCGGGGCATAACGAGTCACCGCGTACATCCTACGCGTCGCCACCAAAAGAATTTCGAAGCCTTCCACGGTCCACCTCACCAATGAAGAATTGCTCTCCGCCGACCGCGCCTTGATTCGGATCTCTCAGCGTCGAGAATATGTCGCGGATATACGGGACCTTGGTGAAGGGCGACCCCTTCCATCATCCAGCACTCTACTCATTTTGAACGCATTTCTCGACCAACATGGGATACTCCGATCCTGCGAGCGACTCCGGGCCGCTGAGTCCCTCCGGTATATGAACGTCACCCTATTCTCCTCCCCTGTAATACCCACTTCACGCGTCTGCTCGTTGAATTCGCCCACCGCATCACGTTGCATGGCGGCAATCAAATGATGGTGCGGTATCTGCGAACCAAATTCTGAATTCCACGGATCAATAATCTTGTGAAGTCCCACATCAAGGGGTGTAAAGTCTGCATCGTTTATCGTGGACAACTACAGACTCAAATGATGGATGATCTCCCTCGAGAGCGCATCACGTACTCCAGGCCCTTCACCCACACGGGCATTGACTTCGCAGGGCCTTTCGAGGTCAAGAATTACACCGGCCGTGCGTGTCTCATAACGAAGGGTTATGTCTGCGTCTTTGTGTGTTTCACCACGATGGCAATCCATCTCGAGGCTACCTCTCGACCTCACCACTGTACGATTTCTCACAGCCTTCTCTCGGTTTGTCGCACGAAGGCAATGCCCCTAGCGCATTAACTCCGTGAATGGCAAAACCTTCGCAGGGGCCTCCAAGGCGCTTGAAAAAGACTTCCTGGACGCCACCAAGCTGAATATAATGAAGGCATTTCCCCAGCATATTTTATCCTGACAGTTCATTCCGCCGAGCGCCCCCCATATGGGAGGACTGTGGGAGGCAGGGGTCAAAAAATTTTAAGACCCTGTTTTACAAGTCCTCGTCTACTGTTAAGTACACGATCGAGGAACTTTCCACTCTCCTGTGTAGAATCGAGGCGTGCCTAAACTCCAGGCCAATTTCTTCCATAAGCGAGGACCTAGAGGATCTGCTGGCACTGAGCCTGGGACACTTTCTGATTGGAGGACCGCTCTTATCCATTGCAGAACCGGAGATTCTAGTAGAGCCTATGTCCCTAATCAACCGATGGCAGCGACTGAAGGCAATTCAGCAGGATTTCTGCCGCCGCTGGAAGAGTGAATACCTTAAGGAACTCCACAAACGGAATAAGTGGAAATCACCGGCTCGCAGTCTCCAGACCGGCGACCTCGTGATCGTGTCCAACGAGTGGCGCTTAGGGCGAATTGAGCGCACTTTGCCCGTGGCTGACGGTCTCGTCCGAGTGGCGGATGTCACAACAGCGCGTGGGTCTATCCGAAGACCCGTAGCGAAGCTCATCCTGCTGCAAGACAACAGGAGTCCTGAGTCTAAAGACCCATAGTGACTCCCAATTCCTCTATGTTCTGTCCGAATGTCCTCGTCTCCGTGCATGTTTTTGAGTCCCGTGCCTCGACTAATCCACTTTCCCCTCCGTAACTTTTTTGCGTTGCAGTTCTTCAAATCGCCTCTCTATAGCGACATGGACCCCACGCGTCTGCCGCAGCACTGCACCAAGCGATCGGTTCCACGCGGGACGAACTCGTATCGATGCCGCTTCTGTCGAGGGGTTCACGCACTCCGGCAGTGTCAGCGCTTCCTGAACCTCCGAAGGGAAAAGCGGACCTACTCATCCGCACTCCCATCCGGGATGTGTCGGCGCCGGTCCGTGAGAAATTCGCCACCCTGACCCTGGCCGACACCAATTTCTATTGGCCGGCGTCGGTGACGTTGGTTCTCGGGGCAGATGTCTATCCTGAGGTCATCCAACCAGGCTGTGTGCTCGGTCATAGCGGTACTCCCGCAGCCCAGAGCACAGTGTTTGGATGGGTCGTCTCCGGCAACTGTGGGATCTAGGCGCTCCAGGACGCTGCCCACCATGTTGCAAGGGGGGCGGTATGCTCACGCCACCGGGTGAACAGCAGTGAGCGGCGAAGAGCAGTGATGATTGAGGAGTGAGGAGGGTTTTTTTATCCTCGGCGGCTACGGTCACTCTGGGGGGAGTGAATTGACTTTCTGATGAGCATCGCCATATTATTAACGTACGAGCCTTTCATCCGAACACCCGTTCTTTTTCCTTATTCTTTCTACATTTTTTGCGATTGTCACTTTTTTCAAACCGAACCATTTCGTGTGTTCGGTTCAATAAACCTTGTAAATCAAATAAACCATCATTAATTTAAACGAAATTTTCGCGCGTTTTCAATTTCACTACAAACTCACCAGACCCAAAAGAGAATTGGCACCCGCCAACGTTGAACTGCAGCAAATCCTTCCGCCCCTCCACGAACAACACCTAAGGGCAGATCAATCGGCACAACACTTGAACACAGATTCAAGATAACAGCAATGAGCACTCAAGTGGATAAGAAATAAAGTTATTAGAAAGAATTTCGTTATACAAAACAGAAGCGTTGAGACGTCCTCTTACATTTTGATAATGAATGCAAAGACGTCACTAGCTTTTTAAGCAGAAGATAAATTAGGAAGTTGAACAGGCAATGGATGGGAGCGCTCATTGGGTTGCAAACTCGTGTACAACTAGGCCAACAATTAGGGTCAACCATAGCTGAGAAATACTCATTTCGCGAGCCCTAGAAAACTTAAACTTTTGAGTTGAAACCTTAGCAGGACATATACCTTAGCAGTATTACCAATGTAATCTGCCATAGACGTCCCAGAAAAAGCTGGAGCAAGCCTAGACATGATCCTGAAATTGATCAGAGTTCCCGTGACGTATAGATTAAGGTACACCAGGGCTTGTAATGGGTACTTCTTGGGCAACTTCCCAGAAGCTGGATCGAACTTAAATTGCGACAATAACTGTACGCTAGAGTCACACTCATTAGACAGCTGTTGGGCCAATTTGTACATACTGCTAAAATCTAGCTCATGGCTGGCACAAGATGGGCAAGTCCAGCGCATTAAGCCAAACTTAGGCTTAAGTGAATAAGATTATTAATAAGAATATCGCTAAGCGATTGCTCTAAACTACTAATAAAAACGATCAGCATGCTTGCAAATTGGTATACAACAAACCATTGAAAAACAAAAACCAAGGCAAAAATTTATAAAAATACAAAATGTTAATACACAGCCTAAGATAATTATCCATAAAAAAACAAATAATTGCAAATAAAACTATTAAAAGACGTGTGTGCAGTTGGCAAGATGATAGAAGACTAATTTAATGAGCAATGAGTAGCGATGAGTAGCCTTAATTTAATATCTTGCAAATACAATCTTAACAATTTTGTTATTATCTTTTGATAAATTAAGAAATTTTTGTCTACATCCCAATAACGCTATTTTAGATGCTGAGACTGGTTTTGTTAGTGCATCTGCCGGCATATCCTCCGTAGGAATAAACTCTATACCAATAGAGCCACTGGTCAACTATTGTCTATTAAACTTAATGTTTATATCTATATGTTTCGATCTTGGAGAACTTGAATTATTCCTTATGATGTGCAACGCACTCTTGTTGTCACAACATATGAGACGAAGTCCCTTCTGCAGGCGCAATACTGCTGCCATATATGGATGGCAGATACTGCTGCCATATATTCTGCTTCCGTAGAGGACAGTGAAACCGTCCTCTGCCGTTGGGAACACCACGATATTCCTTCATCTTGTACATGATTTCGAAGGATCTCCTTCCATCTAGGTCTTCGCCCCAATCAGCATCAGAAAAACCCTTTTAAACCATTTCTAACAGCATGATATGTGAAGTATCTGTTGATAGCTCCTTTCAGATATCTCATCACACGTTTAACGGCGGTTGTTGGCCCTTCGCTCTATCACGTCGAACATGCATGCCAAATGCAAAATCGCCGAAACTTTGCGCATATTTTTCATGTTAAATTTCTGCGATAGCTCGCCCTTGATTTTAGTTACCATTACCAGACTCTGTTTGCCTTCTTAAGCTCGTAGAGCGATTTATTGAGGCGACAAACTTTTCCTGATTGATCGTCGAAGTCTTCAGGCTGACGCATGTAGATTTCATCCTGTAGCTCGCCATTAAGAAAAGCTGTCACAGCATCCAATTGATAAATTGCCAACCCATACTTTGCCGCTGCAGCAAACAGCAAGCGCATGAATGTGTATCGCACGACTGGTGCAAACGTCTCTGTGTAGTCAATACCCTATTTCTGAGAAAATCCTTTTATTCTCTACGGTGCACATATTCCCAAAATGCTGGGGTGAGTCTCTATTATCTCTTATCTCTTGTCTCTTATTAAAAACTTACGATCAGACGTGAACGGTCGGACTTAGAGGCTAGATGTCTTCCCAACATTTGTAGTCCTGTCAATTCTAATAAATTTTGCAGAAGAAATTTTGTAAAAAAAACTGAATATTTTAGATATTAAAAGCAAATGAGAAAAGGACCCTTTTCGAAAAAATGACAACTTTGATGAAAAACTTCCGCAAAAAATTTTGTATGAAACCTTCGTGATAACTTAAAAAACTTATGAAGCAGTTCGATTCACAGGACACGAAATAAGGTAAAACCATCGAATTTTGCCATGTCTCTTTTTTTCGACTATCACAGTGCTATTAAAAGACGTGTGTGCAGTTTGCAAGATGAGAGAAGACTAATTTAATGAGTAATGAGTAGCAGTACAAATGCATTGTGTAAGAGTTGCCAGATAGAAAGTACTTTTTAATAAAAACAAAGAGACAGCTTTAGTGCACAGCACAAGAAAGAGTACAAGAACAGTTATAAGCCAAGCTTTGAAAGGCGGCGTTACAAAAATGGTTTCGAGGGAGAAAAGCTGAGCACATGCACAAGCATAAGTACAAAGAAGGGAGAACAAAAAAACAAAAACGGAAAAAAAAATAAGACTAATCAATTTGGCAAATTATGCAAATAAAACACAAGGGTGTCAACGAAAACACACCTTCAAAAGCATAAACGAACTAAATATTGAGTGAAATAATAAATATTGATAAGAAATTAATTAAGTTAGTCGTTCCGCCGAGTTAGGTTTACCATACAACAAACAGTAAAACAAACAAATGCTTTTGCGTTTGCTTTTGCGTTTGCTGAGCACCCTAGCGCTCCCAACAGTTAACGACCAACTCCGGCCTTATTGAAAAACGGTTAATTGCATAACTTGGCTATTTTGATCAAATTTGGTATGTTGGATATTAGTATAAAATCTAAGTGTACCAAATGTGAATGCGAATGTCATAAAAATCATTATTATTTAGTTTAATATACCTACTTATTAATGAACGTGCCGAATTTAATCAAATTGGATAACTGTATTATATTGCTGTCATATAAACATACTATAAAATATCATGATACACCCCTCAGATTGCTACAGCCTAAGATTGTAAGCTACTGCTTCGCAAAGTTTGGACTTCTAAATAAAATTTGTTTTTACATTTTTTTACATCGGTTCTGCTCATACGCTTGCGACAGCGCTGCAAGCAGCCTACTACGTTATTGCCCGCATTCACCAATGCAGCAGAACAGATACAGACGCAATGCTATATAAACTATATGCGTATACGTTCCAATTTCGGCATGTACACATTTAACGAGAATGGAGAAGAAGAAAATGAAAACGAATTGAAAATGACACTTTTAGGGGTTTGTCTGTGCATTAATGAATTGAGTTACAGAAAAAAAAAATTTGGAACACATAGAAGTAATATGGCCAAGGACTGCAAAGGTATATAAACTTTGGCTTCTTGTTTTTATAAGCCCCCAAAACTTGAAACAATAACTGCTTTTCTTCCTCTTTTGCAATCACTCAAGAGCAGCAGTTAAAAAAAAAGGTTTGAACACCGTCTAATATATTACTGTGCTGCCACCATGAACGAAATCTATTGCATATATTTCAGTTATTTAAATCAAACCTCGCAATTTAGCCGGCTCGAGGTCAAACTTCCAAACGAAGATTATTTCAAAGGCAACACAAAAAGGTGAGCAGGTTGTCTGTATAGCTATTTCAAGAACTACCAAGTTCTATCATCAGCAGACTTTGCTAAAGAACTCCAGAATTGCAATGACCATAACATGTCTTCAACGCTAGAATTAGTTGGGAATTAGAGCAACTAAATGAAGCGAAAAAAGTTGGTAAAGACTACAATTCCGACGACCACCATACCATAAGACCTTATTAAAATTTTTCATTACTTTTCATTTTCAATGCTAACACAAAAAAATATCGTTAACATTTTTTTCAATGACAACGAAATTGATTTTCATTAGCATTCATTTTTTTTTAATGACAATGAAAAAATATTCATTAAAATTATTTTTTTTTACTGCCAATCAATTTCATTAGAATTGCTTTTTTCAATGTCAATGAAAAAAATTTCATTAGCCTTGTCTTTTAATGGTAATGCTTGAAGGCACAACTCTGGTAACCAGAGGGCCTGGGCTAACTTCGATTGCGCCGAAGTTTGTATACCATTGCAAGTAATATTTTGGTAATCATTCCTTTCTTATTATTAAACTATTAAACAATGTACAGAAATAAGTGGCGTGTCCTTAATAAATGCCAAAAAAATCAAAATATAAGGTACAAATGAATGTAAAGACGCTAAATCTCTGGGAAAAGTTAATGGAAGCTCTTCTATTAAAAATAGCAAACGGTGATATGTCAAAATGGCAAACTTATATTCTAGCTGGTACTAACTTTAATAAATTTGGTAAGGTTGATATAATAATGGGGGTAAACGTATATACCCAAATCTTAAAAGGCCAAAACACTCAATTTGGTTGGATCGTCTCGGGATGCACCAAATCAAATCAGAATAAATTGTCAGAAACTGTAGTACCAAGGCAGATATGGTAAAATACATAACTTTTGAGCAGAGATGTTAGATTAACAAATGTCATACCGCTTTGGAAGCGTAATTTTAATACACCTTTAACAATACACACCTAAACAACGCGCTGAAATTAGCTGTACATTCAAAATAACTTCTCAATTGTGTTAACTAAACGTGCGTGAAAAAATAAAAATAAAGTTAAAACATCGCCAGGAGAAAACACTGTAAGTCGATTATATGCCAAATTTATATCAAGTCGAGTACCATAGACGGGTGCTAATAGTGGAGTGTCAAAGTCGGGCCACTAAAAGTCGAGCGCCAAAGTTGGGCGGTATATGTTATGTGTC
Source organism: Drosophila equinoxialis (assembly GCA_018150345.1). Taxonomy (NCBI): domain Eukaryota; kingdom Metazoa; phylum Arthropoda; class Insecta; order Diptera; family Drosophilidae; genus Drosophila; species Drosophila equinoxialis. Next base: position 1,186,794 of record JAECWI010000481.1, read on the forward strand.
AAAGCCAGACATCTAAAAGTCAAGCGTCATAGACGGACGCCTTAGTCGAACCGAGCCAAACGTCGTCTGTCTGTTTTGGTAATGCCACTCATCTGTCCAGACAATGTCCCCGAAAGATTAATATCGAAAAACGGCGTTTATGACTGGCCACCGAGATCACCTGATTTGACGCCTCCTAATTTTTTTTTTTGTGGGGATATTTAAAATCCAAGGTATACAGTGGTAAACCAAGGACCATGGCTGCGCTGAAAGACAATATCCGACATAAATTGCTGCCATATACGCAGAAACATTGGGCGAAATGATGCGAAATGCCGAAAAAAGGGCACATTTTGCGGTCAATTTACGAGATATCATATTCTAAAAGTAGTCAAAACAAAAAAAAAAAATTTAAATTCCACTTTTTACTTTGATATTGCAAAAACAAATCCTTCCACTTTAAATGGCCCATAAAAAGACAACATTTAATGGTAACCAGAATAACCAATCAAATTTCAGCAATCAGCGATATTTAAAAATAGTGAAGCGAAGATCACATTGGAACAAGTTAAAAAGTTTTTTTTTTTTTTTAACTTTTAATATATATGTATTTGTTCAATCTACTCTTAAATTAGAGCCTAACAACAAGTTTGAGATATTTTTCTTAATCTAGTACTTAAGATCAATCCAGGGGATATTGCAGGCGGCCCTAATCACTTATTATTGGGTTGGTCTGTCATTTCTTTTAAGACGAGTTCTATTATTAGTTCGCGTAGTTCGAATTGGCAAAAACATTAGGGTGTGGATCCAGTTTCGCAGAATACTTTAGTAGTTGACTACCTATTTCAGATTTTACGCTAGGTATATTTAGATCATTTTGAATGTTGTCGTTCCGTATGTAACACGGAGCCCCAGTGATTGATATTAAAATCTTCGACTGCCCCTTTGTATAATGTCGACATTGCTGGTACTTGCATTTTCCCATAGTACGGCACCGTAAGTCCAGATGGGTTTCAGTACGGAGTTGTATAGGAGGACTTTATACTCCAGACGAAGAGGGGAGCTAGCATTGATGATCCAATGTAAGCTACTCGTTTTCAGTTTAAGCTGTGACTTTTTTGCTTCGATGTGCTTGCGCCAAGTTAGTCTTCTGTCTAGGTGGATGCCAAGGTAAGTGACATCCACGGCTTGAGGAATTGTTGTTGTTGTTTAGCATTGGAGCTGGACAGTTTGTTCTGTTAAGCGTAAATGTAACATGTTTGCATTTCTGCTCGTTGACCCGGATACGCCAGGCTGCCAGCCATTCCTCTACCACCTTGAGGTGTTCCTCTAATTTTGCAGAGGCTTGTATTGGGCATCTGAATCTGCTGAGGATTGCCGTGTCATCGGCAAAAGTGGACATTTTAAGTACTAAACTCGTTGGTAAGTCTGCAGTGTACAGCAGGTAGAGCAATGGGCCGAGTATACTGCCTTGCGGTACACCAGTTGATTTCAACGTCAGGCGAGACAGAGCCATTACATCCTACAGCGGATTTCCTATTGTAAAGGTATGATTCCATGAGTTTGTGGGTGTATTGTAAGAGTTTTTGTCGGATTTTGAACATCAGACCCTCCAGCCAAACTCTATCGAAAGCCTGGGCAACGTCGAGAAAGACAGCTGTTGGTGTTTAGATTATATAGAATAAGATAACATTAAGACAATTATAATATAGAACAAATGGAACTGTATGCCAATCTAAGTATGTTACCAGACTATAGATATCGATGGCTCATCAATCATAAGTAGATCTGATATGGTCAGCAGTTAACAATAAAGACCTAGTTCATTAAGTTGCTATAGTTAGCTATTATCAATAAAGACGTATTTTGCTGACCTAACATTATGTCGAACTATGCACTGGAGAGCTCTCTAGTTTAACTATAAAAGAAATGCATAATTCTTTGTAAAATCAGATATCAATTGTAGCTACATCGGGTGTGCATCGCTGTGTCTTTGGCCCCCATCTCTACCTTGGTAATCTCGCTCCGAAGTCCAACCAATTTATGTGTTGGTTGCGACGACTATTAATCACTGGTTTATGTGCTAGTGCGTATTTGATTATAAATAAATAAATAATTAAGAAATTCAAGAAATACTAACGTCTTTCATTGAACATTTTGGTGACCCCGACATTTGCGGCTCCAAGTTGAAAGAGTAACAGATTTGGTGAAACCGTCATCAAGTGAGAATTGGATGGTTAACTCAGACGACCCATCTCTCAACAACAAGGAAACTGGTCAACTAGGCGACTACTTTCTTTGCACGCTTTGGACACAGAACAATCCTAAGCGAGGGCACAAATTGGTGAACATTCCACATCAATCTGGGGTCCCGACTGAAAAATCGCAATTGATTAACTTGGCAATCATTGCGTAGCCACCTTGGCGACTAAAAAACAATTTATTGGAAAACTAGGAGTTAGTTTTCCGCAACGGGGTAGCAGTGCATACCCATACCCATGCATTTTTATAAAATAAAGTTGATCAACTTATAAACTCTGTTGCATTCCCTTGCGTCAGCAATTTCTGACCTAGTTAACTCGGTCAGTAACCCAGGTAATACACACGAGTATATAGTTTGGCATTGGTCAGCAACTTTTGAAAATGTATAACGAAGAAAAGAAACTTAAAAAAAATAAGAACTGGTTTCACTGTCGTGGCGTTTATCAGTGTAAAAGAAGAGGTGTATTGGAAATAAAAATAAACTATTGTTTAAACACACATTAAAAGGCGACTTCGATTTATTTCTTATTCTTATTTGTGCTACACTTGACCAATTTTAGGAACGAGTCGGAGCGTTCCCTGTCTTTGACAAAATAAAAAAACTCCCATCGGGTCAAGTATTAGTACAAATAAGCAATTACATAAGAATATAAAAACATGGAGGAGTTTTCTAAGCACCAGACAGAACGAGGAGAAGCAATTCAGGCTTTCATTCGGAATACCAAAAAGGATTCTTTCGCCAGGAAAATGAAGCCATCTTATTTCGAGGAGAAACTTGAGCTCCTGGAATACTTGTGGGAGAACTTCGAGAAAAGTCATAAGGAGTTAATGGACAAATTAAACAACATGCCAACAGAAGATGACTACTTTGTAACGGACTATTTCAGCAAAATGAAGGCGGTTGTAACTAACATAGTGGAAGATTGGAAGGACCATTTGGCAAAGATAAAATTAGAGAGTCAAGCTCGCCAACGAGAAGAAGAGCGAGCCGGGATCAAACCACTGGTTCGCAAACAAAGTGCGCTGCTGGATTCATTGTCCAGGACATTAAGTCAAATTGTGCCTGAAGAAAAAATGAACTACAAATCGGTAGTCGACAAATTATGGAGGCAAATTGAAGAAATCCATTATGAGATTCATCGGCTAGCGGAAAATCCAGCCCAAGCAGGATATAATATATCTACGTTTGTAGCCGCAGAAAATACAATGCTAAAATTCTGTGTGGCACCAGCAACAAATGTAGTAATACAATCACCGCCTGTATTGCAATCAATACAATCATTGCAACTACCCAAAAGTCCCATTCCAAAATTTGAGGGGGTTACCTGAAATGGCAACAATTTCATGACATCTATAAAAAGGTGGTTCATGAGTCAAATGTATCCACAATAGAGAAAATGTGGTACTTAAAATCAAATCTTTCTGGAGAAGCAGAGAGTTTGATACGGCACCTGGAATTAACAGAAGCCAATTACAACACTGCTTGGTCAGTGTTGCAGGAACGATTTAATAATAAAAGAGTTCTAGTAACAGCCATACTGGCAAAGCTGTTTGATCACCCAAATGTGGGAAATGACGCAGCTTCTATAAAGAATTTGCATGATAATATTTTTGAATCATTGCAAGCTTTAAAAAATGTAGGCGTTAATATGGAATCGTCAGATGCTGTCATAATGTTTCATATGACAAGGAAATTGGATAGATTCAACCACGCACTATATGAGCAATCTCTGTCCAACACCAGGGAGCTACAGGAAGTAGGATTTCCTATCATTCTTGGAACAGCGCTTCCTAACATTAGAGGCGATTGGGAAACCAAGAATTGAAAATCGCAGCATTGAAAAACTAAACCCAAGGAAGACATGCGCGGCAGCATCCCAATGTAAAGAGTTTAAAAGTAAATCCGCAGCAGTGCGACTTAATTAGGTTCAGAGACACAAATTGAGTGTCAATTGCTTCAAGCCAGACCATTTGTAAAAAAATTGGTCTTGGAGGGGCTGCTTCAAATGCGATAAAAAACATGACACAATGTTGCATTTGGAAACAGGCAACCAAGTTGCTACATCTGCGTCTGCAGCTTCTGCTTATGGAATTAGCAGAAAATAAACTATTGGCAACAGCCAAAAAGGTGGTAAAAGGGATCAATGAAAGGAAAGGAGAGTTTCCAGCACTACTAGATAGCGGCTCACAAGTAAACCTCGTTTTAGAGAGGCTTGTAAAGAAGTTATCGTTAAAAATTAACGATTAATTAATTAACCACAGATAAGCAAGACGCGAGTAAGCTTGGTTGTACGGTCAAGATACAACAAGTTCGTAATGCTAGTTGAGGCATTTGTATTGCCACACATAATAGGTGACCAACCTACAGAACAAATAACGCAGAAACTCACATTGCCAGACAACATTCAATTAGCTGACCCAACGTTTGATAAACCAGGAAAAATTGATATGCTGTTGGGAGCTGATGATATTACAAAATTCTGAGTTTGGATGGATTATCGCTGGCAGAATTAATATGTCAACGTCAGCTTCAATCACATGTATGGTAGGCATGACGAATCCAGAGGAATCTCTGAAAAGATTCTGGCAGCTAGACACACTAGAGCCAATGAAGAGGTAGAGGAGTCCGGAGGAAGAGTATTGTGAAAAATTCTTCTGCGGCGGACAATCGACTAATTGTAAAGCTTCCATTTGCTGAAGAGGCTTCATCTCTTGGAGAATCTCGGGAAGTAACCATAAGATTTATATCGTTAGAGAGGCGAATGAGCCCTGACATAAAAAGGACTATGTAAAATTGATGTCAGAATATGAACAGCTCGGACATACGAAGCAGGTAATGGTGGAACCAATTCCCAAGAACCATTACCACTGTGTACTAAAGCCAGAAAGTACCACCACCAAGTTAAGAGTGGTATTTGATGCATCATGCAAAACGTCGTCAGGAAAATTACTCAACGACATTTTATATCCTAGACCAGTTGTACAGAGTCAACTCTTCTCAATTTTTCCGCGGTTCAGGGCACACAAATATGTGTTCACTGCGGACATTAAAAAAATGTATCGGCAAATTTGGATAAACCCTGACGATTAATTCAATCAGATGATTGTGTGGAGAGAGGATCCAAGTCAAGAACTAAAGTTTTATCGTTTAATAACGGTAACTTATGGAACTACCTCAGCCCCATATTTAGCGACGAAGTGTCTGGAATATTTGGCACTGAAAAACATGGAAAAATTGTCGTCTGGAGCATTAGCATTAAAAAATGACTTTTATGTTGATGATTGTCTCACAGGAGCAGACAGTTTACTAGAAGCCCTGCAAATAAGATAAGAGCTGCTAGAAATCTTGAGACCTAAGGGTTTTAACTTACGAAAGAGTAGTTCGCCCTACTCTAGAATATTGCTCGCCAGTGTGGAACCCTCTATATGATGTTCCAGCGTAGTATTGAATCGGTACAGAAGCAATTCCTTAAGTTTGCGTTTCGCGGTCCTAATTGGGACCCAAGACTTTGCCTACCTTATTATTTTGACAGACTTCTTCTTATTAATCTTCCGTCAGTTTATGGAGAAAGACAATGCCAAATACGAGCCTACGGTTGTATTCTCTTTCTCCATAAAATAGTCAACGGCGAAGTCATTTCTACCAATTTACTAGATACGCTATATTTTTGTGTTCCCTCACGTCGGACCAGAAACTTTTTTCCTCTTCACCTTAGTAGATGTCTGACTAACTACTCTCTTCACGAACCTTTTCGTGTTCTTTGCTAACAACCTTTCTCACCTTATTTCTCCTCATCTATCTGTCACTTCTCTTCGCGCTATACTTTTTAATTATCTACAGCGAAACCACTGAAAATATTCTGGACTGGATATTGGATTGGCTGCAACTCTTCCCTGACCACATTGGCTGTGAATCGGGTCATAGCTGACACCTTGTTGCAAATAAAACACCTCCACCGGTTCGGGGATGTTTAGTTGTGCATAAAGCTAAGCTACCTTCGTGAATTAATTATTATCTGTATTTTAGCTTAAGCTTTTTCGTCGACTGCTGATTTAGTTGACATAAATAAATAAATAAATAAATAAATGCATGGCTCAAGCTTTTTCGTCGACTGCTGATTGAGTTGACGTAAATAAATAAATAAATAAATAAGTTATATGTTCCAACTTCAGCTTATATATTTCTTGTTCATATATTCCTTCAGCTTCTGATATCATGACCTACATGCACCATGGTGATGCTGTGCAGTCCATTTTTAGTCGTTTTAAAGTTCCCGATTTCCTTATAGTCTTAGGGGATTTCAACTTGCCTAATATTTCTTGGCTGGTTGATGATAATTACTCCTTCTTAAATCTTTTATCTCAACATGTTTTTCTTGATAGCTTACTAGAATGTCCCCTATACCAGTTGAATTGTTTAGATCATGTTTGATGTTTTCTATTTGAGTGCTGTGACATAGATTGTGCAGTGAATTTTTTCTGCTTTGCTCTCAATTCTCTAATTTACATTTGCTCTTATACGCAGTTGCGTTCCTTATGTGAATGTCTACCGTATCTAATACGCCGGTCTGGATCACACGTAGGCTGACTAAATTCCCGTAACATTAAATCGAGATATTTTAAAAGGTTTAAAAAACTGGTTCCCGACTTGACTATGTAAGTTATTTTGTAGCGAAATCTCAATTTTGTCTTTTAAATAGTTAGTGCTACACAAATTATATGGTGCGCTGTAGGGTTTAATTGTATCAAAACCACAAAAGATTTTATAACTTTCTTAATTCTCTCTGTTCGGATGGCTTTGCGAAACTCTGTTTTTTCATGATCCCGTTATGATATATGCAATCAATTAGGAATACTTCAGAGATTATGAAACCAAAAATTTGTTGAAATCGGTTGAGATTCATGGGTGCTAGAGGCGACCAAAGTAGAGACATTTTTAGTAAATGGGAAAAAATGATAATTTTTAAAAAAAATCGCATCTTTAAAAGTGAGTATTGGGCTATTTCAACGATCCATTCAATTGCTTCAAGCCAGACCATTTGGCAAAAAATTGCTCTTGGAGGGATGCTTCAAATGCGATAAAAAACATGACACAATGTTGCATTTGGAAACAGGCAACCAAGTTGCTACATCTGCGTCTGCAGCTTCTGCTTATGGAATTAGCAGAAAATAAACTATTGGCAACAGCCAAAAAGGTGGTAAAAGGGATCAATGAAAGGAAAGGAGAGTTTCCAGCACTACTAGATACCGGCTCACAAGTAAACCTCGTTTTAGAGAGGCTAGTAAAGAAGTTATCGTTAAAAATTAACGATTAATTAATTAACCACAGATAAGCAAGGCGCGAGTAAGCTTGGTTGTACGGTCAAGATACAACAAGTTCGCAATGCTAGTTGAGGCATTTGTATTGCCACACATAATAGGTGACCAACCTACAGAACAAATAACGCAGAAACTCACATTGCCAGACCACATTCAATTAGCTGACCCAACATTTGATAAACTAGGAAAAATTGATATGCTGTTGGGAGCTGATGACATTACAAAATTCTGAGTTTGGATGGATTATCGCTGGCAGAATTAATATGTCAACGTCAGCTTCAATCACATGTATGGTAGGCATGACGAATCCAGAGGAATCTCTGAAAAGATTCTGGCAGCTAGACACACTAGAGCCAATGAAGAGGTACAGGAGTCCGGAGGAAGAGTATTGTGAAAAATTCTTCCTCGATAACCTACACACGGCGGCGGACAATCGACTAATTGTAAAGCTTCCATTTGCTGAAGAGGCTTCATCTCTTGGAGAATCTCGGGAAGTAACCATAAGATTTATATCGTTAGAGAGGCGAATGAGCCCTGACATAAAAAGGACTATGTAAAATTGATGTCAGAATATGAACAGCTCGGACATATGAAGCAGGTAATGGTGGAACAAATTCCCAAGAACCATTACCACTGTGTACTAAAGCCAGAAAGTACCACCACCAAGATAAGAGTAGTATTTGATGCATCATGCAAAACGTCGTCAGGAAAATCACTCAACGACGTTTTATATCCTGGACCAGTTGTACAGAGTCAACTTTTCTCAATTTTTCTGCGGTTCAGGACACACAAATATGTGTTCACTGCGGACATTGAAAAAATGTATCGTCAAGTTTGGATAAACCCTGACGATTAATTCAATCAGATGATTGTGTGGAGAGAGGATCCAAGTCAAGAACTAAAGTTTTATCGTTTAATAACGGTAGCTTATGGAACTAACTTATGGAACTGTGCAGTCAATTTTTAGTCGTTTTAAAGTTCCCGATTTCCTTATAGTCTTAGGGGGATTTCAACTTGCCTAATATTTCTTGGCTGGTTGATGATAATTACTCCTTCTTAATTCTTTTATCTCAACATGTTTTTTTTGATAGCTTACTTGAATGTCCCCTATACCAGTTGAATTGTTTAGATCATGTTTGATGTTTTCTATTTGAGTGCTGTGACATAGATTGTGCAGTGAATTTTTTCTGCTTTGCTCTCAATTCTCTAATTTGCATTTGCTCTTATACGCAATTGCGTTCCTTATGTGAATGTCTACCGTATCTAATACGCCGGTCTGGATCACACGTAGGCTGACTAAATTCCCGTAACATTAAATCGAGATATTTTAAAAGGTTTAAGAAACTGGTTCCCGACTTGACTATGTAAGTTATTTTGTAGCGAAATCTCAATTTTGTCTTTTAAATAGTTAGTGCTACACAAATTATATGGTGCGCTGTAGGGTTTAATTGTATCAAAACCACAAAAGATTTTATAACTTTCTTAATTCTCTCTGTTCGGATAGCTTTGCAAAACTCTGTTTTTTCATGATCGCCTTATGATGTATGCAATCAATTAGGAATACTTCAGAGATTATGAATCCAAAAATTTGTTGAAATCGGTTGAGATTCATGGGTGCTAGAGGCGACCAAAGTAGAGACATTTTTAGTAAATGGGAAAAAATGATAATTTTTAAAAAAAATCGCATCTTTAAAAGTGAGTATTGGGCGATTTCAACAATCCATTCAATTGCTTCAAGCTAGACCATTTGGCAAAAAATTGCTCTTGGAGGGGCTGCTTCAAATGCGATAAAAAACATGACACAATGTTGCATTTGGAAACAGGCAACCAAGTTGCTACATCTGCGTCTGCAGCTTCTGCTTATGGAATTAGCAGAAAATAAACTATTGGCAACAGCCAAAAAGGTGGTAAAAGGGATCAATGAAAGGAAAGGAGAGTTTCCAGCACTACTAGATAGCGGCTCACAAGTAAACCTCGTTTTAGAGAGGCTAGTAAAGAAGTTATCGTTAAAAATTAACGATTAATTAATTAACCACAGATAAGCAAGACGCGAGTAAGCTTGGTTGTACGGTCAAGATACAACAAGTTCGTAATGCTAGTTGAGGCATTTGTATTGCCACACATAATAGGTGAACAACCTACAGAACAAATAACGCAGAAACTCACATTGCCAGACAACATTCAATTAGCTGACCCAACGTTTGATAAACCAGGAAAAATTGATATGCTGTTGGGAGCATAGTTTGGATGGATTATCGCTGGCAGAATTAATATGTCAACGTCAGCTTCAATCACATGTATGGTAGGCATGACGAATCCAGAGGAATCTCTGAAAAGATTCTGGCAGCTAGACACACTAGAGCCAATGAAGAGGTACAGGAGTCCGGAGGAAGAGTATTGTGAAAAATTCTTCCTCAATAACCTACACACGGCGGCGGACAATCGACTAATTGTAAAGCTTCCATTTGCTGAAGAGACTTCATCTCTTGGAGAATCTCGGGAAGTAACCATAAGATTTATATCGTTAGAGAGGCGAATGAGCCCTGACATAAAAAGGAGTATGTAAAATTTGTCAGAATATGAACAGCTCGGACACATGACGCAGGTAATGGTGGAACAAATTCCCAAGAACCATTACCACTGTGTACTAAAGCCAGAAAGTACCACCACCAAGATAAGAGTGGTATTTGATGCATCATGCAAAACGTCGTCAGGAAAATCACTCAACGACGTTTTATATCCTGGACCAGTTGTACAGAGTCAACTCTTCTCAATTTTGCTGCGGTTCAGGACACACAAATATGTGTTCACTGCGGACATTGAAAAAATGTATCGTCAAGTTTGGATAAACCCTGACGATTAATTCAATCAGATGATTGTTTGGAGAGAGGATCCAAGTCAAGAACTAAAGTTTTATGGTTTAATAACGGTAACTTATGGAACTAACTTATGGAACTGTGCAGTCCATTTTTAGTCGTTTTAAAGTTCCCGATTTACTTATAGTCTTAGGGGATTTCAACTTGCCTAATATTTCTTGGCTGGTTGATGATAATTACTCCTTCTTAATTCTTTTATCTCAACATGTTTTTCTTGATAGCTTACTTGAATGTCCCCTATACCAGTTGAATTGTTTAGATCATGTTTGATGTTTTCTATTTGAGTGCTGTGACATAGATTGTGCAGTGAATTTTTTCTGCTTTGCTCTCAATTCTCTAATTTGCATTTGCTCTTATACGCAATTGCGTTCCTTATGTGAATGTCTACCGTATCTAATACGCCGGTCTGGATCACACGTAGGCTGACTAATCTTCGTAACATTAAATCGAGATATTTTAAAAGGTTTAAGAAACTGGTTCCCGACTTGACTATGTAAGTTATTTTGTAGCGAAATCTCAATTTTGTCTTTTAAATAGTTAGTGCTACACAAATTATATGGTGCGCTGTAGGGTTTAATTGTATCAAAACCACAAAAGATTTTATAACTTTCTTAATTCTCTCTGTTCGGATAGCTTTGCGAAACTCTGTTTTTTCATGATCGCGTTACGATATATGCAATCAATTAGGAATACTTCAGAGATTATGAATCCAAAAATTTGTTGAAATCGGTTGAGATTCATGGGTGCTAGAGGCGACCAAAGTAGAGACATTTTTAGTAAATGGGAAAAAATGATAATTTTTAAAAAAAAATCGCATCTTTAAAACTGAGTATTGGGCGATTTCAACAAACCATTCAATTGCTTCAAGCCAGACCATTTGGCAAAAATTGCTCTTGGAGGGGATGCTTCAAATGCGATAAAAAACATAACACAATGTTGCATTTGGAAACAGGCAACCAAGTTGCTACATCTGCGTCTGCATCTTCTGCTTATGGAATTAGCAGAAAATAAACTATTGGCAACAGCCAAAAAGGTGGTAAAAGGGATCAATGAAAGGAAAGGAGAGTTTCCAGCACTACTAGATAGCGGCTCACAAGTAAACCTCGTTTTAGAGAGGCTAGTAAAGAAGTTATCGTTAAAAATTAACGATTAATTAATTAACCACAGATAAGCAAGACGCGAGTAAGCTTGGTTGTACGGTCAAGATACAACAAGTTCGTAATGCTAGTTGAGGCATTTGTATTGCCACACATAATAGGTGACCAACCTACAGAACAAATAACGCAGAAACTCACATTGCCAGACTACATTCAATTAGCTGACCCAACGTTTGATAAACCAGGAAAAATTGATATGCTGTTGGGAGCATAGTTTGGATGGATTATCGCTGGCATAATTAATATGTCAACGTCAGCTTCAATCACATGTATGGTAGGCATGACGAATCCAGGGGAATCTCTGAAAAGATTCTGGCAGCTAGACACACTAGAGCCAATGAAGAGGTACAGGAGTCCGGAGGAAGAGTATTGTGAAAAATTCTTCCTCGATAACCTACACACGGCGGAGGACAATCGACTAATTGTAAAGCTTCCATTTGCTGAAGAGGCTTCATCTCTTGGAGAATCTCGGGAAGTAACCATAAGATTTATATCGTTAGAGAGGCGAATGAGCCCTGACATAAAAAGGAGTATGTAAAATTTATGTCAGAATATGAACAGCTCGGACATATGAAGCAGGTAATGGTGGAACAAATTCCCAAGAACCATTACCACTGTGTACTAAACCCAGAAAGTACCACCACCAAGTTAAGAGTGGTATTTGATGCATCATGCAAAACGTCGTCAGGAAAATTACTCAACGACATTTTATATCCTAGACCAGTTGTACAGAGTCAACTCTTCTCAATTTTTCTGCGGTTCAGGACACACAAATATGTGTTCACTGCGGACATTGAAAAAATGTATTGTCAAATTTGGATAAACCTTGACGATTAATTCAATCAGATGATTGTGTGGGGAGAGGATCCAAGTCAAGAACTAAAGTTTTATCGTTTAATAACGGTAACTTATGGAACTACCTCAGCCCCATATTTAGCGACGAAGTGTCTGGAATATTTGGCACTGAAAAACATGGAAAAATTGTCGTCAGGAGCATTAGCATTAAAAAATGACTTTTATGTTGATGATTGTCTCACAGGAGCAGACAGTTTACTAGAAGCCCTGCAAATAAGATAAGAGCTGCTAGAAATCTTGAGACCTAAGGGTTTTAACTTACGAAAGAGTAGTTCGCCCTACTCTAGAATATTGCTCGCCAGTGTGTAACCCTCTATATGATGTTCCAGCGTAGTATTGAATCGGTACAGAAGCAATTCCTTAAGTTTGCGTTTCGCGGTCCTAATTGGGACCCAAGACTTTGCCTACCTTATTATTTTGACAGACTTCTTCTTATTAATCTTCCGTCAGTTTATGGAGAAAGACAATGCCAAATACGAGGCTACGGTTGTATTCTCTTTCTCCATAAACTAGTCAACGGCGAAGTCTTTTCTACCAATTTACTAGATACGCTATATTTTTGTGTTCCCTCACGTCGGACCAGAAACTTTTTTCCTCTTCACCTTAGTAGATGTCTGACTAACTACTCTCTTCACGAACCTTTTCGTGTTCTTTGCTAACAACCTTTCTCACCTTATTTCTCCTCATCTATCTGTCACTTCTCTTCGCGCTATACTTTTTAATTATCTACAGCGAAACCACTGAAAATATTCTGGACTG